>JAHLJS010000002.1:105509573-106709573 GCA_038502445.1 Eremochloa ophiuroides | reverse complement strand
TCGACAGCCATCGTACAGTTGCTTCGCACAAAGTACGTAGTGGTTGTACGCCCCACCGTCTTCGCACGTCTCATGCGTGGCATTGGCTCGTTCTCAGTTCTATATTGTTCTGTCTTGCTGCCAACGAGGCCGCCGATGTCGGAAGCAAAGCGCGATTAGCTTTTCTAACGAGCGACGACATACTCCTATTGCCAAAGCGTTCAACAAGTACACGATTGTACGACAAACATCGATCACAGAACGTGCCGTGTAGTACCGCACTAGAAACTTCAATATCATTTGATCACCTGTCCTGAATGATAGATCAAACAAATGTGACTTTCTAACACTAGTAAGATAATAAGATAAATGGCCTTTATAGTCTCCTTCTCAATCCCTTTATTCCTGGTTATCTCACCACTACGTCATGTGAGATTCAAGTCATGCATAGCTTCACACGTAGCTTACCCACCTACATTGGACATGTGACTTCAAATTGGATTTTTTTCCCCTTTGAACCAACCCATGGATGACCCTTCAATCCGGATTGGTGTTATCAACCAGGACTTAAGGATTCTTTAGTCTGGATTAGTAAACCCAACCGGCTTTTTAGTCAAGATTGGTAATATGAATCGGGACTAATATAGACCATTTATGGGTTGGTTTTATCAACTGAGACTGAAGGTCTTCTGGCAACTCATAAAAAATTTGAAACTAGGACTAATTCTTCTTTTAGTCGCGAACAACAAAATATTGAGACTAAAACAAAAATAGGATGTGGTATAACTAAATCTCGGCAGTCACCTATATAGTATAATAATATAAGAACAAGAAGAAAAACATCGCACGGTCGAACTAGAAAAACATCGATTTGTTTCCTTAATTAGCATACGATGTGTAGGCTGCACGACCCGAACTAATGTTAGGCCGCCAGAAAATGTTCGTAAAGAGGCAAAGATGACAAAGATTAGGGACTAGTACTAGAAGGGAAATGACAGCAGCCCAGCCTACACATTGTGCTCGATATACATAAACGCACGAGTATATTGTTCCTTCCTTAATAAGCATTCAACAATATGTTTATTTATTTAGGCTGGACCCGAACTAAATATTAGGTTGCCAGTAAATTAGCACAAAGAGGGGAAAAAGATTGTTAGGGCTCACTAGAAGGAGCAGTTTGCGTCAGTGAGTAGCGACCGATACCTGCTATTTCCAACCTCCACCTAAATGAAGTCCTAAACTTAGAACGTAATAGTAGTACGTGGATTCGCATGTGTTGAACACATGCGTGCGTCGTACCCCGCGCACAACCACAAATCGGTCTGTGCCTACGACAAGGACTGGACTAGCAGCGGGCACGGGCTAGCGCGCCCAAGTAGCCAAGCGCCGATCTTCCACGGCCGAACCCAGCATGTGCGCCGTGCGCGTTGGAATTCGCCGGAAACCGAGCAGAAACCCCCCACGCGCACGCTTCTTTCCCGTCCCTCGGCGGCTCTCGGCACGGCAGCCCGCACTCACACACGGCGCACCGCTCCCATCCCACCGCCAGTACTTGGCTTGCCCCTGCCTCAGCTCCATGCATGATCCCAGAAATGCAGAGGAAGCCAGGCAGCGGCAGCTGCCCAGCCAAGACCACCGGGAGCAGAGACGCGCGGTGCCCTGTGCCCGACCCGGCAACCGCAACCCTTTTCCGCTAGCCATACCGGACCACGTCGCGTCACCCGCGCGCTAGCTCTCGCCTTTCACGTGCTGCAATGCTTGCTTTCCCCTAACCACCCGGCGCCCGCGCAAGCCACGAAATTAGCAAAAAGGCCTGCCCGGCCGGCCTATCTATCCCTCTCTACTCGTGTCTCTCTGAGTATCAACCAAACACCGCTCCAGCTATAAAACCAGGGCCAAACATAGTACTCCAGCTACCGCATGACCACACCTCACGTCGTCGTCTAGCTCCGTTTCGTTTCGTTTCCGGGAAGCAACCTGCAGCTTTCTTCGTTCCCGGCCGGGGCAGCCGACGACCCTGTGCCGTCTTCGTCAGTTTGATGTGAGCAGCGCGCAGCTGGTTGTTGTTCCTTCTTTCGTGCGCTTTTGCTACCTTTTGGGATCAAATCGATCAACAAGCCGGTGAGCTAGCGAGTAGCGAGGATCGACCCGCCGGAACATCTGTCGTCATCATCATCATGGCCGCCGAGCAGCTGCAACAGCATCAGCAGCCGCCGCCTGCCAAGGCCGCCGCCGGCGGCGGCAGCAGGTTCGCGGTGACGTGCGGCCTGCTGAGGCAGTACATGAAGGAGCAGGGCGGCAGCGGCGCCACCAGGTGCCTCGCGCCGGCCGTGGCCATGGGCCTCATGCCGGAAGCCGACGCTGCTGCGGCGGAGGTGGCCGAGGAGAGGACCACCGTGCTGGAGCTCTTCCCGCAGCAGGCTGGCACGCTCAAAGACGAGCAGCAAAGGTGCGTTCATTATTCTCCGTGTCGCCTTCAGTATCACCTTCCTAGAGACTACGTGCTGTGCTGTGTGCGTGAACTTCTTTCTGATCGGATCTCGAGAGTCTTTGGCGCTGATTTCTAGTTTCACCGTCCCCTTAATTAGGAAGAGGAAGGAGGCTGCTGATGGGAGAGCGCCGCTGACCATCTTCTACGGCGGCAAGATGGTGGTGTTCGACGACTTCCCCGCCGAGAAGGCCGAGGAGCTCATGCAGCTCGCCGGCTCCGGCGGCAACACCGCGCCCACCGCCGCCGCCACCGCCCAGAACGCGCTGGGACAGCCTAGCCTCACAGGTAGGAACGCGCCGTGTATACGTACGGTACTGTCCAGGGTTCACACGGACACCCGGCACCTGCAGAGGGCAAAGCAAAAGCCCATGTAGTAGCGTCCATACATAATACAGCGAGCTGAGAGTGACCGCATTTATTTGTCCCGTGCACGTTTCTTCAGACATGCCCCTCGCGAGGAAGGTGTCGCTCAGGAGGTTCCTCGAGAAGAGGAAGAACCGGCTCACCGCGGCAGATCCATACCCGGCGGCGGCGGCGGCGGCAAGTGAGTCGTCGAGCAAGAAGCCTTCTGCAGTGAAAGATGAGGGCGCGCCATGGCTCGGCGTGAGCTCCGCGCTCAGCCTCAGCTGAAGAACCAAGAATCTGATCGAGGACCGACACATACATATACTGGAGACCCCAAGGGAAACTCCATACTAGTAATTGCTACTGCGTACTACTAGTATTTTCCACCCTGACATATTTTACACCGGTTACTGGTTGCTTCAGGGGAATTAGCTAGCTACTAGTATAGCTAATTATCATGATTGGTTAATTAGTTTTCTGTGTTTGAGAATTCTTTGGTGAGAGAAGAATTCTTTTCTTCCTTGCTGATGATATTCATCGTGCAAGGATATGATGAACTAATTAATTAAATCTAGTCGATCGATTGATACATATATAGTGTGTAAATTCAAATAAGCTGATGGAACAGGTTATATATGCTATTCTTTTGCTTCATTAATTGTTTTAGTTTCGTGTCACATAATAATGTTGAGTGGCTGACAAGGTATTGAATTTTGTAGATTGTTTTTTTTCTTCTTTGTTGGTCACCAGTGAAACTGAAATATATAGCTAGCACTCCTCCATGTATCTTTTTTTTTTCGCGAGCCGGCATTATACCCGTATTTCATTAAAAAAAGAGAAATATTTTATAACATCGACGAATTCCGGCCATTTCATGTGTGTTCTTGAGAAGCTACTGCTATATCCAAATTTTAATAAAAAATGTGCAAAGCAATTTGTCTGTCATCTGTCATAACCTTAAAAACTTGGTGTGTGAATAAACAAACTCTGAACATTATTCAGACAAAATAGAGGAACAACTGACGAACCACGGCAAACGGCCGTCATTTGTACTCAAAGACAGGTTCAGACGTGTTAAACTTTCGGCCTCATGGCGATTTGGTTTACACCCAAAAAGCTAAACTTTCATGTGCTGCGGTGTCCGCGGTGGCAGGAACAAGGAACCGGAGAGCCAGTAGGAACTAGGAAGCCGCAGGCAGGAACACGGAGGAAGAAAGAAAGAAGAAGCGTGCGTGCATGGGTGTGTAGTGCAGTCGTTACACGTCGTCGTCATCGAGACTTTGGGACGACGCCTATTCTTACCGATTCAAACCTCTCGCTCCGACAAAACTTGGAGACACGGTGCATTAGGTGTGGTAATGTCAATACTAAACACACTTCGGTCGGCGCCGTGGCACATTTCGCATATAAGTGGTCAAAACTCTGAGGTGGAACTTGAAAGGAAAGTTAGTAGTAGCAAGTACGTAAGACAGATTGAGAGAATACGGGCCGGGGAGCAAGTTCTGTTGGCCTTCTCGCTATCCTTCCTGTTCTTCTTCTCTGGCTGCAGACTCTGATGAAAAGAAGCTGAATATTCCACTTGTTGCATGCAAGGAAGGAAGAACTTTTGACTCCCACGGGTGCTAGTGCTACTGCTCTCAAATGCTTGATGGCTGTTGCTAGTGAAAGGCCAAATGGACGGAAATAAGATTGCCATTCATTTCAAAAGCAAAAGAAAGCCCCAAACTGTAGTTCAAATTAACATTAGGTTGCCATCAGTATCAGGAGGAGTTTTGTTTGGCCAGGCTCTGCGCTCTATGGCTACCACCTTGCTGAGGGCCCCAGGTACTCAACCAAACATTTTAGGTGTAGCGCTTCCCCTCTCTCTCTCTCTCTCTCTCTCTCTCTCTCTCTCTCTCTCTCTCTCTTCTTCTTCTTCTTCTTCTTTTTTGGCATGTAGGTTTTCTTCGTTTTCCTTTCCAGCATTTTGGTTCCACCACATCTCATTCAGAGGGTTGACCCATAGATCAAACACGCTAGCTGCCTAGCTCATAAATCAGTGCCGCGGTCATATTGGTTGAACACGAGCTCATAATTTATTCAATGTGCCTTGCGTCTGGAATTCCACGTGTCATTTGTATCAGAACAACTCTTTGGCTTACTTGTTGCTCATTCTTTCTTGATTACTCATGTGCACATATACGTATACATCCTAGACACGGTAGTACGGTACGTATATGCAAATTATCTTTGCAGTCTACTAAATTTACCTAACATGGAAATTGTATACCTCGGTCAGCTGAAAACCAGGATCACTAGGTCAACAACCCCATCGTCGAGTAAAGACCACCAAGGGCCTGAGCTTGAACTTCTAGCCAGCATCAGTCAGCCATTTAGCAGTATTTTTCTCTCACAACAATCAATCAGCCAGTCGAATAGAGCCAAGGACCCTTTTTAGAATGTAGAATTTCACAAGAATTATGTAGAGATTTTACAGGAATTCATTCATTTTCACAGGAAAAATGTAAATTTATATTCCTGACAAAATAAATTGGTTCGTGCAAAACCCTTACACATTTCATATAGATCGTGTCCCTAACACATCGCCGCTTGGCCCTTTTAATATATCTTAAGGTGAACAAACATCTTGATATCTAATCCCTGGCCTTGTGCTCTTCTACTAACATCAATAGTGGTTGTGATTGACAAACATTTTGATATCTAATCCTGACTTTTTGTTTGGCTACTATAAGTATCACTAATTGTTGTACCTATTTCTAACAAAACCGAGCCTTCTAATCAACACTGATTCACTTCCCTAACATCGATTCCTCTCTCTCTCTCTCTCTCTCTCTCTCTCTCTCTCTCTCCCATGAGTCCACATGGCCAACGATAAGAAATTAAGAATAGAATCATCTCTCATGAGCTGCTAAATTACTCGATGTATCGCTCTTTTCCCCAACACTAGTGATGCGCTAATATATTCTAGTATGTTAAAACTTACGTACTTCGGGGCTGTTTGGTTCGTATATTGGCCTTGGAGCTAAGGCGCAGCAAACTCGCATCTACCCTAAGCTCAGCAAATCGGACGCCTAAGGATGTTGCCTGTCCAGGTAAGTTAGACACGTCGGCATCCAAACAGGCCCTTCATGTGTGTGTGTATACACACACTAGGATGCCAAAGGTCATCATCCCTCTCTTGTCTATCAATACTATGCCATTACTTTATCTTTTATGATAAAATCTTGCATTTTCGAAAAAAAAAGAAACATTGGATCATTTCGGTTGAATTTTTATGCGCTATATAGAAAGAAAAAAAAAAATGGAACGTCTGACGGAGTCATATTTGTGCTCCTTTGTGACGAGCAAAAACAAAGTTGACTCCCGTTCCCGTTTACTTTGACCTTTTTTTCCCCTTTACATTTGAGTATCACTATACTACAGGCGGCTGCTACTGAATCAATTTTTTTATAGATATATAAAAAAAACGGATTAACAAAGACATCAAGGTTTTAACCATAGGCAGGTGGACTCAGGCTGCGCAAAGACCAAATTAAATTAAGAACCAAACGAGTCCATCAGCCCCACGTCAAGTTGTAGCAGCTGCTGCAAGAAAAGCGAGACTTGCTTATATATATTTGTTCTCGTGTTTAACAAGTCTCCCGATTACGCAAACCAACTGCCAGCGCGATGCATATCTTTATGACTTTTTTATCTATCCCAGCACGTTGCTGCGCACATGTGACGGAATTTAATTTCTCCCAGTCACGCCACGCGACGGGTGGGCAGGTGGGCGGCACGGCACGGCACGTCGCTGTCCTGCTCCCCGTCGCCCCGAAACGTGTTTGCGCACATGACGCATCTCCACGCACTCCACCGGCACCACCACCACCACGGAACGGAACGCACCACAGGAGTTTCGTTTCAGTTTCAAACATAGCAGCAGTGATGGAGGCTCAGCACGGGGCGGCGGGCTATTTTTGCTAGTACGAATCTGGTCGAATCATTGCTCCGCCTCAACCCGATCAATTAGCCGGATATGATGCGCGTAGATACTAGACCGAGCTCCCCCCCCTCGTGCTCGTGGTTCATACGCGCCCCAGGAAATCAAAATTGGGCAGCGTGAGGGAATAAAGGCCGGCGCGGTATGGGTGTGACGCCGCCGCCGAGATCTTTCTCGAATTCTCGTGAAGCATGAGCAGGCTGCAGGCAGGCGACAGGGGAAAGGCGTACACGCACTTGCCGCAGGTCGTCGAGCTCGTACGGCTCGCTTTCCTTTTCGATGTGATTCTGCTGCGTCGGAATTGCCGACGTTCAGGGGAGGAGGGTTTTTTTTTTTTTTTTTGCAACGGCAGAGGGCAGGGGCGGTAGTTGTCGACTGCTTCCTTCCTGAAGGCACTGTTTGGTACCTTGTTATTCCTTCCTACAGGACAAGCCTTGAGGCCTCAGAGCCTCAGGTGCCCGAGGATGGCCTCTTTTGTTCTCTGGGTGGGCTTTGTGTTTGGGCGTGTGCGCTCTGGTGAATGGCCTTGTCAGCGTGGGATCGGAAGGCAGGCGAAGGGCCGTACTAAAGCCGTCCGCTGAACAGACTGGCCCATGGATCGGCCCACAAAGAACACAGCTGCGCGTCCCATAAAGAACACAACGTTTCCGTCCCAAACTTAGAGTCGGTCGGTGGCGTGGCGTTGTGGTCTCCCTTTACTGAACGAACAAGGTCACCCTATATCCCCCTATATCCGTAGATTCATTCCTTCGTGACGTTAAGCCTCCAAAGTTCTGATATAGTGACATCCAAAAGAGGGACATGGACTCGGCAACAATGTCCCCTATACGAACAGTAGCCTCGCGCTGCAAGGCGCACATCTGGCTTTGCGTCGCGGGCGCGACTGCCTCAGCATGCTGCCCAACAACGTACTCTGACTCATCCTTGGGTACCTCGACGCCCGCTCCGTGCTCGCCACCGCCACGCTCTTGAATCAGTGGGCACGCCTCCCGCGCGCGACATCCCCGTGCTCTAGCGTCGGACGCTAGGTCGATACGAGCGACAGGGCATGCGCTCCTTGGATAAATCCTTCACAACCTTCTTCCTGGCTAAATCCTTCACAACCTTCTTTGAGGCGGACAATGGCGAGGCCCGTCGGGTTGTCGGCGTTGTGGCTCTGAACCTATTCCCCACCCACGCCTTGCGCCCTTCAACCAGCTCATCGCTACCGCTGTTGCCAACTGGCGAGTTGAGGACCTCGAGGTCAACCCGACGGATGGAATCTATGATGGAAGGCATGCATGTACATATGTGTATGCGTGGCGGTCAACTTTTTGAGATAAGATTGATGAGTAAATTGATATACTGTAATGCCTGTGTTTATACGCATATTTGGTAGGCCTTTTGTATACATGTGTCTCCATTGGCATTTGACATAAACCATTTTTTTGTCTGCGTCTGCGCTAGACTTTTACAAGTTCTCTCATTTGTGCTGGATTGATCTTATTTTGTGAAAAAGACAAAAGAATTTGGCTGAGTCTTATTGGTGTTGACTAACATTTGGCCATCTGCTCTTTGTTCAAAACAACTGTTGGCAATGTATTTGATGTTTCAGGAGGTTCTGAAATGAAGAACAGAGCACCGGCTACCAAGCTCAACAAGGATTGGAAATGATAGATCAATTGCTTCCAGTTTGACAAAAAAAAAAACTACTGCTAGAAGGGTTGAAGAAGATGAAGAAGAGCCAAATGATGGCAAAGGGCAGGAAGAGATTAAAGATGCTCGAACATGCCGTCTAATAACAGTGACGGTCAATAGTGTTGAGGACTTGGAGAACTTAAACCCTAATACTGTCATATTATCTATATCAAGCCACATCTGAACTTCTTTAGTGCGGAAACAAAAGAAAGCTTCCTTTTTCAGAAAAGGAGACCATATTATATATCATAGAGCAGTTTGGGCATGTATTTGGGAGAACAATAAGAGTGAAAAAGAGATGGAGGGAGAGACCGGGGTAACGAGGAAGAAACACATTATGCCGTATCAGAATGCGCAACACGGCTGGTATTCGTCTCGTGACACTGGATGAGCGTGCAATAAACTCCTCTCCATTTATTTGTGCTGATCTGTACGCCAATCTTCCCTAGCTACACTTACGCACTACTGTTTAGCGATTTGTAGATTATTAGCCTATCTAGAGAGATGAGTAATGCACATTACAAAGTTGTATTCTTCCATACATATAGTAATATTGGTTTTGATTCTGCTATTTTCATCCCTTATGTGATTGTTTGAGTTTCTTCTATTATCAAAAACTTGCTTTTGCAAAGTATGAAAGATTTAGTTGATCCATAAAGAAATTATTGCATAGCCAATTGATGTCCCTATGTCTAGTGTCGTGCTACTCATGTTATTAGGTGATCTTTGTAGTAGGGATACAAAGAGGTTCGAGAGATTAACAAGCTTCAAGTCTTAGTGTTTGTATGTGTTGAGAGTATATGGGTGCTTGATTCGGGGCCCTTGTATGGCGGCGGCTAGTCCTCCCTTTTTATAGACCAAGGAAAGAACCGGTTACATGTGGGCATGCCCGAAGGTGGAGTGTTGAGGGCAAAGGAAAAAAGAGAAAAGCAAAAAAAAAAAAAAAAAAGGTGAGGGTGGAGTGCCTAATCTCCGATGGTAGCATCGTCCTTTATGTCCCCCAGCCGGTCTTCTGTTGCTCCCCTACTATGGCCACGTTGGAGAGAGAGCCTTTTGTCAAAAAGTCATTCCTCGCGCCCATTCGGGAGCACGTCCTGTATGAGACGCGTCAGTCGGCCTGACGGAGCGGCCTACTGGGTAGGTGGCACTGTGTTCCCTATAGTGCCCTCGCCCGCTGCACCGGTAAGGCCCATCACGACGCCAGGGCGTCGTATCGGGTATGCCCGTATGTGACAGCGTGTTCCGCCGGTCAGTCCGGGCATGTCTTTCCATATGGCCACAACACGCGACGTGGTCTACTGTTAACGGGAACACGAACATCATGATGACGCCGGCGGCGTAGGGGCATTTAATGTCACGTCCTGGGTCGACTTGGGCTTCAAAACCCGTCACATCCCCTTTACGTCTTGTTAGTGGCGTTGGTGTTGCGAATAAGATCGATCCGGCTCCGATTACTGAACCAAGAAGGTCGCCATATCCCTATATCTGTAGTTTTCTTCCTCCGTCACGTTGCATTCCGTCAAACGGCTTCTGAGTTTTGACATCCAAAGAGGGACATGGACTCGTAATTTATTATATTTTTGCATATATTTGATTAAATTTTAAAACTTTGACTCTAGAGAAAAAAATGAAAACAAATGTACAACTGTTATGAGATGGAGAAATTACTTGTTTTCATTTCTTTCTTATATATAACGAATAATAGAAGGATCTCACCGTTTGGATTCCTGCTTAAAAAAGTTCTCCCAACCACGTTGATTTCACAAAAGAAAAAAAAATCCCAACCACGTTTATGGAGAGCACGTTTTTGCAGAGCCTGAAGCTTAAGCATACATCCTACACACAAAAGAAAATATATATATATATATATATATATTAGAAGTATGAGGCCGCGCCGTCCAGGCGGCCTCCTAATGTGTCCACCTAGTCTTTATTTTTATGACCGTCCGACGGAGATATATTAAACAGTGTATTCATTAATTGTCTGTCAGACCAAACTCCGAACAGACATCTCAGCCTGTCATATTTTCCATCCTGCTTTTGCTGATCCAAGTGCTAGGCATCCATGCACTCATGCAGGTTGCTCAGTTCATTCATGCCAATCATGTGTATCATCTATTAATTCGTGGTGAACTTATTGACCCATGCGCTAGGCATCCATGCACTTATGCAGATTGCAACTTGCTCAGCTCATGCATGCCAATCATCGTGTCGTCTATGAATTCATAGTGTACTTATCAGCATTTAATCTCAGACTCAAACTTTAACAAGCTTTTTACTTTTAAACTCGTCATTTACTCTCATGCACTAATATATCTAAGCCTCGTGCATGGATTTCATGCATGTGCTATATTAATTCATGGTGTACTTATCAGCATTTGATCTCATGCAAAAAATTTAACAAGCTTTTTAGTTTTAAACCCGGGATTTACCCTCACAAACAAAATATATCTCACCCTCAGAATATAAGCTTTTCACTTTCAGACCTCTTATGCTCTCAGATGTGTCATCTTTTTTACTTATATATTTTTTTCTTATAAATTATTTAATAATTAGAGATGCTTTACTGATAGCCTGTATATCTATCCGGGTGGCTAAATATCCGAAATCATGGGTGTGCATGCCAATCATGCATGTCTTCTATTAATGTACGGTGTACTTATCGGTCTTTAATTTCAGGCTCAAAATTTAACAAGGTTTTTACTTTTGAACCCGTATTTACGCTCACACATAAAAAATATCTCAGCCTCAAAATATATCAAGCTCTTCACTTTCAGATGTGCCATCTTTTTTACTTACAAACTTTTTATTGTAAATTATTTAAAAATTAGATACTCCCCCTGTCTCAAATTAGATATCGTTTTGTGTTTTTTTGTCACGAGTTTGACTCGATTTGTAGTAAATACGTGTAATCTTTATATCTCCAAATAAATTTGTTAAAAAACTAGATTCAAAGATCTTTTCAATGATACTTATTATGTACTATAAATGTTAATATTTTTTAAAACATATTTAGTCGAAGAGTTTTCTCAAGAAGCGAAAACGACATCTATTTTGGGACGGGGGAGTATACCTTACTACCTATCTATCCATCCGTGTGTTTAAATATCAGATATGATAGGTCTATTTTTTGCCGTGGGATAGGCCACTTGCATCCACATGTGATCAGTTGTCATTCACTACATTAATGCGTTGCGTGCATGTCTTATGGTGATAGTGAAAACTCGCAGCTTGCAACCACACAGACTCACCAATGTTTGATAGCCCATATAATGCATCAGAAGCTCATGCTTCACCTCTACAGGTAAATGTTGGCATTGAAGACAAGTCCCTTAGCAAATAAATATTGATATGGACCCTTCACAATCCATGATCATGGAATCACCCTTAGCAAATAAATGATATAGACCCTTCACAATCCATGATCATGGAATCACCCTTAGCAAATAAATATTGATATGGACCCTTCACATTGATATGGCCCTTCACAAGCCGTGATCATCGAATCAGGGGATTTACAAGTAATCTATTTATTTTATATATTTATTACGGACTATCTAGCCAGTATATAAATCATAAATCAAGAACCTAGGGAGGTTGCAAATGTTGGTAATAGGTGGATGCTCCCTATTCCGAGAAAATACTTAGTTGTGTGTGTTATTTAAAATTGATATAAATATTAGTTTCTCTTATATAATTTATTTGGAGATAAAACCTTAATAAAAGAAAACATGGGACATGGTATTCCAAAGTTCATAAGCGTTGTCTCTTTTGGGACTCAGCTGGCACGTGTGTTTTGATGGACCATTTGATGCATTACAAGCTCATGCTTCACCTACTGAAGTGCAGAAAGGGAGACAAGGTTGGTCCAGCAAATAAATATTGATATAGGCCCTTCAGAAGCCATAGTCACAGAATCAGGGCATTCATATATCTCTATCAGCTTGGCTATAAGCCAGGTTGTAATAGCCAAGTCATACAATAGTTGGCTCCAAATTACGCTGAAAAAGTTTCTCTCTCCTATTTCTCTTGCTATTTGGGCCCACTTATGCCTATCCTTTCGTACCCAGCTTGGTGGTTGCATGGGAGCCAAGCTCTCCTCTTTCTACTCCTTTCTCTCCTCCACATCAGCATTTGCTTGGCTATAAGCCAATTGTTGTACCTGCGCTCAGACAAGTGTCGGTGCATGTGCCTCCTATTTATAGAGGGCTGCTAGGCCATCGTTCATCACCACCTCGGCCAACCAAATCGCCATTGAATACACCCTCGGAGACATATCCTAACACTAAATCCCCGAACTCTCTCGTCTTTCTTGAGTTGAGAGAGGCGAACGCGTGTGCTCCGGTCTCCGCCGGCAGTCTTCCTTGCCTCCGGTGGCCTTCGGGCCTCGGGGAGGTGGGGGAGACCGCGGTGTCCTCGCCGGTCGGAGGTGTAGGTCCTAGTAGATATAGGGTTAGTTTCCCGGCGGCGGCGTCGAGGCGGCGGCGTCAAGGTGGAATAAGGTCCTCTCGTGCTCTCCCCCGTCTCGGCGACGTTCTACTCCGACGCCGGCGACGAGCGCGTGGAGGTGGAGTCTGGCTTCGCCGGTCTCTGTACAGGAGTCCGCGCCGGTTTGGGGCTTCTCGTCTCGGTGAGGCAGCGAAGTTCACTGCGTCTTTTGTCAAGGATGCAGATTGGTGGCTGTGGGATCTGCGGTTGGAAGGTAAGCGTATCGAGCTCGCGTTCCTCACGGCGGCGGAAGTTGGTCGTCGGCGAGCTTCGATTCGGGATCAAGGAAGCTCGGGGTGCGTCCCCGGCCGATGGATCTTCAGCGGCGGCTTCATCTATTGCGGCTCTGTTCTAAGCCTTCGTGCGAAGGAGCTTTGCTTGATCTAGGACCATGGCGTCCTCGGCGGCAGCGGTAGTCGGCGACGGAGCCTCCTGGAAGATTGGGGATGCACAGGGTTCAGGGTCCTCGTTGTAATTTCTTTTTTCTGTAGGGACCTGTGTGCTAGTGGGTCGGGACAGCTACACCTGTATCCTGGTAGTACGTATCTGTATGTGTATGCATCCATGTATTTCCTTACCTAGAAATACAGATATGTTTTCTCAAAAAAAAATCGCCATTGAATACTGACCAGCGCTAGGCTGTTCTCCAAGCTACAATAATACATATGGTTGTTGTGAGTACCCTTGTTGCCTTTGCCTGTGCTCTCTGATATATTACGGTGCGCAGTTTGCATGTGTAAATGATAAGATCATAATTTTATTTGAACTGGGTAGGTTTTTTTTTTGTTGAGAATGTATTTTAGATCATATCTTTTGACTTTTAGCACGTGAAGTGAAGAGTAGATGTGAAGAGAAAAATTAACCCTGAAGATAACCTTTGCTTTAGCAAATATGAAATAATGTTAAACGAAGTGTTTATTTCTTTACATACCTGTTACGATCTTATATGTGCAGATATAAACAATTAGGCATGGCCCATGGAAAACTTGCCTTCTTCTAGCCGGTCTCGAAAGAGGCAACGTGGCAAGGGAGCCGCTGCAGCGTCACCACCAGGTCCCTTACCTAAGCTAGTGTTTATTGTTTCTGATGTCAAAAACAGTACTTTGACAAAATATTTTCACACTTAATTTATAGTAAAACAGGAATTTAAATTTTTTATTGTTACTACTTACTACAACGAATCTAATATGATCTTGTATGCGAATTTTAATAAGAGCTGATGCTTAGTATATCTGGAGCTGTACTCTGACGTTAGATATATTAGATGTATATGCTTCTAAGGATAATCTATGATTACCTTGCCGTGTTGTGCTCTGGCCAGGACGAAGAGGGACCTCTCTCTCTAAAAAAGGAGAGAGAGAACCAAGAGGACCGACATTGGCTGATGGTTGGATTTTTTTTGTCTGTGTTCGAGGAAAAAAATATCGCCTTCTGGCTTCTCCTCAGATTCGACGGCCGCCGCAGCCGCCGCGGCGGGCTGTCGTCGTATCCATCTCGTCACGCCACACCCCGGTCGTGCTCGCTTCCTTCCTAGCCTCCACCTCCTCCTCCCTTTCCTCATCCACCCCGTCTCCCCGAAATCCGTCCCGACCCCGCCCCCTTCCTCGTCACCGTCAAGCGCCTCGCCGCCACGGACCTCTACGTGGACTTTGGCCGCGCCTGCGCACTATCCTTCTCGCGTTCTATGGTTGGGTAATGGACTGTGGTCGCCTTCTTCCTTGGACCGCCGTTTATCCATCCGTCTGTCTGTGCCGGACTATGTTTTTATTCCTCTCGGAGGGGATCGGTCGCAGCATCGGCATCCCCGGTGAGATGTGCCCGCCGGACGCCGTTGTGGCGACCCATCACACGACAAGGCCAAGGCATGGTCGGATGAGGCGGCGCGCAGGCCTTGGCCGGCGCCTTGCTGCTCTAGATCCACCTCTACAGTGGCGGCGTCCTCCCGTATTCCCGTTTTCCCCGTCGCCGCTCTTCTTGGTATGCGTTGCTATGCCCCTCTCCTCTGGATAGGTCATCTCTGCTCAGCAACTACCTATCGCCTCTTTGCCCTGTCGGTCTGGTTTCCGTGTTATACTTGCTGCGAACTCCACCCCCGATACAGGCGCGACGCCGCCATCCAAATTGTGCGGTGCTGCTTTGCTCCCAGTTCCTGGTCTCGCTTGACTGGCGATCAAGTGGTAGCTGATCTTAATGGTTTAGTTTCTAATACTAGATGATCGGATGCCGCGTGAAGTATGTTCATGTGTTGTATTTTGTTTCCTGATAAGGGATTAATGAATGTAGTTTATTTTCTGATGGCCTAAATATAACTTTGTTTTTGTCCTCATTGGATGAAGTGTTAGGCGAGTCATGCCGCCTCTCTCATATTATATGAAAAAATATATATCGTATTTAGGTACCATATAAGTGCATATAATGGGTGTTGTTCTTTGTTTTCCCAGGCCTGCCTGTAGGTGGACTAACGATACGTGAGCGACAGGCACTTCGTAGAACCATAAGGGAGGCAATTCCCTTTACTCAGAATAATAGCCCGCTTTAGCCAGGGGTCTAAGTATGTACCTCTCGCTCACATCTGACATTTATTCCTTGCGTAGGACCCTGCGTTGGGCAGCAAAGCAGTCCAGGTCAGTGTAATGTTGGGGCTAGAGGGGTGGTGTAAGCAAGTGGTATTCTAGGTGATTAATCTGGTTACTTGTCCCTCCTACAGGGTCATCTGTAGAACAAACTTCATACTACGGCCCTCCTGCACACGAGTGCCAATACTGTGAAGCACAGTTCTGGTATCAAGAACGTGTCAAAAGGACGTATCCAGGTGAAGTGGGTTGTGTTCGGTTTCATCTTTGCTCCAGGGGAGGTAAGGTCAGCTTGCCGCTCCAACAAAGTACGCCCCCGTTTTTGGATAAGCTACTGAACCCAGGGGGTGATTGTTTATCTAAATACTTTATTAGATCTATTCGTTCTTATAATTCAATGTTTGCTTTTACATCACTAGGAGCCAAAATCGATACAGGCATAAACAGGGGTCCTGGGCCATATGTATTCAAAATTAATGGCCAGGTTCTTCATCGTATTGGGTCTTTGCTGCCAGATGAGGGTAGACCTTCGGTTTACGCGCAGTTGTATATTTATGATACTGAAAACGAAGTCCAGAATCGAATATCAATTTTTGATAGAGATAGAGATTGTGATAGCGATAGCAAAGCTGACAAAACAATTGTGGAGGGTCTAGTAAGAATGTTTGATGAGTTCAATGGGCTGGTCAAGTCATTTAGGGCGGCTAGAGACCTTTTGGGACATAATGTCAACCTTTGCGTCTTAGGCTGTTGCACGATAGATCCAGGGTGGCACCCCAGTATAGCGCACCAACAACATTAGAGATAGCTGCTTTAATAGTGGGCGATTTCTCGGAAGAGAAGAAGACCCCTGATGTAATCATTCAGGATAGAGGAGGTGGGCTTAGAAGAATTAGCAACCTACATGCCAATTATATGGCGCTTCAATACCCAATTTTGTTTCCTTATGGGGAGCAGGGATTCAAGCTAGGAATTAAATATAGCCGGTCAGGAGTCTTGCCAGTTAGGACTAGAGATGAGGTTACCATGCTTGAGTACTATGCTTTCCTGGTTACAGCAGCGTAGATGCGAGGCAACAACACTGATACGTGGTGATAGGTTGTTTCAGCAGTACATTGTCGATGCCTTTGCCTCAATAGAGCAAAACAGACTCAGGTTTATAGTAAAGAACAATAAAAACCTGCGGTCTGAGGTGTACAAGGGAATTGAAGATGCACTACATAAGGGTGATGTTGATGGAAATAGTATTGGGAAAAGGGTTATTTTGCCTGCTAGCTTTACGGGAAGTAAAAGATACATGGTCCAGAACTACCAGGATGCCATGGCCATCTGTCGATTCTATGGACCTCCGGACCTGTTTATTACTTTTACATGTAATCCAAAGTGGCAAGAAAATAGCCGATGCTCTTGCGTTTATTCCAGGACAAAGGCCTGACGCTAGACCTGACATAGTTAGCCGAGTCTTCAAGCTAAAGGTCGACGAACTTGTTTCTGAGCTGAAGAAAGGGACTTATTTTGGGAAGATACGGGCAGGTATATCTCCCTATTTTTTCACAGATTGTTAATTGGCCCGCTAAGAATAATTATGTCGATGGCCATTTGGTACTAATGATTGTTCGTAATCTGTTTCAGTGCTTTATACTGTTGAATTTCAGAAGCGCGGTCTGCCCCTCGTCCATATTTTGGTTTGGCTTCAAGGTGATACTAGAGACCCACATCCCTCTTTTATTGACTCAATCATAAGTGCAGAAGTACCAGATAAACTATCTGATCCTATCGGCTATAACCTTGTCGATGAGTTTATGGTGCATGGTCCTTGCGGCGAGATTAACCCAAAATGCCCATGTATGAAAAATACTAAATGCTCCAAGTTCTTTCCCAAAGACTACCACGTAAACACATCTGTCGGTGAGAATGGCTTTGTTCAGTATAGGCGTCGCCTCGACAATGGTCACTTTGTGGAGCGGTACGGGGTTAGACTTGATAGTAGATGGGTTGTTCCATACAATTTGTCACTTTTAAAGCGATTTGTGGCGCACATAAATGTAGAGTGGTGTAATAAAACACATCTCATAAAGTACCTGTTCAAATATATTACCAAAGGCCCAGATCGCGCTAGAGCGGTGATTGACTCATTTGGCACCCAAGTCCCCGATGGCGATTTACATGGTGCATCCATTAGTGCTGGCCAAGATTCAGATCTACTAGAGTCCCTAGATGTCCACAGGCAGTCTGGAGATATGGATGAGGTTAGAGAATACATTGACTGCCGTTACCTATCTTCGCATGAAGCCATATGGCGTATTTTTGAATTTGATATACACTACAGAACTCCTGCGGTAGAGAGGTTAGCTGTGCATCTCCCTTGGATGAATACTGTCGTGTATCCAGCTAGGCAGCCATTGACCGATATTGTGGATGACCCTCGTCACATGCGGACAACATTGAATGAGTGGTTTTCTACTAACAGGAAGTTCCCATGCGCACGAGAACTAACATACATAGAATTTCCCACGAAATGGGTTTGGAATAAAAAGGATAAGGCATGGTGCCCACGCAAGGGACCTACAAAAATCGGTAGAGCTATATACATCAGCCCTAGCTGTGGTGAGCTTTACTACCTCCGTATGCTTCTGAATGATGCCAGGGGCGCTACTTCATATGAAGATCTCAGGACGATAAGTGGTGTATTGTATCCTACGTTTAAGGATGCCTGCCAGGCTATGGGCCTCCTCGACGACGATAGTGAGTGGCGTGAGGCTCTAAGAGAAGCAGCCTCGTGGGGGTCGGCTCCTCAGATGAGGCAACTTTTAGTTACTATAATTCTTTTTTGCTCTATTTGCGATGCCGGGTCTCTGTTCGATGAGTTCTACACATATTTCACTGATGACATAGAGTATAAAATAAAAAAGTTGATGCAGTTGCCTTTCTACAAAATTCCTGACCATCATCTCAAAAACTATGTCCTGATTGAGCTTGATAACCTATTCGTCAAAAACGGTGCATCAATGACTGATCATGGATTACCTAAACCTGACCTTAGTACTACCAACAAGATGAAAAATAGGCTACTAGCTGAAGAGCTGACTTATGACTCTGCCAAGCTCCGAGACATGCATGATACACTTGCCAGCCAGTTGACCTCTGAACAAAAACATATATATGATGTTGTGCTACAGTCAGTCTATGAGAATTTGGGGCATTGTTTCTTTGTGTATGGGTATGGTGGAACTGGGAAGACGTTTCTTTGGAACGTGCTTATTTCGCGTTTGCGATCAGAAAAGCTTATCGTTCTAGCTGTAGCATCATCTGGTGTCGCTTCACTCTTGCTCCCTGGAGGCCGCACTGCACATTCCCGTTTTAAAATTCCTATAGTTATTGATGAGTCATCCATGTGTGATATTAAGAGGGGGGGTCTTTCCTTGCTGACTTAATTGTGCATAGCTCTTTGATTATATGGGATGAGGCCCCCATGACTCACCGCCATTGTTTCGAATCCTTAGATCGTAGCATGCGTGACATCCTTGGTCAAATAGACTCTTCCAACTCGCAGAGGGTATTTGGTGGGAAAACTGTGCTATTGGGTGGAGATTTTCGTCAGGTGCTGCCTGTGGTTGAGGGTGGTACTAGATTAGATATAGTGGATGCATCCATTACCAACTCCTACCTATAGGGACATGTTAGGATCATGAGGCTTATAGTCAATATGCGTTTGCTTGGGATGGCGAATACTGGGTTACCAACTCAACAGATTAAATCGTTTAGTGATTGGGTGCTGAGCATTGGTGATGGTACTGCAGAAGGCACTGCCTATAGTGAGGATGAGGATACTGCCCTCGTTGAGATACCCCGTGATATACTGATTCAAAGGTTTGGCTCTGCTGTTGATGACATTGTGAGATCTACCTACCCCAACATAGAGACCTCATACTCTAACCCAGCATATCTGAGGGAACGGGCTATTGTTTCTCCAAAAAATGACACCACTGATGAAATTAATAATCACGTGCTTACCTTAGTCCCAGGCCATGAAAAGATATACCTCAGCTCAGATAGTTTGGTTGATTCGTCAAAGGATCATGGTAACTTTGACCTGCTTTATCCCGTTGAGTTCCTAAATTCTCTGCAATTCAAAGGCATTCCCCCCCATAAACTTATTCTGAGATTGGTTGCCCAGTAATGCTCCTGCGTAATTTGAATCAGAGTGCTGGCCTCTGTAATGGCACACGCCTCGTAATAACACAGCTAGGGGATCGTGTGTTGGAAGCTCAGATAATAAATGGTTCGCATATTGGTGATAAGGTCCTCCTTCCTCGCATTTCCTTCCACGTATCTAGCACTAAATGGCCATTTGTACTTAGCAGACGTCAATTCCCAGTGCGATTGTGTTATGCAATGACTATAAATAAGAGCCAGGGGCAAACTTTGCATAGTGTTGGCCTGTACTTGCCACGTCTATGTTGCTATATCACGCGTTACATCCAGAGATGGACTTAGGGTTCTGATTGATGATGACAGCGATACAGGCTCCAACGTTACTGAGAACATTGTCTATAGAGAAATCCTCCGAGCCCTATGGTACTCTTTCATTCGCTGTTGTGTGTTCCATACTTGTTCAAATTGCTATGGCATTTTCCATCTCACCCATGCCTTCCTTTTTTTTTGCTCCATTTAATTCCTAGTCCCCTTACTGTGCTCCCCTATTGGCAGATGCTGGAGTATAGCCTGCTATCCCATATTAATCCAACAAGACACAATTGGTGCATCAAGGTTAGGGTTGCTAGGGTTGCTAGGATGTGGCACTTATCTAGGACATTTGGGGGAAATGGTGCTACTTGCCATGGAACTTGCTCTGGTTGACGAAGAGGTACCTACCTGACACCTCACACCTGTATCTATGTTGTTTTCCTTCTTGGTTGCTATGGACCTTTGAATCTCTTTGCATCAGGGTGTAGGCATTACAGCCTGTATTGCACAGAAGGACCTCAACAGGTTTGCCGATGCTCTAGTGGAAGGGAATTCATACATGATAAAAAAAATTCCAAGTTAGCAGACAAGCAAGGAGGTACAATGCCGTGCCCGGCAAACACACAATCTTTTTTACGCCATGGACTGTTGTAGAGGTTGTTCCTGCAGAGCTATCCAACAATCTTCCGCTCTATATTTTTAATTTTGTTGACTTTGAGGACCTGGATCGCAGAGCAAGAGAAAAACATGGTTTAGTAGGTACGTGTCGATCGTCATGGTCCAGGTTTTGGTAGCCTCTTTGTTGACGTATTATTGATATCGTGTTATGTTATTGGACTTTTCAACATATGTTATTGGTCAACTTACGGTCATCCATCCAGTTATGCAGTCTAGTGGTCTGAATGGAATGACTGTAAGGCGATTGGTTGACCTACGCGATCTAAGGTTGTTTTCCATATGAATTCATACATTTGTTGCTGATTATTATTGTGTTGCTAACTCTCGGTGTGCTGTAGTAACAAGCTTTTGCAAGTAACTTTGTGGGCTGAGTACGCCACAACCTTTGAGGACGAGTTCCTAGCGGAAACTGCGGATAACGATGAACCAGTCATAATCGTTTTTGCTAGAATGCATGTGAGACAGTACCTGGGTGAGTGCCAGCATTATGTTTCTCAATGCTAAATGATACGCCCCTCATGCATCCTGAGACGCCCGTTTATATGCCAACCTAGGTGCTGCAACATGTGGGAGTGGTGATGCAACAAAGTGGTACATGAACATTGACATCCCTGAGGTGAATGCCTTCCGTGCTAGGTAACCTATTATGCACCCTCTTTCGTGTTAGGCCATCTGTTCACATGCCTTTATGGTTGTCCTCACATGGTTTCTTCTGTGCACAGCCTGCAGGGGAGTGGTTCCCTTCCTATGCTCCTGCCAGGTGATGGTGCATCTGAAGCCGGTGCTATTGATGAACCGGGTTCTAATAGGAGAACTGTTGCGGAGCTCCTCTCATTGGATCCTCATGAGAATAATGTACTTATTGTCTATAGACTTAGACTTTCTAGATGTTTTTGTAAGGTGAAGGAGTTTAACCTCTTGTGTTTTAGGACATACGGTTTACTTGTGATGCAAGGATACGGGGAGTCGATGTTTCCAATGGATGGTGGTACAAGGGATGCGCTACATGCAAAAGAGGACTGAAGGCAACTTTTGATGGCTTCGAGTGTACTAACTGTGATGATACGTAGCCAACGGTCATCCCCAGGTAGCCCTTGCTTGCCATTGGTTCTCTTCTAGAATTCAATCCCGTCAACTGATCGTAGTAACTGTTCTTCTTGAAAACGCAACTACAAGCTAAGTGTGGTGATTGAGGATAGTACTGGCCGCGTCAAGATATTTCTCTTTGGTGGTGTAGCAGAGCAGGTTGTCCGACGCACTGCTGCTGACCTCGTGGAAGAAAGCTCACCTAATCAGATTTTGCTTCCCGCACCACTCCGTGGTCTTGTTGGACGGAGCTATGTGTTCCAGGTGGTTGTCAGTGAGCAGACATTCAGGACTGGGCAACTGGCTTTCTTGGCTAGGAGGGTATTTGCCTCCCCAGCAGAAGCTAATGACCAGATTGCCATTCCTCGTGCTCCTATGGGTGGCCCTCCTCTGGGTCTATCGTCGAGTAAAGCCTCAGCCATATCAAAGCATCCTAGTGTTAAGACATCAACTGAGGCCACAAATACTGCCTCTGCTAAAGGAAATGATGGTTCCTCTTCCAGTTTGGCTAAGATCCCTACCGATGTTGAAATTGTCTTAACTCCACCTCCCGAAGCTGTTCTAGTTGCTGTTGGCAAAAACTTGGCAAACGAAAAGGAGATCCCCTCTAGTGCCCGTGAGGATACTGGGTATGCACCTGTTATCATGATATAATCACCTTTAGCTGTTGTGTTCTACTTATAGTGTTTTGTTTTAGAATGGCACCCAATCCCGTGGTGTAGATTCTATAATGTACGATGTAATTATATTGTCATCATGGAAAGAAGCCTGCTGATGGTACATGTATGTGATACAGGAACCACCTGGGCAAAAGACCAAGGTCTGCTCGGAAGGAAATATCGTTTTCGAAGAAAGAGAAATCAAGGTATGTTACTTTCTACTATATATATATTGGGTCTCTGGGCACCTTGAACAACTAAATGATATAATATTTTTGTCCCAGTAACGAGTAGGTCAGCTTCCGTCTGTTGACCCATCATCCTAGCGCCGTGACGCATCGTGTTTGGACCACTCGTGGTTGACTGGTTGCCGTGTGCCCCCGTGCTGCCGTCCTAATAACCAGCATGACATGCACATGGTGTAATAAGTAGTGCTTCCTGTATGATGATTCGATATGTGCCGTTGTCTGTGTTAGCCTTATTATCTGTGCTCCTTGAAGGTACATGTACTCTAGACTCTTCCTTATTAGTGTTCAGAAAGGTCTCACGTATGTATACCTATTGCGTTGTAGCATATGTGGTAGACCATTTCCCTGATGCTTGGTCTGGCATCGTGTCATATCGCTACTACCATGTAAGATATTCTACTTCGAAATAGGTTGTACGTGTGACCATTGTGTAAGACATTGTACTTCGAAATAATTTGTACGTCCATGGTTACTATCGTGTAAGACATTGTATTTCGAAATAGCTTGTGCGGCCATGTTCATCGCTTTGTGTCGATGCATTTAGCGTTCCGTTGCTGTCTGTTACCTTCTTGATTTTGATTGTGATTTGCATCTTAGGTGTTGTAGGAACACCGTTTTGGTGGTATCCTAGTTCCTCCAAATACAGCATGCTGTCATCTATGCGTCTAAATAAATCCAGGCATAATAATATATCGTGTGGACATTTAAATGCAACAGGTGGTGTGCACTTGTATTCAGACTTCATATAAGTAGATAGAGAAAACTTACATTGGAACTCAAGGAGCTCACCTCCGGTGAACACCGAACCCTTAAACACTCACTGCGTAGATAGCCCACCACCTACAAATAGCTAATTTATACGGCTATGCATAGTATTTTGTCGGCAAAATAGCCATCTTCATCCCTAAACTATTGTCCGAGTTTCACTTTAGTCCCTCAACTTTGAAAACGTTCACTTTAGTCCTTAAATATTCAATTTATGGATCGATCTCGTCCATCCCCAGTAATTATTCGCCACGTGTCGACGAGTGCATGCCAAAAGTCATGCTGCCCCTCTTTCCATCCTTTACAAGTCGCCCAGATGCATTTTATGATGAGGATGGTGATGGTGTAATTACAAGAAGGAAGTGCAGGCTTCCGATATTTGATAGTACTATACTATATTCATTCCTTGCTTATTTCCCTAACTTGGACTATATTGCATAGCAGAAAGAACATGTTGGGTCATCTAACTATCCCGCCACCAGTGCAACTCAGAAAAAATCAGCAGCACCTCTGGTGCATTCAAAGAAAAGATATAGTTTTCAATGTAATAATATTAATGCTTTTGTATCACACAATTATTAGTTTGTGAACACTTGCATTTATTATACTCCCTCCATATAGCAAATAGAAGTCGTTCTGGAGTTGGAGTCCATTTGGCAAAACGATGTTGTTCTGCAATTTGAACATAGATGTGGACGCCGCTGCTCCTTGCGCTTGGGCTCCCGCAGCGCGGAGTTATTAGAGCCGCGCTCGCGATTGGCCAACCAGCAAAAAATAGTCACAGGACCTCGGGGTTGAGAGACCTCACGCATTGCTGCAATGGCCGTCTCGAGCTTTGACTCTTTCTCAGAAGAAATGCGCACGGAACCCTATTTATGAGGACAGACAGGGAAAAATGCTCCCTAATTAATTACTTCTTGGTAAGCGCAATCATGTCCTAAACGACTTCTATTTACTATATGGAGGGAGTATATGTCAAAAATGTAGGCCATCTTTAGTTTCCCTTCAAAATTCTAACTTTATCGTCACATCAGGTCACATCAATGGTTTAATATTATTGCATTATAATTAATTTATTGAAAAAATACATTTTATAAGTAATATACTTATTTGACATTATAATTATTTAGAATTAGTCAAACTTGATACACTAAAAACATACTACTGTAGTAGAATTGCGTGTTTTCTTAGAAATAGAGTATGCGACAGATTATCTTGATTTTGTTTCTGCTAAAGCTGGGCGGCTACTAAGGATGGGCGAGGGGCAGCAACGACTTGTAGCATACACTCCTGGACACGTGGCAAATAATTACTGGGGGTGGACGGGATCGATTCGCAAATGGAATGTTTAAGAACTAAACTGGACGTTTTAAAAGTTGAAGGACCAAAGCGAGTTACAAGCGATAGTTTAGCGACGAGATGGTTATTTCGCCTATTTTGTCCCATCGTTTGTTCTTTTTTGAATAGAGTCATGCACGGACGCACCTTCCGATTTCGGTTCCATTATCTGTTTGCTCTGGAACTAAGGATGGAAACGGATCGGATACGCAAGGAATCGAATCCGGATGTTATCTTTTACCACATTTTAATTCGAATACGAATACGGATTCAAATATCTGCGAATACGAATATAAAACGGATGGTTCGAATGCGAATCCGAAATTAGATATTTCCTCGATCCAACTCAAAATGTATATTATGAAATTTAACATAGATGAACAAAGTTTTATTATTAAGTACATCGTTAACCAAAGTGAACTAAATGAAAGTACATTTCTAATAATCTCTAAGAGCAAAGTAAACTAAATTATAATGGATAATATTGAATAAAATAATAGATGAAGTGGATAAATTCAAATAAAAATGGTAGAAAACAAATAGCCATTTACTTTATAATTAGTTTTGGAATTACTTAATTATCACATAAGTGGGGATAAAGCTTTTATATATATAACATAGACAAGGATAGCACACAAAATAATATAGTTATCAATATATATTTAATAATTACAATGTACCAATCAATCGATATTATATTTATATAAATATTTATTATGAAATGTTAAATCTATATAAAATAATTTATATCAATAAATAAATAAACTAAAAGATTAAATAATGTAAAAGAACAGATATATTAGATTAACTTAAATTATAAAAGTGCTAAAATTAATTAACTAATCTTTATGTATCATTAATAATTTACAATTAATACTATATTTATTTTTATATATACTATTGAATATGTTATATGCATTATTAGTAATAATAAAATTAAATAGTTGTCCACTTATTATGAAGAGAAAACTTTCAAATAGATTTATGGTACCTTATTTTCTATTCGGATACGGATATTGCCAGATATTGTCGAATATGGATCTAGAATCGGATAGAGAAAAACACTGAAAATACGAATACGAATATATCCACTTTAGCATCCATTTTAAAACGGATACGGACATGGATATCCATATACATAATTTGAACGAATACGAATGTGGATAATTCGAATATCCATTTCCATATTTGCATCCTTATCTGGAACTATGGATGCATGGGAAGCCTTAAATGCGGTAGATGCATGCAGCCGGGGCCTAGTGTAGCGACGGCGCAGGCATGCACGCAGCTGAAAGGATGGAGCGTGATGAGTGATGGTGCTACGTGATGGGTACATGCAGTTCAAAGTAGATGGCACAGTGCCATCACATGCAGTTCAAAGTAGATGGCACAGTGGTGATTTTACTGCACGGCTCCATGCGAGGAGTAAAGGCACAGTGGCGAAACGAAAGCAGATATATATATATATATATATATATATATATATATATATATATATATATATATATATATATATATATGGCTAAACATTGCCTGACGAAGCCCCAACAACGTGTGGTGGCACATCGCTAGGATTACATGCCCGCAATATATATTATGCCCTGAGCTTCGTTGAGAGCAAGGGCCAGATTATCTTATATAGTTATACATGTACTATAGATATGACAGAAGAAAATGAGCTATAGCTAGACAATTCTACGATTGAAAGCCCCTCCTCCTTAGATGATGTTAGTGGCTTAGTAGAATGGCGCCCGTAACGGTCTCTCTTTACGTGGGTGCTTGGGCAATGGAGCCTCCTTACTGAGTGAGCATATAGACGGCGTGGCATCACGTAGGCTCTTAGGCAATGCATCCTCCCTGTTGACTGGGCACATAGACGGCGTAGCGTCTTGCTCCCTTGGTGACCATCTAGAGAGTACATCGTTCCCCATCTTGAGAAAGCATTTGGATTCCATGGGTATCTTCTCCTTCTCTACGGCTCGAGTAGCAAAGTACATGAACGGTGCTTGATGATCCCTTCCGTGTCGTCTCGAGTAGGATCTGGGTCCGGGGTTCCACGTGCTTCTGTTTCTACCTGCATACAGGGAATCAAAGACAGTTATGAGGTTCATCGGTTTGTTATCGACTATGCAGTGTCTTAGTCTGCATTAAAAGGTAAACCGGTAGTATTCACCTTGCATTCGATTGAGCAGAACTGGCCGGCACCCACTAGGCACCTTTTGCACGACACACATTCAAAGATTGTGCGTCCGCGCTTGAATCCCACCACACACCCTCCATTGGTGGGCCACCTGTTCAGATGTACGACCTGAGAGCCGTTGACAGGATGTTGCTGTATTCCTATTATGTCAATCAACCCTAGCGTATCTTGAACCTGTACCACTTCTTTATAGGATGATTTCCGTACCTAGGTGATGATTTACGAGGTGTTACATACAATGATGGGAGTGAATATAAGAACATTGTAGTTTTGGTAGGTGCGATAAAATTTGCGAACCTGTAAAATCCGATGAGATAGATGATTCTCTCGACACAGGGAGCACAACGCCTCTTGAGTTAGTTTCCGACAATCTATGCAAAAATAACTGCATGGATTGTTCTTTGCTACTGCACTATGAATTGGGCAGGGGTGACCAAACTTGTTGCCAAGCAACGCTGCCATACGCTCGGCGCTTATGTGCGTAGCAGCCATTATGGGCGGCAACACTCTGAGGGTGGAACGGCTATACGCTTGCCACTTCGTGTCTTTTAGTGCTGTTATGGCTACACTACCGAACATTATATACCAGCTCGCGTACCCACTACGTGCTGGGTGGCATTGCTATGGTTTGGTTCTTTGGATAGAAGACAGGCTCAGTTGATGTTTGTGTACGGAATTTCACTTCTTTAGATGGGAGGCAGACTCATCAAGTAGTATTTGTGAGAGGACCAAACCAGAGGTTTTGTGAAATCCAGATACCCACTTGCGCGTCAGGAAGCGCCTTGGTGGCCAATATGTGTTGGGACAAATTTCAAAAGTTCCC
This sequence comes from Eremochloa ophiuroides, assembly GCA_038502445.1. Lineage (NCBI taxonomy): Eukaryota > Viridiplantae > Streptophyta > Magnoliopsida > Poales > Poaceae > Eremochloa > Eremochloa ophiuroides. The sequence continues at coordinate 106,681,774 of JAHLJS010000002.1, read as the reverse complement.
AATAGTCCACCGACCATGTATAGCCATGGGCAAGGGCAAGGGCAAGGGCAAGGCTCTATTGGACGGAATGGTACACCACTAAAAATGGGCAGTAGTAGGAGCAATCATCGATGGCATGCCCATTTTACACCTCGCTTTCACTTGTATAGGCACAAGCAGGTTCATGGGTTATAGTGAGGGTATGTGCGGGGCTGCTACTTCCGTGGAGCTGGATAGTGGAGTGCATGAAAGTGGTGGCCTGGTAGGTCCAGGGATGGTCTATTTAAGGGGACCTTTTGGTGGCTAGCCACTGGAACTATATATAGGTGGTCTACAGTATAGTAGTACTATGTTCCAAATTAGATGTCGCTATAGGATGCGTGCTGGTCAAACTTTCTTAACTTTGACTGAGTTCGTAGAAAATGCATATAACACCTATATCTCCAAATAAATATATTATGAAATTATATGATACTAATTATGTATTATAGATATTAATATTAATGTATATATATTTGGTCAAAGGGTAAAAGTCTTTGACTTCTCGAGAAGTGAGAATGACATCTATTTTGAGACGGGTGAGTATGTTAGCAGTGGTGAGTAGTTAAGTGTATAAATATTCCGAGTAGATCGAGCGCCAGCTAATGTCTTTATATACTACACGGTACTATTTATGGTATATCTTCTGTCATTGGAGATAAGCCACTTATACTTATGGTATGTTTATATTGACCGATATCAATAATAACGATGCAACTAAGTCCGAAAGGAAAATATGTTATCTGGGTCACGCAATAGTCATTAGTCTGTGGCTTGGTGCCCCAACAATCCTAAAATGCAGATACGTCCCGGACTCATATGGAACGACGGACATTTACCATCACCAGCTCCTATATATACTATCCACATATATACCGTCCGAAAGCATGTTTGGGGTAACTTTTGGAATCGTCAATCTTTGACTACCAGTAACCTTTAGAATAATTTATTGCGGTCAAAAAATGGTGGCCATATGTTTATCGCAAGGATGGTGTCGTTAATCCTATCCAAATGGCTAAGGCTCGGCTTGGCGACTGCATGTCGTAGGCTTCCGCTCAATGGCTCAAACACTTCTTGTCACCTTGTGCAGGCAGATGCTGCCTGCTGCAGTGCTGCCTGGTGCGCTTGCAAGTTGCAAGCTGGGGCCTTTGGTTGCTGCTAATCGCTGCTTGGTGCTTCGAAAAGACTATGCGTGCATCAGGGCGGGGCTCAAGGATGGCTGATAATTACTGCCCTTTTTATTTTCTTGTATATGGCAGCAGCAAATGAAAGGTCGTCCCTCTTCCTATGACCCATCAAAAATTTACAGCCACCGCATGGGACAAATTTTGCCATTTCTTTTCTTGTCTAGCAGCTGCCTATCATCCCAGCTTTGGCTAAGCAGGATCCATTTATTGTTTTGATGGCGTGAAGCAGATTCTGTCTGGTCACATTTGGACACTGGTCCCTGTCAGCCTCTCATGGATCAAATCACCGCAGCCCATAAAGATTGTCCTCTTTCACTCTCAAAATTATTTATTCCCGCTTGCTATTCTATACAGGCATAAATAAGGATTACTAATGATCACTGCACTAGTGCGTCCAGCTCGACTAATTATTGTATAATCCCTCTGTCTCAAAATAAATGTCGTTGTGGCATGCATGCAGCAGCTGAGAGCGGCCTACCTCGTCACCCGAGACCAGCGAAGGACGTCTGACTCAGACGAACCGTGACCCCTGATTCCGGAGAGGGTACCCATCTATCCCTGGGAAAGGCAGGGAGGTATAGCAGCGACCCTAGCATCATCACTCACCTCTGTCGAGGCCTCCGAAGTCGAGTGTTCCCTTCTTTGCACGTAGCCCAACCCTGCCAGGATATCTGAAGAAAACAGCAGTGAAGCTATCTGCCTCGACGAAGTAGATTAGTTTCTCCCTGGGAGCTGTACCTTTCTATTCCTCTATGATGTTGAGTTTCAGTGTGCCTTTATGTTCCGCTTATTCCCCTTGTGTTGGTATGCTTTGTGTTTGCCCTCGACCCTCGCCCTCGTTCCCGTACCGGCCCCCTCTCCTTCTTTCTTTTGGATGTCGTCACGCGCACGCCCCCTTGCTGAGCGAACCCCATTCTCTTCTTTTTTTTTTCCTTTCTCCACTCAATCTCGCACAGGAACGCACCATAGCCGGTGCTCCCCTCACCTCGCGACACACCAATATTTCCCTTTCACGCCACCTCTACCTTTCGGTGTGCTACACCACCACGCCCACTCACCATCAGCTTTAAAATGCCACTCTACGCGCCTCTCCTCCATCCTCATCTCCAAATCTGAAAATCTCAGGGAGCAAGTGAGTCATAGAGAAGCCAAATCTGAAAAGCTCAGGGAGCAAGTGAGTCAGAGAGAAGGAGTAGTTGGAGGCAGAGCTTCGAGTTCCAGCTATTGTTCATGGATTTGATTGCCGACGAAGAAGTTCAAGACTACCTTGGCGAAGATTTAATCGAAGTATTTCCGGAGATCTATTTCACCCTCAAAGGTTTGTGGATCTGGTTGTTATACGCCTTGTTCTGGAGGATCATCTTCGTGTTCCTCATCCATTGTCCCCGTTTTAGACGCTTTATAGCTAGCCTAGTGGTTGTTCTGGTTTGTGCTTAGATGTGTTATCCCTAAGTGATATGTACTTTATATTCGAATTCATGTAATCTTTTGTGTGGTTTCAGATATGTGAAATGTAATCGTGTTCCCCCTTTCTAGTTGTACCCTCAAATCCCGGGACAATATTCTTTTTAAGGGAGTTGGATGAAACACTCCTGGTGTTACGTTCTATTTAATATAAAAAATGCAGGAGACCACAGTTAACTAATGACTATTCAGTATGTATTGATATTATCAGAACTAAATCCATGGGTGTTAACTCCATTCGATTTATGTGGGTCCCTTAGGCCGTTATTAGGGCTGCTACTGATGCTACCATTTGGAAAAACTAATACCCATCTATTGGGATGGTAAATGCATCTGCATACCAATGATAACTACCAAGCACCTACTAATATGAGAGAGTTGCCTTGACTAATTGTGGATGTCCTAGCTAAACACTTGAATCTCCTTAAACTAAGACCGTTGTTGGATTTGGCCTCCTTGTTCCTTGTTGTGTAATGCGCCTTTCCTGCCTGAACCTTTCCTTGCAATGATCCTCTGATTTTGCGGTCTATTAGCTTATGATGCCGCCGCAATACCAAGGGCTCTCATGGAACAAATGCCACATGTTGACGCTGCTCGCCACGTGCGGGTACCGAGGTTGTTGCTCAAACACCCTTCCCAAGTTACATCACTGTATCATCGTTGTAAAAAAAATCTTGTGTTCAGATGGGAAATCCACCACGGGTAGATGGAGTAGTGCTCTTTCAGAAGTGACGAGCAACATGGCTTTTGAAGGAACGGAGAGATGACAAGGGAAAAATAGTCCTCGAAGTCCACAGGGGTGCACGTCTAACTTGATGTTGTTCCTCTTACAAATTTGACTTATCTGCTCACGCTGATGAGTCCCTTCACTCTGTGCCCAGTGAACGCCGTCTGTGCCGGGTCCCTGTGCCAGCTCTCATGTGTCGTGGTGGCGTCCCGCGCTCCACTTGTCCATCGGCATTGTGCGCCCCTCCTTTTTCCCTACATTGTGTCGGCTCTCGATTCCCTTTCTGCAAGGGTTAGATGCACTAGTGCTCTTTTGAAAGTGGCGGACCAACATCGTTTTTCAATGAAGAGAGAGATGAAAAGGAAAAATTAGTCCTCGAATTCCGCAAGAGTGCACACCTGACTTGATGTTGTTCCTGTGATCAATCTGACTCCTCTGCGCACGCTGAGCCCCGGTCACAGTGTGCCCAGTGAACACCGTCTGTGCCAGGCCCCCGTGCCCGCTTTGGCGTGCCGCAGCCGTGTGCCGCATTCACGTTGTTCTTTGGCATCGTGCGCACCTCTTTTTTCTCTCGTGCTGTGTTGGCTGTCGATTCTCGTCCCACAACAGGTAGATGGAGTAGTGCTCTTTCAAAAGTAACTGACCAGCATGGTACTTGAAGGAAGAGAGAGATGACAAAGAAAAAAATTAGTCCTTGAATTCCGCAGGAGTGCACGCCTGACTTGATGTTGTTCCTGTGCCCAATTTGACTCCTCTGCGCACGCTGAGCTCCGGTCTTGTGTGCCCAGTGAACGCCATCTGTGCCAGGCCTCTGTGCCCACTCTCGTGTGCCGCAGCGATGTGTCGCACTCACCTTGACCTTTGGCATCGTGCACCCCTCCTTTTCCTCTCGTGCTATGTCGGCTCTTGTTTCTCGTCCCACAACAGGTAGATGGAGTAGTGCTTTTTCAAAAGTGACCGACCAGCATGCTTTTTGAAGGAAGAGAGAGATGACACGGAACAAATTAGTCCTCGAAGTCCACAGGAGTGCACGTCTGACTTACTTTCCGCTGCATGCTGAGTCCCGGTCACTGTGTGCCTAGTGACCATTGTCTGTGCTGGGCCCCCATGCCCGCCCTCGCGTGACACGGTGGTGTGCCGCACACTCCTTGTCGTTAGGTATCGTGCACCCCTCCCTTTCCTCATGCCATGTCGTGTCTCGATTCTCGTCCCAGTAATACGTCCCTTTTTTTCTTTTGAGCGTGGCTCTACGCACGCCTCCTCACTAAGTGAATCCTATTTCCTTTTTTTTTCTCTTCTTCTCTTCTAAGCTCGCACAAGAAGCGTGCTATGGCCATGCCTCCTGTGTCGTACCGGTCGATGATGTTCTTCTCCTCCATCCCCACTTCCCGGTGTGCTACATCACCCCCGCCCACCTAGCTATAAGATGTCGCTCTACCACCTCTTCTCCATCCCATCCCTAACTCTGAGGAGCCCGAAGAGCAATCAAGGCAGAGGCAAGTAGCAGTTAGAGTCAGAGCTAGATATCTCCCTGTTGCATGTAGACCTGGTTGCCATCAGGGAAGTTCAAAATCTCCTTGGCCAGATTCTGCCATGGAACCCCCATTGTTCGAGTTTGACCCCACTTGTTTCTGGGTCTTTTGGTCATTCGCCATGTTTTGGATAATCATTTTCTTGTTGCTCCTCCATTGTCCTCATCTTAACCGGTATCTGGCATAGGATGTTTCATGTTCTGGGGTTGCTCTTAGGTGTGTTATCTCTATGTCCCAAGTGTTTGGTATTCGACATCATGTGATATGCCATGTGACTTCAGATGTGTGAAATGTGATCACTGTTTTTTAACTTTGACTAAGTTTGTAGAAAATGTGTGTACTATTTATACCTCCAAGTAAATTTATTAGAAAGTATATTTAATGATCTACTTGATGATACTAATTATATACTATAGATATTAATATTTTTGTATATATATTTAGTCAGAAACCAGGAGCCTTTGACTTCTCGAAAAATAATAATGACATCTATTTATTCAATGCATGGATATGTCGGCGCTGTCGCTTCTCTCACAGGAAATCAGCAAAAATCAACGTAAGTGAAAATCAGCTTTCAGTTTACTGAACAGAGCCGTTGCTATTGCTAATATGATTTGTAAACATAGTTCGACCCAGGTAGGCTTGATATGCACATAACCTTGTTTTCTGTTTTTTGTGCGGGCGGAATATGATGGAACACATGAGATATAGGTAATGTAAAAAAAAAGATTAACTCGCGTTGCTCTCAACAATTCTAGCACCATCTCACATGCGCTCACAAATCAGTTAGGACAATATATACAAAGGCAGGTAGACAGTAACATATCGTTCACAATCAGATGTCGCTTTTATTATTGGCTAGACCCAATTTAGTATACAAGATGTACGCACAATCAATAACGCTGTGCTGAGCATTCACTCTCGTCATGAACTTGCAAAGTGTGGTCTGTGGAACGTGGATTTTTGCAAACACCTGCTCCCTGAGTCGCCGTCACAATGCCCGGCTCGCGTCGTCGCCGGTCCGCCCTACAGGAACCGCCGCCGGCCGGGACGCCCTATGTGAGACGCTTCATGTACGCCGCGCCGATCCGCCACTCGCGAGCTGATGTGTGAGGATGCCGTGCGCGAGTCGTGCTGATCCGGCATGGCTGGCCTAGCGTGGTTCGTTTTACTGCTAAGGCTAACCCAATGGTGCTCTCTGTTTTTGGGCAATTATAAGAGAAAAGAGAGAAACTTGCCCAATTGCCCTTGTGGTTTGTTGATTTGAGGCCGAGATTTGGACGTTTTCGTCATTTTTTTTTGGTCACGTGTGGCTCCCATGGTTCTGTTATTTCAATCTGACATATGATCTGTTGGTTTTTGTTTGTTTGTTGGTCGAAATAATACTACCATGGTCCCACAGATGAGAAAAAAAGCCTTCACGATCGAAGGTGATAATGGGTATTTCTTTATTAAATAACAACACACCGATACAGAACATAATTCACGATTCGTCCTGACTAGATACAAAACATTAAACAACTTAGAGACACTACATTGTATGAGCTGTCTCTATTCAAAATTCAGTAACTAAATAGATGGTCCTACATGGTCTGTCCATCTTTTGATGCCCTGATTAATCTTCCATGTCTCCTGCTCCATCATTATTGAGTTTAGCTGCTTCTCCTTCACTGGACACATCCATGCTAGGCTATTTGCCTTCCTCGTAGCGGCCCATCTTCCTCTCAAGCTTTGATATTTTAGCTTTTAGCCTAGCATTCTCTGCGAGTAACTTGCCTTGTTTACTTTGTAGTAGCGAGCAGGCCCTTTCAAGGTCGTCCCTTTCTTCGACAACTTCCTTACGTATTTTTGCAACGACCATCACCCTCTTCTTCCAGACATCTAGCTTCCTCCTGCTAAAATCGTTTATTCTTGCGAGGCCACATTTCTCTACCATGGTGATGACACTATGAGCAGCCTTTCTAATGGCTCTCCTTGCAGAAATCGATGAAGTGGCTGCAAACTCTCGTGGACCCCAGTATCCCATGGAGACCCAATTAAGAAGGTCGACTTCTATGATAGCATAGAACTTCAAATCATCCCTCTGCTTGCATGCTATTCTTGGTTCTTCCAGCCTAAGCTGATGCACAATCCATGCGAGGCTCCACAAGCAGTTGACGGTTAATTTTGCCATGTAGCTCACCTGGAAGGTGACTAGAAGAAATTTAAACAGGTTATGCATGCCAGAATCCTACGAATAATTCGCTCAGGTCATACAAGAAGTGAATACTAATAGGTGTTCTATGTAGATATCATATCAAATACAAATTATAGATCCTTCCCTAGACTGACCCAGAGATACCCTATTATTGTTGGCTTAGTGCATGCCAAGTAGGAACTGAGACAGACATATTTTTTCATCAGCCATACCTCATCCCCCTATGGCTTCCTTCTTGCGCGTAGGATGCCTATGATAGCACCAGCTTTGTGTCCTCTTATAGAGAACTTTCTATGAACTGTGGGTTCCACGGTTACAGATGAACGGCGGGGGGTTGGGGGAGGGGGGCAGTCGAACAAGCCATGGGTTCATTACTGCTTTTTAAGTGTACGTTGCTGTATTGCCACCCTGTTTGGCGTTTTATGCGAGACCTATTTTGAAGTTACTTGTTAGAGCCGATAGAGGATATCGTTAGTTGACGCATTTAAAATAATATATAAGATAATTGTTAATGGAGTTTGTACCCAAATAGAGATTATTAGAGTTAATGGAGGCACAAATGCTTACAGTACTTGTATAATCTCTTTCAGATTACTATTTCTAAAAAAGCTCGCATGTGGCAAACATGGAACTGAACTTTTCGTTTGGATTTTCCGTCTGTACTACTTATTAATTATCTCTATCTGCATGTTCCATCGTATGAAGTGATTTGGTTTGACCCATGGGACAGTGAGACAGACGTAATGTGACGAAACAACATGTTTCACATACACTTTCTCAACCTTAACATTATACCTACAAATAAATACAATCTATTATGAAAATATTTTTAGCCACCTACCTAATGAATTAATTATATGTTATAGATACCAATATTTTCATATATATTTGGTCAAAACCTAAACGTTTTCACTTGAATACCATCTTTTTTTTGGGACGGAGGGACTATTAAATGCTTAGGCTGCTTAGTCACAGCGTATCACAGCAAGGACGTCATAGTGAACAATGACGATTTCCTAATGTTTCTTCTAAAATAAAATAAATGCTTGTTGCAAACTATACCCGCTCCGTACCAAAATAGATGTCATTCTCACTTTCTAAGAAGTCAATTTTTTTACCTTCTACCAAATATATATACAAAAATACTAATATTTACTATACATAATTAATATCATTAGATAGATGTTTAAATATACTTTATAATATATTTATTTGGAGATATAAATAATACACGTATTTTCTATAAATTCAGTCAAAGTTAGAAAGTTTGATCAGCGACATCTATTTTGGAACGGAGGGAGTACATAATTGAATATTTGGCATTTGGATTTTTCATCTCTATCGATCATCCCTGTCTTTGTGTTTTATCATATGAAGTGGCTTGATTTGACTCATTGGACAGTCAGCCACATGTGACAAACATGTTCTACAGTACTAAAAGAAAATATTAAATGCATAGGCTGAGTCATATCATATCACAACCACCCATGCACGGCGACAGTTTCCCTGCCATGGCATCGTTTGGATATGTGCACTGATTGTATAAAATAAAATAAAGTCCTAGCAGTGCGCGTCGCCAGAAACGTGTGCTTCCACCATGCATGTTGTTGATAGCTTGATTTATTCTGGTTATAAATATTCCCCTCGTTTGCAAAAAAGCAAAATTCTTGGTTTCTTGAGTAGTTAAACATCTATCTTTTAATATAATTAAAATACAAACAATAATTTATGTAACACGTAATAAATCTAGAGTAGTTATATAATGTTTGGGTTTAATTTATTTGTCACCATAAATGTTGTTGTTATTTGCTATAGCGTTGGTTTGGCTTGGACTGATTTGATCAAACAGTTCCTGCATTTGTTTTCCTTTGTTGATGGAACGAGAGGTTTGATTTTACCCAGCATTGTGGCAGGTGACGGTACAATTAATATTTCTGCAGCGGCCTTTGCTACAGTTGTCATCTTCGCCATTACTTGGGTTCCCAGTCGTGGTCACCTACTGCATGCCTTCATCCACATGCGGTTATATGTGTGTGTCTATTTATACCCCAGCAGACCAATGCAAGGCCACGCATCCAGGAGCTGCTCGTAGGCATGCAAAGACCAACACATAGGTAAAGCAGCCTTCCAACAATTTCACATTGGTTCCCACCAACGGAAGTGCACTGCTTGGTCCTCGTGCCCACATGTATAGGCCAAGGTAGGCATGGGTTCCTCTAACGGCATCTTTATGCATTTTTTATGCTTCGGTTTCCCTCCATGCTACATATGTTCGTCCATATGAACACGTGAATTGGTTACTTAATTTAATTTAATTTAATTTAATTTAATAAATAAGTGATTCCAGTGAAATATGGTCATGTGTTGGTTCCTTTTGCATGATAGTGAGTTGAACATATGTAACTAATCGCGTACACCTTTTCTCAGGAAATATTGCGATCAGAATAATTTATTATTATGTATATCTAAGTTGTAACAAATGACAGAATGAGTTGCAGTAACATGGACAAGGGGAAGAGCACCAACGCGGAGCCAATGGCGCGAGTCTTCCAAGGAGTGCAACCTAGTGACTCCGTAACCCAGGTATACTTTAACTTTGTTAGGCATACCCCGCAACGTTTTGTATGCCCACATTGGTGGCTAATGTTTCATGCACGGAGTATGTCTTGTTACTGGTTACCTAGCGCGTGTTTATGGCTATCTGTAAATGTAGTAGATGGTAGTTGGTCCATGCATGATTGAACAACCACCCATTCTCGTGTATGTTGCTCATTTTTATACTTTTTTATTCTTTTTTTAGGAACCTCTCAAAGTTGTTGTTTCGCGCAAGGACATCCTACGCCAGATGATTTCCAGCATAGGCGCAACTATTCGTACTACAGGGGTGGTAGTGATGGAGAACTCCAAACGAGTAGCGTGGCTTAGCGTTGAAATCCCTTCTAAAAATGGCACAAAAGGCGTAGACCTTGAGAACTTCCGAGGGCTTCTGTAATACCCCGGGTATTACGGATTAATTAATCTGCCATGTCATCATATTTAAATTAATCATTTGCATATGATTGTGATTAGGTCCCTAGAGTGATTTGAATTTAATTAGTATTTGTTTGTAAAATTAAATTCCCAAAGAAAGGTTTAAAAATTTACTTTTATTAGGGCCAAAACCTAATTCAAAATCTAAAAGGAATTTGGAGATAGTCCCTTAATAAAAGTTTTAGATCTTTTAAAATGGAACAACTTTTATTTTTGGAGATTTCAAAGTTCTGTGGTGGAAATTCAAATTTATTTCAAAACAATGATTTAAAACTTAGTTTTAGATTGGCATTTCAAAAATTAATTGGAATATGGCAAAACTTCCTAAATAGAAGTTGTAAAGCTCATTGAGTAGAACAACTTTTATTTTGGCAATTTTTCAAGTTGTTGAGAAAATTTAAAAGTAATTTTAAAAATACAGTTTAAAATTCAAAACTCTAGTTTACCCCTTTTTCTGTAGTTTCAAAAATATTTCGAATTTGGATTTAGTTCCAAAAGCAAAGTTGTTCATGATTTCAAACCCTACAACTTTTGTTTTTGCAGTTTTTCATGTTGTTATACAAAATCAGTCGAATTTGGTCAAAAACCGACAGCCCTAGGGTCTAGGTGCTACAGTGCTATGCCCCCTCTTCCTGTTCGCGAACAGCGCCGACCCGCCGCCGTGCCGGGCGCGCGCGCGCGGCCGTCCGTGCCGGCCGGGATCGTGTCTCCGACACCATTCCTCGCGCGGGCGAACGTGCGCCACGCCGTGCTGCTCCTGTCCCCTCTCCTATGCCCCTTAAAGTCGACGACCGCCTCCCCCTCGTTTCTTTCTCTCCGCTCGGCCGCCATTGCTCTCTCGGTCCCCGGCTAAATTCACCGCGCTCCGTCCACCACCACCCTCTCCATCTCACAGCCAGCTAGCTAGCTTCCTTGCGCATCTCCTGCGACCGTCGGCGGGAGCTGTAGAGCTTCGTAACCACCGGAACACCGGTGTCTCCTTCGCGGGCGGGCAGAGCGCCGCCGCGAGCTCCGCCGTCGTCTCGAGCTAGTCTGGGTAAGCTCTGGGCCTCGGATTGTTGCGTACCGTGATCTCCGTGACCCCTTGAACCTTACGCGTGCGTCGGCGTGCTCTCTGGCTCCCTAGGTTCGCCGGAACGCGTGTTCGCCGTTGTGCCGAGCCGCCGGGATCCGCCGCCGTCGCCAAGTCGCCTTCTCCGAACCACCTCCGTCTCCACCGACCCCTCGGCCAGCTTCGTGGTGAGCCCCAGATACTCGCGCACCTTTTTCCCCTCTCTTTACCGGCTTGTGCTCGCCGGCGACGTGCTCGCCGCCGCCACCGAGCCGCCGCGTACGTGTCTCCAGGTGCTGCGCGCCTCGGATCTCGTCGTGTCTTAGCTTGGTAGACTCGCCTTGGAGTGTAGAGTCCGTAGGTGCCCTCGGCTTCGTCCCTCGGCTCACCGTCGGCGAGCTAGGGGCGGCGAACCGCCGGCGCCCTCGCCTCTGTCAGAACAGAGGAGAGGCCAAGGGCCTCGGGTTAGAAGATAAGTTTTCCCAGGGGGTTAAGCGCGAAGTTCATGACTCATGTGAATAGTGTAGATCGGACCGCGGGTTGATTTCCAGTTTCCCCAGGGTCTCTTTTGCAAATCCGTCGGCGCCGGGCGCGGGCAGGCCGAGTGGGCCGGCTCGCTCTGGACTTGGGCCGTAGTGGGCTGCTTTGGTTTTTCTATTTTCCCAGTGAATTACTAAATGCTTTTCTTTTATATATTCATATGAATAGTGCTGCAGTTTGTTATTTTCGTGTGGATTAATTTACTGCGCCAAAAATGATGAAATTAATTGTGTATGCTCTCTGAAGTATTTAGTATTTGTTAAAAATATAATATAGGGTGTTCCAGTGCCTTTAATCTGCTGTATAAATCAGTGAAGTAATTAATAAATGCAAGTTTGTGTAATTTTAATTAATTCTCTGTAAATCCAAAAATCATGAAATTTATTGTGGCTCTGTTTGGTGATAAAACCTAGCTGTTGGTAAAGTTTGGTTGCAATTAAAGTTAGTTTGGTCAATTAATAAATATATGTGAAATTAGGGATTAATAAAGTAAATAGAAAAAGGAATTTAGGTTTGTTGTGTGAATTTTTGGGTTGAATGAAGACCAAGGATCTTTCGCTGTGTGATCCTTGGCAATTCGAGAACTTAGTGCTTGATAGTAGTCATAAAGCTGTGTAGCGGCTTTCTGTGACCGTTAAAAAGGTCAATAAAACAAAAGTAGGAAACATTACTTTTACCTTCCGTAGATCGTTTACAACTTTAGCGTGAAGGAAAGTTGTACTCAAGGTATTAATGGTTTACTTCCAAGCATTTCATTTGTTGCCCTCATGCCTCGCTAAGCATACATCATTGCATACGTGTAGTGCCCGTTCCCGAGGTGGTCCAGGTCGAGACTACTACTGAGGAGGTCACTCCAGAGGTCATCCAAGGATTCGACATCTGCGGGACTGATCCCGATCCGACGCTGTACACGATCCAAGGCAAGCCCCGGTGCATTCAGCCCCTCTATTACAAAATATTTATAATTCGAGTTAATCTACTGCATTAGGTTGATAGGAGTTGATTGTCACCTATCCAGATGCATTGTCTCAAATAAATACCCTGAAACCTGATTTAAATAAAATGGTTTGAGAAATGCTTAGGCATGCTTAATGAACTTAGCTTTGCGTAAAAGAAAAACTATTTTCTGTGCCATGATTATACTTATACTTTGATTGGTGAAGAACTGGTTATCCGTTGGTCGATGTGTATTTGGGTTGGAGTCCCAATGCATGGTCGCTTTCGGAATAGTTTGGAACTGGTTGATATCTTTGGAAACGTGTTTCGTTGGGTGGCCAGCTCATGGGGCGGCGTTCCCTATGTCTCACTCACCCGACAGGCACGATAATAAAAACTGTCGAGTAGTCTTGTACTTGGGTTAGAGTCCCAATGCAGGATTGACGGCAGGAAGGAAGTAGTGACCGTTCGTTGTAGGCCTGCTGTGATCATGATGAACAGCCTAGCCACATACCAATGCGGAAAGCCTAGAGTTCGGTGGCGCTATTGCTGGAACCGACAACCACGCACTGGGAGTGGAGAGATGGCGAGAGTAGCTTGTACCCACGTGGCCGGCGTGCCTGGATAAGAGTGGAGTACTGTGCTCTCGGGTGGCGCAGGACCGGTTCCGGGATAGCAAAGCCGTGACGACGGGTTGGTATATGTATGCCAGCGTGCTGCATATGCAGTGTGGTTAGAATCCCCAGCTGGGTACTTTCTGGATTCGAATCGACGTGCTCCTCGGTTATGGAGACTTGATCCTCACACTCTACACCGAAAAGTGGTTCTCAACTAGGTTATCTGAATGAATAAAGTAATTGAAAGAATGACGATACATGAGTCTGAATATTGGAGCTATAAATATGATTATAATAATGACAAAATAAAATATGGAACAGGATAGATTGCTTTTCTGCAAACTCCTCATCCTCTGCTAGCCTTACCCATAGCCTTGCATTCCTGAGTCTCATTTTACACCCTTAGTCGGGTAAGTCTTGCGGAGTACCCCAAGTACTCAGGGTTTGTTAACCCCGTTGCAGGAGGACCGCAGTCGGAGATCTGTCTTGCTCCATGTTGCGTGACCGTGGTCGAAGAAGAAAGCAGCGATGAGTGAAGTAGAACCCGTGGGCAGGGTTCGAGTTATCTTATCTAGTATTGTGTAACTATTCCACTGCTACTGTTATGTCCTCTGGCCTGTAATAACTATATTTGAATCCTATTTGAACAACTGGTTTGTAATCTAAATGTTATGTAATCTTCCGCACTGTACTCTGATGTATTTTATTATGAAACGTTGTAATCCTGTGATGATTCTGCAATGGTGATCCTGCCGGAGAAAAGGGCGCTAATGTAGCCCGACAGACCTGTCTAGATCATTTGGGACACGGGCCCGGCTGTCAGAAGTCGTTAGTGACAATGACAGGTGCCAGTGGGCCAGGTGATTTAGCCGGTTCTGTTACAGTTGGTACCAGAGAATTCCATTGCTAATCATTATGGATTACTTTTCAAAAATTTCAAAATGTTTTGGATCATAAAAAGTTTAACCTATTATTTTGGGTCCAAATTGCTTCTATCCTTATCTTGTTCAGTAGTTCTTGCCTTGTTCTATATTTTACCTTATGGGATTAAGGTAGCATGTGGAATAATATTATTATTAGCCCTATGTTAAAAGTTTATTTATGTATGTAGGTACCTTGCTTGATTTAAATTCGTAAGTACGTACATGCATCATGATAATCACACCTGTTAATTAACTTCCTCCTTAAAGTGGGTTTTTGGGATAGTTTACCAAACCTATTCTTGCTAACCTATTATATCTTAAAATTCCACTTACCTTCTCCAGATGGCCCGTTGCAAGCTCACAGCACGCAAGATGACCGGACCACGTGGCGTTCCACGCCACCAGTTGGCGCCACGCGCTGGCGAGGGCGGAGCTTCTGGGAGTCGCCCACCTCGTCGCAACAGCGAGGAGCTTGAGGCTGAGGTTGGAAGGCTGCAGGATCTAGTCAGGCAGTGGGAGGAAGAATACAGAGTGGCACGTCTCAACCACTACCGTGACGTGAGGACCAATCGAGATCTGCGTCGAGAGATCGATCGCCTGACCAAGCAGAGGGATGAAGCTTGGGATCGTGAGGAGACGATCATGGACAGGATGCTCGAGGCGGAGCAGCGTGTTGGTCAGCTTGAGCTCTACAACAACGTCTTGCACGAGGAGGTGCATGAGCTCTATGGTGAGCTCCACCCTATTCCTGCACCGCAGGAGGAGGATCCTGAGTTGGGAGTTGTCCTCGGTCAGGAGGATGAGGACGTGGAGGACGTTGACGTGGAGGTCGAGCCGGTCGAGGTCGTCGAGGCAGATGCCGAGGAGGACTTCGAGGAGATCGACGAGGACAGTGACGCCTCTGGCGCGTCTGGGATCGACGAGGACTAGGCCGGTGTGGCCTAGAGTTGTCAGCTAGTTGTTCTCTTTTGTCTGTAGTATAGGTGCTTACCTAGAAAACCTTAGTTATGGGTTGTGGGTCTTGTCTGGGCGCAAGCCATGTTGTGTGAACCTTGTAATATTGCTGTGTGCTGCTATGTTTGCTTAACTAATATAAGACTCAAGTTGGGTTTGCTTATTAACAGATGGGAGACAACTCTGATAATGCAACTGGTGTTCCCCAACCACCTCAGTTTCCACCCACTCTGGCAGAGGCCATCGCTGCATTGACCAATGTTGCAGCGCTGCTAGCTCAGAATCAGCAAGATCGTGGTGGACGTCGTGGCCGCCGTGATAATGAGGATACCACCTATGTTGACTTCACTGACACCCGCCCACCAGTGTTCACTAAGGCTGATGAACCTTTGGAAGCTGATGATTGGCTCCGTACCATGGAGCAGAAGTTTAGTCTGATTCACTGCACCGAGATCCAGAAACCGCTGTTTGCAGCTCAGCAACTCCGTGGCCCTGCGACTACTTGGTATGCCAACCTGTTGGCTGCGCAGGATGCTGGACATCAACTTACCTGGCAAGAGTTCCGTGACGCCTTTCGTGCTCATTACATCCCTGCGGGTGTGATGAAATTGAAGCTGGATCAGTTTCTGGCACTGAAGCAGAATGAGTCTACTGTCGCTCAGTATCTTGGGCAGTTCAACCACTTGGCACAGTATGCACCTGAGCATACCAACACTGATTCTAAGAGGAGAGCCTGCTTTGTCAGAGGTCTGAATTTCAAGATTCAACGCAGTCTGTCTAACAACCTCAAGTGCACTTTTCATGAGGCAGTGGATAGTGCAATAGCTTTTGAGGAAAGCGACCGTCAGCTCCAAGAAGAGAAGAAAAAGAGCAAAAGGTCTAGCTCTTCTGGCAGTCAGAAACGCCAGAAAGTTATCTATCATCCTACCCACCATAACCGTCCGTCATATCCCCATCAGCAGGTAGTTGTGCGCACTGCCGCTACCTCTCATACCTCTAATCAGCAAAACACCACTCAGCCGAATGCCCCTGGCGTTCGTATCAACACTCCACAGACCAACTACAATCACCCATGCTACAACTGTGGAAAGATAGGACACTGGGCCCGTGATTGCCCTTTTCCGAAGCAGAACAACCAGAATGTGCAGAAAAGTCCTGGTGTTCCGCAACAGCAAGTTCAGCACCGTGGTCACCAGCAGCACGCTCAGAAGGGCAAGATTGTCAAGAAGGCAGGTCGGGTTTATTACACTCAGATTGAAGATATTCCTGCTGGAGAACCCGTCATGATGGGTAAGTTTTCCGTTGCTAGTCATTCTGCCGTTCTGCTATTTGATTCTGGTGCATCTCATTCGTTCATCAACCGTACATTTGTGGTTAAGCATGAAATACCTATTGGGGAAATAAAGGAAGATTTCCTTATACATTCGCCCGGGGGGCGTATAACTACTAAAGAGGTAGTTCAGGGAGTACCTATAGAGCTGGGAGGGCATAGATTCCCAACCACAATGATAGTACTTAAGGATCAGGATATAGATGTGATATTAGGTATGAATTGGATGTATCAGCACAAGGCCTTGATTGATGTGTTGAATAGAACCATAAGAGTGAACATACCTAATAGTCAAACTCAACTTCTTATCCAACTTCCATTGCCCGTAAGAAAGATTGAAAAGACTGTGCAAAGGTTGTGTGCCACCGCAGTTGAAGAAGTGTTGAAGATTCCAGTAGTCTGCGAGTTTTCAGATGTGTTTCCTGATGAGTTGCCTGGTTTGCCACCTGATCGAGATGTGGAATTTGCTATTGAGCTAAAACCTGGAACCGTACCTATATCTCGTAGAGCCTACAGAATGCCTCCCAAGGAATTGGCAGAGCTTAAAGTGCAGCTACAAGATTTGCTAGACAAGGGTTTCATCAGACCCAGCTCATCTCCTTGGGGTTGTCCTGCCATCTTTGTCAAAAAGAAAGACAAATCCCTCCGACTCTGTATTGATTACCGTCCACTCAACGAGGTTACCATCAAAAACAAATATCCTTTACCCCGTATTGACCTACTCTTTGACTAGCTGGCTGGAGCTAAGGTGTTTTCCAAGATTGACCTTAGGTCTGGCTACCACCAAACAAAGATCCGTCCCGAAGACATCCCAAAAACAGCTTTCACCACTAGATATGGCCTATATGAATACCTCGTCATGTCTTTTGGCCTAACCAATGCACCCGCCTATTTCATGTACCTCATGAATTCCGTCTTCATGCCTGAGCTCGACAAATTTGTTGTCGTATTCATTGATGACATACTGATCTATTCTAAAACACCCGAAGAACATGCCAACCACCTCCGTATCGTCTTGAACCGTTTAAGAGAACATCAACTCTATGCCAAATTCAGCAAATGTGAGTTCTGGTTGGACCGAGTTCCATTTCTTGGGCATATCCTGACAGCGGAAGGTGTGTCCGTAGATCCAAGTAAGGTGGAAGAAATCTTGAACTGGAAACCACCAACCACTGTGCACCAGGTTCGCAGTTTCATGGGAATGGCGGGATATTACCGCCGATTCATTCCGGATTTCTCAAGAATAGCTAAGCCTATAACCAACCTATTGAAGACTCAGGTCAAGTTTGTCTGGTCGCCAGAATGCGAAACAGCGTTTCAAACCTTGAAGAGATGTTTGACCACTGCACCAGTCCTTGCTCAGCCAGATATTGAAAAGCCGTTTGACGTGTACTGCGATGCGTCGGGTACTGGCCTTGGTTGTGTTTTGATGCAAGAGGGCCGAGTCATTGCTTATGCTTCACGACAACTCCGGCCTCATGAAGAGAATTATCCCACTCATGATCTTGAATTGGCAGCTGTGGTTCATGCATTGAAGATCTGGCGTCACTACTTGTTAGGCAGCACATGCAATGTCTACACGGATCACAAAAGCCTGAAATACATCTTTACACAAGAAGAATTAAATATGAGGCAACGAAGATGGCTTGAGTTGATAAAAGATTATGATATTGAAGTGCACTACCATCCTGGTAAAGCTAATGTGGTTGCCGACGCACTCAGTCGGAAGGCTCATTGTAATTGCTTGACTGTGAAGCCATATGATCTGTCGTTGTGTTACGGGTTAGAAAAATTGGGCATAGAAATAGTCCCTCAAGGCAGTTGGAACAATATCAGCATCAAACCCTCCATCCGTGATGAAATCGTGGCTGCTCAGAAAAATAGTAAAGGTATCAGGCACATCAAAGAGAAAATCCAAGCAGGGAAAGCAGATTGTTTCAGAATTGATGATGAAGGGATTGTATGGTTCAAGAATCGGCTTGTAGTTCCAAAAATTCCAGAGTTACGTGGCAAGATTCTTGACGAAGCTCATTTGACAAGATACTCCATTCATCCGGGAAGCAACAAAATGTACCAGGATTTGAAACAGAAGTTTTGGTGGACTAAGATGAAGATCGAGATTGCTCAGTATGTAGCAAAATGCGACACTTGTCAGAAAGTAAAAGCTGTACACATGAAGCCTGGTGGAGAGCTGCAACCATTACCTATTCCTGCATGGAAATGGGAAGACATCAGCATGGATTTCATTATGGGTCTCCCAACAACCTCTAGGGGTTTCAATTCCATCTGGGTTGTTGTGGACCGCCTCACTAAACAAGCTCATTTCTTGCCTGTCAAGAAAATATACAGGGCTCCGCACTACGCCAAGCTATACATAGAAAATCTGATGAAGCTACATGGAGTGCCCAAGACCATTGTCTCTGACCGAGGCACTCAGTTCATATCCCAATTTTGGAGATCCTTCCATAAATCATTGGGTACAAAACTCCTGCATAGCACAGCCTATCATCCTCAGACTGACGGACAGACAGAGAGGATAAATCAGATACTTGAAGACATGTTAAGAGCCTGTGCACTCAATTACCCTGAGAAATAGGACGAGTGTTTGGCATTGGCCGAATTCTCGTACAACAACAGCTACCAAGAAAGTATAAAAATGGCTCCGTTTGAGGCAGTATATGGCCGCAGGTGTCGTACTCCATTGAATTGGTCCGAACCTGGAGAAAGATGGTTCTATGGAGTTGACTTGGTCAATGAAGCCGAAGAGAAGGTTCGACTGATACAGGAAAATTTGAAAGTGGCACAGTCACGACAGAAAAGTTATGCCGATCAGCGGCGCAGACCTTTGACATTTCAGGTTGGAGACTATGTATACTTGAAAGTTTCGCCCATGAAAGGAGTTAACCGCTTTGGAGTCAAAGGCAAGTTAGCCCCGCGTTATATTGGACCATTCTTAATCATAGGACGCGTGGGAAAGGTAGCTTATAAGCTTGAATTGCCAGAACATCTCTCGGAAGTACACAATGTGTTTCATGTTTCTCAGCTGAAGAAGTGTCTCCGAGTACCTGGACAAGTCATCGATGTTGAAGGAGTAGCACTTGAACCTGAATTGACATACTCGGAGCAGCCAGTACGAGTTTTGGATATAAAGGACCGTGTTACCCGAAGGACCACAACCAGATGGTACAAGATCCAATGGAGTGATCATTCTGAAGATGAAGCTACCTGGGAATCTGAAGATTTCTTGGCAGAAAACTTCCCTGAGTTCTTTGCTACCTTGTAAAATGTAACCCTGTCTTTTAATGCGTATGTTTTCCCCTTGTCTCTTGTTTGAGTATGAACTGGTTGTTGTTAGCTCTTTTTCCTATGCCTTGTTCCAATCTTGGTTATGTACCTAATCTCGGGACGAGATTTCTTTTAGGGAGGAAGGCTGTAATACCCCGGGTATTACGGATTAATTAATCTGCCATGTCATCATATTTAAATTAATCATTTGCATATGATTGTGATTAGGTCCCTAGAGTGATTTGAATTTAATTAGTATTTGTTTGTAAAATTAAATTCCCAAAGAAAGGTTTAAAAATTTACTTTTATTAGGGCCAAAACCTAATTCAAAATCTAAAAGGAATTTGGAGATAGTCCCTTAATAAAAGTTTTAGATCTTTTAAAATGGAACAACTTTTATTTTTGGAGATTTCAAAGTTCTGTGGTGGAAATTCAAATTTATTTCAAAACAATGATTTAAAACTTAGTTTTAGATTGGCATTTCAAAAATTAATTGGAATCTGGCAAAACTTCCTAAATAGAAGTTGTAAAGCTCATTGAGTAGAACAACTTTTATTTTGGCAATTTTTCAAGTTGTTGAGAAAATTTAAAAGTAATTTTAAAAATACAGTTTAAAATTCAAAACTCTAGTTTACCCCTTTTTCTGTAGTTTCAAAAATATTTCGAATTTGGATTTAGTTCCAAAAGCAAAGTTGTTCATGATTTCAAACCCTACAACTTTTGTTTTTGCAGTTTTTCATGTTGTTATACAAAATCAGTCGAATTTGGTCAAAAACCGACAGCCCTAGGGTCTAGGTGCTACAGTGCTATGCCCCCTCTTCCTGTTCGCGAACAGCGCCGACCCGCCGCCGTGCCGGGCGCGCGCGCGCGGCCGTCCGTGCCGGCCGGGATCGTGTCTCCGACACCATTCCTCGCGCGGGCGAACGTGCGCCACGCCGTGCTGCTCCTGTCCCCTCTCCTATGCCCCTTAAAGTCGACGACCGCCTCCCCCTCGTTTCTTTCTCTCCGCTCGGCCGCCATTGCTCTCTCGGTCCCCGGCTAAATTCACCGCGCTCCGTCCACCACCACCCTCTCCATCTCACAGCCAGCTAGCTAGCTTCCTTGCGCATCTCCTGCGACCGTCGGCGGGAGCTGTAGAGCTTCGTAACCACCGGAACACCGGTGTCTCCTTCGCGGGCGGGCAGAGCGCCGCCGCGAGCTCCGCCGTCGTCTCGAGCTAGTCTGGGTAAGCTCTGGGCCTCGGATTGTTGCGTACCGTGATCTCCGTGACCCCTTGAACCTTACGCGTGCGTCGGCGTGCTCTCTGGCTCCCTAGGTTCGCCGGAACGCGTGTTCGCCGTTGTGCCGAGCCACCGGGATCCGCCGCCGTCGCCAAGTCGCCTTCTCCGAACCACCTCCGTCTCCACCGACCCCTCGGCCAGCTTCGTGGTGAGCCCCAGATACTCGCGCACCTTTTTCCCCTCTCTTTACCGGCTTGTGCTCGCCGGCGACGTGCTCGCCGCCGCCACCGAGCCGCCGCGTACGTGTCTCCAGGTGCTGCGCACCTCGGATCTCGTCGTGTCTTAGCTTGGTAGACTCGCCTTGGAGTGTAGAGTCCGTAGGTGCCCTCGGCTTCGTCCCTCGGCTCACCGTCGGCGAGCTAGGGGCGGCGAACCGCCGGCGCCCTCGCCTCTGTCAGAACAGAGGAGAGGCCAAGGGCCTCGGGTTAGAAGATAAGTTTTCCCAGGGGGTTAAGCGCGAAGTTCATGACTCATGTGAATAGTGTAGATCGGACCGCGGGTTGATTTCCAGTTTCCCCAGGGTCTCTTTTGCAAATCCGTCGGCGCCGGGCGCGGGCAGGCCGAGTGGGCCGGCTCGCTCTGGACTTGGGCCGTAGTGGGCTGCTTTGGTTTTTCTATTTTCCCAGTGAATTACTAAATGCTTTTCTTTTATATATTCATATGAATAGTGCTGCAGTTTGTTATTTTCGTGTGGATTAATTTACTGCGCCAAAAATGATGAAATTAATTGTGTATGCTCTCTGAAGTATTTAGTATTTGTTAAAAATATAATATAGGGTGTTCCAGTGCCTTTAATCTGCTGTATAAATCAGTGAAGTAATTAATAAATGCAAGTTTGTGTAATTTTAATTAATTCTCTGTAAATCCAAAAATCATGAAATTTATTGTGGCTCTGTTTGGTGATAAAACCTAGCTGTTGGTAAAGTTTGGTTGCAATTAAAGTTAGTTTGGTCAATTAATAAATATATGTGAAATTAGGGATTAATAAAGTAAATAGAAAAAGGAATTTAGGTTTGTTGTGTGAATTTTTGGGTTGAATGAAGACCAAGGATCTTTCGCTGTGTGATCCTTGGCAATTCGAGAACTTAGTGCTTGATAGTAGTCATAAAGCTGTGTAGCGGCTTTCTGTGACCGTTAAAAAGGTCAATAAAACAAAAGTAGGAAACATTACTTTTACCTTCCGTAGATCGTTTACAACTTTAGCGTGAAGGAAAGTTGTACTCAAGGTATTAATGGTTTACTTCCAAGCATTTCATTTGTTGCCCTCATGCCTCGCTAAGCATACATCATTGCATACGTGTAGTGCCCGTTCCCGAGGTGGTCCAGGTCGAGACTACTACTGAGGAGGTCACTCCAGAGGTCATCCAAGGATTCGACATCTGCGGGACTGATCCCGATCCGACGCTGTACACGATCCAAGGCAAGCCCCGGTGCATTCAGCCCCTCTATTACAAAATATTTATAATTCGAGTTAATCTACTGCATTAGGTTGATAGGAGTTGATTGTCACCTATCCAGATGCATTGTCTCAAATAAATACCCTGAAACCTGATTTAAATAAAATGGTTTGAGAAATGCTTAGGCATGCTTAATGAACTTAGCTTTGCGTAAAAGAAAAACTATTTTCTGTGCCATGATTATACTTATACTTTGATTGGTGAAGAACTGGTTATCCGTTGGTCGATGTGTATTTGGGTTGGAGTCCCAATGCATGGTCGCTTTCGGAATAGTTTGGAACTGGTTGATATCTTTGGAAACGTGTTTCGTTGGGTGGCCAGCTCATGGGGCGGCGTTCCCTATGTCTCACTCACCCGACAGGCACGATAATAAAAACTGTCGAGTAGTCTTGTACTTGGGTTAGAGTCCCAATGCAGGATTGACGGCAGGAAGGAAGTAGGGACCGTTCGTTGTAGGCCTGCTGTGATCATGATGAACAGCCTAGCCACATACCAATGCGGAAAGTCTAGAGTTCGGTGGCGCTATTGCTGGAACCGACAACCACGCACTGGGAGTGGAGAGATGGCGAGAGTAGCTTGTACCCACGTGGCCGGCGTGCCTGGATAAGAGTGGAGTACTGTGCTCTCGGGTGGCGCAGGACCGGTTCCGGGATAGCAAAGCCGTGACGACGGGTTGGTATATGTATGCCAGCGTGCTGCATATGCAGTGTGGTTAGAATCCCCAGCTGGGTACTTTCTGGATTCGAATCGACGTGCTCCTCGGTTATGGAGACTTGATCCTCACACTCTACACCGAAAAGTGGTTCTCAACTAGGTTATCTGAATGAATAAAGTAATTGAAAGAATGACGATACATGAGTCTGAATATTGGAGCTATAAATATGATTATAATAATGACAAAATAAAATATGGAACAGGATAGATTGCTTTTCTGCAAACTCCTCATCCTCTGCTAGCCTTACCCATAGCCTTGCATTCCTGAGTCTCATTTTACACCCTTAGTCGGGTAAGTCTTGCGGAGTACCCCAAGTACTCAGGGTTTGTTAACCCCGTTGCAGGAGGACCGCAGTCGGAGATCTGTCTTGCTCCATGTTGCGTGACCGTGGTCGAAGAAGAAAGCAGCGATGAGTGAAGTAGAACCCGTGGGCAGGGTTCGAGTTATCTTATCTAGTATTGTGTAACTATTCCACTGCTACTGTTATGTCCTCTGGCCTGTAATAACTATATTTGAATCCTATTTGAACAACTGGTTTGTAATCTAAATGTTATGTAATCTTCCGCACTGTACTCTGATGTATTTTATTATGAAACGTTGTAATCCTGTGATGATTCTGCAATGGTGATCCTGCCGGAGAAAAGGGCGCTAATGTAGCCCGACAGACCTGTCTAGATCATTTGGGACACGGGCCCGGCTGTCAGAAGTCGTTAGTGACAATGACAGGTGCCAGTGGGCCAGGTGATTTAGCCGGTTCTGTTACGCACGACAAATTATGAGGCAGAAGAAAATGTTTCTGAATTAGCAATTTACCACCTCATGTCACGTTTGAACATATGTGTCAAGGATATAAGTTACGATGCACTTATAGAAACAAGCAGGCAATTGCACCATTATATGTGTTGGTCCCAGTTCCTTCAGGCCTCATATCTAGAGTTGAGTGTAGAGAGGGATGTAATATTCAATGCCCACAGGGCTCTTTTGGAGCGTCTGAGCTCTACCTGTGAAAGATACAGTGATATCCTTCCACTGGCATCGTGTGCTACAGCCACAGATGAGAGGAGTCAACCGGTTGCATGCCCAAGTACATAGGCACCAGGGACACGATATGAAGAGCTTGCTCGCGAGCTTAGTAACGTCGTGCATGAGACCACCCTTGGTGCTAATCTGGACAATGTTAATTGAATGGTACGCATGCTGCCTATTTAGCATTGAATTATAGTTTATTGTCAAATAGAGCTCTCCTTATTTGGCAACCCATTTACATATGTTTGTGTACTCTCTTTCAGGGAATTCAAACAAATGAGGTTGCTACCAGTTTGGTTCAGTGCTTATGACGCCTTATGCTATTCTATTAGTCTCCTTCAATTTCGCTTGTAGCATCTACCATGCCCCGTGTACCGCCTAGTGAGCTGACTGTGCATATGGCTCCTCTTACAAGGGTACATTTTAGTCCTACTAAGATGTTGAGTTTGGCAACTGGTACTATATATTATGGCATTCAAGATTATCCGTGTCCTATAATGTACCTTTAATGTGTGCCCGACGTGCACCTATCCACTAAGGAGGTTGCATATAATATATATACTGTTATGTGCCCTTCTGTCCCACTATTAACTGCAAATACATGTTTACGGATGAGATTATATACACATGTATGGAGCACACACAGTAGCATATATGTATGTGTGTCTCTATATTTCACATAGATCTTGTGCTAATGCATCCGGCCTCCTAGCATATGCACGTAAGTTTCATTTGAGTGGTAGGTTGGATAGAAATTTTGTGGCCTAGATAAATTACCATCCACTAGCCTCGGTAGATGAACCAACTCAATCAAGAGCATTGAGTGGAGCAGGTGGATAGATAAGAGCAAAACTAATAATACAGTCAGCAAGCCGGCTGTAACGTTTCTTGCAGACTTCTCTCGGCCTACTTGTATAGTAGTCAGTGTTTTACAGTCAATGCATGGCTCACTTGTTTCTCTCATAGAGTTTCTTGGTTCTTGTGTCCAAGCCGGCTGTAATCTTACAGCCCGCTTCTCCTCTCTCCCCTCCCTTCTCTCCTTTACGTCAGCATTTAGCCGACTTACAGCCTCTTATTATACTTGCTCTAAATGGGTAGCATGTAAGCACATCAGCAGTGTGTAGTACAAGCCACCTAGACTGCGAATAGTCATGTCACTAATTTCTAAGCCACCGTTCACCACTTTGTTATAAGGAGGTGATCATAGTACAAATACACATTTACTATCAATAAGTCAAATTGATAAAAATATATTAGTAGTAAATCCAAGACAAATCATTACTTTCAAGGTCATTGTGCTAATACTCATCCCTCTAGATAAATTTACCAGGCATGTATTCCACGACTAATCAAACAACAGTTTTATTTTAGATTCTGCATGATACTACATATTTTTAAATTTTTTTAATTGTTGGTACGCACAAGTCTGTCGAAATTAGGTGTAGGAGCACACACATAATGTCCTCTTCCTTTCCATGCACACCTTTACATGTAGTCATTCATGCATGCATAAGCGCACATGTTGTTTAGGGTCACTCGCCATTATTGTGTTTGGCATACTTGGATATCTCTAACTATACATGCATAAACAGTTGAATCCAATGCCGTGGAATTGTCATAATGTGGAAATGTGCATCACGTTCCCTGTGATTTACCCATGTCGTGCCTCGCACCTGTGTTTTTGTCGGGTGTATGCCCTACAGCCGTACTAGTATTTATGGCCTCGGATGTCGTTCACCTCGTGCACCTGAAGAATATTGCTGTATTCTTTTATTGTTTCCCCAAGCAAGTTGCATTGCTGGTAGACTGCGCCAGAACTATTGACCATTCTGCCATTAAAAGGGGCAAACGTAGCCACTTCATACCACAACTCAATGCATTCTGGCTCACATAGCATTCGCTCTTGAGCAAATTTCCCGCTCGCTTCGCCTTGTATCCACTATCCATCAAAGATGGCAGGAGCCTGGGTTAGCAGCTACTGCCTGAATATTGAGGGCTTTCCCAAGGTTTTGTATGCCACCTTGCTAAAGCTTGGAGTTAAAGAGCGTCCCGAGTATGAGGGTCGTGAGTATATGAAGCATGGTACTGAGCGATGTGAGGTCACCGTCTACATTGGGAAGAGTAAGGAGTTCTCGGACGCCACTGAAGGCTGGAGTGTGACTGCAACTGGTTTTCGCTTCGTTGATACCTACCAGGTTGTGGCTCGCAAAGCCTTGCAGCACCTTTGCCGGATCTATGAAGAGCCCATTGTTCGCACTCCCATGCGGTTCTTTCCACCTTTGGACAAGAATCGACAAGTATTGAGGGCTCGCATGGAGGCTTTGCATGGGGAAGGTCTACAGGAGGACAACCCGACTGTGGTGCATTTAACTACATATTTGCTTGCTCTGGACGAGCAATATGATCGGCAAGCCACAGAGCTACGAGCGTGCCTCCGTAGGGCCGAGGAGGCTAAAATCTTCGCTAGGATGCTCCAGGTGCAGCTTGGTGAAGCGGAAGTTGCTGTTGCAGCTGCAGAAAGTCGTGAGACTACCATGGTGGAAGCCCTAAAGAGGGCTGAAGATAGGCATACTGAAGAGCTGGAGGATGCCTATCTTATCACAAGGGCTAAGCGTAGGACTTCTGCCGTGGGAAGGCAGAAACCCCGGGTCTTGGAGGGAGTTCCTGCCCACCCGTCAGAAAGGAGGAGAATCTGTGTGGTAGTGCCACCAGCACGTCCACCTTCGGAGGTATCAGAAGAAGATCCCTTACTTCCTCTTACACAACCACCGCCAAATAAAGAAGCAGATCCATGGCCCAGTGTAGCAGATGAACCACAACAGTCTAGGAATGAAACTGTCTGGTGCAACGAGGTGGATTAGTTGCTCCAGGGGAGCTATATTCGTGGCCTAGTAGTGCCTTTCTTTATTTTTTTCCAATGTTGTAATCCTTCCATTTTATTCTGTCTGTAGTTGAGATTGCATAGCTACAGTGGGTATCAGAAGAAGAGCCCTTGCTTCCTCTTACCCAGCCACCGCCAAATGAAGAAGCAGATCCACAGTCCAGTGTAGCAGAAGAACCACAAGAATCTAGGAATGAAGTCGTCTGGTCCAACGAGGTGGATTAGTTGCTCCATGGGAGCAGCATTCGTGGCCTAGTAGTGCTTTTCTTTGTTTTTCTCCAATGTTGTAATCCTTCCGTTTTATTCGTCTCTAGTTGAGATCACATAGTTGTAGTAGCTAAGTGATGTGGCGAGAAGTGTGAGGAGCGAGTGCCTACATGTTGGTGCCCGTAGATGGGTATTTGGAATGTGTATTTTGTATCCCTTGTGTTGGCTATGTGGAAAAGTTTCATCGTCGTACTACTTTAGTGCTCTTTCAAAAGTGACTGAGTATATGGTTTTCGAAGCAAGAGAAAGATGAAAAGAAAATGTTAACCCTCGAAGTCTGGATTGATTGAACGCCTGGCTTGATGTCTGTGATCGGGTTGACCCTTCTATGCACGCCACGTCTGTGTCAATGTGTCCTCAGTGAATGCCATCAGTGCCAGGGCCTACTTGCAATCGCGTTCGCGTGCCCGTGGCAGTGTGCCTCTCCTTTCGGTGCCGTGCGCCTCTCCTTTTATATGTTGGCCCTCCAACTTCATATTTCTAAGGTTTACCTTGCCTATTTAGCCGTGCATGAGGTAAAATTAATAAGGCCATATACCTAAACCACCGTACGCTTATCTCTTAACAAATACACCACATATAAAAGCCATTAGCCAAAGCATAACAAATAAATGTGAGTGATTCGACAGGTAGGGACTAGCAACAGGGTTTACTTGAACCGAGAAAAGGGGGGCGATGGGAGGGGACAACATAGACCGCATAGTGGGTGAGAGAGAAAAGCACAAGATACACTGTGTTACATCACTCTACATAGGGATTCCTCGAGCTCGGAAGCACGGGAGGCAATGATACGTTATGTGGTCCTTGGTCACATACTCGTGCTTCTCTCGTACCTCGATGCTGTCCTCTCCACTACGCCGTTGTCCCATCAGCGCACCACCATCGCATGCCCGACACCACGCACCACCACTGCTTGTGCTGTCATCTCCACCGCCGAAAGCTGGTGCTGCTGTTCCTCCACGGCGCCGCACAGTGCCTGCCCTGAATTCCCGCTCAATGCCGCCAACAGCGGCACGCACTCGATCCCCTGACCCCGCCAACGATCAGCTATAAATACGCCTCTTGCTGCCTCAAGACACCCCGCATTCGATGCTAATCACCCACCTAAGCCCATATTCAAGTGCCGATTGACTTCCAAAATTCAAGAAGCAAGGAGGGAATACTACAAGCTAAAGATTGCTGAAGAAAGTGGCAAGTGGAAGCCAGGCATACACCGTCAGAAGCAAGAAGTGGATACCCCAAAATGTGCTTATATGAAGAAGAGCTCATGATCACCATATTTGCTACTCTAATCCCTTTTCTTGTGGGATCAATAATATTGTACATCCTTGTAATGCGCCCGCTACCTTACCATAAACCCTGAGTTAACTTGAAATCAGGAAGAGTGGAATAAAATTCAAATCTGTAAAATTTAATCGTGTTTCCCTCTTCTTAACTCTTGCCTCGAATCTCAGGATGAGATTCTTTTTAATCGAGCTTATTTTGCACCAAGATTAAGATCTGAGAGGAATTGTGTTTGTTGCTTGACCCAATAAACTTCACCAACCATTTCTTCGCTAACGTGGCAGGTGATACCATGTAGCGACGACCAACACAGAGATTCCTTCACAACACTATAAAAAAAATATTTTGTCTTTTCTTGCCATATTACTCCAGCGTTTCACATAAGAAATAGACCAACCTTCCTTTTCTAGCAACTTAATACCAAACACGTCACCCTCAGCGAAGCGCGGGCAGCAGTGGCTAGTATATAGAAAAGAAAAATACAACTGGCCGTAGCTAGAGCGGGTGGTCGACAAGGCGAAAAGGCCCGCACCTCTGTCTTTCCTCGCCGAACGAAAACGAATTGAAAATAGAGAGGCAATTAGGGCATTCTTCTTTCTGCTCACGTCTCCATCCGATAGCGCCGAGCGACCGTCCCACCCCACCCAACCTGCTCCCTCGCCGTCGCCCACAACAATCACGTGTTCTTCGTGCCCAGCACACCACCCGCCGGCGAAAAAACTATCCTAGACGATGCCTCCCCACGTCTCCGCGCTCCATCAAGTCAAATTGCCTTGCCTTGCCCTGCCCCTCCTCCACCCCCATCCCACTATAAAACACAAGGCTCCCCGCGGCGCCCCCATCCATTCCCACAGCACCACCACCAAGAGCAAGAGCAAAGAGCAAACCCAAGAAGCCAAGGCAACAACACCCGCGGCGACGCAAGAGGAGAAGCAAGCGTCTCGATTGACATGGCCATGGCGGCAGCGGAGGGCAAGAGCCGGAGGTTCGCGCTGGCCTGCGGGGTGCTGAGCCAGTACGTCAAGGCCGAGCAGCAGATGGCAGCGGCGGCCGCCGCGGCGCCTGCTCCTGCCCCTGCCCCACGCGCCCCGGCCACGACGCTGAGCCTCATGCCCGGCGCGGACGTCGGCGCCGACCAGGAGCCGGCGGCGAGGGCGGAGGAGGAGATGGCCGGGCCGGCCTCCACGGCGACGGCGGCGGCGGCGCCGCTCACCATCTTCTACGGCGGCAAGGTGGTCGTGTTCGAGGACTTCCCGGCGGAGAAGGCCGCTGAGGTCATGCGCCTGGCGGCCGTCGGCGCCGAGCGCGCGGCGGCCCCCGCCCCCGCCCCGGCTCCCCGTGACGACCTGCCCATCGCCAGGAAGGCGTCGCTGCAGCGGTTCCTGGCCAAGCGCAAGGACCGCCTCGTGGAGCGCGCGCCCTACACCCGGCCGTCCCCCGCGGTGGAGGCGGAGAAGAAGACGAAGCAGCCGGCCTCCTGGCTCGGCCTCGGCGGCAGCACGGACGCCGAGCGCCTCACCATCGCGCTGTGATTTGGATCGATTGATTGATTCGTCAGTGATTTAATTCGGTGGTTTCCTGCCTTCCTGAGGCTGGATTGGTTGTATGGAAATGGGGGACACAGGACTGTAGAGATGTATTCTTGTATTTTTTTTTTCTTCTTCTTACAAGAGAGTTTCGCTGCTCTTGTAAGATTTGATTCGATAATACTAGAAAGAAGATGGAGATTTGGCTGAACAATTTGTGCCTTTCGTTCTGCATGCATATTCTCCTGGGGAATAAAACATGGATGAATTCTTTTACAGAACTTGATGCCAGCAGCAACGCATAACTTGAGAGGAGAGAAAAAAACGACGACACAAAAAAAATAAATGAAAAACGAAACATAAGCCCTGTTTACTTGGGTGAAAAGCTGCACTATAGCACTTTCATTTGTATTTGATAACTTTTGTCTAATCATGGTCTAAGTAGACTAAAAAGATTCATTTCGAAATAGTCAGATTAAAAGTATAAACATGCAATGGATACTACTTCATTTAATGCTCTATACAGACGTAAAGTACAATCGATGTGACGTGGAAGGAGAAAATTATCTAGAGTAAAAAGAGCCATAGAGTAGCATTCCTGATCGAAAAAAAAGGGGATAGTACAGTCTTCCTCCTCCAAGCAAAAGCTAGGATTAGTCTATTGCCCAAGAATTCAAAAGTGGTCCAAACGGCCACCACGAAAACGTGCCTAGAACAAAACCGCGTACCATACCACTCTCTATACTACTCCTACGCGTCAACAGCTTTTGTTGGAGCGGCACCACCCACCACACGTCTTCTCTACAACAAAACCGTCGCTTGCGCTAGTCTATCATCGCGGGAGGGACGCCGGGCAACGGGGCAAAGCGCAAGTGAGGGGCACCCACGGAATCCACATGCTGCTAGCTAGGCGACGCGAACCTTCGCTCCCTGTCCAACCGCTGCCGCTGCAACTTGCACGCCCCTGCCACTATTAAAAAAAAAAAAACCGAACCGAGCCCCGTGCCCGTCGCGTTGCTTTCTCCCTTCCCTCCCTGAGCTCTCCGTGGGCTCCGTCCGCCCATCGTCTCGACTCGTCCGTCGTGCCTGCCGGCCACCCGCGCGCGTTCCCGTTCCCGTTCCCGTGTGGCAGCTCGGAGATGCCATGCCAGGCAGAGCTCTCTCTCTCTCTTCTCCACGGGCGGCGTCCCCGACGCGATGTGCCCAAAACGTCCGCCTTGGAACGGGAGCAGCGGTCCGTACATCCTCCGCGGGCGAGGATCGGATGCGCACGATTCTGTCACGTTTCCGACAGCAACTCGCACGCGGCATGTTGCGCTGGGTGCAGAAATATCTCGAGGAAATCCATGCTATGCCATTCAAACTTATAATTATCTTTTATATGTCATTGAAAAATACAGGTTTTCTTCTATACCATTGCTTTATATTTTCTCTCCCTCATACGCTATTGCCGTTATATTCTCCGTCAAAAATCTTCGTTAGCGCTATGTGCAGCAATATTTTCACTCTGGGTATGTCTACATCGCTACAAGAAGACTGACCTAACCTAGACAAAGGAAATATGATGACGTAGCCCATTATACATTTCACCAATTTTGACTGTCGACGAGATATTAATTAATGAAAGTATTTACATTTTTATTTAATCATGGCCCATTCTTCATATCTGTCCCTCTCTCTCTGCAGTATATATAACACCAGATGAAATGCCCGTAAGAATTTGCATCTGCAGGCTATAGCCAGTACAGTAACTAATTAATTCACACCGACGACTTAACTGTTTCTTCTTCCGACCACCTGAGCTCGTCCAACGCGCCGGTGTAGCAGCTGTGGACGTGGCCGGCGGCGTCAGCCACTGCGTTGTCGTTTGCCCCGAGCTCCAACCATGGGAGGCTGCCGCCGGTGATGTTGGTGTTGCAGTGTTCAGCGGCCTCTGCCATCGAGGTCAGCATGCTGGAGCTGGCTGAAGCCTGGCGGTGCCGGGATGGAGCCACAGTGCTGCTGCTGCAGCGCGTCCATGTCGAAGCAGGACCCCTGAAGGTAGCATGGCCTGGACAGCGACGAAGACAGCGGCGGCACCTCATCGCCGGCGCCTACGGGCCAGCAGTCCACCGCCGGGAGCTGCTTCACGCCGTCGTCCAGCATTGCCGTCCCCTCGAACGACAACGCCGCCTGGATTGGTGTAGTGGTCAGGATGAGATCAACGTCTCCAAACACCGTGCGGCGGCGGACGGTAGCATATAACGGAGAATATAACGGCAATGGCATATAAGGGAAAGAAAATATAAAACAATGACATAGAAAAGAACTCGTATTTTTCAATGACACATAAGCGATAAATATAAGTTTCAATGGCATAGAATGAATTGGCCCAAATCTCTCTCCGACCTCGGTATTTATCCGAGCCATCGTTATTAAGCACAAGATTGTCTGTCGCCCCTTGATGGGGATCTGTCGTGAGTCGTGACCGTCACGCTAATTCAAAGAGAACCTCGGTGATCATGTGTGTGTGCGCATAGGAGTGCTACTACTACCACGAGAAAGCGATGGATGTGTTTCTGTTCTCTTTTGTTGCCGTGGTGGCGGTGAATTAGGCCCTGTTCAGTTATACTTCAAAATTCTAAAATTCTCATTATATTAAATATTGCGGCAGATGCATGGAATATTAAATATAGATAAAATTTTTATATGTTTATACAGTTTGCATGTAAATTACGAGACGAATCTTTTAAACCTACTTAAATTATGATTAGACACTTATTGAAAAAAAAATTCTCGGTCAAATTTGCAAAAACAAATGGATGTAAACTGGGGCCTTACTTACAACTAGCGGGGACCTTGCCGGCCAGGCAAAGGCATCATCACCATCATCAGGGTAAAAAAAAGGCAAAGCAGTAGTAGTACGTTTTTAAGGGTCAAACGTGCTGATAGTGATGGCTTCAAATGATGATGATGTGCAGTGCAAATCTTCGTCCTTGCAACTTCGCCCTGCCAGGCGAACGTTGTTCCGTACACAGTAAGCGCTTTTGAATTAGACCAAGGCTAATAATACAGCCAACTGCTAGCTGTATAGTAGATCTTTACAACCCACTTCTCAGCCCACAGTATAATGGTTAGCTACCTGTTATAAATATTAGGTCCACTTGTCAGTCTCATATATTTTCTTGGTTCTTGTGCTTCTCTTCTCTTTCCTCTTATCTCTCCTCCACCTTAACATTTAGCCTTCTTGCAGCCCACTATTATACTTGCTCTTAGGCAGCGCCGTGGCGTGAGACGCAAGCAGAGTCTACAAGTGGCGCGATGGTATGATTACTAGGATCACTGTGTAGACTTGGCTGGCCACCTCCGCAAGGTCCTGTTTGGATACACTAGTTGAGCTAGAGATTAAAGTTAGTTTGTAACTCATGACTCTCTCTCAACTAACTCTAGCTAAAATATTGTTTGGTTGAAAGGGGTAGATTGATAAAAAATGTAATTTTCCAATCATTTACGTGGGTCATAGTATGGCTAGATATGAGGAAAAAACTAGCTCAAATAATCATCTCTTGGAGAGAATAGTTTTTTTTGGATAGGTTAGAATCAAATAGCTCAAATTAGTTCTCATGTTTGATATTTAATTAGTCCTCATGTTTGGATATTTAATAAGGGCTATTTATATTCCCAAATAGTTCAAACTAACTCTAGCACTAGTATCCAAGGTTTATTGTTATGTCTGCCGACACTCGACACATACACCGACGACGCTGCGTCAGTCCAAAGGGATCCATCTCACTGCAAAGTCAAAAGGCGTTAGAATACAGAGAGAGGGCATCGGAGCAAGTCAATTTGGGCAAGCGAGGCCGAGGCGAGGGGAGCGACCGGTTGTGTCCTGGGTCCAGTTTATTTTCCAACACAAGAGCCCCCAACCGCGTGGACTCTCTCTCCCTCGCCTCGTCATATGCCAACACCAAAAAATTTTAGAATCACGCGCGGTGCCATACTCCCAGTTGCACGAATCGGACACGGCTGGGTCTGGGGATGTGGCCGGGGGAGGCAAAACGAAGACCCGGCGCGGCCTGGTTCGTGGGCGCGCGCGCACGCACGCGGGATGGCGTGTTGCGTTCGCGGCCAACGTGCGTGCCGTGAGCCCTGCACGCTGACTTGAGCATTTCGTCTCGCAGACTCGATCAGTAGGGACCAGGGACTAGGGCGGCACTTGGCAGTCCGATGAAGGTGTCGTAGGTGAGAGGAAATGAAACATGTGTGCAAGCTCGGCTCGGCTCGGCTCTGCCGTCTGCTCTCTTCGTGGTGGGTTCCGTTCCGTATCGTCGAATGCCAAGTGAGCAAATCCTTAACTAGGGAAGGGGGTTTCTGAATGGTTTGGTAATTTTTAGGGTGCTGGATGCATGGTTTTATATTTCATGGGATAAAGTAGTCTACAAGCTTTTGTAACTGAGCAGGGGTAATTTGAATGGTTTTGGCAGTTGGAGGATTAAGATGTCTAATTTTGAAATTTGAGGAGAAAGATTATATTCTTGGATCAATGGCTCTGTTCGCTTCAGCTGAAAAGCTGAGCTGATTTTAGCTAAAGCTGATTTGTTGTGAGGAGAAATACTGTTCCAGAGCTGAAAAATATGTGCTGTTTAGCTGAAACGAACAGAGCCAATAGCTCGACCATCTTGCTCTCTTAGGTATTTGTTCGCCGCCAAATTAGAGCCACCGCATACCATATTAGGGGGAACCAAAGGACTACAGCTATCTTTGTGTTGACACATAGCAACACACTCTATGCTTATTCCTTAAAGCTAGCCATGCTGTTCATTCCCTTCATCTTTCCATGATCCATTTTCCTTAGCATAGTTGCTTGCGTTGGATTGGAAAGTGAGCTTTAACGAAGGAGTGACTATAACTCACGTTAGAGTGGCATAAGGCTAAATTTTAATCCTAGTGCATCTAAACATGAGGCTAAATAAGTGGGCTGATTTTAAAACAAAGCTTCAATTAGTTGTTAACCAATATATTGGCGAAACCCAACTAAGAACATAATCCGATCAATACAGGGCCTTATCGATGCTTCACAGGCCTAACGGCAAATGCCAAAATGAGCCCATAAAACCCAGTAGAAATTATGGGCTCTATTTAGACCTAGCCACATCGGTTTCATCAAGCACGGCCCGTTTCATTTCTTCCCTCTCCTTCCTTTTTCCTTCGGGCTCTCCGGTTCCCCGCGGCCGCCGCCTTGTTCTCCTCTTCTCGCCGCCGTTCAGCAGCGTGACTAGGCTTTTCGCGCCCCTCGTATCCTCTCTCCAGATTACTCGTGTCACAATAGCATTGTTATTACTTCTGTTTCGGCCCTGCTGATTCAGAAGTTATTGGCCGCCTCACACGCCATGCACGCAGCATGTTCGCGCAATTGCCTGAGCGAGCTGCTTCGCTGCCGGAGCCAGGGGCACTGGCGATGGCAATTCCCGTACCAGCTTTCGCCGGCTCGAGGCATGACGCGCGGCCGCAGCGTGAAGGACCGGAGCAAGAAGAAGCGCGTGCACGCGCTCGAGGTGGCCACGGAGCGCTGGAAGGTGCTCTCCAAGGTGCTCGCCGTCGTCGACGCGCTCAAGAAGGAGGAGGAGCACGTCACCCCACTCAAGCGCCTCGAGATCCTGCGGCCGCAGCTTGGCCTCGTCAAACCGCACAAGGTGGCCCACTTCGTGCGCCGCTCGCCGCACCTGTTCGAGGTCTGCCGCGACAGCCGCGGCGTCATGTGGGCAGGCCTCTCGCCGCAGGCGGAGGCTGCTCGTCGAAGAGGAAGCGCGCCTGCTGGAGGAGCATTCCCCTGTGGCCGCGCAGTACGTCACCAGGATGCTCATGATGTCCGTGGATCGGCGGCTGCCCGTCGACAAGATCGCCCACTTCCGGCGCGATATGGGGCTTCCTCATGACTTTCGGACACGGTGGGTGCACATGTTTCCGGAGCATTTCAGGCTGGTCAGATTGGAGGATGGTGAGTATTTGGAGCTCGTCTCTTGGAACCCAACCTGGGCTGTCACTGAGCTTGAGAAGAAGGCGGCTGTGTTGCCTGGCGATGCCTATGCCAGTTCGCCAGGAGAGCTCTCGCTTCCGTTCCCAATGAAATTCCCACCAAATTTTACTAGTTACTACAGATTTCAAGGAAAAGCTCATCACTATGTGAAAACGGGCAATACCGAGCAGTTTCAGAAGGCTCACCTACCTGTCCCCTTATGCAGAGGCAAAGGGATTGACTCCTGGATCGCCAGAGTTTGATAAGAGAGCTGTTGCAGTGATGCATGAGATACTGAGCTTCATGTTGGAAAAGAGGCTGGTCACCGATCACCTTACGCATTTCCGTCGTGAGTTTGTAATGCCACAGAAGCTTATGAGGTTACTCTTGAAGCATTATGGCATCTTTTATGTTTCTGAGAGGGGAAAGAGGTTGAGTGTGTTCTTAACTGAGGCATATGATGGGACAGAACTGATAGAGAAGTGTCCGTTGGTACGGTGGAGGGAAAAGCTCCTTCAACTTACTGATTACAGAGGGGGATTGAAGAATCTTCGTAAATCCAACGTGTCTTCTGATTCAGATGATTACTTATTAGGCCGTGATGATGATGATGATGTATTGGATGTTGGAAGTGAGAATTCAGATGACATCTTAGATGGATGTTCTATTTCAGATGATTCTACGATGGATTTAGGGGACGCAGATGATTTTTGCAGACACTGAGTTGGTGGCATGCATTTGTAGCGCAAAAGAACAAAAAAAAGTTGTTTTTCCGTTTGTTATAGAAACAAAGTTCAGCAATAACTGTTTGAGACTCTAAGCTCAGGATATAATATAATTGTAAAGCTGTACCCTAGCTGCTGGCATCTATGGAGTTCCAAGTAGTAGTTGAGGCAGGTTGGGTATTCTCTCGTTACTTGTATTTGGACTTCCAAACATTAGTCAAAGCTCAAACAGATCACAATGATTTGAAGTGGCAGGCTTGAATATTGCTTATACCATATCAGTATCTTGTGATGTTTTCTTTATAAAAAATTGATGAGGCAAAACATGCAACTGCTATACTTAAGTTATGATTTGTCCGAGACATCTTCACTGAAACAGTCATAGGTTTCCTTTAAGAACCCATAAGGCAGGAGGTGATGAATTAGATGTTCAGATGTGTACATGTCTACCTCACAATCCAATGATAATCTTAGTATAAAGCAATTTTGTAGTATGGAGTCAATTGGAGTTCTTCTGCACTCTCTTTTTGTCCTACCCCCTGATCTCTTACATTGTCAAGCAAATTCTTTGACGAATATAAAACAGTATTCGATGCTGTCCTTCTGTACCAATCATCTCTTGGCTCTTGCTGATATTTGCAACCTAGCTGTTTTGTGTGGTGAAAGTAGGAACTATTTAAGCTGTTCTTTTGTGGTAGCTGCAAATAGAAAGGAAAAAATAGCATCTAGTGTCTTCAACACAATCACTGACTGCATCTTAAATTGCTGGTATTGCTTGCCATGTTTGTCATGTTACGTTCAAAACAACAAACTGGCGTAGCATTTGTTCTGTTTATCTCTACCAATTCTTTGCGATATTCTTGTGCCAAAATTTCTTCTTCGTACTTATCTTTTTGTCTTTTAACAGGACATATTTCGCTTCAGCATTCACTGGCCGCTTCATTGAGAAGATCCACCACCCTTGTGGCAAACATGCTCACATGGCGATCAGAGGCGTGCTTAATGCAACCACATGGGAGGGAGACGCCCCCCATTTACTTCATCCTGGGCCGTTGCCACCATGAATGTTGTTCCTGTTCTACAGATCTCCCAGCCAGCCGTCCATCCAACCATCCTCTATTCCTCATTTGCTGTTTATGCTTATTTGGATGGGTGCCATGTTCCTTATTTAAGGCCCGGCACGGCAACGAATCCTGATTCTCTGGAAGGACCTAACAATGGCGGTGCTGTTGGGAGTTCGCCGGACTGAAAAAATTGCATTCTGATTGGCATAATCCGGATGTTCTTCGCTGTCCAGATTTCCGGAATTTATGGGTTATGGCCTGGCGCAGCTAGGTCGGAGAATCCTCTTTTCCCCATCCTATAAATCGTATTTCCAATCTGAAATATTGTATGTTTTGGTTTTTGCTTAATGATAATTTTGATGTGCAGATGGGTCTGCCATGCCGGATGTCTGGATCAATCCGACGTCTGGACCATCAGCCCATCATCAAACCGGAATACCTCTTCAGCCGAAACTGTTGCGGCAGTACCATTAAGAGGTAGGGTGTGAATCACCCTGTCAATTTAGGGGGCTGGAAGTTGTTGCTGGAATCCAATAGGCATTAATTCCATCTCTATCGATGTACTTTCACTGTCCTAATGGACCGTTGACGTGCGTTTTTTTTTCATAAGTTTGATCTAATTTCTATAAAACGCAACATTTGTATTTCCGGATAAATTTATTACAAAACTATTTTTAAATATCTATCTAATGGTATATATATAGTTAAATTTGTTTTTTGAAAAGTGAAAATTACAGATACTGTATTTGCATAAAAGAGAACAATTATTATATTTGCATCTTACAGGAGAAACGGAGACATTCCACTTATTCAACAGTGTTTTTTTTTTCTGTTGTCATGATGTCATTGTTATCCTCCTGATCGTGACCTATATTTTTTTTTTCGTCGGATCTGAGAACGGAACGCTACTGGGAATGATGCCGCAAGCTGAACCCCCAACCACCTGCTGCTCGTATAGATAGATGTACGAGTACGAGAGGATGAATGTCACTAGCACTCTAGCAAGAGTGGTTAACCCTCGCGGACTGTCGTCAAGCTGTCGCTCTTGCCATGAATGAGCAGCAGCTCCTGCCGCTGTCACTCTGCCTGTCAAGCTTGGTCTTCGCGGACTGGCTCGCTGAGAGTTCCGTCTTCTTCATACAGGGAAGCCGAGCACGGTGAGCACGGTGTTTCCTGTTTCATTGCCGGTATATACAGGGGTGTTTAAATTTGAAGTGTAAATTTTTTTTTGCATGTGACACCGAATATTTTATGAGATGTTAAAAGAATTTTTATACCAATAAAAAATTAATTACATAACTAGTTTATAAACCGTGGGACGAATTTATTAATTGTAATCTGTCACGAGCAAATGTTTATTATAACATGGCATTATCAAATCATGTATTAATTAAACTTAAAAGATTTATATCATAATTTAATTAGTTATTTTTTTCTGTATTTAATACTTCTTCACGCTTTTAAGTGTCGTTGTGGCAGCCGATTTCTCTATCCACATTTACAGCTTGTGCAGTGTACTTAAACCCTCTCTATATCCACATTCATCTTGTCAGAAACTAGAATGACAATAATATTTGTGGGGCGGAGAGAGTTTGTCCAAACATCAGGTATGGAAGTGTAAAATTTTTACAATAAAACCTAAAGTAAAAGGTGTGCAAAGGCTCTCCTGCTCCTACTACCCCAAGGCTAACTATTTATATATGCTCGTGTGGGTTATTCTGTAAAGAAGAAAAACATTGAATTTTTCCGTCCAAACTTGCTGGAATACTTTGTGTAACACTCTTGTTATCTGTCAAGAAATAATTTTTGGCGATGCATGCAGCTGGAGTGTCACCATACCAGCTGCGACCACGAAGGACTGGGCTCCGTTTAGATCTCAGTTGCAGTTGCAATTCTGCACTGTAGCACGTTCGTTTGTATTTGACAACTTTTATCCAATCATGACCCAAGTAGGCTTAAAAGATTCGTCTCGTGATATACATGCAAAAAGTATAAACATGCAAACATTTCGTCTACATTTAATGCTCCATGCATGTACCGTAACGTTGATGTGACTAGTTGCAGTTGCAATTTGCATTGGATCTAAACAGTGCCCAAATCTCCAACCAGTTTGGCTCGTCATCCAGCTGCAGCTGCTTGAGAGTACTATCAGATGGGTACGCCTCTTCTCTTGTGCAGTAGTACGTACTATGGCTGTGTTTAGATTCTAGTTACAGTTGTAATTCTGTACCGTAGCACGTTCGTTTGTATTTGATAACTTTTGTCTAATCATGGTCCAATTGGACTTAAAAGATTCGTCTCACGATGTACATGCAAAAAGTACAAACATGCAAATATTTTGTCTACATTTAATGCTTTATGCATGTGCCGTAACATTGATGTGACTAGTTGCAATTGTAATTTGTAGTGAATCTAAAGAGGGCCTATATGTGCCGCCTCAGCCAGGGAATCAGAATGAATGAGGTGGGCAGCAGCTGAGGATGAGAGCAGAGAGCAGAGAGCAGACAGGGCCAATTCATTTCACCCTCGAGAGGTTTGGTGCAGGCGCTGGTGTGCATGCAGCATGATGCCCAGTTGCAAGCACCGTCTCGTCTCCACGGGCTCATCTGCCACCTCCACGCGGACGTGCAATTGTGTTGGGGATCAGTTCGCAGCTGCTAGCTCCTAGCAGTCGACTTTCAGTGCACTTGTTGATGATCTGGTGTTGGTGTGGTTACATCATTTTTTTTTTTACATGTGAATTATGCTGATGGTGATCAAGAGTATGTTGTATGTACGCACCTTGAGTATACGTCGCCGAGTATCAGCTGACCTGCTGATTGATCAAAGCTACTATCTATCTATCTATCTATCAGGGCCACTGTTTTAATTTCAGTGCAGCGATCTTTTCTCAGTTGTAAAATTTAGCCGGCAGCTAAAATTAGCCATGCCGAATACGGTTCTCCTTGCCACGAGTAACAAACACGTTATGCATGGTCACACGCAACAAAGAGTGCAAGAGCATGCAACATTACAGCTTCGATTCAATCCAACCGGCCCGTAATACTGTATTCTCGATGGAGACTGGAGTGAAGGTGTTAAATCCTGCTCCCTCCATTCACAAGGAACTGTATTTCTTTGACTCTTAGAATTTTTATTTGACTATTTGTCTTATTTAAATTTTTTTATACAAATAATAAAAAAGATAAATTATTATGAAAATATCTCTAACTATAAAATAAGTTATAACAAAACAAATACTATTTATTAAAAAAATTAAATAAGACAAATGGTTAAAAAAGAACTCTAAGCGTCAAAAAATATAATTATTCGTGGACGGAGGGAGTTAAACCTGAGTACGTACCAAGATTAGACAGTCAGCGAACATGCAAAAATTGCTCTTGCGGTTCAGCGGGGACAACATGTCAGTCTCACATAAAATAAAGATACCAGTACTATAGTCTGCATGCATGCATGATGCATGGAGGGACACGACCAGCCAGCAGCCGCTGCGGTGGTGGTACTGTGGCAATGGCAACAATCGCAATATGCTGCAACGAACAACACAGGCTGATGAAGGGGAGCACCCGGGCAGGTGATCAGATCAGGCCGTTCCATCCCTGCCCAGCCCAGCCCAGCCCAGCCCAGCTGCCCTGCCCTCTAATGGCATTAACTGCCGCCCACCCACCGGCCATCTCCTCCCCTACCCAGCTGAGCTGCTGCTCCTCCTCCTCCATCCCCTGCTAGCTAGTACTCCCCTGCTACTATATCAATACTTGCTGGACCCTTTCCACTCCCCCCCCCCCCCCCCGCCACCTCTCACTACCACTACTCCGAAGTCCGATCCATCCACCATGGCGGCGGCGCGGGAGGAGCAGGCGCTGCTGTCGACGGAGATCGTGAACCGCGGCGTGGAGCCGTCGGGGCCGGACGCCGGGTCGCCGACCTTCTCGGTGCGCGTGCGCCGCCGCCTGCCGGACTTCCTGCAGTCGGTGAACCTCAAGTACGTGCGCCTCGGGCTACCACTACCTCATCAGCCACGGCGTGTACCTGGCCACCATCCCCGTCATCGTGCTCGTCTGCGGCGCCGAGCTGGGCAGCCTCAGCCGCGACGAGCTGTGGCACAAGGTCTGGGGGGAGGCCACCTACGACCTCGCCACCGTCCTTGCCTTCCTCGCCGTCCTCGCCTTCACCATCTCCGTCTACATCATGTCCAGGCCCAGGCCCGTCTACCTCATCGACTTCGCATGCTACAAACCGGCCGACGAGCTCAAGGTGCGTGCGTGGGTGCATGCCTACGACTCTTGCTCTTTGTACATATATATGCATGATTTGCATGCAAAAAACATATGATAATCATGCTATAGCTGATAGATGTAGTAGTAAACATGCTTTTTAGGCCTGTTTAATTTCTTCCTTAGCCTAACTTACTTTTTCTTTGATTGTTCATATAATTAAACTCCTACTGGTATGTGGTATATCACTTGCTTACAACACATTTGATAGTCAATTAGTCATGCTGCTCACACGCACTTGCATGCACAAGGAATGAAGATATATATGCCACATGTATCTGATTTACTATGAGATAAATTATTGGATCAGTCGTCTAATAACACTATAACAGGCATCTTGGGGTTGGGATAGATATTTTATTTTCAGAAAATTATATATGCCTCACATGCATGCACAAGGAAGATATATATATATATATATATATATATACCACATGTATCTGATTTTTTACTATGAGATAAATTATTGGATCAGTCTAATAACACTGTAACAGGCATCTTGCGATAGATATTTTATTTTCAGAAAATTATATATGCCTCACATAATTACTGTATAGCTTCCATTCCTTACAAAGTGTGGTTATTCATGAGTCCCAGAAGTGATTCATGTGATCATTACTAGTTACGTTTGTTGCGTATTAATTACTGTGCAACTAATATTTGGTCAAGCATGCATGGTGCACCGTGTGACCCACCTATTTGCTTGGTCCCGATTTACTACTACAAGATTAGTGCACATTTTGTGAAGGAGACAGAAACTTGATTAGGCCGTTCATTCATATACTTGTATATATAATAACAAGGATGAATAACACATTGTTGGAAAGGGGTAGCAGTAGCAGGATTAATTAAAACATGGGTAGCCATGTGCTGTGCTTGTCACATCGGTGGACGTACAATCTACTTTTTTTTTTTTTGGAAATCTACACGCTTGTAGTACGAAGTACCATTGCAGGGCCGTGCTGGGCCTTTAATATGGTTACAGCATTGGCCAGCTGCCGCCAATTGAAGGCCCATAAATCTTGCAGAAACTTCATTGACATCCATAAATACACCGACAGAGCATTTCCACATGCCATGCCTGAAAACCCCCTACTCTCTGATGAACCTACTAAGGCCCTGTTTAGATCCACTACAAATTGCAATTGCAACTAGTCACATCAACATTACGGTATATACATGGTGCATTAAATGTAGACAGAATGTTTGCATGTTTGTACTTTTTGCATGTACATCACGAGACGAATCTTTTAAGTCTATTTGGACAATGATTAGACAAAAGTTGTCCAATACAAACGAATGTGTTACAGTGTAGAATTGCAACTGTAACTGGGATCTAAACACAGCCTAATCCTTCCACCCATCAACATGTAATCAGTCATTATCAGCATGTAATGTGCCTGAAAAAGACTTTTTAGAGTCAGCGAAAAG
The DNA here is from genome assembly GCA_038502445.1 of Eremochloa ophiuroides. Taxonomy (NCBI): domain Eukaryota; kingdom Viridiplantae; phylum Streptophyta; class Magnoliopsida; order Poales; family Poaceae; genus Eremochloa; species Eremochloa ophiuroides. The sequence continues at coordinate 106,638,058 of JAHLJS010000002.1, read as the reverse complement.
TTTGCACTAGATGACTCCATGTTAGCCGAGCGCAGAGATGAGCGTTGGGCCTCGGGGCCCACAGGTATGAATGGGCCGGCCGGGGCAGGTAGGATAGAAAAAGGTTTCCGTTGGGTTGAGGTCACAGGTCAGTCGGTCGCCCATCACAAACGGTTGGGCGATCGGCGCATCGGCCCAACAATCAATGATAATAATTCAGCTCCTCTGGTGAACTTTTTTTTAAAAAAAATATATAGCTTCGTGAATGACTTTTTTTTTGGAACGGATCTTCTTTGAATATGCTGTTTTGCAACACACCTTTATCAACAATTTCATACATGGCTAAGAAAAAACATGAGAAAGAAAGATGGGATAAACTAATTTTTTTCATCTTTACGTCCACTCATCTTCTTGTAAAAGGAGGAGAAAAACACTTTACCTATCAAACTGTTTTGAAAAAGTATGTTTGGCAAAAAAAAAAAACTTATACAATTATTATGAACTGTACAGAACAGGACCTAAGATATCTACCCAATACGAATCCTGCAACAAAATCTAGGCCTCCCAGCGTGGCCACGTCGCGGCCCATTCTCGGCCGTCCGATCGGGCGGTTTCCGGTCATTTTGCAAAAAAAGCCCTCGAACTTTATAGAAATAGAACCGCCGTACAGTCTTCCTCTCATAATTTTTTTTGCAAAAACGCCCTTCGTGTTTTCGGAAATCAACCCGCCATCCATGCCGTTTGATGGGCCGGGCTGCCACCGCGTCCGCGCTGGTCGTGGGCCGAACTAGGCCAGATTCGGCCCAAATAGCCACCTCCTTTTAGTGCCTTTTATTAAATCCCATGACATGCTGATTTTGTTTATTTCATTTAAAAATAATTGGAACTCCTAAAATCATGATTTTTTTTGTGTAGGCTCTCCATGATGCACACTATAGACAAAAAAATATTAAACTTCAAAAATAAGGACTTTTGAAATGATTTAAAATAACCTCTTTTAATTAATAAATGGACCTTCCATGATTTCTACACATCAAATTATTCAAACAAAAAATACAAAATTTGTCTTGTGGCTGCTTTGCGATGTTATGATATATTTCGAGACAAATTTAAAATGTTCAAACAAATTATTATACCGCGATCAGTTAACAAATTAATTAAAAAAAGAGCTCATGAATGATCTTTACATGACTCAAAATATATGTACAACAAAATGAAAAATCCGCGGTTAACATACAATGGCCATAAGTGGCAACGCAGTGCTTGCTCTTTATATGACTCAAAATATATATATACAATCAAATGTAAAATCTATGGCTAACATATACCATCATCCACAAATAATAGTTCATAAATACCAAGAAAAAACACTATTACACTGCACAAAATACAATTTAACTACCATTAAAAAAGGATTCGTGCTGGATCTTTATAAGACTCCAAATATATATACAACAAAATGAAAAATCCGCGGCTAATATATACAGTCATCCACAAATGATAATTTCAAAAAAAAACACGAAAAAAATACTAACACATTAAACAAAAAATGATTCCAGCTACCACTACCCATACTCATGTGCTTAACAACAAATCAAAAACAAATATCGAATAATGGTCATACATGGCTTCAACAATGGTCATAAGCGGCAACGCTCCGAAAATTTCTAGTTATTTTGATAGACAAAAATCTTAGTAGGATAGTACTCCACTACTCTTGGTCTTGGTAACAGATATGTTCCTTTGAAACTGGTCCGGCGACTGTTTTCCTGAATTCTACGCTTCTTTCCAGTGAAATCGAACCGACCTTTATAACTCCAAAACGATTTGTGGAATTCCTGTGTTCCAAAGGTAGCCTGACGATGGTTGTGATTCTTGTAGCTGTAACCTCTCGAAACAGGAAGAAATTGGTATTTTGGTTGGATATGATGGTGATATTAATTTGGTTGGAAATTAACAGAATGGATCATGGATCAGCAGTTGCAGTCTTGTCGACGATACATACAGTAGTATAATCATGTGATGTGATGCTGGTGTACATGTGCAGGTGTCCAAGGCGGAGTTCATCGAGCTGGCGCGCAAGTCGGGCAAGTTCGACGAGGAGAGCCTGGCGTTCCAGTCGCGTCTGCTGGCCAAGTCCGGCATCGGCGACGAGTCGTACATGCCTCGCTGCGTGTTCGAGCCGAACGCCAACTGCGCCACCATGAAGGAAGGCCGCGCGGAGGCGTCGACGGCCATGTTCGCGGCGCTGGACGAGCTGTTCGACAAGTGCCGCGTGCGGCCCAAGGACGTGGGCGTGCTGGTGGTGAACTGCAGCCTCTTCAACCCGACCCCCTCGCTGTCGGCCATGATCGTGAACCACTACAAGATGCGCGGCAACATCCTGAGCTACAACCTGGGCGGCATGGGCTGCAGCGCGGGCGTCATCGCCGTCGACCTCGCCCGCGACATGCTGCAGGCCAGCGGCGCCGGGCTCGCCGTGGTGGTGAGCACGGAGGCCGTCTCCTTCACGTGGTACCCCGGGAAGCGGCGCTCCATGCTGATCCCGAACGCCTTCTTCCGCGCCGGGTGCGCCGCGGTGCTGCTGTCCAACCGCCGCCGCGACTTCCACCGCGCCAAGTACGAGCTGGAGCACGTGGTGCGCACGCACAAGGGCGCCGACGACCGGGCGTTCCGGTCCGTGTACCAGGAGGAGGACGAGCAGCGGATCAAGGGCCTGTCCATCAGCCGCGACCTGCTGGAGGTGGGCGGGCACGCGCTCAAGACCAACATCACCACGCTGGGGCCCCTCGTGCTGCCGTTCTCGGAGCAGCTGCTCTTCTTCGCCGGCGTGCTGTTCCGCCACCTGTTCCCGTCCAAGGCCTCGTCCACGCCGGTGGCGGCGACGACGCCGGGGGACGCCTCCGCCGCGGCGCCGTACATCCCGGACTTCAAGCGCGCGTTCGAGCACTTCTGCATGCACGCGGCGAGCCGCGACGTGCTGGAGCACCTGCAGAGCAACCTGGGGCTGCGCGACGCCGACCTGGAGGCCTCCCGCGCCGCGCTGCACCGCTTCGGCAACACCTCCAGCAGCAGCATCTGGTACGAGCTGGCGTACCTGGAGGCCAAGGGCCGCGTCCGCCGCGGCGACCGCGTCTGGCAGCTCGCCTTCGGCTCGGGATTCAAGTGCAACAGCGCCGTCTGGCGCGCCGTCCGCCGCGTGCGCCGCCCCGCGCGCAGCCCCTGGCTCGACTGCATCGACCACTACCCGCAACGCATGGACGCCTAGTACGTACTACTGATATATCTTGGATGGATCGGATATGATGGTATAGGAAGCGGTCGATCGATTTGCAATTGCATGCAATTAGTACTGATGCATGCATGCACCAAGTTGTTGTGTCGTTAAGGTACGTTTGAACTTCGGTTGTGTTGCTTGCTTTAGCGGTTAAGAAGAGAGAGACCTATGCTGCTACCATAATGGACGTACTCCCGATCCAGTGTGTGAACCTATGTACGTGCAATTTTAATGTGTTTTAATATTATTATTATGAAGACTTGATGGTTGGCAATAGATGCTGCTGTTGTCGATATTTAGTTTTTATTGATAAAGCTCGGATGCTTCTGCGCTTGATTATGTACTACTAGTACTCACAACTGTGCCAGCGCAACGCAATGACACTGAAACAAATTCAATTACATCAAATGTGTGGTAGCTACTAGTATAAAATGTTAAAAGTGAAAGGATTCCATTATAGCAAACGTGGTATAACTATGTTAAAAGTGAAAGGATCTACAATGATAAGCGGTGTGGATAGACTAAATGAGGGGTGCTAAATCTTAAAATCAGCTCGTAGCTTATTAAACCTTCGGGTTCGAAAACTCCGGTCTAGCTAGCTCAGAATTTCCAACTAGCGTTCACGACCTCGAATTATCAGACCTAGGAAGAGCTGCTGATGATCGATGATATATAAAGAGCTAGAATTACCACACAAGTGGATTAGCCATTGGAGCGTGTTCAACTCGACCCAGAGCCCTAGAAACTTTGATATACAACTAGTTTGAGCAATTCGAAAACCAAAAACTAGGCCAACAACACACGATTTAATCGGAGGTCCAATCACACCTATTGTTGAGGAGGCTACAAATTAAAGCCCAAGACAATCACTAGAAAAAGATGGGTGATACAGATTTATCAATTATCAGTGCTCACCATAGATTGGGAGCTCCCGTGCAATGCCTAGACATATATGATTTACAACGAATCAAAATCCAAGAGTGACAATTTGAAATTAAAAGAACCAATAGGTTTACAAGTGCTCAAAGATCTAGAAAATAGATTTTCAAAACCTTTCTCACAAGCACTCCTCAACCGATTCTTTTAACCAATCAAGGAGTCAATCACAAGATGCACAAGAGAGGGAGAAAGAGGAGCTTGAGATGGAAGCCTTTTGTGTTTCGGCATGCGTTAGGTGCTAGTGGTGTGTAAGAGTTGTGAGGAGAGAGAGGGTGGAGATATACATATACTCTCCACATAAGTCTAGCAGTTATGTTATACTCTGGTCTGGTATAAACTCTATAGGGATTATAAATTATGACCCTTAAAACGGTTCTAATATGTGTGTAGTGTTTAATGAGAGAAATCAGCGAAACATCAAATAAGCCTAAGGACCTTTGATCGGAAATTTCCTCATAAATTCCGATCCTAATAGAATACCCTCGTGTTCAAAAGTTCTAAGTTAGCAATCAACAAGTGTTAACAAAGTTCCGTACGTGCCTAGAATAATTAAGGCAATGATTTAATCAACATACGTGTCAAACAAAATACTTCCTCTTACTTCAAATGTAGGTCGGTTCATGGTTATGTACAGAGATCAAGGAAAATAAAAGTAGATCAAATGGCCTAAGTGCCATTCACTTATTATTTATATGGAAAATTAACTTATTCAATTGTAAAACATGGACGAGGAAGGCAGGTTTAAAACAACCAAAATTAAAAGGGAAGGATTACCCAGCTTAAAGAATGGGACGTTAAAGTTTAAAAGAAACCTTAGATGGAGTGAACAATCTTAGTACGACAAAGCAATGTATAATAAATGTGTCATTTAGCTCTTGAGACAAGTATCAATGGATCCTATTTTCAATAGCGGACCTAGCTTCACATGGATTCTATTCAAAGTTCTAGATATCAAAAGCATGTTTTAATCTTTCAGCAGAGCACAATACAATAATTACCACGAGTCCACAACATAAGCCGACACACAAGCTTAGGCAGACACTTAGGACGTGTTTGTTTGTTTAGACTAGACTGCCATATGCACACACAAATAGAGCTAAAGTAGTTTCAAGCAAACTAACTGGTGCAACTTATTTTGTTTGACAGACTTGTGCATGTTAAGCGTAATTTTATGCAGATATTATTTGTTTAGATCTAACATCTCAACCACTTTCACCCATGGTGGGTCACACCTAAATCAGAGTGAGCCAATGCCTATTCTACAAATCAGTAGCAGCTATAATAAGTCATATAAAAAAAATCAAAATCAATTGTCAAAGCTAAACAAACACGTGGAGTAACAACGACCAAATTATAGCCGGTGTGCAGGCAAACAAATAAACCCCAAACCCCAGCTAGGATTGCTGGATGCCGAGTCGACAGCAAAACTGATTTTTTTTTTTTTTTTTTTTTTACAGTTGTCCTCCGCCACTGATGGTCGGCCGTTTTCTTGTTGTTTTTGTAAACCGTCCCTTATAGCAAAACTGTCGTCCCATTTGAGATCTAGCATAATTCCTTCAGAAAAAAAGATATATTCCTTTCGTTTTAGTTTATAAGTCATTTGATTTTTTTCTTTAAATTCGATCACTTATCTTACTTAAAAATTTATGTAAAATATTACTTTCTTTTGTTGTAGTTTGCTTATTAATAATTTCTTTGAGAATTATTCAAATTTAACTTTTTTACGTAATTTTTTAAATAAGATAAGCGATCAAACTTAAGGTTAAAAGGTCAACGACTTATAAATTGGAACGGAGACAGCAGTATAATGGTGACCTTTACTCGTGAAGGCATTTCACTTGATGCATGCCGAACCTTTTTTTTTTTCCCATATAGGAAGATCCACACCGAGACAAAATCGTTGAGAACACTGTATCCGTATGCTCTTCCGTCAAAAGTCAACTACGCTCGGCTTTCGCAGCTGGAAGAACTGCAATTTGTTGGCTTGATCCTTAGCCCTAATAATTATTCCTCTTTCGTCCCCCTCCGCGGGCGCCCTTCGCTCGCGCCGGCGAGCTTCCAGTCGACGCGACTTTCTCTCCCCCGCACGACCGTCGTACCCTCTCCGCCGAGCGCGCCTCCACCTGCGCAACCTGATCCGCCTAACGCCAGCCCTCCCCTGGCTTTCCCCATTCCTTTAATCCTCCTCCAATCCGATTTTCCCCTTCCTTTCTAGGAGGGACGCCCTAGTTCCATCCAAGCTGTTGCGGATTCGCTTGCTGCCTGGGGTTCTGGTTGATCACTCCACTTGAAGCAGGGTTCAGCTGAACCCCATGCCCAAATTTAACTCCAGCCCGATTTGTAAGTCATGCAGTTCGATGATGACCGGGAGGTTGGTGTGGGTGGTAGCAATGGCGAAGTTGATGACAGAGTGGACGAGCCTGCCAGGTGAGGAAATGATACTATCTTTAACAGCCAGCAGTCAAATTTAGCAATATGATTTAATTTATGCAACGCATTTGGGGTGAGTAAGTATTTGGAACTTAGGATCCGGCAGGAACCAGTAAAGCTGTTCCAAATTTCCTATCATGTTCGTTCCTTAAGGACAGGTCTAAACTTGATGTGGAGTTCAATTTAGCTAATGCTTGCTGTGATTTGTGCGGTTAATGTGCAATGCTAGATAGCTAAGTAGTGCAAATGTAGCTATTGAATGTCATGGAAGAACTGGTGGTGCATTGCTTGTGCAGCAAAAGGTTGTTCCGTGTTTTCGGTTTATCATGTTTAGGAGAACTGCTTGGATCTTAAGTTCCCAAAAAGTGTCAATGTCTGTCTAACCTTGGTTTGTGGTGGTAGTGGGACCTGCATTCAGATAGAGCAAATGATCTATGACCGTATGTAGTAATGTAGTGCATTTTCTCTGAAAGGAATGTCAAAATAATAACATTTCTATGTTCGTCCTATTCCTACGCATAAAGCAGCACATTATTTTGACTTGCTATTTTGGCTTTTTATGTTATTTCTTAGCTTTTATTACAGAAAGGTATATCACTATAACAGTGATTGCCAGATGTATTCAGCTTCAACAACATTCCTGGGTGATCCGGAAGTGTTTCTTTTTGTTTATTTCATCAAATAAATATTGTACTGTGCAGCAATAAGATAATTTCTAAGGCCTGTGCTATAGCTGTTCAGATGCCTACGCTGTGGCATTAGCGCAAATGCGACGCCTCATATGCGTCGTGGACCAGAGGGTCGTAGGACTTTATGCAATGCATGCGGCATAGCTTGGGCAAAGGTAGGTGCCAATTGTTCTTCACCACTTCTGTATTACAAATTTTTTACATCAGTGTTGGCTGCAGTCTTGTTCGTAACTATGTTCTTTTTTTTTTTTCATGGTTTATATAGGTTTAATCGCAACGGATGTTAATAGCCTCCATCAGATTTAAGCATATGTCCATTTACTTTAATTTTGACTGTCATGAGTACTTGTTTATGCTTCTTCATAACAATACACTAGATTAATATTGGACAGCCAGGATAAGAAATTAAGGTGTGCTTCTGTGCTTACCTCAAATTATTTGTTAAACTAAGAAATTAAGGTGTGCTTCTGTGCTTACCTCAAATTATTTGTTAAACTTGCATAGTTCTTTTGACAAACATGCTACTGAGATAAGAGTACTATACATGTTTCGTTTGAACACTGCATGGATGATGCCCTACAAAGTCAAAACTCTTAAAAGTATTTTCCCCATTCTGCAGTGGAAACAAGTATAGAAATATTACTATTAGACTTGGACAGTCTTGTTTAGTGTGAATTTTAGTGCTGTATAGTTAACATGTTAGTTGACAACTCTTTTGAATTTCATATACGCAGGGGAAAATGAGAAAAGTTATTGATTCTGATACCTACATAGATGATGCCACAATTGCAAAAATGGTGCCGGAAGTCAGCATGGAATTTGACAACGAAGATAAAGCATATGAGTTCTACAATAGGTATGCTGGATATATGGGATTTAGTGTTCGGAAAAGTTCATCAGACAAATCAGCTGATAATATCACAAGGTCAAGAACTTTTGTATGCTCGAGAGAAGGTTTCCGAAAGGACAAGAAAGGAGCTAAAGAAGTTAAGAGACCACGACCAGAAACAAGAATAGGGTGCCCTGCACGGATGACAATTAAGATTACATCAGATGGTAAATATCGTATTGCAGAATTCGTAGCATACCATAACCATGAGCCAGCACCCCCATCGACCATGCATATGCTGAGATCTCAGCGAGTACTGACTGACCTGCAAACTACTGAAGCAGACTCTTCAGAAGATTCGACAACACCTTCAAGGATTTCCGGTGGTTGTTTAGTCAGGCAGGCAGTGGCAACTACAAACGTCAACTTTCTCCCTGCTGATTATAGGACTTCCCTTCCTTCAAAACGTATGAAAAACATGCAGCCCGGTGATGCAGGGGCCGCTGTAAAGTACTTTCAGAGCATGCAGATGAATAATCCTTCATTCTTTCATGCTTTTCAACTCGATGAGGATGACAAACTGACCAACATTTTCTGGGCTGATTCAAAATCTAGAACTGACTTCAGCTACTTTGGTGACTGTAGTTTGTTTGGACACAACTTACAAGATAAATTCACATAGCAGGCCATTAATGCTCTTCCTCGGAGTGAACCACCATAAGCAAATTTCCATATTCGGCGCAGCTTTCCTTTATGATGAATCAATGGAGTCTTTCAAGTGGTTGTTTGACACATTCAAAGTTGCCACTGGTGGAAAGCAGCCAAAAACAATCTTGACTGATCAATCAATGACAGCAACAGCTGCCATAACAGCAGCATGGCCTGGTACAATTCATTGTCATTGTCCATGGCAAGTTTACCAAAATGCTGTCAAACACCTTAATCACATCTTCCAAGGTTCTAAGACATTTGCGAAGGATCTGAGCAAATGTGTTTATGAATATGAGGAAGAAGAGGACTTCTTGCTGGGTTGGAGTACTATGCTAGAGAAATATGATCTAGGAAACAATGAATGGCTTTGCAAGTTGTTTCAAGATCGAGATAAATGGGCTCCGGTGTACAATAGGCATGTGTTCACTGCAGATATAAAAAGCTCTCTACAATCAGAAAGTGCAAGTAGTGTCTTGAAAAAATACTTGAGCCCACAGTTTAATTTGTCTTCTTTCTTCAAACATTTTGAAAAGGTACTGGACGAACATCGATACTCAGAGCTCCAAGCTGATTTTCATGCAAGCCAAAGCTTTCCAAGAATACCTCCCTCCAAAATGCTGAGGCAAGCTGCTAGCATGTACACACCAGTGGTTTTTGAAATTTTTCGTAGAGAGTTTGAGATGTTTGTAGATTCAGTCATTTATAGTTGTGGCGAGGCTGGGACTGCATCTGAGTATAGAGTAGCAGTAACTGATAAACCAGGGGAGCACTATGTTAAGTTTGAATCCAGTGACCTCTCTTCTGTTTGCAGCTGTAAAAAGTTTGAATCAGTGGGTATTCAGTGCTGCCATGTGTTGAAGGTTCTTGACTTCAGAAATATAAAAGAGTTGCCACTAAAATATTTCATGGGAAGATGGAAGAGGGACGCAAAGTCTGCAAATACAGGCAATCAAGAATTTCTGAATGATGGAGCTTCACTTACTCCAAGCTCTTCTTTAAATGGTCCAGGACCATTGATCGATCACCAACACATGGAAACAAATAATCAGACTAACCATGTCAGTTAATTGAACACATTTTCTAAATTAGAAGCTATTTTATTTCGCACTTATAGCCGAGATTGACATGTTATCAATCACAGGATTCCTCTGTTTCTAACTTGGACCAGCAAGACCTTCATGGAGATGCACAAAGGAATCAGGTTTGACACACTGTTAGTTTGATACGCTTGCCTTGTCAGTCAACAGTGGAGCTTTCTTCATAATGTATGTACACCTACAACATATCTTGAGAGGAAGCAATCCCATAAAATTTTTATACTGGGAAAATATCCATTAGATGATTCCAACTTTCCATGATTGCATGCCATCTAGGACCCATGTTCATAAAAGAAAAGAGCAAGATCCATCCATAGGATCTGGGAAGTGTAGTCACTAAGTCAATTATGTTTTTTTTTTCTGGAGTTCTCAACTTTCTGCTATGCAAAGAGCAATTTCTATACATAACACCCACGATTATAATAGCGGCTAACACTTTTAAACAGTCTCAAAATTCTGCAGAAGTTCATTGTCTTCCACATTTCTGACTTGCTATTGTTTGACAGGGTTATACCCCTGGGATGCGGCAGCTACAGTTCATAGGGACTTTTCACCTAAACAGTGGAGCAGGTTTTTGATTAAGGAAAATGAATGGGAGCTTTGGCCCAGCTGGTAAAAAAGACCATGAAACATGTCATTTTTCAATATGTTTTTGTCGTGATGAAAGCTTTCTTGCACACGCCCTGTAAATTATAATGTGTGTTTCTGTAGCATCAGAATGTAGAATCCAGCTAGCTTTATAGAAACATTAGGCACTGTTGGGTGGAGCTTTTTTTTTGGTCAGACTATTGTTTATTTAATGTTATTAAGAATGAAAGTTTCATTGGCTTCTGGATGATAGTTGTCCTTGTGTAGTTGTGTTGCTGAAATAGGCCATTTCAAATAATGCAATTTTTCTAGTATTTGTTTTGTGCTCATTTCTAATTCAAAATATTGGTATGACAAATTGTTGGTTTTGCATGTCAGCAACTTTGCGATTTTCAGAATCTTATATTTCGGATACCTGACTTGTATATCCAGTGGCGCATGGAACAGATTTACTCAAGTTATGGGATTTAGTCTCTGGAGTACAGCCATGAAAATGAAACAATTTCAGCCCCATCAAATTCAATTCAGATAACTGAAGTTGGACTTGGCCATGAAACATCAAATGGCTCCGGCCCTGGCACTCTCGAGCAATTTGGACACATTGGTGAACCATGTTGGTTGGGGGCTTTTTATTTGAACTTTTTCATCAATGCTGCCCAGATCACGCTATGAATAAGAGATGCTTGCAGAGGCATATGAATTTATGAAATAGATGGAACGTCCATGTTGACAGTACATGGGCTCCGGACGCCTGACACCGACAATGATACGAGCAAATCAATAGCGGAGGGAAAAAAAAAACTAAAAAGATGAAATCGAGAGGGCCTGGAAACTCTATGGGAAGCAATAAGATGAAAGATCCTATTTGATTTGATATGACTGGCGAGCTGCTGCCTCTGATGGCATTTGTTAAGCCGATAGACGTGGTCATGCTATCGATCGCCCAGCCTCTGGTGAGCAGCTTGGATGGTTGAACTGCTCTAATGATTCGATGAGTAATCTTTGTTTATTTATTGTATATATTGTAATGATGAGCACTAGGTGACGGAAACAAAAGTTGAAATGCATTAGCAAGGTGTTTTTGGTGCATTGCAGATCATGGAGTTCACCGGAAGTTTGTTAGGCTCGCGCGCGTCAGTGTGGTTGTTGAGGTTCAGTACCTGGGCCATGCATGGTAACCATGACTCGACTCACCGTGACTAGTGCATATCATATTTGCCAAAATATCAAAACCCAAACAAAGCGAATCCATGTCATGCTTGGCTTTCATGCTGCGTGGGAGTAGGCGTGTAGCCATTGTTCAGAGGCAAACAGAGAAGCCAAGGGGTCGCTTTCAGTCGAAGTTGACATTTCGTCCCCTTGCCGGTTCAAGACATGGGCCACTGGATCCCTTGTGTTTGTGGTCAGTGGCTGGGGATCCTTGATTGAAACACCCAATTCCTTGAGCATAATCCTGAATTAAAAGGTCGTTTAAAGTATCGCCAAGGGGGATTTGGGGGCAAAGAAGCCTGTCGCCTGCTGGGCTACTAGTACCCGATGCCCACTGCCCATGCATCCATATCCTTGACGTGTTCCTCGGCAGTGGAGTGATCCGCGCCAATACTTTTCCTCGCCGACGATGGCACGCAGATCGCTGATCCGGGACCGAACCAGCTCCATTAATTATGATCTCTTCATCAGCTACAGAAATCTCCATTAAAAAAAAATGCTTCTATGTATAGTAAATTGGAACAGCTTGCACGCTACTGCGACTTGGAAACGCGAGGTCCCGCGATCCTGGCCTCCTCGTGCGTGTCCTCCACTACTAACTAAACCCCAAAGCTGGAGCGCTGGCCCAGGTCGGCAATCTATGGGAACCTTCGCCCTTTTCCCCCTCCGATAGTCCGATCGAGACGAAGCGATCGCCAAACAGCTACTACTCCAAGCACAGAAAGCTATGACCCGGCAGCACGTTGCAACACATGGTAGCATGAAGATGAAGTGCCTGCCGGTCCGTCTGGTGGTTGGTCAACCTTGCTGGATGCCCAACACGCGCGCGGGCATGGCGTGGCTGCCGAACCCGCGGAGGCGGAGGCGTGAGGGCGAGCCGACCCGCCATCGGCCGCGATGCGGACTAGGCACCGGTTTCCGCTTCGTGCCGTGGGCCGTCGCTGCCTATGGGCCCCGAGTAGCTGATGACCCGCAGCTCGTCGTGGTCTGCGTCAGTGCGGCTGCGCACGCCACTGTTGGTCTGGGTTCGGCTCGGCCGCGGGGCCCCGCGTGTCAGGGGGGCGGTTAGTGGCGGTTGGCCGCCGCGCAGGCTCCCCCTCCTTTTTTATGGCGACGCCCGCCCCCGCCTTGTGGAGAAGGAGACCAACCGCCGCTTGGGCTTCTCCGCCTCCACCTCCACCACGTCGTCGTCGCTCCTCCTCCTCCTTCTCAACGAAAGGTACTGCGTCCCTCCCTCCCTCCCTCCCTTTCCTTGCTTCCCCACCACCTGTTCGTCGGAACGCTGCAGCCGCGAAAAAAAAAAAAAAGAGAGAGAGACAAAGAACTCGCTTGCTATTCCCGACTTCCCGTGTCTGCTGTGCTGAGAGGCTTGTGTTGTTAATTCGTGCAGCGCTTCTCGTCCGGCGGCGGCGTGCTCTTGCGTCTTTGGTGTGCGGCTCTCTTGCTCCACGAATTGGACCGTTTCTTCTTCTTCTTGTAGTCGTCCTCAACAAGGGCCTTCGCTGAATGTGTAAGTCTGTTCAAAACAACTGCTGATGGTTTCTTTGGCTACCTCCGCGCTCTCTGCTTCAGTTTCTTCTCCCCCGTAGCTAGTGTTTCAGTAAACCTCGGTAGTCTGCGAGAGATGGTGTGAAGTTTGCTTGGATTTCCCTATTTGCGATGGATGGATTAAAAGGCGAGCAGGACTAATTTCGATGCACTTATATGTCTCCTGTTAATCTTATCGGATGACACTACTCGGATGTTACTACACATAAAGCCCATACGGAGGCGTTCTGGTTTTAGTATAGTATACGAGTATCAAGTTAGCAGAGTTGTTTCCCCTCACGTTTTCTCATTGTTCTGACCTACAAGTTTAAGGATTATTACTCAGTCCTCCTCCCTTTCCAACAATGCATGTTTCTTGGTTCGTTGGGTTTCTCATTTCCTGAATTATAAGCCAAGAAACACCTGAAGGACAGGTTACCGCAACAGGATTTTGGAAGGTTGTTATTTCATTGCAATCCCTTTGTTTGCAGTTTGAGACATGAAGGAATTGGGAAAGTTGGTGTTGTCTGTGTGTCCGTGTTCATGGCCACGGGGCTGGAGCTTTGCAAGAATGATTAGCTTGCCTTTTGGTTGAGGAGGGGGGTCTACACCACTAAGCTTTGCTGTAAAGCTAAGAAATGTTGATACAGTCCTATTTCCTTTTCATAGAACCTGCACTTATTCAGTAAAATACTTTCCTCCTGTAAACAGAAAGTTGTTCTTTCTTCACTGGGCACGCTTATATTATGTTGTCAACTAATTTTGCTTGCTGTGTGGAAGGACATTGTTTGGTGCTGAACAGCATTGTTATTGAGTGCCATGTTCTTTTCATCTATTTGGTTGGTGTTTCCTTTATGTTCCAATCGTCTTGACATCTGGCCAAATTTGGATTTTTGAGCGTTACAGGTCCATATTTAAACTAGTAATTACATGCCTATATTGCTCCTTTGTGTGTTTCTAAAGCTTTAACCAACCCATATTTGTCCTTTCCTCCTTTAAACTACCAGACTCATGTTTTAAGAAAGACATTACTTTCATGGAGCTTAAAAATCAACTATCTGACAATTATTTCTTTATATTGGGCCACCATCAGGAAGACCTATTAATCCACAAGCACGCTGCAGCATTTGTCAGCAATGTGGTGGATAATGCATTTTATGATTTTAACGTCCATTGCTTTTTATTTCCTTCACAGAAAAAGAATAAGCTGGCTCGAAGATAATGGCATCTCTTACCCCAGGGATACTATTAAAGGTTCTAAAAAATATTAACTCCGATGTGAAAGTTTGTGGAGAACACCGGTCCATTCTTCTCCAAGTTATTAGCATAGTCCCTGCAATTACTGGTTCAGAACTCTGGCCGGACCATGGTTTCTTCATCAAAGTTTCAGATTCCTCACACTCAACGTATGTTTCCTTGTCTAAGGAGGACAATGAACTCATCTTGTCAAACAAGCTACAACTTGGACAGTTTATATATGTTGAGAAGGTCCAGTCAAGTGTACCTGTTCCAGTTCTTGTTGGGGTCCGCCCAGTTCCAGGAAGGAACCCTTGCATCGGAAACCCAAAGGATCTGATGCAAATGTCAACTCCATCTGGGGTTATGGAAGCACTGGATCATCAACGGAAGACTTCCAAATCAGCTGATCTGTCTGAAAGTGAAAAGGAAAATTTGCAGAGAAAGGTAGTTATAAAAGAGCAGAAGACAGTTGTCGCTTCCCGTTACATGCTTGGGGTATCAAGCAACAACGGGAAAATTACCAATCTCAACTCCAGCATTGATAGTGACAAAAGTAATGGAGGAAGTACTATATCTGAATCAAATCAAAAGTCTGTTGCCCCGAAAGTCAGACAAGAGGCAAAGCCTAAGGTATGCTGATGTTCAGCTTTAAATCAGAACTCTGAATTTTGAAGTTTCTTACAAGCGTCGATATTTAAGTTGAAAATTCCTGTATAATATGATTTTTATCAAGTAGAAGGAATATGATATGTGAGCTCTTACAAATTTTATATTTTATATAAACAAAGCTTTGAAACAAAAAAACTTCTCTTATCTTCTGAAAAGGGTAAAAAAACTGACGCTTGATTGTTCTTTTCAGGAACGGACAAATAATACATCTAGTAATGCTAAGTTAGTTTCCACAAAGCAAGAAATTAGCAAGGACACACGCAAGAATAGTGGCACTTCACCTAGTCCAAATTGTTCTGCTGTAGTCAAGAAGCAAATGCCAAAGGAGAGCAAAAAGGAATCAGCTACTGAAAGATCACCACCAAAGCTTTATAGGAGTTCACCAACGCCAGCGAGGACTTCTCCAACAAAGCTTAGTCCATCAGCAAAGCAGAATGGAAACTCTGGTCCAGTTCCTTCTGTATCTACTGTTAAAAGAAGAGTTACTGAAACTATCTCTTGGGACTCCCTCCCAACAAGCCTAATCAAATCAGGAAAGGTATGCTTTATGTCGTTTTGGTAATTTGCCTGTATTGAATATGAGGTTGTCATGGGTAGAAAATGTTTGCTCAAAAAAATGAGTTGAAAATGTGCTTTCAGTTTCTGTAAATTTTGCGCATGTGTATTAGAAGCCATTATTTCGGGCCATTCATTGTAAATGCGGAAAGATATCTGCCTATAAATTCATTTTATTTTGTGTGAATAGGCTGTTGTCCGGAGGAAGAATATTGCTCTTATTGTAGCAGCTGAGGCTCAAAGGGAGGCTGCTGCAGCTGCATATCTTGTAAAAGGCCTTGGGTAAGTAGGTCCATAGCTCAGATATTTTATACGTTATGTAATTTTAGTTTCATAGTCTGGGAAAGACATTCCAAATTGATGAATTCTATGTATTGCGGTCCCACTTTACGTTTTGTTATTTAACAAAAGGTACCAATTGGCAGGAATTTATAACCTCAGCATTTTAAATTCTAAAAATGATCTTAAACTTTTTTTATATTTTTTTTTTCTGAAGGCCTATATTTGTTAACTGCTTAGTTGAGATGCCTGTGTGATATGCCTGAAGTGCCTTGCCACTGCAATTCGATGCTCTCTGAACAGAATTACCAGTTAACCACACATGAAAATACTGGAATTGCATGAGCTTTGCATTAGGTTTTGCCTCTGATGCTGCAGCGCATCCCAGGATATTGTTTCCTTATTGCAATGTACATGCTTTACTCTTTCTTTTATGACGAGTCTTTTTTCTAGGGAGCTACATTGTTTACTTGAGCTAACTGGACGAATAAATCTAATCTTTTACGTGCTTTTAACAGAATTTTTGCTGAGATAAGGGAATCTTCTGAAGTGGATCCACATGATGCAATCACCAAGTTTTTCCAACTGCACCGGCTTATCGTTCAGCAAAGTGCTGTCTGGAAAGCTTACTCGCCTGAGCCTAGCAAAGAATCTCGACCAGAGAAGGAAAAGCCGGGAAGGAAGGCTACTGCATCTCACCATCAGAACAAAGCTGGTACATGCAACACAGCAAAGAATCCCGACGATGCTCAGGGAAGCGAAAAGGCTGAATGGGCCCGGGAGGACGGTTTCAAGGAGATCTGCAGGTCATGGATTGCTCTGAAAAGAGAATCGCGGTCATGGTTTCTGAGCTTCCTTGAGGCTGCACTTGAATCAGGATTCACGTTCGAGGGCCAAACCAAGAACACGAGGGAACGCGTGCGGGGACAACCCAAGGGTGGCGGGGACGGGAGGATCGCAGCCCGGCTGTCGCAGCTCAAGGAGACGAGCAACTGGCTCGATCAGCTGCTGCAGGACGAGGCGGACAGCTCCGCCGACGGCTTGGCTGAAACCGTTGAGCAGCTGAAGCAGAAGGTGTACAAGTGCTTGCTTGGGACGGTCGAAACCGCGGCGTCAGCACTCGAAGGAAGATAAGAGAGGAGGTAGCGCACGAGGAAACAAAATGGTGTCAATGGTGACGAAGAAGAGCATTAAGTTATTGGGTGTTCAGCCCTGCAACAGTACATGATGTAGGGCTGAAGAAGAACACGATGAGGAAAGATGTAAATAGTCGGGTTTCTGATTTTAAGTTATATTAAATTAATTTTTTTTCGGTGGCATTTCCTGCTGTTGCGTGTGAAATGGCTGTTGATTTTCTTGGATCTTCGAATCGTCTGGTTAGTACAAATTGATGGTCTTGCGTGTCAGCATGTGAAATAGTCGGGGTGCTGATTTTCTATCTGCATTTTGCTTGAAACCGGGAATTTCTATCCGCGTTAGTTCCCGTCAGTTTAAGGCCAGTTGGTGGAATGCCAACTTCTGAGTTTTGTTGCTTGGGAAAATCTGAGAGACAGAAAAGAATGGCAGAGTAGGACTGATGAGTTTGTCACAAGCTGGAAATTAATAAACATAATCAATCAGCTAATGTGTCCACGTAAGAGTTGGCAGAGCGAGACGGCACAGCGTACTGTCACATTGGATGGAAATTTCGAAATTTGATAGAAGCATTGCGTTTGCAAGCAAATCTACACAGCCTGCGGCGGCTTGTATATACTGTGTGTAACTGGGAAGTTCGTCATAACTGGGAAGTTCGTCAGGGCCACCTTGCGCACCTGTGTGCGCACGACGATTGCACGAATGAAGATGGCAGCTTGCAATCTATCGGAGAAAAATTATATAAGATGGTGTCGCACAGAACATACCGTGCGGCATGTCTGTTTATTCTCCGTTTGTCTTCACCTACAGGTAAGCGTTCTTCAAGCCACTGGTTTTATGCGACACCTTCGCATAGATTTTTTTTTTTCTTCTAATCTATCGGTGTGTGTGTGTGGCGGCAGCAGGCCATGTGGTTGCCAACGAAAACAATCCTCTTCTCTCTCTCTCTCTCTCTCTCCCTCTCTCGGGCATAAGTGATTTTCAAGTTGGTTTCATTCATTTAGATAGGGAAAACAGTAAACACCTAATGAGATTTTTATAAACTACTCCCTCCATCCCAAATTGTAAGTCATTCCAAGAATCTTGGAGAGTCAAAACATCTCAAGTTTGATCCAAATTATATATTGAGAGAAACATAAATATTTATGACACCACATAAGTATACTATGAAAAATATATTTGGTTAATAATCTAATGATACTTAGTTAATTTTGTAAATGTTATTATTTTATCATATAAACTTGGTCAAAGTTGAGATGGTTTGACTTTCCAAGATTCTTGGAACGACTTACAATTTGGAACGGAGGAGAGTATACAAAAATGTCTTTAAGTTTCTAAACAAATAAAAAAATCCCGATATAGATTGGTGCATGGGATATCTGAATAAATATTCACAGCTCATAAAAATATGTCTATAAGTTTCCAAAAAATATATCTAGCTTTAGAAAACTAGTAAAAAACTATTCATAAAATCCTAAAAATTTCCTCAAGCTTTCTAATGAATGTATAAATCTGTTTTGAAAACTTTACACAACAAGAAACATATGGTACAGCCAGCATAAGTGCATTCATCATTAATGTATGTTGCATTCATGGCGGTTGTGTTTCTTATTATTGTTGTGATTTTTTTTAAAAAAAGACTGTTTAGACATATATTTGTTTTTAGGGGAGGTTAGTTTTTTTGTTGATATTTTCCCCATTTTTAAAGAGCTAATTCTAACTTCTGTAAGCTTCCAGAGATACTTTCATGGGATTCAACTATTTATTTATATTATGCGTGTCTAACTTCTAATGGACCATAAATAAATTGTTTTGAGCGTTGATGGGATAAGAGTGGTGAGAAAAACTAGACTTCAATGGATGATAATAAAAAAAAATAAAAGCTTATATAGTAGGAAGTAAAATAGGATTTCTTTCTCGAGCAACAGGCACGTTCGTTTCGTGCCCAGCCCAGCCCTTCGCCAACAGCCCAACAATCGTGGGGACGCTGTCGTGGGCTTCGGTGGGCGAAGGTGGGAGGGTGGAGAGAGA
This sequence comes from Eremochloa ophiuroides, assembly GCA_038502445.1. Taxonomy (NCBI): domain Eukaryota; kingdom Viridiplantae; phylum Streptophyta; class Magnoliopsida; order Poales; family Poaceae; genus Eremochloa; species Eremochloa ophiuroides. The sequence continues at coordinate 106,618,876 of JAHLJS010000002.1, read as the reverse complement.
GAGAGAGAGAGCCTTGGCCCTTTTGTCCGTCCAAGCACAAACAGAAGAGAGCTTGGAGGGACGGCGCCGCAAAAGCGAAAGGGAGGAGCTAGAGCATGATCATATCGAGCAGGCCGCCCCGCCCCGCCCCGCCCCGCCCCCGGGTCATCCGTCATCACATGGCCGAACGCGTAGGTGTGCGCGTGCCGGAAATCTTCCGGGTCGCGCTGGCAAACGGAAGCCAGCCGGCCGCCGGTCAAGGTTGGACCCAACACGTACCGGTGTACGTACTAGTACCATCCATGAGAGCAAAACTGTACGTGACCAGACCGTAGTCACCCGCCGGACCACCCCACCGCCTCAGATCAGTGTCGGTCGGAAACATCTCAGGCTGATGATGATACGATCGATATCCATCTGGCATGTGCGTGCGTGTGCCTGGTCTACCGAGCAATTGCCATGCACGTGCCCCGAAGCCGGATTTGGCGACGAAGCATACACGTCTAGTCTAGGGCTTGCAGTCGGTGCATCGCTGCATATATCTCATGGAACGGAAGATCACACGCAAGCGCGATCGACTGGAATTTGGAAAGAGACAAAGCTTTTGCGCTGACGGGCGTCGTCGTCGTTGTTCCATTATTCTTAACTACCAAATCTCGGCGGCGGCGTCGCATCGCACGACGACTGTTTCCTGCCTTTCGCCAAAAGAAAGGAACGCATCGAGAATTCGAGACACAGCGCGAAAACAAAGGGACGGTCATATATAATTACATTACATACCTGATACGTACATCATACTTGATACATGTACGTACCTACAAGGTAGTGCGCGACAGTAGTATATGTACGCTTCGTTCTGAATGGGCCTAGTTAATTCGGGCGAAGTTATGGGCCCAGATGACGTCTTCTACGCATTGAGCCCAACACAGCATTAATATACCATCTTTCGTCGTCTGGTAGTAGAATAGAGAACAGTAAAACTCTAGTACCATCTCCCCCCTTCCCCCTCTCTTTTTTCCCCTTTTCTGACGATGATGAGGTACAAAAGTTATTCCATTCGTCTATAATGTGCATTATGCCAAGTATTATTCACCAGCTAACTGAGCATAATATGCTCTGAGCAGCCAGCAAAGTCTTTGACACCAAGGCAATCGCATATGGCAATGCAAGTTCACACACACACACACTCTCTGTAATACTGAAACTGTACAAGTGGCTTGCAACTGCCAAAATAATAATGTGCCTTTTGCAAACCACACAGGCACACCCACATAGTGAAGCTGGAAGCTGAAAGCTAATTTCTTGTGAGACAAAAATACTGTTCCAGAACTGAAAAGAAACCGGATAAGTCGCTTATAAGCTCAAGTGAACAGAGCCAGTATTGCTAGCTGCAGTCTGCAGACCGCTGAATCTTGGTCAAAGGCTCATTGGAACCTGCTAACAACCAAACCAGGCAACCACAGTACGTTCTTGACCGCCTCGAACTCGATATCAAAACCTTGTGCGTAACAGATGAAAACCTTAGCTGTTTCGGTACGGTGTGTTCTCTAGTTTCTTGCCAAAAAGGCAACCAGCTTATTCTAACATTCTCATGCAAAGAAAGGCTATCTAGCTAGACTGCAACTTCTGATGATGCATGATCTATCGGTCTCGGCTTGGACTACTACTGGCAAATACAATATTCATATTCATAGCTGACTGGTCGACTCCATTCCGTGGATACATTTTTGTTTTATTTGGCGCAAAGTTAATTGGTGGCGGGCGCTATTCGTCGTTAATTGAGGGATTTAGAGTCCGTCCGGCCGTGTCTTCAGACAAACCAAAACTGCTAGGAAATGTCGGAGAAAATATGAGCACAACGTGTACACACACATAGTACTCCGTATTAGTCAGCTGCAAGTATATACTTGATCCACACGTACGCCTTTATTGGCCCATGCATGTATTGTACAGTATATAGGATGTCTTTTGTGTTCCCCTTCTGCACGCGCGGTCCAAGGGTCCAGTATAGACAGATGGTCTTCAAGACTTCAAAGTTTTCTACCACATTCACGCACATCATTATTCAATGTTCCAACAAGGTGAAAATTAGGCTAATTGTTGCAAGCTAGATGATAAAATATTATTACACATGGACGCATTTTTCCAGCCTTTTGTACTCCTTTAGTTATCTCAGCTGAATGGATTTTGACGAGTGACGAGTATATGGAAGCATATGCATGGAGAATTCAGAGCGGAAGGCTCTCTGAATATTTCTCTTTGCAGGATGGGATGATGATGTAGAGATACGCCTCGTTCGCAAACCAAACTAAAGACGAAGAAGCTGAGTACTAATAGAGAAGAAATGTTGGCGAAGTTGGCACTAAGCTTAATGGTAATTCACATAGAGGATTAAATAATGCAAGCATGTGGCAAGCTGAGTCGACACTAGCTAGAGTTCGCCGCAAATTAATTAGATCGTCTCATAACGGTTTTGTTAATGGAACAGTCAAAGGAGTCATGCAGGAGTGCATATTCATGCACCATTAGTTTATATCGAAATCAATGTATGCATGCACACGCCCCCTCTCAGTTGAAATTCAATGGTCAATTTGAATTTCAACAAGAAGTACCATATATATAGCTCCTCATTCGCTCTAGAATTCCTTTGAATACTCTGAATTCGCATGAGTACGTATGTAGGTTAATTGCTGTTCATGTTCTGACAACCCAAGGAGCTGTGACGATCTCTAGCTACATACGAATGTCATAACAACTTTTTTCTCTACTATACGTGTGTGCTTACGTACGTACGCATCACCAAGCTAACTCACTTCATATGGGAAGCAGGTAAGCAATGTAGTTCAAGTTTCGGGGTAAAGGTATATGGAATCGGACTACAGTATGCAGAAACAATCATTAGTGTACCAAATATGCTCGATTATGCAGTATGTATAGTTTTTATGCTGTAATCCCTACCTAATATCTGCAGTGCATGCAATCTAGACCAATAGAACTGGACCATGCATGTGTAGTGTAGGGGACACACACAGATGCGCGCCGCTACGTGGCCCAAGAAACTACATGTACGTATATGTGTATATGGTCTACGCAGAAGTCAAACCTTAAATAAAGATCTCTTGAAACTAAATCAGGTCTCTCTTCAGAGGAAGTTCAGATGTAATAATAAATATACATTTAAAAATAGTGTTGCTGATCAACCTACTGAATATTCTTTGTACTGTTAGTGATACTACCAGCTGTTGGTGCCCCATGTTCAAGGTCAGCCCAAGAAAGTCTTGGTTTCTTCAGTTCATAGGTGCGCATACATACACACAGTGTACGTATAGATATAGACCAGCAATAATGCATCGATGATCAAATGGGCATATAACTCGATGTCGTCCGTACATATAATTGTAATCGAGGCTCGTATAAAATTGGGAGGTTTTCTTTTTTTCTTCTTTTCCTTTTTGCGATGCATAAAAAAGTGTGACATATGACAGGGATTGTCTTGCTTTCCTTGTCTGAAAAAGTGTGGAAACGCCAATGATATTTTCTTTTCGGAGCCCCAAATATAAAAGGATCGAACTCTTTTCAAATAATTGGACCACACTATATCACCAGTAGTTTGAATCAAATATACTAGTAATTGCTAACTTTTTTTTTTGGTGAAACTCGTTATAGATGTAGACAATACACACACATACACATATATTCATCCATACGAATGCACACATGCACTCTCTACCTCTACTCTGAAATATCGAGCTTATAATTTCTATAAAAGAAATCAGCAATTGGATTCTCTGGTAATACTCATCGGGCTGCTGGCAATATGATTTAGTTTTGTTGCTTCCATGATCCTTACCGCGGTGATAGGGAAAGAATAGTCCCCATGCATTAGCTGCTAGCCAGTGATGCGACAAACCATATGGCGGCCGGACAAAGAACAGCAGGGATGCATGACGGTCTATTTCACGAGGGGACAAGCAAGATATATATAGCCATATAGGCATAAGCATGCATCCAAAAATGGCCAAGCATGGAGTATTACTACTGCCTCTTTTCTCCGGTCCAAAGTTATGTTCAAAGTTCTCTCGAGATCAGGAAGAGCCTTGAACGAGACGAAGTCAAAGTTCCTGCGTGTGTCAGATTCATGAATCCATTCTCAAAAGAAACCAGTAAAAATTGATGACTAGGTCTGCCGCGCAGCTGAAAACGACATTCGCCAGTTTATACTGGTTAAATTCGATTACATTTAAGCTATATAAGTATATAACACTGTTATATTAACTATAAATCAAATATAATTTTTTAAAAAAAATATGAGACAATGAAACAGTTTTACAGTATTATAATAGGTCAGTGCATGCACCCTGATCTCACCAAGGATCATGCATGTATCACAATCTTAGCTGCATTTAATCTGATAACTTCAGTAGGGTTTTACATATATAAGGTCCCATTCCTAACAAAAAACTTTGTTTTCTGAAATAATTAATTGGGGAGGAAAAGATCCCCGCATATACGCTAAGTTGAATGAACCCAAGTGCATCAGAGTTCAAGAATAAAAAACTTTATCAATGTCTAGAATTAGGTAGGACTACCGTGCTAGTTTAATTCTATAAGAAACTGAGTCTTATCGGTTTAGTATGTTTTTACTCTTTTACATGTCATGATACCTTAAGGGCTTGTTTGGAACTTCTCTGCAAACTTCACTCGGCTTGTACGTACTAGCTAAAAAAAACTAGAGTTTATATAGCATCTCTTTAGGATGCACTTACAACTTCATATTTTTTTCTCGTAGCAAAGTTTGTGCCTTAAACATATGAGCATAACTTGAAAAATATGGAACTTGAAAAATATGGAGCGAAGTTGTCCCAAACAGTGAAACAGACCGTAAGTATATACACAGAATGATTGATCCATATATGACCTCTTATATGATTGATGAGTTGTGATATATTCTTCTTCTTTTAATTAGAGTGTAATTAGATATAATACAAATAATAAGCTTCCTCAGGTTTAAAATTGTATATATAGTGGTACTTTGTAAAATTTCATATGCATGTACTATTGATGAGTGATCCTGCTAGGGAAAAGAGTATACCTAGCAAGTTCTAAAAAGAAAGTTTACCCAGCTAGGATGCCAGCCCACACCATGGCCATGTCTGGTAGCACATACTCTTTCCGTCTCTAAATAGAAGTCATTTTCGCTTTTCGAGAAGTCAACGTTTCGTATCTTTAACAAACTATATATAAATTAATATTAATATTTATAATACATGATTAATATCATTATTAGATAGATCGCTGAATATACTTTTAATTTGTAAAAAACTTATTTGGATATATAAATATTACATGTATTTTCCATAAATCTAATTAAAGTTAAAAAATTGACCTATACGTATATCCTATATATAGCGACCCGTATTATGGACTGAGAGGGAGTACCTACTACCCTCGGTGATGCTTTGGTGCGTGTGCAATGCCGCCATGACCGTATGTACTACATTTTTTTGTATTTTTTCAAGCAGCGATTTTTCCTTGCAGTGTTTCCCTCCATTTTCTGTGACACGCAGCGGAAGCTCACATGCTGGCGGCCGCTAGCAACTTGCCGAAAGCAGCCCGCCCCCAAAGCCTCGTCAGTCGCTACCGCGACAGGCGCTTCCTGCCCTCCTCCGTCCGACCCCTATGTCTCTATAAATAGCACGCACCACTACGCACATTCTTCCACAACACCATTAGCAAGCTTACATACAGAGCCCTAGCTAGCAAGCAGCAGGCAGCAGCTACGTTAATTACTAGCGCTCGCTCGCTCGCTCTTGGCCTAGCTCCGATCTTACGTACACCATCGACGAAACACTAGCAGATCGATCACGCTCGATCGCATCGATCGCACACCCCATCATCAACCAAGCAAGAACCGTCATGGCGGCGCAGCTGCAGCTGCAGCAGAAGGCACGGAGCACTAGGCAGGCGGTGCCGGCGTCGTCGAGGGTGGCGATCATCGGCGGCGGCATCAGCGGGCTCGCCGCGGCGAAGCAGCTGGCGGAGCACGACCCCGTGGTGTTCGAGGCGACGGCGTCCATCGGCGGGGTGTGGAAGCACTGCGTATACCGGTCCACCAGGCTGCAGACGCCGCGCCCGGACTACGAGTTCTCCGACTACTCGTGGCGCAACCGCGACGACCCCACCTTCCCGACGCACGCCGAGATCGTCGACTACCTCGAGGGCTATGCCGACGCCTTCGGCCTCTGGCGCTACATCATGTTCGGCGCCAAGGTGGTCGACATCAAGTTCCTCGGCAGGCGGAGCCGCCGCGGGGCTCACGGAGCTCTGGAGCGGCACCGCCGGCGGCGGCGTGCCCCTCCTCCAGGGCAACAAGCCCATGTGGGAGGTCGGCGTCGCCACCGCCGGCTCCGACACCGTGCAGTACTTACCAGTTCGAGTTCGTGGTGATGTGCGCCGGCAAGTACGGCGACGTGCCGCGGATGCCAGGCGTTCCCGGCGGGCAAGGGGCCGGAGGTGTTCCGTGGGCAGGTGATGCACTCCCTGGACTACTGCAAGCTCAGCGAGGAGGAGACGGTGGAGCTGATGAGGGGGAAGAAGGTCGTCGTCGTCGGCTACAAGAAGAGCGCCATCGATCTAGCACTTGAATGCGCCCAGGCCAACCAAGGTATGTAGTATGTATATACGTCGTAAATACACAACTACTACGCACACACCAGTAGACAGTAGTGTGTTTGCACCATGCACGAAGTTCGTAATTTCAGCGAACAAACCCGCCTATTACATGCAAATTTGCTACAGAGGGATATATAATTCGAACTAATTATTAGTAGGAACGTTCCATCAAAAAAAATATTTGTAGGAACGACTTAGTATTTTTGAATCGAACAAAGAGACAATATGCATGCAGTAATCAAGCAAGTAGTCACACATGCATCAGGTGGTCAAGCTCTGTATGTACATACGCGCGTTGACATATCTCAAGGAAATGATAGAAAAAGAATATGCCAAGCAAGTTCACACGGAGCTTGAGTATACTAGCTATAAACAATAATACTCTCCCACAACTAACGTAACAAAACCCAAAGCTAAGATTATTGTTTTTGTTCGTCAACTTGCAGCACGTACGCACGTCATATAAAATCTTAAAAAAAAAAGACAAATTGATGAGCGAGTATGTAGGCTGTACTTGGGCGTGTCGCTCGTTGTGACAGCTGCAACATGTGGGCAGGGCAACGAGTTGGGACTGGGAAGACCCAATCGTAGTCGTAGCTAAGCTATCTATAGCTAGTGTCCTAGAAAAGGTCACTCTTGTCATGATCCGTCGTACACTCCATCTAGACTGCACAGCTCTCCTACTCCTACACTAGAAGTGCAAGGTTCAAAGTACACTTAACGCAACACGTACGTACGCACTTTTGACTTTTCCACGGCCCGGATCTGTACTCTATCAGTATTAGTCTATGCACTTTATACCACACGTACTACCGGTACCGTACCACTTGCTTCTTAATCATTATAAGTAAATTTTGTTCTAATTTCTAACACTTTGACCGTCGTGTATATGCATGCTATATGATCTCTGATTTGACTCTGTTAATATAATTGGTTTTATTTTATGGTAGTTTAATTGCATCGTCTTTGGCACTAACTTTGTGCATGCATGCATGCATGCAAATAATGGTGTGCAGGCGAGGGAGGCGAGGCTTGCACCATGCTGGTGAGGACCCTTCACTGGGTGGTGCCGTCCTACTCCATCTGGGGCCTACCCTTCTTCCTCTTCTACTCCACCCGCCTGTCGCAGTTCCTCTACGAGCGCCCCAACCAGGGAATCCTCCGCTCCATGCTCTGCAAACTCATGACACCGCTGGTATGAATGAAAAAATGAAAAAAAAAAGTTTGTTCTTTTTTGATTTCTTGCATGAAATCAAAATCATAATTTTAATTGTGCTCGCATGCTGCATATGCAGAGAGCGGGCGTGTCCAAGTTCATCGAGTCCTACCTGGCGTGGAAGCTGCCGCTGGACAAGTACGGCCTCCGGCCTGACCACCCCTTCGTGGAGGACTACGCCAGCTGCCAGATGGCCATCCTCCCCGACGGATTCTTCGACATGGCGGACCGGGACATGATCCGCTTCAAGAGGGCCACCGGCGGCTGGTGCTTCTCCCGCGACGGCGTCCTCCTCGATGACGGCACCGAGGTGCCGGCCGACCTCGTCTTCCTCGCCACCGGCTTCGAGGGCAAGGACAAGGTCCGCGCCGTCCTCCCCGACCCATTCCGTGGCCTCCTCGTCGACAGCTCCGGCATGATGCCGCTCTACCGGTACGTACGCCGGCCATATACATTATTAATGTCGTTGTTGACGCCGAATTAGGTCTCCACACTCGATAAGGAGCTAGATCGCTCGATGTCGTCGTGTCAATCTAACGCCTGCAAAATTGCATTGCATTGTTGCAGCGGCACGATCCACCCTCTGATTCCGAACATGGCGTTCGTGGGGTACGTGGAGAGCGTGTCGAACCTGCACACGTCGGAGCTGCGGTGCCGGTGGCTGGCGGGGCTGCTCGGCGGCAGGTTCGCGCTGCCCAGAGTGGGGGACATGGTGCGGCACGTCGACGGCGAGGCGGAGGCCATGCGCCGCACCACGCGCTTCTACCGCCGCCACTGCATCTCCACCTACAGCATCCACGACAGCGACGCCATGTGTGCTGACCTCGGCTCCAGGGTGCTCCGCAAGGCCAACTGGCTCGCCGAGCTCTTCGCGCCCTACAACAACCAGGACTACAAGGAAGACTGACGATCCAATATAATTAATCGTCCATATATGCATGCATCGTCCCACAAATTCATTCAACCCAACACTACTCTTTAATATTTTCATACGTACTTATTATGTATATGTAGTTATATATACGCGTGCTTAGCAAAATTAAATAATGATTCGATTCGTTATTGGTTTATAAGTATATACTAGCTAGTAGTATATGAAGTTGTTAAGGACTATACTATATATAGCTGAATAATGATCGGGAGAAGATTAATTAATTAGGTCAGGATCATGTCATGTGAACCTAAGGAGAGTTTGGTAGAGGACCTGAAGTAGACTTTGTTGGTGGTCTCGCTCGTTGTTCGTCTCGCCAGCGACCGTGGCCATATGTCCGCTCGGGGAAATACCAGCAGCAGCCTGGACCATATATGTGGAGCAAGAGCTTCTTGTACCAAAATAAGAAGCTGACGATCGAGTGCAACTGAGGTTTCATTCATGTCAGGTCCTTGTAATCCATTTTTTCTTGTAACGTGTATCAATAAATGGAGTGTGTACATGCAATACATTATTCCTATCTAGCATGTAACTGGCTCTAATGCTCTCATGTCTCTAGATTGGGGTCAATGTCATACTGTCTCTGTTTTCAAGTAAGTACAATAATATAATACTATCCCTCAACCCGGCATAAAATGGAGCTCTCCCAAGGGCTTAGGCACTGTTCATGACATCATCATTGCTCCGGATGACGTCAACAGTCAATGTTAAAAAAAAAATTTGGCTTCCCAATCGAAAAAAAAATCAGCCGCAAAAAAAAAAAAATCCCATTCGAAGCCGGCGCGGCGGAAGCATGCCTACTCGGGCTAGTATATATGTCTGTGTGTGAATCGTAAGACCATGGCACAACTCTGTGCATATGGTTATAAATAATAATTCTATAATTATTGACCCTAAAGGTTGTAACTTGTAAGCATATGATGTTTCCCAAGTCAGGTTGAACCAACGGCGGAGCCAAGATTTGTGTGGGGCCTGGGCGAGACGCAACATAATACTAATGATCCATTTGGCACAGCTCTGGCTTCTCATGTGATTCGCTCTGGTTCCTCACGTGGAGTAGTTTTTTCGAGTCAGCTATTTGGCAAATACAATCCTAGTGACTGTTTTTCAATAACTTGTATTAGGTTTGTGAGCAAGAACTAAGAGAAGTCATCTATGGCTTTGGCTCCTCTATAAAAAAAATGGCTCTAGCTCCTCCGGGCTCCTTGTAACTGTTTTGTAGATGCTCGTTTAGTAGGGCTCCTCGCAAGGAACAAGAAGATAAAGCTGGAGCCCTGTCAAACAGAACTTATCACATAATATAGAGCATTGTATATGAAAACAAAATTAGAACCACAATAATTTTAAGCTAATTCGACTCGCCATCTATCCTATCCCTTGCGCACGTATGCCATATGCATAGGTTTGTGGGCTGTTTGCTGCTGTGCTAGCCTCCAAAGTCATCCTCCATATGGAGGGACAGCCCAACATTAAATAGGATTTTGTGGAGGAAGTTTAAAAAAGGAAGGGGGTTCGAAGAGCCTTTAAGCAATTGGATTGTGGGTACTGTTAGAGGGAGTAAAGGTTGCGTCAACAATAATGAGAAAAAATATCCTTGTTTTTTAAGACTCAAGAGCACACAATTAGCTAAGTGGTCAAAACCGATTATCCTAGGCGGGTGTCACGTCTGTCTTGAATGCAACACTTGTATTAATGAAGATAGACAGACGCATTAACCACATGCAGAAATAGAGATTAAAAGAGGTAGTCGCTTTGCCTCTGTGTAAATTAATTTTAGAAAAAATAGTTACATACACAACTCAAAAGGTTTGGCGAGTGGGGCCAGGGGTAGAGATATGACATTTGAGATTGACCCAATAGTGAATATATACAGCTCAAGACCTAACGATGAGCCAACTTTTTAAATGGGCATGTAAAATGTGAGCGTGACCAAAAAAAATGTGTGCATCGAGGGGAAAAAGGGGGGAGGCAAACAATGTTCTCCTTTTCCATACACATCTCAAACAAATACATTGTTCCCCACAAGCTAGCCAAAAGTCAATGGCTTCGAAACACAAATGGTGTCTAAAATATGATGAAGGCAAGTCAAAGCGGTCAAAATATTCTATAATAACGAAGAACAGACCCGTTAGCAACGACACTACTATACTTAACTAAGAGTCGACCTTCTTCGTGTATACGTCAACAATGTATTGAATACTGTTGATTCGTATATATTTACATTATTACCTACATATATAGGCAAATACTAGCTCTACTAGTAGGCTAGTAGCTAGCTAAACAGATATAGAATGTTGCAGTCCACGTTATCAACTAGGCATCAAGCATATCATAGTGTTAATAAAAAAGTAGGGCGTCACAAGACTAAAACTAAAGTCAGCTGCTTAGTTACATTAGTGCTAATTGATTGAGGGATTATAGTAATATGATTTGGATTATGATAATAAAGATTATTTGGATTTCAAGATTATTGATGTGTATCTTTGTTGGTTGAAGTGCAAATAAATGACCTATAATCTGAAAAACAGGTTTGAGACAGACTATATATACAGTACGATTATAATAATATTGTGGTTAGATTATTATTTAATCTATCATATAATCTGGAGTATTTAGGTCACATTTAGAATATTTTATTTGATTATTACTATAATTTAGTTGGGATCTAAATACCCCTTAGACTGATGTATTTTATTCTCGGAAGTTTGTTGGATGAACCAACTTGATATATAGATGGAGTCAGGAAAGCCAATTTAGTTTATTTTCAAGTTGCCATGACCTTGCTCTTGCATGTTGGGCGTGTCAATGTCAACTGTCAACGAGCTAGTCAAATCCGTGGGTTGCACATAGCACAGTGCATGGTTTTGCGCTTTGACCATTCAACACCGTGTACTACGTATCAGATGATTGTGTTAGTTGAGAGTCTCGGCTCACTCCAGAAAAGGTAAATAATTCGCAAACAAACGCGTCGGAATGCATCGAACAATCCTTTGTTTCCGTGCAAGTAATTTGGACATCCACCACCACCACATACATATGAACAAACCTATACTATAGACTATAGTGTCTCTTCTAGCTGCATGCATGGTACTGGCTGGGTCGTAATTAGCCGACAAAATTGGAGTTTGTTTTGGAGCAATCGGTTACTGGACTCCCGAAAGCAAATGCATCTAGATGTATATAGCGTTTCATATGCACACTCCATATAGCCTAGGCAATTGCAATTTGCAAAGTCATGAAACGTCTTCAAATAATGCATGCAAAATTGCATACTATCGGCGCTGAAAGTTGATGAGCTTGGAATTCAAAATATTTATGTTTACACGTAAAATCGTACATACAGTACATTCGTCAATATTCAACAAGCTAGCGGAAGAAGCAAGAAATAACGTACTTGACGAGGAGGCGCGCGCGGCCTTCGATCAAACCTTATTGACTAGACAATTATGCATCTGGAGAATGGACGAGCTTGCAGATTAAAGCCATGCATGCACGGATATATACATCCGGTCGTCGTCTTTGGGTTTGATTTGATTTCGTCAGGCACGTCGTCGTCCAACTTTGATTATATACCTTTCCCTTGCCGAGGTAATGCTAAAAAGTACGGAGGCTATGTGAGGATTGACATGGAGACACTATTAGAACCTCTCTAGTTAAATTTTTTTGGGATATTTGTTTCTTTTATAGCACGTGGTATATGTTTCGATTAAAACCCGAGCTTAATTATGTTAGTATAACGTTGCGAAGTATACCGTTGTTTTTTGCTGGACCCTATGATTCTTTCGTGATACGCACAAAACCCACACATCTGTTCTATTGAAACTAGGTTCAACTTATTTTCAACCATATAGCAATATTTTTCTCTTCGGTCGCCGCCTAAATTCAGCCTAGCCGAACAGAGTTAGTTAAACTTTTCTATTGCCTATACATGGTGAAGTACAGTCTAGGTATCGTCGAGAGTATCTGTATTATGGCTACACTCATTTTTTACCTATCAATGTGGGAGGCCAAACTACTTCATACAGTATCCCTTAACTAAAAGACCGTATGCACACGTGCCTATTTATATTCAACAAAACACGTACTGGCACAGCGGCAGATGCTGCCGCTGCTCTGAGTACTCCTATGTTAGAATCGTCGAGGAAGACCCAAGCCTCCTGCCTGCCTCCATTCTGCCGACATCTTCTTATCGCTCGGTGCCCTTGTGACTTGTGTCAGTCAGAGCAGGAAAGGAATGTGGCGGGCGGGGCTACGACGACCTGGCCCACTGCCGCGCTCGGTCTAGGAGCAGCTTTCTGCCGCCTCGCGCGGGCCATTTTGCGACGACTTCCCCACGGCTCTCTCGTCTCGTCTCCGGCCCATTTACCTACTCTCGTCTCCGGCCCATTTACCTACTCTCGTCTCCTCTTTTAGCGGACTGGGCTGGGAGGGCCCAAGCCTGCCTCGCTCACAGCGACAGACCGCCGAGAAAGAGGCCATAGCAGATAACCGTTTCTAGACAGACAGACAGACAGACACCATGCTTTGCTTGTAGAAAAAATGCCGACAGATATATAGCAAAAAGTGTAGCACAACACATAAAAAGGCCATGCCTGGACTGGCCCAACCCAGGAGCAAAAATTCAGAGCCGGCCGGCCGGAGAGGCGACGGATAACCACGGCTGGACTATGACTGGACTGGATGATCGTTATCCTCTGCTGGCTTCCGACAAGGTGGATAGCCATCGGCCATCGCTCGTGTCCGTTTCTTCAGGTAACCAAACGCAAACGCTACAGTGCAACCGGAGGCCTGGTGACAGTTGACCGCCGAGCTGCTGCTTTCTGTCTCGGTCGTCGTCGTCGTATATCGTTTCTGTGGCACGCATACATCGATATCGCCCTCCTGCAGCCCATCGGGACGCGATGATGGCGACTCCTGGTAGCCGGCAGTGCCACCCTACTCACAGACGCAACTGTCACGGCACTAATTGCGAGCCTGATGATGTACGTCTGATTCACAGTCACATAAGACCTGCCAGGAAGGCCATCTTCTAGCCCTATGCGCATATGCTGTAGCCGTACGTTGTCGACGGCGCGCGGCCAGGGGCCAGCCACATTAGACAATCCTGGTGATGTCAGCTGTGTTGAGCTTAATATTGGCACAATGATAATATTCAGAAGCAGCCAGGCCATTCATCAGCTCAGCACATGATGGCTTCGCTTGCGATTGCAACTTGCAAGCAGAATGTTAGTAACTGCCGATCGCAGAATCTATATATAGTACTGGCGTGCGCGTGCTGCCTAATAACCCAACCGCAAGACTGAGAGCAGAAGAGCAGACTTAAAAAATATATATATATTCAGCACTAGCTGAAGTTGGCACGATCGATCGAACCTATCAAGTTGATCGTCGTCATCAGCACGATCGAGCTGGGCCACGCTGTCCCTTGACGCCATGCATCCCATTTGTCCAGCTGATCCTCGCCAAGTCAACATTCCCCCGCGACGTACTGCCATGGTTAAGATTAAAACCAAAGAATGTTTTACTACGACGTCATCGATCAGCCACCGCGTCTTGCGACGAGATCAACTGGGTGATTAATTACTCCGGCGATGTATCAGTGCGTCTAATCACGTGTCGATCCGGCTGCTAATCGCCGGGGGCTCAGCAGAGCACGAGTGCACGACACGCCACTGCCGGTTCCGTCCAAGAAACGGCTGGCCAGGCGATGATGGTCAGGTTGGCTTGCATTCCATTCAGATACAAGGTCTGTCCAAAGCTTACTCTTACATCAATTAACCACGCGTTCGATCAGCGAGTGATGAGGTGGCGTCATGTCGATCCTCCTCAGGGCTTAGCCTGCTTGCTGCTCTGTTTATTCAGATATTTTCTTTTCCCGCATGCACATGCTCCATCAACTTGACCTACCCTATTCCATTCTGATCTGAAACGCTGCTCCGGTCATTAGCAAATATACTAGTAGCAACTAGCAAGACGATAGGGGATCGATAGCAACTGCGCTTTTAGCGGTTACGTTTGTCAGGAACATATGCAATGCATAAGTTTATGTATAGAATAGACTCCTAACAATCGTAATATATTGTAGGTGGGTGCGGGCTTGTGGCATGTACGCTAACCGTAATCAAGGACTGTATGATTAATTCAGTCACATGGTAAATTCCCATCAATAGATCAATTATTAAACGATAGGGTTACGTAGTTCAGTCATTGCCGTCCAGGCACACAGCCGTGCATGTAGGAGACTATATCATACATTTTCTACTCTCACACCAATTCATACAGATCGAAAATAAAATAAAATAGGGTAAGGATCTCCATCGGGCGTCCGGCCGGCGCGGACGCGCGCGCGAGTCTGCCGCGGTCCGCGCGTGTCCCCTGGGCGCCCGCTCCCGCGTCGTTTTTTTATTTTTCTTTTTCCATTCTTTTTTCTTTTTTTTTCTTTCTTTCTTTTTTTCTTCTATTTTTTCTTATCTTTTTTATTTTTTAATATTTATATTTTCTATTCCTATGTATATATCTATGTATATATTTGTCGTAAAAGTAGATCGAAAATATTACATATCTTGTAATTCGGGATTGCATATCTCGTAATATTTATCGTTTTTTTCTTTTTTTTCTTTTTATTTTTTGTTTCTTTTTCCTTTTTCTTTTTGTTGCAGTCGACCGCCCTCGGCTTTCCTATGTGTCATAAACATGTGTTTCAAGTGTCGATATGTGTTAGTGGGCATGTTGTAAGTGTTTCAGATATATATATTGCAAATTTAGATCGGAGCGTTGCATATATTGCAATAATTGTACACATATGTTTGAGGTGTATGTTTCAAATGTTTCATCTCAGTTTTTATTGATTCTTGAATAGTTTTGTCTAGATGTTGCATATATTCTCACATGTATGTTGCAAATATTTTATCTGAATGTTGCATACGTTTGTAAATGGTTTCCAAGTGTTTTTAGGTGTTTTTTTCAAATGTTTCATCCGCATGTTTCGAGTGTTTCAGTAGTTTCGTACATATGTTGCAATTGTTGTATCTGGATGTTTCAAAATTAGATCTAATGTTGCAGTTAGTGTTTCAGATGTATGTTTCATGTTCATCGCTTGGATTGCGAGGCTCGCCACCAGCGGTGATCGTTCTCCGCCTCAGCCTGCGCAACCTCGTATCTTTCCATCAACTGTAATCATCCTTATGCCCGCGTGGTCATCTTTACTTGCCTCCTCCTGTGCTTCATAGCGGCCATTCTCCATCCTCGGTAGCTTCGGATCTGGTACGCCCGGCGTAACCTTCAACCAGCCATCGTCTACATTCTCTGTTGCCGGATAACAGGATCGACCATTTCGCTTCTCTGCTCAGTTTTGTCTGGAAGAAGGGGTGAAACATGCATGTTGCAAAAGCATATATCTAGTGTTTCATTAGTTTTAAAATTATATTGCAGGTATTTTATATGGATGTTGCAAAGCTGTTATATATATTGTAAAAAAATTATCAAAATATATCCATGTGGGATCTTGTTTTGAAGAATTAATTATAAGAAACACGATGGTGCAATCAGATTTTAATTTTGATAATTGGCTTAGGAGCTGTAACTTTTAAATTTTAAAAATCATGACACGTACTTATTTGAATGATACCTGGCAGTGGCAGACAGGCAGGCGTCCGGACGAACGTCGTTGTCCGGACGTCCGGAGCGAGACGGTACCCAATAAAATAATATTTCCCGTGTTCTAGTATAAACTCTAATGAAAAATGGACTAAAGTTTAGTGTTAAGTTTAGACAACTTATATTTAAAGACTTCTCTAAAGTTTAGACTTCAGAGTTTAGAGGGAGAGATAAAAAACCTGCCCTACTTTATTTTTTTTCTTCTGTTTAGTGACAATTAATATATTGAAATCTGTCGAGACTAGAGCAACCCCAAGGTGCGTTTGCCCCATTGAAGTTTCTCCTGGACAAGAATTTGTGTTATCTCCTGACCAAACCAGAGGGATGTGCCGTAACAAGTGCATCTCCGGGTTGTTGCATGTTGTGTGATCATGTGACACTGCGTTTTAGCATGAACGGAAGAAAATGGTGCCGGTGAATGATATCTCGCAAACTGATATGATGGTACCGGTGAATGATATCTCGCAAACTGTATCTTGTTTTTTCATCGCAACAACCTGTTGACTTGACCATATATGCAATCCGAAAGGGACGCGCGAAGAGTAAGAACGATTTTTAAGTAGCACCAGTGACACGGACAGGTCGATGGAGCATGCTGTGGTTGTTGAGCAAGCTAAGGCTAGCTGCTGAACGAGTCGCCGATGCCGATGCAGAGATTTCGCCCGGTTAATTTACGGGACTACTAGTAGTCTAGGCTGGGCCAATGGCGTTCGTATAATTGGCCAACACGACACGATATAGATGCCACACCCACACAAGAAGAAACAAAAACAAGATGTCTGTGTTTACTTGCTCTCGACTGGTCCGGGTCAACGTCTATCAGTTTTCAGTTGACATCACTGCTAAATTGCTCGTGTTTTTCTAGTGCATTATTAATTCTTCATAGTTAAACATAAACTACTAGTAGTTCATAATGCAGCTGGTGTTCACACATTTGTTTGTTTATTTGGACAACGTGAATAACCAAACAGCTGACCTTTACCAACATAAGGCGTACGTATGCACTCCACAATGATCACGGCACTCTGTTGCTGGGCGAGATTATTACTTCAAAAATCTGGACGATACAGGAGATGCAACCACGCAGGGCATATTCGCATGTACTATCACAGTAACGCAACGAAACAAAACTAGCTAGAGTTTTCATGCAAGGGGAGAAGAAGAAAGGGGCCGATACCCTTTTTGCGCTGGTGGCTTGGGAAATTTGGAAGGAGAGAAATGCAAGATGCGTTAGAAGCTGTCACTCTTCCGTGGTCCAAGTGCTTTGCCATCATCCAGCAAGTGGCCGGCCTTTGTATGCAGGCAGGAGATTGCAAGCTGAGTTGTATCTTACGCGAGTAATCGCGCTAGGAGTAGAGTGTCAAGAGGGAGGGGGATGTGCTCAATGTAAACCTGTGCCCCGTCTCTGCGCTCAAGCGCTCTTGTAAACGTTTTCTTCTTAAATACAAAGATACGCAAGCCTTTTGCGTATTCGAGAAAACGTCTAAATCATCAGAGGACAAATACGGCGAACCGTTCAGCAGGCACCAACATGTGTGAACAGTGGAGCGCATACAGAACGGCAAAACAAAAGGACACTTAAATAGTGATAAAAAAAGGACACTTAAATAATATCGGGATTAGGACACTTAAATTTATTAATAAATATATTGATAAATTTCAATTAAATTTTAAGTACTTGTTTATTTATATATCTATAAATCTACATATTGAGATTTATTTATTAATAATTTTTTACATATATTTAGAGCCCTACACTTTTGTTGGTATTTATACTTCAATTATTAAAAATATTAATATATATTATTTTTTGGAGTCGGCTTTAGGTGTTAGATAGTCATATTTTAAGTCACTACAAGCATATTGATTTTATTTATACAACAATGCAACTATCGATAAGCAATACATGATTGTCTTCAAAATCAATCAAACGTCCGAACGCGAATCAAGATTCGACATATCAATTTTGTATTCGTATATTTTTGGATTTGAATTAAAATTTGGTAAATATTGTCATCCTAATTCAATTGCATGCAAATTCGACCCAAGCCCATCCCTAATTATCACGATATATTATGGGTTAATTTCTAGTTCTAGAATCCAAACATCCTCTAAATTCGATGTTGGCTTGTGTACATCTATGCCTACAAGTCTGAACAAGCGAGACTTTACCGACGGCGTTTGGTAGAATAGTGATGCATGTTCCACGTGCAGATGTGCTCAGCTGGCGTGTGCCGATGACCTGGCATGAACTCTAACGGAGGGCCTACGAGGCTGCGACAGGTAGAGCTGGCACTCGCTCCTTGGTGATTGGTGAACTATCAAGCATCTAATCAGCGTGAACTGGCACGGATGCACAATTAAGCTTATACTCCCTCGGTCAAAAAATATAATACTTTTATTTTGTGCTGCACGAGTCGAATAATCTTAAATTTAACAAAAAAATAGGAAATATTATTTTAACAAAATATATTTAGGCGTTGTCTGGATCCTTGGAATTGAATTCATTTTAAAAATCATAATTTGCATACATATTATTTAACTTAATATGATTGTATATTATTATTGGTTATACGAGAGAGATAGTTACAATATATGTTATACTTTTATCGTGTGGGAGCGAGTCAAAAAGTGTGCTATAAACTGCAACGTAGGAATATAGCATGATGATTTATAGAATCAAATTTCATCTCTTAACCTATGAATTTGAGGTATTCTAATATGTGAACTTTAGAAAGTGGTGAAATATCATATTCCAGATAAAATGGCCTAAGTTGTTAACTAGATTTTAATTCCTCCAAATGAAAAGATCTAAACGAGCCCTAGAAATCTATTAATTTAGTATCAAGGAAGTAAATATAGTATTTTAAGTATATATTTAGTCAAACTTACAATGCTTGGCTCATCCAAAAGCGATATTTTCATCTTTTTAAGGATGGCTGAAGTAATTCAAAATCTATCTCACCTAAGACTAGTTCTTATTAGTCACCCGTTAATAGACTATTTATTAGGTAATTAATATTTTCTCCTTTGTTCCATAAAAATGTGCATTTTCAATTTCAGAAACCAATTATTTCAATTTTGGTCAAATAAATATACATATATATATATACATATATATATATATGTATATATATGTAATAATAATTTTATATATAATTAGTATCATTAGATAGACCACTAAATATATTTTCATAATAAACTTATTTGCTTTACTTTAACTCTCTAGTTAATTAATCCCGCTATTCCAAATATTAATATATTTTGTATTTTTCTAAATATATAGCTTTTATTGCATGTACTTCGATATACATTACGTCTAGATATATATAGCAAAGATAATGAATCTAGAAAAACAAAATTTCTTATAATTTAGATCGGAGGGAGTAATTGTAATTGGGATATATAGACTAAATTCCGTCCATCTATTAGTGTATCAAAACAGGCCATGTGCCACGCCCATGGAATAACCTAGAGTTATATATTGCACAGCATACTACTTCTCCGTTTTAAATTATAATTTACTTCAAGAATCTTAAAGCGTCAAAACATCTTAATTTGGACAAAATTTCTATAACAAAATAATAATGCTTACAATATAATATTAACTAAGTATCGCTAGATACTTCATCAAATATATTTTCAGAGTATAATTAAGGTCATGTTCTGTTATCTAAAAAGAAGTGTCGATTTCGGCTAATGTTGATTTGTTATGGGAGAAAAACACTATTGTATGTCTGAAAAGAAGCTAAAATTTAGACAAACGAATATGGCCTTATTTAATGTCATAAATCTTTATATTTCTGTTAAAATTTTTGATCAAACTTAAAATACTTTAAATCTCAAGATTTCTATAATAACTTATAATTCGAATGGACGAAATACTCCTACAGCTGTAGCAGTTTTTCTGCAGATCCAGGGAGTACTGTGGGAACCGACCGGAGAGATCCTGTCTGGTATCGCTGACTGCAGGGCCTTTTTGACAGTCTTACAAATTCTTCAATAATCAATAGCAAGCAGGTAACGGCCAAAATCTCCGTTCCCTTTCAGCAAGCTTCCAGATTTGCATATAACGTCAGCCTTCACGGACTACTAGTAAAACCTCTGAATTTTTAACTGTCCATCAATCTCTCAAATTTAGAAAAGAAGCATATAATTGTGGACTTGCTACATCCACAGCCACCTAACAAAAAAGGGACATTTCAAAAAGGAGGCACGGTATTGTGCCCCCTCTGCCATCGCCATTTGCTACTTGTCCATGCTCACGGCCACTAATTCCGCTTCAGATCAAATCCATCCATGTGGAAAAGAGGGAGGGGGACACACACCTACCAAATGCAACGTCTCGCACTCCACAGCGCCTGCGTTCACAGAATCACAGTCAGATGACGCGCGCGAGCTGCCCAAAAAAGCAAGCAGGTGAGGTCAAAGGCCACCGAAAAGGAGGAGAAGCATCCAACCAAAAAGGACTCTTCAGTCTCAGGAACGCACGTACGACATTCAGAGCTCGTGTTCGAGGCGCCCTGCTCCCAAACACCTGTTTGGAATCTATAGCACCTGGGACAGATGGGTTAAGCAGTAACCATGTAAAAAAAGCTGTCTTTGGATCATGCATGCCGATGTTGATGGCCTGGTTTGTAGATAAGCATCATGTTTAATGGACTGAAACCATACACACGAAAAAGAATGTCATGTGTTCAGAATGGCTTCCCTGGCCCTGCCCTCGGTGTCCAGATGCTTTGTTTTCTTCCGCATAAATCATCGACCTGCTGCATTTTCTTTCGAGTTTTTTTTTGTGACACATTTTCTTTCAAGTTGCGCATTGTTTGGCTGGCAGAAAAGAGAAGCTGATTTTAGCTAATACGGATTTGTTATGAGTTATGAGAGAAAACCAATGTTCCATGAGTGAAAAAGTGCTGATTTTGTAGATGACGAGCTCAAACGAACAAGGCGCGGAAATGATTTTCAGTGGTCCTAGGGAACAAATAGACCGTTGGTGCTGTTCACTCCACACATGTAAAGGGTACAATACTTCGTTATCAATTCAGGTAGTTGGTTGATTGATATTGAACTACACCTCTAGAGTAACTGTGCAATGGCTGAGCGAAATCTTGCAGTAAAAGGCCTTTTTTTTTCTTTTGCTGACCAACAGATCATAACAGTATATATTTACCATCTTTATCGGCCACTGATTGCAGCAAATGCTTAGCTTTTCATGGTCAATTAAGAGGGTGTTTAGTTCCTCTCCAAAATCCCAAAAACTTCCGTCACATCAATTTTGTGGCACATGTATGGAACATTAAATATAGACGAAACTTTTGCATGTTTGCACAGTTTGCCTGTAAATCGCGAGACGAATCTTTTGAGTCTACTTGGGCTATAATCAAACACTTATTGTAAAAGATTCATCGCTGCTACGGTGCTAAAATCCCAAAAATTTTGGGATCTAAACACCCCCTAAGATGAACTAGCTTCCAGTTCTTGGTCCCTCTTTCAGAAAGCTATGTGTACACGCTTCCTCCCTCTCTTCTCTTTGTCCATCGATATTCCATTAATAGTACCATATGGGATGTTTACCCCTCTAGTGGCTGAACTAACTGTCTAAATTTAGTGCTCTGCCAGATCCATCCAAATCTATACTAAGTGTTCCAGCTTTAATGCTTGTCATATGCATTTTTTTTAAAAATACTTATTTTTTTAAGAAAATATAGCATCTGGTTTAAGAATTCTTTCATGAAGATTGTTTCCACCATTGATGTATCCAACTAACTTGCTAGTTTAGTCACTTGAAACGTTTAAAAGAAAAACTCACATCAAATTGAAAATCATGTTTGCTAGAATAATTCCATGTGGTCTTGAATTATTCGTTCTTGTACAACTCATAATGGAATAGCATCATTTTCTCGTCTCTCTCGAAAAATAAGAGTAGAATCATTCGCATTGTCTGGCAAGACTGGCTGCGATTGATTTTTATGGCTAATTTATTGTAAAAGAAAAATATTATTTTATACTAAATATAAGCTAAAAATAGCTTAAATGAAGACGATGAATTACATTCAAGAAAAAAAAGAAGACGATGAATTACTCCGTCGTGCTGCAAAAAGCAGACATTTACCGTTTGCCTCTTGGACGAGACGAAAAAGAGGTTGTTCGATAAACTAGGGCGAGCCCGCACCAAAAGATACCGAAAAAGATACTGTTCCTTCAATGATTACACGGTATTGGCCCCCTTGCCACTCTCGCTTGCCGTTGCGTGGCGCTTTTGTGGACGACGCCGTCGTCGCCAGCCAGCTTTCATGTGGCTGTGCGCTGCCCCTTCCCTCCCTCTCCGCCGCACCTCCAGAAAAATCCATTCTTTTACTCTGAGTATTTAGCCTCGCCTATTGCTGGTACATCTCTTCCCGCGGCCGTTGTTTGCGCGGAATCCTCCTGTTCCACTCCTCCCCAAATCTCTCTTGTGAGAGTTCATATGAAATTTCTGGTTGTTCGGTTTTAGATCGATTTCTTTACGACGTATTTTGGTTGCATCGCGGACCGGCTCCGGAGCCATCCGGTCCTAAGATCGTACCAGCGAATTTGTTTGGTTTGAGGCGCGGGTGCCGAGCGGTCCTGTGCCGTAGATCCAAAGGCGCAGGAAATCTCTGGTCGCTGGGTTGAGCTGAATCGATTTGGATCCTTTTATCGCTAATTTGGGCGTCCTTGATTTGAAAGTCGGAAGCTTTGTTGGGTTTTCTCCACCAGAGCATTTGTGTCTCTGAGGTGCTAAGATGCTCTATTTGAAGCAGCCGACGAGGAGCTGAGTATTTTTTTTTTCTATCACAATTTCTTTCGTCGTTTGTTGATCTGATCCGATGGAGGCTATGACAAGTGGCAAATTCCTTCAAAAGTTTCGGCTCTACGAAACCAGATCGGTACGAATCTCTTGCAAATCTTGTTTCCTCTGTTGGTTCCAGTCTAAGGCTGTCTGAACTTAGACATCAAACATCTTGTGTTTGATTTGTTACGAGGGTTATGTTTTTAAACTTTTGTTTATGATGAATTCTTGTGTGATTTAATGCTACCATCGCGTGATGGGTATCCATTATGATTCGTTCTGTTCAATTAGGTTACTGGAAAGGGAAAAAGGCTGCAAAAAGGTTGCAAAAGATCCTTTCGTTTCTTTTGCAAAGGAAGAAACGAGAATGAAAACAAAAAGGCCCTTTCCCTTTTTGCCAACTCCTTGCAATGTTTCAGATGTATTAAACCGTTTGTAGAATGCTGTTTCGGTTCTACTGTTGTGTATTTTGACTTCTGATGTGCAGTAGCCTTCTGCTTTGACTGTGTTATGCCAACTAAAAAAAATACAATGTTTCAGCTTTCGTTTGCATATGCATATGCCTTTTCAAGTGTCCAGGATAGCTATCTCTGTAATCTAGACATGAAGACCTCAATGTTGATACAATAGACAGTAGGCATTTTTTAGTTGTTTTTTCCTTGTATACTGTTCCATTGGTCTACAGCAGATGAGGCTTGATGTCGATTTATTGCTCAATTTTATTGTGGTTAATTTGTGTCGCCTTTTTGGTGTAGAAATTTTATCTTATTGGAAGAGACAAGAGCAGGATTCACTGGAGGGTTCTAAAAATTGATCGGCTGGAGTCCACTGAGCTGGGTGTCGAGGAGGATCCAACTATTTACACGGAGAATGAATGCCAAGAACTGCTTTTGCGGATCCATGAGGGCAACAGGTTGACTGGTGGACTGAAATTTGTCACAAAATGTTACGGAATAGTTGGTAATGCATCATAAATTGACACTTGTCTAACATACCAATCACAACTCTCTAGCTTGTCACTTCGAATTATAACATTTACTTATTTGCTTATTCAGGTTTTGTAAAGTTTCTTGGTCCTTATTACATGGTTATAATAACCAGGAGAAGGAAAATTGGCACAATATGCGGCCATGAAATTTATTCCGTTGGCAAGAGCGAAATGATTGCAATTCCAAGTGTTATAGTCTGGCCCAACGTGGCTTATTCTAGGGATGAGAACAGGTCTTTTATTTTTTCAACATGTAAATATTGTGTATTGCCTGTTGTAATTCCATCAGTGGTTCTTAACATTATCAATAATGCCAGCTTGCTGTCTAGTGTACATTTTATAGCTTTGCTGTTCATCTACCTCATTGTTCGTTGTTTTCTTTCCACATATTTGATCTCATTTTCATTGCTATGTTGTGTTGAGGCAGTCTTGGTGTTGATGTACCCTCCCTCCTTTGTCTGTATTGTTTTGCATCGATTTGCATAATGGCATTCCAGGTTTCTTCATTTGTCCAGTTCCATTTTACAATTTTCAGTAATATTTTGTTTGACGTGTGCATTTAGCTCCATTTCTCCTATGTGTATATTTTTTTTCTTCTGAAACAACGTACATCCAACTCATATAGCCAATATACATAATGGAATAATGGAAAT
The DNA here is from genome assembly GCA_038502445.1 of Eremochloa ophiuroides. Taxonomy (NCBI): domain Eukaryota; kingdom Viridiplantae; phylum Streptophyta; class Magnoliopsida; order Poales; family Poaceae; genus Eremochloa; species Eremochloa ophiuroides. The sequence goes on along the minus strand of JAHLJS010000002.1, from coordinate 106,593,967 downwards.
TCTTGCAGTTCTGAGCCTTGTAAGTTGCTCATATGGTTGGAGGTATATAGAGAAGTTTCAAATTTCCATGCTCCTGTAGTATTCTACTTATTAATTAACATTCATCGTTCCATATACTCGACAAGTATACTTTTCAACTATTTTCTTTTTTCATTATCGTTGTATGAAGAGATTTATGCTCTCATCTCTCAATTTCTGTAGATATAAGCGCCTGCTTTGCTCAGTTGATCTTTCGAAGGATTTCTTCTTCAGCTACTCTTACAACATCATGCGCAGCCTTCAGAAGAACATAAATGAGAAGAATACTGGGCCGGTTGTTTATGAAACAATGTGTGTATGGAATGAATTTCTGACACGAGCAATCCGGAATCATCTCAAGAATACCTGTTGGACTGTTGCCTTAGTCCATGGATTTTTTAAACAGGTATATTCTTCCGCAGTAACTAAATTGAAAGTTCTTTTGCTAGTGTGTTAATCAGTTCCTCCTTTAAAATTCTGATTATGAGCTTATCCATATCACCAGTACCGTCTATTCATCATTGAAGACCACAAGTAGGGCTGCTGCTAACTCAATGACACCCCACTAACTTAGCGTTTTACTCCACATCTCATGACCTGATATATAGTGAAAGCTTGAAACAAGGTTTGCAAAGGCATGGCTTTGTATAACCTTCTGACATTTTTCAGTTTGAGCTGCTTGAGGCTTTCCTGAGTCGAAACCTTTGCTCGTAAGTCTCAGCAGACTGTTATTATTTATATTCAGTTCTTCTAATCCATCTTTTATATATGTTCCTGATACAGAGTAACATCATATATTGTTAACTTTTTTTTCCCTAATGCTTCATTATGAAATTCCATTGCTATATGTTAGCCATTTTGATTTTTCTCACAAGTAAGTGTTGGGCACTGTCTCCTGACCTAGTCCAAGGACAACAGAAACATCTAAAAAACAGCATTCCTGAGTACATACGTAAATAAAACGCCATATGAAGACATGCTAATACATTTGTTTTTGTTGTGACAGTCGAAGCTCTCTGTATCTGGAAAGGATTTTTGGTTGACCCTTGTAGCTAGGCGCTCACGCCATTTTGCCGGAACCAGGTTTGTGAGCCTTTAGATTTGTAGTTTGATTTGGATAAAAAACACATGCTCAAGCAGTCAATTTCTGTCATTCTGTGTTATTTTTATTTCAAGCCCTTAACCCTTTTGCTGAGAACTTTTTCATTCATTTTGAATTATAGATTCTTGAAACGTGGCGTTAATGAAAAGGGCAGGGTAGCCAATGATGTTGAGACTGAACAGATTGTTTTTGAAGACACGTCTGATGGGATTCCAACTCAGATGGCTTCTATTGTACAACATAGAGGATCGATACCTCTTGTCTGGTTTCAGGAAACTTCAAGACTTAATATTAGACCAGATATTATATGTAAGTTAGTCAGTTATGTTTATCACGAATTTGTATGTTGACTACCTCATCTGATATTCTAAACGTGTTGCGTTTACAGTAAAACCTGATGTGGACTACAAGGCGACTCGCCTTCATTTTGAGAACCTTGCACTTAGATATGGGAATCCAATAATCATCTTGAACTTAATAAAGGCAAGTGCAGCTCAACGTTGTTCATACTTTGATGTGAATGTCTTGACTTATGCTTATATTGTCAGTTGTCACTGACTTTTATGTGAGGGTTTAATCACCTACTTGATAGCCTTCTGCTCTTTGTTATAAGTCTGAATTTTTCCTTTCTCTTAATTATATTTCAATTTCAATCAGACCCGTGAGAAGAAGCCCCGTGAATCTCTGCTCCGTGCTGAATTTGCAAAGGCTATCCATTACATTAACAAGAGCCTACCTGATGACAAGCGTCTAAAATTTTTACACATGGATCTGAGTAAGCTTTCTCGAAGGTAATGCATTGTATTACAAGGTGTAAGACAATCGTCTTGTATGTACCTTAGCGTAAATACTACCTGCTACTTTCAGGAAAGGCACCAATGTTCTTGCACTGTTGAACAAGGTGGCGTCAGATGTGTTGGATCTAACTGAATTCCTCCACTGCGAAATAAGTGCATCAACAAAACCTGATGACACCTCAAGGTAGCGTATGGTCTACCTAGGAACATTCTAAAGTTTCTGCACAAGTTCAAGTTGTCAAATCATAGGAAGTTATAGTTCAGCAAAGTTCGTCGTTTACCTTAAAGGATCTATTTTACGACATACTTTCTCTAAGTATTTATGCCAAATTCATATGTTAGAGATCACAGTTTTCTTTTGTACATTTGTAAGTGCTTGCTTTTTCAGTCCTAATACCCTTTATCCTTCTATTACAGTGGAGAAAGAACTATTGCCAAAGTACTTGATGACAGAAGTAGCAGAGATCAAACTGAATGTGCTGCTAAGTTGGCACCTCTTTTATTACAGAAGGGTGTGCTCAGGACAAATTGCATAGACTGCTTGGATCGCACAAATGTTGCGCAATTTGCATATGGTTTAGCTGCGTTAGGGCGTCAACTTCATGCATTGAGGCTTACTGAAGCACAGAAAATTGAATTGCATGATCCCCTGGCTGATGATTTGATGGATTTCTATGAACGGATGGGTGATACGTTAGCTATTCAGTATGGTGGTTCTGCTGCTCACAACAAGGTATATCTCATGTTATATTAGCTTACTCTTGAAACATGTTCTACATTTTTCACTACCTTAATTCATATGGCTGTGCTTCTTTCTTTTGTAAATATAAGCACCTTGAATTTGTGGCATCTGATTCTGAATACTGACAGATATGTAAAATGCTCTGAACTATGTCTACAATTCTCTCTAGTGATTCTCTTGTACCCAGGAATGTCAAAAAGACCACGATGTTCCAAATCTCTTTTTTGAACTATATCAGTCTGATTTCATGTTTATCATGTTTGCCATAGATCTTTTGTGAGCAAAGGGGCCAATGGAAGGCAGCAACCCAATCTCAAGAGTTCCTTCGAACCCTTCAACGCTACTACAATAACGCCTACACTGATCACGAGAAGCAGGATGCTATAAACATGTATGCTTTTGAATATATTGCAAAACAATATTCTGTAAGAATGATTAAACCAGTGGAAACATTGATATTTGTATGTTCATCACAAAATATCTTACCTGTCCTTGAAAAAATTCAGGTTCTTAGGTCATTTCCAACCTCAGCAGGGGAAACCTGCGCTGTGGAAGCTGGACTCGGATCAGCATTACAACATTGGGAGGCAAGGAACTTTAAAAGAAGAGATTGGAAGGTGCAGATTATAAGTTTCCAATATTTCTTACAATCTTACATTCACTTTTTATTTATACACTCCACATTTCAGTGTGATGGTTTACTACTTAACACAAGCATTTTTCTCTACTTGTGAAAATCACTTTTTTCACATGAAAAAGTTAGCTATGATTTTGATTTATTGACAATTTCAAGTACAAATCTATAGGCCTCAAGAACTTAAAGCAACAAAAAGTACAATTTTTATCTTGTTTCAAGAAGAATCGCTTGTTCCATGAGAACTGTGTCAAAATGAGTATGCAACTGATGTAATTAATACTTGGGCACACTGGAATACTGGATATTGTTTAAAACTGCAAGATATAGGGTAACAAGAATACTTTTGCAGTCTGGACTCAGCCGATAGTTCTGCCAATTGAGCTACTCTTGTACTGGTTCTTTGGACTGTTCTAATTTATCAATCATCATCTTGATTCACCAGATCATTCATAAAGAGGTCACTATCAGATGGTAACATACTGTTGGAGAACAGCTTGCCTGTAACTAACTGTAGCAATGAAACAAACAACACAGAATTGCTCCCAATGCAACAGCTGAATGATATTACAGAACCTTCTGATTCTGCGCCAGAGATCTCCATATGTGAACCTAACCCGTGCTCCAGGTGCGTCATTACTTTCATGAATTTGGTGGGCCACTGGAATTTGTTTTTGACATGAATTCAATATGAGCTAATTGTCTCTTTTATATATATATATATTCAGTTTGAACTATGGCACAGTGGCTGGAAGGCACACCATGTCAGAAGAGCGGCAGAGTTATTTGAAAAGATTAGGTTACCCTGAATTGCATTCTTCAAATTTCCTTGACCTTGATTTGTTGTCATCTTCAGGGAATTCCTGTGACGAGGAAGTTTTTGAAAGGTAACATATCCTACTACTCTCCAGTAATTTGCATATCCTACTACTCTTCTTGCACTGTTAAGATGTATCACATCCTTGATTTGCAGGTCATCACTGATCAATTCACCTATGGATGTGATCAGTGTTGAATCATCTACGTCTTACAGTGAACAAGGTCACATTGATGAGGTTAGCCTCGTTATCTGAACTTTTGCGGGCTATCTATCTGAGCATGCAATGAGAATTATAATCAACTGAATTTTTTGTTACTCCTTCATCAGATCTGAACTTTATGCTGTGAGCCTTGTTCATTTTACTAGGGAAGGGATGGCTCGGACCTTTCCCGTTCGAGCAGCCAGCTCTCAGATGTTCGGGACTATTCTGACCGCTTTGCGCACTGGGTTGCGAATGGAGGCATGCTTTGCTACTAGGCCCTGGACTTTTGTCTTGGTGACAGCAGTAGAATTTGTGACACAACAGGAAATGGATGTCTGACGGATAGAGCGGATGAAATGGCTGACGGCTACCCGGCTAGGTGCATCTGCTGCAGAGGAGGCGTAGCGGATGAGGTGGTGGACACGGGAGAAGTCTCGCATCCGCATGGTTGTGAATTGTGATCACTGGAAGGCTTGAACGCTGTTATTCGTCGGATGGAGATCGGTGGTTGGATTGGGTACATGATTCAATTTGCTATGGTGAAAAATTTGACCATAGTTTTTTAGACAATAAATAGGCAAAATGTATCTGATTCTTTAAGTTTAGGTTACCTGCGTTCCCCTTATCCATAGAAAAATATCACTAGGAAAAAAATGAAAAAGAAACTATTAGAAAAAGGAGAAAAAAAACAACCATAGATAAAGAACATTTTTGTTGTAAATAGTTTGCGTGTTGCAGAAGTATAATATTTGGTACTTGTTCAGTTTGCTGGCAGCGTCTGTTCATAATTGTTTCTGCCAAACGGAGAAACGTTCTCCTGGCGATTCTAGCAATAAACATTTCATGCTTTTGTATTATGGATTATGGAAGAGAAACGGTGAAAAGGTAGTTTCTAGCGATTCTGATTCTTCCTTCACACCTCTTATTTTCTTTTTCATTTAATTCTTTTTGAATGGATCAAGTTAACAGTTGTACTTAAATTATTCTTCGTCCATAAAAAGTTTGAATTTGAATTCTTTCGCTATATATTTTTATTTGTCTTACAAATAAGAATAAGAATACTGTTTTTCAACGAAACAATTTCATAAAGTGATTTTTAATTGATTATCTAGAAAGTTAGGCCTTACCAAATGCACTATAGTTTCAAATGTGGGTAGGGCGTCTCCAATCATCTAGCTCAGAGCTAGCTTATGGTTTTTTATTATTAAATGATGCAAACGACAAGAGAGGGCTCAAGATAGTCTCGTATTCTTCCCTCACGGCACGTGTTTAGGGCGGTCTCTCTCCACCATGTTTATTATCTTAGATTTGGTGTTGGGAACAAAGTCACAGCAAAGATGATATTGAAGCCATGTGGCAGAAACGCCTACGTATAAAGTAACTTTTTCATACCTATCACTGTACATGTCAGAGAGAATATTTATAGGGGTCTGATCTTTGCTATCACATACTTAAAAGACCATTTTACCCCTTTGCGACTTTTACAATTTAAGTGTTTACATAAGGGGCGAGGTTGTCTTTTTCACTTCGCCAAACTAATATAACACAACACCTGTTTTTTTTAATTATTCTATCGCAGGACTATTTTAGTTCGGCTTTGTTCTTCTAGCGAAGGTTTCTTCGAGCTTCTAATCTGCCCTTCTGTCTTCTCGGCTGTCTTCGCCTTTATTCTTCTCCTAAAACACGAAGTCGACTTCGCTCTTGAATCTTCGCGAGTCTTTAAAGCTGAAGTTGGTTGGAGTCAGTCGGAGCTGAGCGAAGCCGAAGTTCAGGGCTGAGTTTTGGTTTGAAGTTAAAATCCCTAACAGGTGGTGCTAGCTTGACGCAACTAAACAATTTAGGACATCATATTTTGTGTTTAAAAACATTATGAAAACTTTATTATTATATGTTTTGTTTAATATATTGTATATCTAGTGTTAATTATTATTAAAATTTCTATGCTATCAAGATAGCGGTGAAAAATTGTGATATGTTCTTTAACATAACTTGACGTTTTCTACATACTACTCTAAAAATTGATATTAATACTTAACATATAAATGGGCAAACAAAAATATCAAATCCTGTAAAGTGAACCAAATATTAATATAGAAGGCTATCTTGATATAGATCAAACTTGAGGGGAGTAATTTAGATTTTTCCATTAATTTATTTAATACGTCTCTCATGTTAGACATAGGCTAAACTTGAGGGTTTCGATTTTCCCCCCATTAATTTAGTTATAATACATGTTCTCTTGTGTTGACGTGTTGTTTCTTGAGTTCAGTTCATCGGCAGGGACAGGGATGCCATATTATGTACGGACTCTTGGCTATCGGACTAATTTATTGGGTTAGATTGATTACAAACTCGTAGCTTGTAAGTCAGCTGCGGCTGCGGTTCTTTACTTAGCATGAACTGAGTGTGCAAATGGGCACAAATTTAGTGTTTATAGAATAATAAGGTAGAAAGGATTTGGTTAATTGGTTAATGCCAGCTCAAAACCAACTAAATTTTGGTTAAATGAATAGCGCCAAAGTCTTAAACAAATAGTACATCACAAAAAATTCAGTTTACCTACTTTTTCAGTTATATTAGTTGGTTCAGTTAATAGGTTTCAGTGAATTTTGCCCACCCTTAGGCGACAGACAGATATACAAAAAGTTAGTAGTATACTCTCTTCGTCTAAAAAAAAGTTTGACATTCTGAGTTCAGTGTTCGTCTTATTTAATTTTTTTATAAATATTAATTGTTACTCCTTTTGGCTCTTAAAAAAAAGTTTGACATTCCTGAGTTCGTGTTCGTCTTATTTAATTTTTTTATAAATATTAATTGTTACTCCTTTTGGCTCTGTTCGCTTCAGCTGAAAAACTGAGCTGATTTTGGCTGAAACTAATTTGTTGTGAGGAAAAATACTGTTCTAGAGCTGAAAAATATGTGCTGTTTAGCTGAAGCGAACAGAGCCTCTGTCCAAGTTATCATTAGAGATACTTTAGTATCAATTAATTTATTTTATAATTTAAGTAAAAGAAATTGAATAAAACAAACGGTCAGACACGAAATCAGTCAAGAACATCAAATTTTTTTTGTACTATATTAGATTAAGCCGCGATGCTTGCATTTGGATTTTGGACCAGGGAAAACATCTTTTATGACATGTAATCTGAGGCACAATATCTAATACAGAAGCCACCAGTCCCCACACGGTAGAGACCGGAGAATGTACGTTCATCGATAGAGCTGCAGGACATCTCTCATTCTCAGCTACGTAATAAATACTTGGACAAAAGGTGTAATAATATTAATATTAATATATAATCGATGGAAACACATTTTCTCAATCGAACGAAAGTATCATCATAAACAGAAAACAAAATGGCAACTTATACCACAACCTGACAAGCTCTTCCATACTAGCAATTTTAGAAACAGAACAGGGGCACCGGTACAACTAAAAAGCCTAAAACAAAAGTGTTCAAAGCATATCTAGTTAGCTACAAAAGATGATGTCTGCCTTTGGACACTTAGTTTTCTCCTACAAAAGGGCTACTTATACCACATCTTCGTAAACACTTTCATAGCAGCAATTTTAAAAACATAACATGGGCACAGTTTCAAGTAGAAAGCATAGAAAGCTAGCAACAAAATATGTCGTCTGACTTTGGACATTCATAATTTGGCATAATTCTGAATTGAAGCCGCAGAAAATGTTAATGATACCCCATGCCAACTCCGAGCCTTGAGCAGTGGACTGGGCTGCTGGGCCATTTACTCAACTGACTGAAAGTATCATATAGAACTGCACATATCACTATATAATAACCAATCCATGGAATGCAATCAACAGAAAACAAAAGGGCTACTTAACCACATCTTCATAAGCTCTTTCATAGCAGCAATTTCAAATCAAAAACATAAAAGGGGCACAGGTTAAACTAGAAAGCATAGCTTGCTACAAAAGATGTCGTTTGACTATGGAAATTCATACATTGGAATAATACTGAATTGAAGCCACAGAAAACGTCTGAGTGATGACTCTATGCCTACTCCCAGCCTTGGGCAGTAGGCTGGGCTGCAGAGTCCCAACCAGTAGGAGCAACCACTGGAGGAACGGGGACATCCGCAGGTACAGGGGCCCCAGTTTGATCCCAGCCATCACCGATAGGAACCGGAGCTGCAACAGAGAATGAGAATCCTTCATGTTATCACCACAATGAAATTGCAGAAGACTTGAGTTCAAAGTATAATGTCTGGGTTATGGAAAATATTGTTGTCTAAACAAGTTTCATACAAAGATGAGAAATTCAATAAGCAGGTTACCTGGAGCAGCACCCCAATCAGCACCAGTAGGAGCAACTGGCGCAGCCACATCGGAGGTCCACTGGTCACCACCCCACTGATCAGCTCCTTGGTAGTCAGTGATCGCGGCGAAGTCAGGGGCTGCAGCAGCTTCCTCTTCCTGCTCCTTTGCTTCCTCTGGGTCTCTGTAGAAGAACAAATCAACCTGCAAACAACATTATCATATAAGAATGCAACGTATACCAAAAAAAGTTGCACAATGCCTCTCCTATCTCATCTTGAAAAGCATCATAAGCCAGAATACCATGACTTCCCACTTGTGCCCAGGGAGGATAGTGCCCCTCATCTGCAGAACCATCCTGGCCAAAAGCCAGAACAAGGCATCCAATGCTGTTCCTCCCTTTGTTGTTGGCTGGGATGCCGATATCGACATACCGCATGGGAGAGTCAGTATCACAGAAGGCAATGGTCGGGATGTTCCCCAGAGCAGACTCCTTGATTGGCTGCAAACAATTACGCATAACGATCAGTTCATCATCACAATGCAGCATCCACTCAATGCATATTAAGAACTTATCCCCTTCACCTGGTGGTCAGTCCTTGGGTCAGTAAGGATGAGCAGGCGTGGTTCACTGAAGGAGGTCTGGAGCTGATTGGTGAAGGTGCCAGGGGTGTGCCTCCCCGCGATAGCATGGGCACCTGTGTACTGCGCGAACTTGAGGACAGCACGCTGGCCATAGGGGCGGGCAGACTGGACAATGATGTCCTGCGGGTTCTCAATGGCAACGATAACCCTCGCCGCAAGCTGGAGCTTCTCCCATGTCTTGCCAAGGTTGATGATGTAGATGCCTGATAAAAACAGTAGCTGTAATGCATATCACACCAAAGAATTCATCTTGGCTGTGAAGCGCTATGAATCTGCTACACTGCACCACAGTTTCCATCTAATTACTAGATTCCCTGTGCAAGACTCATGCGGCCATAGCACTAGCCTTCAGAAAGCTGAATTACTAAGAGGATCTATCTCTTATTATTGCTAAGAACCATCCAAAGCTCATAGAATACACTACAAACACGACGACACATGTTCACACCCCATCTACGCAGGATAATCTCGCCCGGAATTGTAACACTGGAGCACCAGCGAGTACCATACTAGATATGCTACTATACTATACTATTTGCTTTAATCGTCAATGGCAGACTAAAATGTAACAATACAATATGTCTGGTTTCGGTTACTCCTACAACTCGTAATTAACAGAAAGATAGGTTAGGTAACGCATCTACATCAGCAGGGCCTCGCTTCCCGACGCGCCCCTGCCTGCTGCCGCTGTGCGTGTTCGTCCATGGGCTCCGCGGCCGTATTCCCGTAGAGATGGGCAGCCGACGAAACAAAAAAAAAAAATGTGGGGGCGCACCGTGGGCAGATCCCGTAGCGGAAACAGAGGCGGCGGCAGAATCCACGGCACGGACGGACCCCTTCACGCACCACCAACTCCAACGCCTCTTCCTCCGTTCCCTCGTCCCCCTACCTGTCATCGAGCGCGCACGGAACGAACCGGAACGGCTGGCTACTCTGGAAGCTCTCTGCTCTCCACTCTAGCTAGCCGCTGCTGCAGCCTAGTACTAGTAGTAATAGAGGTGAGGACGGAGACAAATCCACCACGTCCTTCCAACGAGACACAGAGAGAGAAAGGAGGATGTAGCAGGCCGGTATCCGTCGCTGCCCCGGAAAGGCGAGAGCGCGAGCAGGACCGGCGGCATCTCGCTCGCTCGCTCGCTCGCTTCTGACCCGTACGCGCACTGACCTCTCCTCCTTCCAATCCTTCGGAGGCGGGGCAGCATAAGCAGGGACGCGGGATTGAAGGCACGTACCGTCTGTGCGGCGCTTAAAAACGTAGCGCTCCATCTGGAAATCGCAGTTCTTGGTGCCGAGGTGGACGTCGGCGGCGAGCATCATCTGTATGTCCTGCTCCTTCTGGGACAGCGCGCGCACCGCGCCTCCGCCTGCTGCCGCTGCCATGGTTGATTGGGATGCGAGTGATCGAGTGATTGGGGCTGGCGGCGCGAAGGAAAGGGAGGATAGGGGTCGCCGGAACGGGCTCGAGCAGTCAGGATCGGGGTCGGGAGTGGCGGCGCTCAGGGGGATCGAATGACGGGGGATGTTATATATCTACCTTCGATGCCACAAAAAACCCTAGCAAGCTTCTGCGCGTTGGGCCGTTCCATGGGCCTATCAAGAGTTTCCGGTCTATATTTCGATCCATTAGTGATGCACATACAGCCTGTGCCACTGAATTTTATTATGGGTGGTTTTTGGAAGACGGTTTTGTTTTTTTTCTTTATCTCGGTCTAGTCTTTAAAAAATCATAGAAAAGTCACAAAATGAAAATTTAAATCTTATTACACTCCACTAAATGATTTTTAGAGAACATATAATATATAGCATGGTCTAGTATAAAGACTTTGATGTAACATTAAATTTATGTTTTTCTATAATTAAATTAGAATAATTCATAATCGCATTTTCTATGGTAAAATTTGTGTGGTCAGCTAATTATTATATGCTTTAACTATAATTTAAACAAAATACTTGGAAGTTAGGAGACAGAACACATGGCAAAATACTGCAGTTTGCAATCACTAAGGGAGCTAAAAACTAAACCTGCAGTACAGTTGGGAAGTCTGTCGAGAGAATGCAAGGAAACTATTTAAGAAAGGCCAATTAGTAGATTAGGATACTACTAGCACAATTGCCTGTGCATTGCAACGGGTCCCCAAATCAAAATCCCTATTTTAGGTTTGGGTGCCTACTTTTTTTTTGCATAGCACAATTGCCATTTTTTGCGTAAATTTATTATTTCACTTCAACAATAGCACCTAAATGAAGGCCCCCTCAATTCATTCAGTTAATCACGTCATCCTCACGCTCTATCAACTAAACTCTATCAACTAACTATAATCACATGGAAGTACTGTAGTCAGATCGGGAACCCTCTCGTCGTCCTCACGCTTGCTCGATCAACTAAGCTAAAATCACTGAGTCACAAGCGGCGGCGGTCACCTCGGCGGGCGTAGCATCCGGGTAATCTGACGCTGTTGCCACGACGGCGCCACACAACAAGGACACCGAAGAGTTTCTACGGGAGCAGGAGCGAGTTGCGCGAGAGGAACCAGGACGGCGTCGCCGCGGTGAAGGCCGAGGCTGAGGTGGAGTGCGGAGGCGAGGGACATGGCGGCCCGGCGGAGGACGGAGAAGGAGGAGTGCCGGCACTGCGAGTGTTGGGGATCACTACGGGGAGGAGTGATGAAAGAGATGGGCCGTGAGCAGGAGCAAGTGAGCCGGTAGTTGGCCGAACAGAAAGGAGCCAGACGAAAAGGACGGAGAGAAAATTTACCTCTTTATTATTAGGTAGGTATAGATAGATATATCATAAACCAAGTGGTCCGCTGGTATGTAAAATTGTTATAACATCTCGAAAGTGCCAAAAATAGCAGCTTAAAAAAATGATGTGAGCTTTAATTAATTGAATCTACTCTGTTGGTGAACAACATTTTTTTAGGCCAGAACGTCATCCAGCTGCCGTGCGGCCACTCCTGCGTGATGTGCATGGAGTTCTACTGTGGCTTTGAAGGAATCGTCTCGAGGATATAATAATTAATAAATTACCACACATATTTCATAACTAACTAAGTGGCCTGGTGGTTGGCCACTTTCCTTCAAACCTTGTAGACCAAGGTTCGATTCCCACGAGCCATGTGCCCTTTTGCGTTTGGAGTATCGTTTTTTTTTTCCACAGGCAATAGTGGCCGGACGTGAGGGGTGCTGGAGTGGGCCGGGCAGACGCGAACTGGGCCAGAAGGTAGCTGTTCTCAGGCAATAGTGATCAGTATAGTGTAGAACAGTTGGGCCAATGAATGGGCGGATGAAAATTGTGGGGAAGAAACTTTGCCTCTTTAGTATTAGATACAGAAACGTGCAGCATATAGAAAGGGCACACATCTAATTAGTAGACAACAAGATGCTTAGGGCACTCCTAATGATAATTAATAAGCAATTTTTATCTTCATTTAATAAGATGCCACATAAACAAAATAGGAACGTGGCAACTTAATCAACGAAGAAAGAGAAACCAAAACCAAGAAACCGTTTCTATGTGAGGAAACGGCGTCCACCCTCGTATCGAGGTACCAAGAAATCGCTGTTTCTCCGTTGGGAAGAAACGATGCTCGCTTCCCCTGCCCACGCGTTCGCCAGTCGCGGCCCTCGTGCTCCCAAGCGCCGCCGCGCGCTCCCCGGTCGTGAGCTCGCCATCTCCGCCGCGCTCGCTCGTTCGCCCGCCCGCGCTCGCGCCGGCTGCCTGGGACGTGCTCGCCAGTCGCCGGCCGCCGTGTTCGCCCGCCCACGCTCGCGCCGTGTGCCTGGGACGTGCTCGCCGGTCGCTGGCCGCCGCGTTCGCCCGCCCGCGCTCGCGCCGGCTGCCTGGGACGCGCTCGCCGGTCGCCGGCCGCCGCGCTCGCTCGCTTGCCCACGTCGGCATGCTCTGCCGCGCTCGTGCTCGCGCCGGCTGCCTCTGGCGCGCTCGCGGTTGGGGGGAGAGAGAGAGAGAGAGTATGGGCTGCGTCGTGCTTGCCGGCGTGGGCTCCCAAGCGCCGCCGCGCGCTTGCCGGCCGCGAGGCGCGAGCTCGCCATGCTCCGCCGCGCTCGCTCGTCCGCCCATCCGCGCTCGCGCCGGCTGCCTGGGACGCGCTCGTGCTCGCCGGCCGGGGACGACGACGACGCTGGCGTCCGGGTCCGGCGCGCTTCCGCAGACAGCGCCGCGCCTCGGCGGTGTCGGCCTCGGCGGAGTAGTAGATGGCGTCGAGGAGCACCCCGTCGGAGCTCGCTGCCTCCGCGCTCGCCGGCCGCCGCCGCGCTCGCCGACCGTGGAGCTCGCAGGCCACGCGCCCCCTCGACAGTGTGGATCTGCGTAGAGGGCTCTGTGGAGCCGCGCTCGCCCGCCGTGTAGGCCGCCACACGCACTTGCCCGCGTTGTTGCGCGCACGCTCGCGTCTCGCCCGCCGGCCGCTGTGTGCATTCGCTCGCGTTGCTTCGAGCTTGCCGGCCGTCTTGCGCAGTCGCCCGCGTCGCTTCGAACTTGCCGGCCGCCGCGCTCGCTTCGCCAGCTCTGAAGACGCGCGTTCGTGGCCGCCCCATCTCCATGAAGGCATGCTCGCGTGCAGTATTAGATGAGGGAGATACAATAAAACAAATCCAGTATTTATTATAGAAAGAAACTCTCATCGTGGGATGTAGTTTTTACGTTGATTTTTGCTGACGTGGCTCTCTTAGACTTCGTACCTGGGTTCTTTCACAGAGACTGCCCTTGCTCGGACCAATTGGTGATTAGTTCTTAAGTTTGTACCATATGTTGCAGCACCTGGATTATAATCCTCTCTCGGCACCAATACTCTGAGTCAAGGACACAATAGATCCACCAAATTTTGTACTACTTCCGGCCCATAAAATATGCAACTATAGGTTGCATGTTAAGAAAAGTAGTTCACGTTTGACCAAGTTTTTAACAAATAGTATTTGTAATTATAGCTCCAAATTTAGATATTATGAAAATAAATTTGATAATGAATCTAATGGTGTTTATTTGACATTATAAATATTTATAATTTTTTATCTATAATTGGTTAAAGTTGGCACATTAAAATATGGTACTGTGTTAAAGTTGTATGTTTTTTTTGGAGGGGGGAGTATGCTGGAACCACTTTGCAATCGCCTTCAGTAGAAACCAAGCTTATCACATTTACTTTCATTGTCAGGGAATTATGCTACGTCCGCAAAGTTCCGCGACGCACGTCTGCTGCTATAGTGCTGTCTGCTAGCTTCCTTCGCCTAGTGCAGTGAATCAAACACAGCTCCTCCTGGTAGCTCGGGGGCTGCTGCTGCATCAGCTACCCATCGAAAAGAACATCATCCATCCATGAAAAGCCAAGCTCTCAAACACTCTTCAGTAGCTTTCCAGGATCGCTTGCCCAACAACATGCGAACTTTTTTAGGTCCTGAACATAATTTCGGTGCAGATAAATATGAGCAGATGAAAAAGAAGAGAAGTGCTGGCCAATCTGATAAGACAGCTTGATTCGATTTGTTACCTTGTTGAACTGGATCTTTCTGGTGTCCAGCGTCTGCGATAGGCCAGGGAAGCTGTGCTGATGCATAGCAGGAGGCTCTCGGCTCCTGTTCGCCAATCAAGTTCTTGTTTGCAGTGGCGGCGGCCGCGAGCTCCTTGACCTTGCTCCACGGCCAGGGAGTAGCGGAGGGGGAGGAGTACGTGACGATGCTGTGTCCGCCGCCGCCTGCCTCAACTTTGGTGACTCTGCGAGCCTGCTCCGCATCGACCCGGTGTCGCTCACCACTCGCCACGCCCGACAACATTCGACGCGCCGCCATCCAGCTCGCCCCGTGGCCGCATGCCGCCCCCATGGCCGTGCCATCCTGATCGGCCGGCCAGGCCATGTCGACTACGCGGCCGAGAGGAATGGGGCCTGTCATCACAACCGGAAGGTCAACCACGCCGCCGACGCGGCCGAGAGGAGTTGGGCTCGTCGCACCTAACGCCACCGGAAGGAGGGAGGAGAGGGGCGTGGTGGTTGTCCGATCGGGCCTGGTCAAGGTAGGCAGGGCCGCCGAATCCATCTCTAGGGTTCGTCCGGGAGGGGGAGAGGAGAAGAGGAGTCGCGCCTGGGGAGAGGCAGCGTCAGGGGAAAGGTTATTTCCAGGGTGCGGCCATGTTTTTTTAGTGGTATTTTTTTCACTCGAGACGAGATGCCATCAGCGTGATTCGAACCCTCGTCGCTAGAAGGCTACGGCGCGCGTGGGAAGATTCGGGTCGCGTGGGAGGTGGAGGTTGATGAGTGATGACGTGAGATGCAATGAATTTGAGCCCTTGGATTTGAGTAAGTAAGAGATTAGAGAGATAGGAGTGTATTTGGAGCGTGCATTAAAAGGGGTTGGATTTGTGGGTGCACAATATAGGGTGCGCTTAGTGAAGATTAGGAGAGATATAGACTGCGGGTTTATTTTGGTGGGATGAAATTATGTGACTTTAGAATAAATCTAACTTGTGCCTTTTATATATTAGTAGAGATTTATCTACATTGAATGCTCTATGCATACGTTTAAATATTCGATGTGACGGAAAATCTTAGGAAAAGTTTGTGAAAATTACAAAACTAAACAGGGCCTTATATATAAAGAGTGTGTGTTGCGTCACCAGCACCGGCTACAAGAGTAGTCGCCCACACCTATATATCTAAGGCTGGACGAAAAACTCGAAACTCGCTAGCTCGCTGTTGGTATAAAATAACTGCACTCTACTAAATATTATTATTCTCAGATTATCCGTAAGCGCACAGATATAATATCGATGTAGCACTTCACCCGGAGGTTTTAAATATCGAATCCACAAGGAACAGTAGATGATAATGACCAAGCCGATGAACTAACCCTACAATTAGGCGAGATAATATCAAGAAAGAGAAAATAGCTAATGATTATCTAGTTCCAACAACTGGTAAGTTTTGAATAGCATAGATCATGTTCTAAACCGACATGGCTTGAGGTAAAGTAACTTACAACAGAAAATGAAGTGAATGAATCATTAATACTCACAGTTCTTCTATTCATGATGAACGAGCTGTGTCTTACTCTGCAAAGTTATTGAAATTCAGCATGTGCCCTGTCTCATCTGCGATTCGAATTCACCTCATGACTTACCCAGATTAATTTTGAAAGTTTTCTGCAGGGATTAGTCCAACAAAATATCCAATGTCTACTACAGCAATTTCTAGTTCAATAACCAAACCAAACTTCATGTTTAATTTTAGTTAAGGAAGGCTAGTTAAGCTAAGCATCACGCTTAATTTAAATGCCTATATAAGTAGGATCAGTACTTCTAACCAAAACTCACTATGACAGACAAAGGTGAAATGAGAGCACTTATAGAGATTTATTCATTTAGAGACGAAAAGGCGAACAATTGAACATGGATTAGAAAGGTAGAGACAACCAATATTAGCAACATAAGATTCTCTAAATAAGCCCATTCCCTGTAACACCCCTGGTGTTACTGTAACAAAAACCGCCATGTCATCATGATTTCATGCAAATCATCCTTCATAAACTCATCATTAGGGTGCATTAACTAAAACAATTTTTATTCTTCCATGTGATTGTGCATAGGTAACCTAGAGTGATTTGATTTCATAAATACTAGTTTAATTGCATTTGGTCAAATCCCATCTGGACGATAAAATAAAACTCCTTCATAAACCCTAAAATAGGACCCAACACCCTATTCCAAGAACTAATAAGAATTTGGTCTTGAGCCTTAAATAAAACTTCTAGCTCTTGAAAAGTTGAGCAACTTTTACATTGAGTGATCTCGAAGTTACTATTTGAAATTTTAAATAAAACCCTAATTGGTGTATAAAGTTTTGAACTTAAACCTTTATATTGAAAGTTATTAAGAATTTGCCAAAACCCATTATATAAAGGCTGTAAAGTTCATAAAATGGAACAACTTTTTATTTAGAGATTTTAAAGTTATTACATAAAATTTTGATTTTTGAGTTTCTGATCAGACTCCCTTCTAAACCTTATTTTTGGCCTAAAACCCTAATTCAAAATCTAGAAGGAATCTTGAGATGACCCCTAAATGAAAGTTGTAGATCTTTTAAAATGTGACAACTTTTATTTTTGGAGATTTTGAAGTTCTGTTGTAAAAATTTGAATTTGGCTCAAAACAGTGAATTGAAAATCAAATTTGAAATGTCATTTCAAAAATTACTTGGAATTTGACAAAGCTTCCTTAATTAAAGTTGTTAAGCTCTCTGAGGGTAACAATTCTTATTTTGACCATTTTTCAAGTTGTTATGAAAAATCAAAAGTAATTTCAAAATTCAATCTAGGTTTCAAAAACCCTATTCACCCCCTTTTGAATAATTTTCAAATTCGGCCGAATTTGGGGTTGGTCCAAAAATGAAAGATGTTCAGTTTTCTGAGAGCTACACTTTTCCTTTTGATCGTTTTCCCATTTGAAGATTTGAAATTGGTCAATTTTATAAAAAACGACGGAGGGGAGTAGGTAAGAGTTACTGTTCACAGGGATGGGCTCTGTCCGGCCGCACTGTGGCGCACGACGCCGGCGTGGGCGCGTCGCCGTCGGTCGGCTACGGCCGCTCCTGCTCCCACGCTGTGCGAAGACGAGCCGCGAGCGTCGTTTCTCACTGCCCCACCCGTTCCCGTTCCCTTTTAAGGCCTAGAGCCCCTCTTTCTCCCCTCTTTCTCTCTCGGCCGCCGGCGAGGTGAGCTCCACCTTTTCTCCAAATCCGACAACACCGCACCCTCGTCGTTCAATTCCTCGTGCCCACAGCTTCTACGTTCCCTGGCGCCTCAATTGCGCCCACTTGCTTGAGCCATCGTGCCCTACTGCATCACTGCGCGCGTCGTCTCTCTCGCGGACGGGTGGAGCACGGCCGCCTGCCTCGCCGTCGTGTCAAGTCTCGTCCCGGGTGAGCCAAGGTCTTCTTGTTCCGTGTTTCCTTGCCTCGGTAACCTCCTGAATCTGATGCTCGCGTCGGCTTCTCTTGCGGCGCAATAGGATCGCCGGAACGAAGGGCTGTCGCCGGAGCCGAGCCGCTGCCTCTCGTTGTCACCGTCAAGCCGCCCCCACCGAGCCACTTCCGTCCTCGCCTACACTCCCAACAGCTTCGTGGTGAGCCTCTGTTTATTCTCCACCCCGTCCTTTGATCTCTACTGCGCTGTGGTGCTCAGTCCGTGTCCGCCGTGTCCCGGCGTCCGCCATGGTCGAGCTTGACTCGGTGTAGGCGTGCGGGGAGGAGTTTTAGGGTGCTAGAGTGTTCACGGGGTCCTAGGGTCTAGGTGGCCGCGCTCGGTTTCGCCGAAAGGACCGTCGGCGGCGAGGACCGTGCAGGCCGTGCGCGTGCGCTTGCGCGTCCAGGCGCCGGCGCGAGGTTGAAGGGGGAACTGACAGGCGGGTCCCGCCTGTCAGCGCCTCAGCTCGCGCGGGCACGGGCCGCGCGCGCGCGGGGGAGGGCGCGCGGGACCGTGGGCCGAGTGGGCCGGCTCGGGCGCGGGGTGTGGCCGGTTGGGCCGTTCCGGCCGGCTGGGCCGTTTTTTTTTATTTTTCGAATGAATTTCAAATCCTTTTCCAAATTTAATTCATGTGAATAGTGCTGATGATTGTGAATTTCGTATGAATTAATCTATAGCTTGAAATAGTCTGAAAATTTTTGTGATAGCTCTCTGTGATGCCTAGTATATAGGAAAAATATAATATATGGGTTTTGAACTTTTTCTGTTAGGAGTAAAAATCACCCAAATAAATGAATAATGCAACTTTGGTGATTTTTAATAAATTGTAGGTAGTCCCAAAAATCATGAAATTAATTGTGGCACTGTTTGATGATGAAATCTAGCTGTTGATAAATTTTGGTCACAATTGGAGTAAGTTTGGTCAGCTAGTAAATATAAGTGAAATTAGAAAAATGAATAAAATGAGTAGGAGAAATGGATTTAGGGTTTTGTGGGTATTTTGGATTGATTGTAGTCCAAGGGTCTACCACCCTATGATCCTTGGCAATGTAAGATGATATTGTAGGTTGTAGTAATAAAGTTGTGCAGCGACTTTCTACGACGGTTAGAAATAATAATTGTTATATTATTTTGCGAATTCCGAATACAACTTCTCCGTGAAGGAAAGTTGTACTCAAGATGTTAATCGTTGATTATCGCATTTCTATTTACATTGTTGCATCATGTTAAGCATGCATCATTGCACACGTGTAGTGACCGGGAGCGAAGGAGTGAAGGTTGAGGCCACTGCTGGGGAGCCGACTCCGGAGGTGATCCAGGGATTTGACATCTGCGGAACCGACCCCGATCCCACCCTTTTCTCAATCGAAGGCAAGCCCCGGTGCATTAACCCTCTATTATGAAATCCTTTACAATTCGAGTTAATCTATTGCATTAGGTTGCTAGGAGTTGATTGTTGCCTATCCAAATGCATTGTCCCATATAACTACCCTGAAACCTGATTTAAATAAATAATTTGAAAAATGCTAGGCATGCTTAATGAAATTAGAATTCCATAAAAGAAAAACTATTTTCTGTGCTATGTACATGTATATACTTTATGATTGGTGAAGAACTTGTTATCCGTTGGTCGATGTGTATTCGGGCTAGAGTCCCGATGCATGGTCGCTTTCGGAATAGTTTGGAACTGGTCGGTATCACCCAAAATGTGTTTCGTTGAGTGGCCTGCTCATGGGACGGCGTTTCCCATGTCACACTACTCTTCAGGCATGATAATAAAACTGTCGGGCAGTATTGTATTCGGGCTAGGCCCCAATGCAAGTCTGACGGCAGGAAGGAAGTAGGGACCGTTCGTTGTAGGCCTGCTGTGATCATGATGAACAGCCTAGCCACATACCTATGTGGAAAGCCTAGAGTCAGGTGGCTCTATTGCTGGAACCGACAACCACGCACTGGGAGTGGAGAGATGGCGGGAGTAGCGTGTACCCACGTGGCCGGCGTGCCTGGAGACGAGTGGAGTACTGTGCTCCCGGGTGGCGCAGGACCGGTTCCGGGATAGAAAGACCTAGATGACGGGTTGGTATATGTATGCCGGCGTGCTGCATATGCAGTGTGGTTAGAATCCCCAGCTGGGTATTTTTCTGGATTCGAATCGACGTGCTCCTCGGTTAATGGAGACTTGATCCTCACACCTACCCCGAAAAGTGGTTCGCAACTAGGTTCACCGAATGATCAAAGGAAGTTGAGAATTGATGATAGATGAGATTGATTATTGGAATTATGACTATGATTATAATGATCAATAATTAAAATGTTGGTTAGCAATGCTTTTCTGCAAACCTTCTCTCTCCTGCTAGCCTTACCTATGACTTGCATTCCTGAGTCTCATTTTACACCCTTAGTCGGGTAAGTCTTGCGGAGTACCCCAAGTACTCAGGGTTTGTTAACCCCTGTTGCAGGTGAGCCGAGAGTCCAAGTTCTGTTTAGGACCGTGCCGGTTGTTGGATCGTGCACGGGTGAAGATGTGTTGATGGTACAACCCTTGGGCAAGGGTATAGTTGTATACTGCTGCTCCACTACGAAGCTCTGATCTGGGTAATGTAAAAATTATATTTATTAACCTATAGATATGTAATACTTCCGCATCTTGTACTCTGATTTAGATTATTTTTGTAAACTGTTGTAATACTTGCAATGTCTTTACAATGAGATCCTCGGGGAAATTGGGTTTCCTAGGAGACCCGGCAGGCCACCTAGGTCATTAGGGAACTCGTGCACAGTAACCGGATGTCCTTAGGGATGTTGATGGCGCACGTGGGCCCTATGATTAAGGCGGTTCTGTCACAAGTGGTATCAGAGCTTCTCATTGTAAAGTACTTGCAGTGTTACTTTCCAAAGGCTTCAAAATGATTTCGAATAAATAAAATCAACAGGGTGGTTTGGTACCAGTTGCTTCTGAACTTCCCTTATTCATTCTCTAAAGTCCTTCCCTAATTCTTTCTATAGAGTTATAGTTAGATTTTAGGCTTGGGAGTGGATTAGCAGTTAAATATGCCCTATATTCCCAAAATATTGAGTGCATGTCGCTCTAATAATTATTTTACCAAGTATATATGTATATATATCGTAGTATATTGGTTGCGTTGGAACGTGCATGCATCATGACATTACAACAATTAATACTTCCCCCATAATGAAGTAAGCCTATATTTTCAAAACATAACTTATTTCAAAAGGTTTTACTCTTATATCTTTCCTTATGCTTGCTGAAAGATCTGGTGATGGTTACTGACAACTTCAGTCAAAGATGAGTTTCGAAAACCAAGCTGATTACAAAAGCCAGACCGGTTTTATTTAAAGTAAGCGGAAAGAAGTGATGCTTTGATTTGAAAACTACACCAATCGAACCAAGTTTTGAAAACCATTTTGAAAAACAATACATTCAAATGATTTTGCTTTAAAAACTCATCCATTTTTAAAATGGTTTTCAAATCTTCTTCCGATTTTAATGCCTTACAAAAATGCTTCCAAATTTCCAAACCAGGTTTTTATTCAGTCATCACGGAAGATTTTTGGCAGTTGTGCAATATTTTCTACAAAAGTCCTGACTCTTTCTCCCACCTTTGTTAAACACCTTTGCTCAAGAGTCCATCCCCAAAAAGAAATATAAAACGATTTAATTTCTAAAATCCTTCTTGCAAAGGGTCACCAAAAACTTAAGTTTCAAAAAGGGACGGTCTTTTAAATCATTTCAAAAGGATTTATTCTCTTGTTTGGAACATCGAGCTGATGCTAGTACCTCGATGAGATAAGTCGTTCCCGACCTGTGGTATCTCTATAAAACGTGAAGCCCCATGTGTGATGTACCCACATGGCTTGCTGCCGAGCGTATGCTGGTATCGTGGTATGATCGTGACCGCCCTCAAAAGGTACATAGCATAACTGAGTTTCCAAGTTGGATTTATTAAAAATCTTCTTTCATTAAAAGTTACAGGATATAAACAAGTTTTGTCGATCTTTAATAAATGTTGCTCCATAAGTTCCTGGTCCTTGGGGAGCTTCTGGATGCACTCATTTACTATGCCAACTCTAGAGAAAACCTTAGTTTATCCTTAATTTTGTTTCCCCCTTTCAAGACATTGTCATTCCTTCGAAAACTATTGTATCCTGTAGTGGTGTCATAACTAGTGACCGCAATACCATGACGGGGCCTAGGGTCTCTCGCATGCCTGAGTCATGCGAGATTCTGCTAGGAGCGTGTATGTATTGAGGTTTAAGGTTATGAGCTACCATAGCTTCACAATTCATAAGCTCTCTTTCGTTGCACCTTTCGTGGAAACGAATACATATTTCTATGATGGACGATGATCTACGAATACAATGTAATGTCGAGACTTGAAATCTCTTATGGCTCGTTCCCACAAGAAATTTTGCAAGAATTCGCTTACATCGAAAGCCGTAGTCATTATCCATCATAGTCCTGATTGTCATACGTTTATTCGTATGACTCCTGTTGACTGAGGCTATGTTAATTGTACCTTGTGATGGTGTTTGACCATGGTTATGGTGCCTTACAAAACTGAGAATCTTTTGCGACATACTTTCGCACAAGTTTTTCTCAGGGCACCTATTAATATCATAACCCATGCCCCTCACCCAGGAAGGTCACAACTGATGTGCTCTCTTCCATCGAAAATCCATGCTCCCTAAGTTTCCAGTCCTTTGGTAACTTTTGGAGGCACTAAATTCAAGCAAGGAATTACCGAATCCTTGGTTTCTCCGTGTGTGTGTCAGACTTATCCTTTCCTTTCACGGCACCTATTGTTTCCAGGTTAGTTGGAAGCTATTGTAATTGCAGTCTATGGGGTATCATGATCCATGACCGACGCAGCGTCGAAATCTGGGATCTCTTATGGCTCGCGACCATAGGAAGTTACTGCCAGACGCTCGCTGTGATTAGGGTTAGTGGCCATGATCTTAGTCTGCAGTTAATACGCTTTCACTCCCTTTCAAATGTATATCACAAAAAAATTTTCCCGAATTTTGAAAATTCTTTCGCTATATATAACAATATTAAAAATCTATTCTGCAAGTTTGCATCTCATCTCCTTGAGTTCTCAGAATTCTTTGTTCTTACAATCATCCTAATCTCATCTGATAAAATGATGGGAACCGATTTGGAAAAAGTACCTAAGATCCATTCACTTAGAATTGGTACCTACGATCCGCTGAGGATTTCCTGTTGTTTTAAGGATTCCTGATTTTTTATAAATATCTTGAATTTTATTCTTAACTATTCACTTCCTTAAAATTTCGAGATGCACTCGAGGTTATCCCCACTGCCCTAGTCTCAATACTTGGTTCTACTTCTTAATTTTTATCTGTGTACGTGTCATGCCTTAATCTGACACGTCTCAATTCTTTGAAAAATTCAACACGTTGTCCGAGTCTTTATGGTTGTGCCCTATAGTAGTGCCATGACCTGAGACCACGGTGCCGTGTCGAAACCTAGGGTCCCTTGCGTGCCACGTCCACGCGAGATTCTACTAGGCACGCGCTGGTATCGTGGATTAAAGTTACGATCTACTATAGCTTCACAACTATCGAGCTCTATTCCATTGCTGTGGTGAAACATGATCTATGATTACGATACAATATGATCACCTGAAAACTCATGTATCTTGCACCTACATGAGGTTTTGAAAAGGGGTATGCTCGTATCAAGGTCCTTGATCATTTTTCATCGCAATCACCATAGATGCATTTTCTCTTTTTGACTGAGGTTACCAAAATTGTGCGCTATAACGGCATCTCGATCCGTGACTATGGTGCCGTGTCAAAGTTTGGAACCTTCTGTGGACCGCAGCCACATAAGACCTTGCCGAGGTATGCACTGGTATCGTAGACGGTGCTCCTGAACCTTTATAGCTCACAATTTAAGGTGCTCTCACGATCCTTGAATTCTCTTTTGAAATTAACAAATGAATTAAAATTTCAAATAGTGACTAACTCGAAAGGTTTTAAAATCATGGTGTTTTGAGGGATTTTAATTGACTGTGTTTGATAATGTTGTTAGGGTTAACGATTGACGGTGCCGCGACGAAACCAAGAGCTTCCCGTGTGATACATACAGGGTTAGCTGCTCGGCACGCGCAGGTATCGTCATCCTTGACCATAACTCATTAGAAAGCCACGCTCGAACGAGATTCCTCGTAAAGGTTTATTTGTAAGAGTAAAGTATAAAATTTTTAGTGTTGAGAGACAACTGATTAGATCGGGTTGCTCGAAGGACTTCAGCGGGATGGTGCGACGTATAGCAGGATCAGCCTCCAGGAGAAACAGCTACATGAGGGATCAGAAGATCACCCCTCTGAAAACTTTCCTGAACTCCTTGCTACTTTTATAAATAATTCTTATTTACCAAGTTTATAAAATGTAGACCCCTTGCTCTATAGTCAAGTTTGGAAAATATGTACATGACACATTTTCTTTTCCATTACTAAACCTAAGGCCTTAGCCATATTTTAAATCTCGAGACGAGATTTTATTTTAAGGGGGGAAGGATGTAACACCCCTGGTGTTACTGTAACAAAAACCGCCATGTCATCATGATTTCATGCAAATCATCCTTCATAAACTCATCATTAGGGTGCATTAACTAAAACAATTTTTATTCTTCCATGTGATTGTGCATAGGTAACCTAGAGTGATTTGATTTCATAAATACTAGTTTAATTGCATTTGGTCAAATCCCATCTGGACGATAAAATAAAACTCCTTCATAAACCCTAAAATAGGACCCAACACCCTATTCCAAGAACTAATAAGAATTTGGTCTTGAGCCTTAAATAAAACTTCTAGCTCTTGAAAAGTTGAGCAACTTTTACATTGAGTGATCTCGAAGTTACTATTTGAAATTTTAAATAAAACCCTAATTGGTGTATAAAGTTTTGAACTTAAACCTTTATATTGAAAGTTATTAAGAATTTGCCAAAACCCATTATATAAAGGCTGTAAAGTTCATAAAATGGAACAACTTTTTATTTAGAGATTTTAAAGTTATTACATAAAATTTTGATTTTTGAGTTTCTGATCAGACTCCCTTCTAAACCTTATTTTTGGCCTAAAACCCTAATTCAAAATCTAGAAGGAATCTTGAGATGACCCCTAAATGAAAGTTGTAGATCTTTTAAAATGTGACAACTTTTATTTTTGGAGATTTTGAAGTTCTGTTGTAAAAATTTGAATTTGGCTCAAAACAGTGAATTGAAAATCAAATTTGAAATGTCATTTCAAAAATTACTTGGAATTTGACAAAGCTTCCTTAATTAAAGTTGTTAAGCTCTCTGAGGGGAACAATTCTTATTTTGACCATTTTTCAAGTTGTTATGAAAAATCAAAAGTAATTTCAAAATTCAATCTAGGTTTCAAAAACCCTATTCACCCCCTTTTGAATAATTTTCAAATTCGGCCGAATTTGGGGTTGGTCCAAAAATGAAAGATGTTCAGTTTTCTGAGAGCTACACTTTTCCTTTTGATCGTTTTCCCATTTGAAGATTTGAAATTGGTCAATTTTACAAAAAACGACGGAGGGGAGTAGGTAAGAGTTACTGTTCACAGGGATGGGCTCTGTCCGGCCGCACTGTGGCGCACGACGCCGGCGTGGGCGCGTCGCCGTCGGTCGGCTACGGCCGCTCCTGCTCCCACGCTGTGCGAAGACGAGCCGCGAGCGTCGTTTCTCACTGCCCCACCCGTTCCCGTTCCCTTTTAAGGCCTAGAGCCCCTCTTTCTCCCCTCTTTCTCTCTCGGCCGCCGGCGAGGTGAGCTCCACCTTTTCTCCAAATCCGACAACACCGCACCCTCGTCGTTCAATTCCTCGTGCCCACAGCTTCTACGTTCCCTGGCGCCTCAATTGCGCCCACTTGCTTGAGCCATCGTGCCCTACTGCATCACTGCGCGCGTCGTCTCTCTCGCGGACGGGTGGAGCACGGCCGCCTGCCTCGCCGTCGTGTCAAGTCTCGTCCCGGGTGAGCCAAGGTCTTCTTGTTCCGTGTTTCCTTGCCTCGGTAACCTCCTGAATCTGATGCTCGCGTCGGCTTCTCTTGCGGCGCAATAGGATCGCCGGAACGAAGGGCTGTCGCCGGAGCCGAGCCGCTGCCTCTCGTTGTCACCGTCAAGCCGCCCCCACCGAGCCACTTCCGTCCTCGCCTACACTCCCAACAGCTTCGTGGTGAGCCTCTGTTTATTCCCCACCCCGTCCTTTGATCTCTACTGCGCTGTGGTGCTCAGTCCGTGTCCGCCGTGTCCCGGCGTCCGCCATGGTCGAGCTTGACTCGGTGTAGGCGTGCGGGGAGGAGTTTTAGGGTGCTAGAGTGTTCACGGGGTCCTAGGGTCTAGGTGGCCGCGCTCGGTTTCGCCGAAAGGACCGTCGGCGGCGAGGACCGTGCAGGCCGTGCGCGTGCGCTTGCGCGTCCAGGCGCCGGCGCGAGGTTGAAGGGGGAACTGACAGGCGGGTCCCGCCTGTCAGCGCCTCAGCTCGCGCGGGCACGGGCCGCGCGCGCGCGGGGGAGGGCGCGCGGGACCGTGGGCCGAGTGGGCCGGCTCGGGCGCGGGGTGTGGCCGGTTGGGCCGTTCCGGCCGGCTGGGCCGTTTTTTTTTATTTTTCGAATGAATTTCAAATCCTTTTCCAAATTTAATTCATGTGAATAGTGCTGATGATTGTGAATTTCGTATGAATTAATCTATAGCTTGAAATAGTCTGAAAATTTTTGTGATAGCTCTCTGTGATGCCTAGTATATAGGAAAAATATAATATATGGGTTTTGAACTTTTTCTGTTAGGAGTAAAAATCACCCAAATAAATGAATAATGCAACTTTGGTGATTTTTAATAAATTGTAGGTAGTCCCAAAAATCATGAAATTAATTGTGGCACTGTTTGATGATGAAATCTAGCTGTTGATAAATTTTGGTCACAATTGGAGTAAGTTTGGTCAGCTAGTAAATATAAGTGAAATTAGAAAAATGAATAAAATGAGTAGGAGAAATGGATTTAGGGTTTTGTGGGTATTTTGGATTGATTGTAGTCCAAGGGTCTACCACCCTATGATCCTTGGCAATGTAAGATGATATTGTAGGTTGTAGTAATAAAGTTGTGCAGCGACTTTCTACGACGGTTAGAAATAATAATTGTTATATTATTTTGCGAATTCCGAATACAACTTCTCCGTGAAGGAAAGTTGTACTCAAGATGTTAATCGTTGATTATCGCATTTCTATTTACATTGTTGCATCATGTTAAGCATGCATCATTGCACACGTGTAGTGACCGGGAGCGAAGGAGTGAAGGTTGAGGCCACTGCTGGGGAGCCGACTCCGGAGGTGATCCAGGGATTTGACATCTGCGGAACCGACCCCGATCCCACCCTTTTCTCAATCGAAGGCAAGCCCCGGTGCATTAACCCTCTATTATGAAATCCTTTACAATTCGAGTTAATCTATTGCATTAGGTTGCTAGGAGTTGATTGTTGCCTATCCAAATGCATTGTCCCATATAACTACCCTGAAACCTGATTTAAATAAATAATTTGAAAAATGCTAGGCATGCTTAATGAAATTAGAATTCCATAAAAGAAAAACTATTTTCTGTGCTATGTACATGTATATACTTTATGATTGGTGAAGAACTTGTTATCCGTTGGTCGATGTGTATTCGGGCTAGAGTCCCGATGCATGGTCGCTTTCGGAATAGTTTGGAACTGGTCGGTATCACCCAAAATGTGTTTCGTTGAGTGGCCTGCTCATGGGACGGCGTTTCCCATGTCACACTACTCTTCAGGCATGATAATAAAACTGTCGGGCAGTATTGTATTCGGGCTAGGCCCCAATGCAAGTCTGACGGCAGGAAGGAAGTAGGGACCGTTCGTTGTAGGCCTGCTGTGATCATGATGAACAGCCTAGCCACATACCTATGTGGAAAGCCTAGAGTCAGGTGGCTCTATTGCTGGAACCGACAACCACGCACTGGGAGTGGAGAGATGGCGGGAGTAGCGTGTACCCACGTGGCCGGCGTGCCTGGAGACGAGTGGAGTACTGTGCTCCCGGGTGGCGCAGGACCGGTTCCGGGATAGAAAGACCTAGATGACGGGTTGGTATATGTATGCCGGCGTGCTGCATATGCAGTGTGGTTAGAATCCCCAGCTGGGTATTTTTCTGGATTCGAATCGACGTGCTCCTCGGTTAATGGAGACTTGATCCTCACACCTACCCCGAAAAGTGGTTCGCAACTAGGTTCACCGAATGATCAAAGGAAGTTGAGAATTGATGATAGATGAGATTGATTATTGGAATTATGACTATGATTATAATGATCAATAATTAAAATGTTGGTTAGCAATGCTTTTCTGCAAACCTTCTCTCTCCTGCTAGCCTTACCTATGACTTGCATTCCTGAGTCTCATTTTACACCCTTAGTCGGGTAAGTCTTGCGGAGTACCCCAAGTACTCAGGGTTTGTTAACCCCTGTTGCAGGTGAGCCGAGAGTCCAAGTTCTGTTTAGGACCGTGCCGGTTGTTGGATCGTGCACGGGTGAAGATGTGTTGATGGTACAACCCTTGGGCAAGGGTATAGTTGTATACTGCTGCTCCACTACGAAGCTCTGATCTGGGTAATGTAAAAATTATATTTATTAACCTATAGATATGTAATACTTCCGCATCTTGTACTCTGATTTAGATTATTTTTGTAAACTGTTGTAATACTTGCAATGTCTTTACAATGAGATCCTCGGGGAAATTGGGTTTCCTAGGAGACCCGGCAGGCCACCTAGGTCATTAGGGAACTCGTGCACAGTAACCGGATGTCCTTAGGGATGTTGATGGCGCACGTGGGCCCTATGATTAAGGCGGTTCTGTCACATTCCCCCAGGCTTAAATTTTGCAAAGCAAAGTTAAGTTTGGATGGATTAGTGTTGCATGATGATTGATTGGACATACCTGATGATGTCATCCTTCCGCTTCAAGCCTGGAATGGTCAGTGACAATAATAGACGAGGGAATATTTTTATAATTATAATTATATGCTCAATTCATAAGGGCATTATAGTAAAATTAAAGATGCAAGCTCAATTCATTTTTCAAGAATGGTTATTTTAGGACACAAAGTCATTCTTGGGAAACCTTCGTTCATGAGGTGGTTTCCTTTAGAACACTAGTCTTTGTGCACCTATATCAAGATTGCAACGAGATCTACAATATTTATGATAAACATATGCATCTGCAACCACCCTTTCAATAAATTTATGAACAGGTAGAATGAGGGGTTGAAGATCTCGTGTGCGATAATGTTAGAGAGACCAATTGATTCAGGAGATTTCTCATATGAACATGGATTCGATGAGGTGTTAATGAAATAATTCCCATGCTCATCGATATGATCTCCCTTTTCAAACTCTAAGGGTGTTTCTTCATAGATGTCTATAGGCAACAAGTTTGACTCTATTATTTCATGCCTATAACATTCATTGGATATTTTATTTTCTTGGATTTCCCATGGATTGGTGTCTCTAAGTTTGGTCTCGTCTAAGGCTTTCTCTAAACTTGAATGGGTTATATTTACTACAGAAATTGATTTAAGCTCACCATTTGAATCTAAACTAAGTTTAGATGCTATTACTAAAGCTTCGTCCTCTTACATTCATTCTTTGACAATAGCATATGTGTTTCTAATATGTTCTATGCATTCCTGTCATTGTCATAGCTCTTCTTGGTCATTCCAAAAATCTTCATGACTCCTATTCTTGAGATGTCTTAATGGGATCATAGGGTCATTATGAGACTTAGGAGAGAGAGCATAAAAAGGATCATCGGGGTCAGAATGGGTTTAAAGATGGGTTCAGATGAGACATTTAATGTGAGCATGGAAGGGGAGAAGATAGAATTGATTCCTATATGGCTTGGCTCTCCTTCTATGGCATCACTAGACATGCCATCCTTGCATTCTTCCCAATGTCTTTCAGGGGGTAAAGAAAGTTGACGACACTTTTTCCAAGATGCTCTTCTAAGAAGATCTGATGTACATTGATTGATAAGCATCTTAGCTAATTGGAAGTCTAAATCATCAAAGTCGGGTTTCGATGGTTTAGAATTGACAGCTAAATCTTGTGATTGGAGTCGTTGTGTTTTAGCTACCAAAACTTCCTCTGCTTGTTCGGGAGATGATCCCTTCTCTTCCTTGGGGGGCTCGGAATTAATTAGAGCAATCTTATTAATCATTGCTCTTGCTTTACTTATAGGCAAATAAGAAAAGGTTCCTCCAGAGGATAAATCAAGAGATTCCCTAGAATTCTTGGTAAGACCCAAATAAAAATGTTGAATAAGTACGGGGTCCGGAAAACTAAGGTCAGGGCCAGATGTAACAAGTTCATTAAAACGATCCCATGATGTACTAAGAGATTCTTATTCTAGTTGCCTAAAAGTTAGAACCTCTTTTCGAAGGTTAACTACTCTATGGATAGGAAAGAAATATAAACAAAATTCAGAGCATAAAGTTTCTCAATCCCCTTGCATACTTCCTATGTCTCGATTATACCAACGTTTAGCTCTTCCGATCAAAGAGAACGAAAAAAACTTCTACAAAGTCTTATCAGACATGCCAGCAATGTGCAAGCATGCACAGGTCTGCTCGAATTCTCGTAGGTGTAAGTATGGATTTTTGTTACCTTCTCCCGAGAAAAGTTTACCCCGAATCATATTAATTAGACATGGGCGCAGTTCATAGCCATGTGTTGTGATAGGCTCTACAGATTTTGGTGGCCCGAAGCTTTTGCGCATGCCAAATAGATAGATAGGCGTGGAATTTAAAGTATCCATAAGGATGAACATAAAATGATGAAAAGGTAGGGATAAAATAGAAAAGATAAAAGTATAATATAAGATTAAGCTAAACTAAGTCAAAATCAGCAAACCGTTCCCCGGCAACGGCGCCAGAAATGCTTGTTGGTATAAAATAACTGCACTCTACTAAATATTATTATTCTCAGATTATCCGCAAGCGCACAGATATAATACCAATGTAGCACTTCACCCGGAGGTTTTAAATATTGGATCCACAAGGAACAGTAGGTGATAATGACCAAGCCGATGAACTAACCCTACAATTAGGCTAGATAATATCAAGAGAGAGGAAATAGCTAATGATTATCTAGTTTCAACAACCGGTAAGTTTTGAATAATATCGTTCTAACTGGGCAGTGAAATGAATAAGAGTGCAAATCAGAGTTCCTCCTACCAAACACTTATACACCTATCGATCCTATCAACGGGAAGTGGACTACAGAGCAATCAACGTAGCTATCACCTATGCGAACTACCACTATCCGGCCAATCAAGGGACATTCACAAGTAAATTTAGCCTAGGCACCACGCCTACACCACGAAATACTACTTCAATCAAGTAATGACCAAGATCAAAACACTCAATATGAGTTGCAAATTTAACAACGAATAAGAACAAATGCTTACTTAAATTAGAAGTTGAATACAAAAGTACCTCAGAACGTAGCTCCGGACGAGGAATCTGAATCCAAAAGAATACAGCTACGAAGAAGCGCCGACAGGCCGGAACTCCTCCAGTACTCTACTCCTCTACTCTATCTCTCTACTTATCTAAACAAGACTAGATCTAGAAGAACTAGTCTCTTCTAATTGCTACATCTAACCCTAACTGGAGATATTGAATTGAAGCTCAGAAATAGGGATGCCTCCAGGGGTGTCTGCCCCTTTATTTATAGCCCGGTGGGATGAACGTGCGTCGTAGGATCAAACCGACTTAACTAAGGGCCAAGATGACTCCTCAAAGGCGATGGAGGAAGACTCCAGAAGGCGGAGGCCGAAACCCTAGGGGGGCGCCGGCCGGCCCTACCCTAGGGCCGGCCGGCCCTACTTTGTGGGGTCTCGGGCCCCGGTTGCTTGGGTGTGTTGCAGAGGCTTCTAGTGTTCCGATGCCGATGTTGCCTTCGCGGATAAGTTTCGTGATAATTATGCACTTTAATCCCTCTTTTACGCTTTTCTGGAACAACCCGTGGAAAATACAGAACATGCAAAACTCGTGAAAATTATCAGTTAAAACCCTAAACTAGTATGTATTCATGTGTCATTTCATGTCTAAAGTTCTAATAAAAGTTGACGTTATCGACCGTCAACACTCGCTCGACTCGCTCGTTAATGGCTCGGCTCGAACTCGACTCATTTTATAATGAGCCAGCTCATTTTATAACGAGCCAGCTCGAGTTGGCTCGCGAGCTGCTCGTTAGCTCGTACGAGCCAGTCAATTCACAAGTCATCAAAGTAACGTGCCAAACGAGCCAGCTCGAGCTCACTAACGAGCCGAGCCGAGCAAGCTTTCTGGTTCATTAGTATAACGAGCCGGGCCAAAACGAGCCGAGCCAAAACGAGCCGAGCCGGCTCATTATCCAGCCATCGCCGTGGAACACGAGGAAGATAAAAGGCCTGGAGCTAGCGACGTGTCGTGAGAACATAGGTGATAGAAATTATGCATTTGAATATGGGTTTACCTGTGTCTGTGTAGAAACATTTTTACTCTGTTTGGCGAAATTTATGACCATGGTCGATTTGTATGGCTAATTTGCTACGAGAAAAAAATTTATTACTGAAAAGTTGAATTGAAATTAGGGCTGAAGCGAACGGGCGTGTCCGCGATTATTTATGAACAGTTTTTTTAATGATCCAGCATTCATGGGAATCACGTTATTGTGATTATGAGCTAGACGACTGGGATCACGTCACTGAGAGATTGTTATTAGTTATATATATACTGTAGCATCTAATACTTTCTATCCTGGTTGGGATATGATTTTCTATCCTGCAATTTATTGCACACAGTAGCACCTACACCTAATATCTTCCATTGATGATCGATGAGTTATTGTGAGTCTACTATGGTATTTGTTCCCCACTGTAATGTATTTGTTTGGTCCCGTATATTAAATATTAAATATTGACTAAAACGATAGTTAATTGTATAAATTGTGATTATTTTATAAGATAAATTTTTTAAACCTAAATATGACAATATAATGGTACACTAAATATGTTCTAATGATGAATTAATTAGTCTTATTGATTTTTTTTAAAGTAGTGTTCATTATAATCGGTTTTTATAAATAATTAATATTTAATACTACTAAAAATTAGTCAAACATTCGGTATGACATGAAAATTTAGGTCATATTTGGCACAGTTCTACTTTATCAGTGAAGTTGTTCTTTTAAATAGCTTTATGAGCAACTTTTTGATGAAACTTAGCTGTTTTTAGAAATATTGTTTGGCAAAACAGCTTCATGCATTGTTGAAAGAGAGAAACAATGGAGAGCTAGGATAATCTACTTTTTTTAACTTCATGTTAACTTATCTTTTTATGAGAGGGTGATAAAAACAGTTTTACCTACAAAGCTGTTTTTTAAAAAATATTTAGCTAAAAATAATTCACAACAGTTCATAAAAGTGTTTTAAGTTGTCCCTTTTATTGTGCAGTAGCACCTACATGTGGTCCCTAAAACCAGTGGAGTAGTTGGATTTTAATCAGCAGCAGTTCCACGTTGCCGGACACAAGAAGTCGCAAGGCCGGCGCAAGGAAAGTTTTTAGTACCCCCTCACTAAAAAAGTCATTTTAAACTTTTAGACATCGTGTTTGACAGTTTGTTTTAGCAAAATTTCCCGAAGAAAATCAATCTAATTACATCATCATACTTTTTAAACTTAAGTTAGAGAATTACAAAAATATATATTAATGTTTATAATATAAAATGCATACTATTAGACTAATTATGAATGAATTTTAATACTATTATACTTTTCAGATATGGGCTGCAATCTGACTCTATAAGGGTAAAGATAATCGATTACAAGTATAACACAAACTGTCCAAACATGTTATGCAACAATGATGCTAAGACCAATCGCAGTGCGGTCCGGGGAGGGCTCTGGTACAAGCGCGCGTCCGGGAAGAATCCCGGAGTAGCGGAGGTCCGCTACGGCCTGCCGTGGCTCACCACGCGAGGAGAGAGACGGACTGGCGGAGGAGAGGCCCCACCACGCGTCGTCTGCCCATGGCCCGCGCCGTCGCCGTCGAGGTGCCCGCAGCCGCGCCATCGCTGGGAAGGCGCGCGCGCCCGACGCGGCTGAGCTCGAGGAGGGAGAGGCCGGACTGGGGAGGGAGGCCGCCGGCGCGGGGAGAGAGAAGGTGAACTCGCGCCGGGGAGGTGTCAAGGTGCTCGCCGTCACCATCGAGGTGCTCGCCGTCGACCTCGCTGTCCATGGCCGTCGTGGGGAGGTGGAGGCCGCCGGGGAGGCGCCCGCGGCCACGCCCTCACCGGGGAGCCATGGCCGAGGCCCCAAGGGTGAAGCCGTGCCTCCCCGCGCGGGCTCGCTGGCGTGGGCCAGCCTCGCCGCCGTCCAGCCTCGCCGTCAGCGCCGCCGCGAGCCCGGCCCGCCCGCCCGCCGCCAACGTCGCCGCGAGCCCGGCCGAGCCGCCGCGCGCGCCCTCACCGGGACCGGGGCCGGGGCCGGGGCCGCCGCGTGCCCTCCACCCTCCATGGAAGCTCGCCAGGGAGGGGAGGGGAGGAGGAGAGAGAGAACATGTGGGTGGTGAGGGAGAGAGAGAGAACAGGAAGGGAGGGGGAGAGAGGGTGGGTGGGGGAATAAAAAAAGGAAAAATAAATATAGAGTAGAAATATAGAGGATAGATGGATGCAGGAGAATGTGATATAGAGAAGAGAATCTCGATGATCAGGACAGAATATTCCTTTTAGATGAGAGATTTAGAGGACGATGAGTGCGGTTGGTCTAATGCTTCTCCGTTTTTGGAGAGGGGTCATGTGGGCCCTCCAGGCAGCTAGGATGGGTATCAAATGGGTAGTTGGAGATGGTAGAAAAGTGAGATTTTGGGAAGACCAGTGGTTTGGGAATTCCAGTCTGGCCATTCAATTTTGGCCTTTGTATGTGAATAACAATAGACAAGGCAAAACTATTAGCCAAGTCTGGGATGGGCAGGTGTTAAAACTCTCCTTTAGGACAGAGGTTTCTGAGGAGTTAATGAATTTGTGGTTTGATTTGCTAAGCATAATGGAGACTGTACATCTCCAGGATGTTAATGATCAGATTCTCAGGAGCTTTAGCTCAAGTCGTAGATACTCGGTCCAGTCTCTATATGCTGTGATTAATCATAGGGGTGTGGTGCCCAGGTTTATACCAGCTGTGTGGTCTTTAAAAATCCCACCTAGGGTCCAAATTTTCCTCTGGTTGTTGTCTAAAAATAAAATTTTGACTAGAGATAACCTGGCGAAAAGGAGAGAAGTGTCTGATCCTTATTGTCTTTTTTGTATGAACTTGGAAACTGTGGGGCATCTGTTCTCTGAGTGTGTGTGATAGCTAGAAGTGTTTGGGAAACTGTCTCTGAGAATTTGGGTCTCGGCATCGGTTATAGCTTTGAAAACGTGGCTACCTTTTGGTTATCTAATAAGAAACATGCTTTGACTAACATTGTTAGTTCAGCTGTGTTTTGATGTATTTGGAAACTGCGTAACAGTATCTGTTTTCAGGGGGATGTGTGGACAGGAGAGAAGATGCTATGGATATGGATGGCCAAGATGTTGAGGAGATGGGCGCCGCTGTAGGAACTGGACCTGAGAACCAAGGTGGAGACGGTGTTTCAGAGATTGGAAGACAAAGCAAAACAACCGTCAAGGATATGCTCGGATGGGGCAGCGAGATCAGGGTCGGGAGCATTGGATGTTAAATCTTTGAGTTTGGGCTCCAACACTGCGACTCAGCATGAGGATTGCGAAGATGATCTGCCCCATGGTGATGCTTTTGGGTCTGTTAATGTAGTGTGTTCATCTTGATTGAGAGATCTTTAGCTCTTTTTGACTGTTGCGAAGTGTGTTGGGCGGGCGCGCCGTTACGCAGGACCTAAACTGTTTGGATCGCTTTATGTCTAATAAAGTAGGGGAAACCTTTTGTCTTAAAAAAATTATGAATGAATTCTAATAATAAGTTTATTTGAAGTCATAGTTGTGAATATGAAACTTAATTAAACGTAAACAATCTTAGCTAGCATCGTAGTATTTCATTCATAGTTGCTTTTTTTTTTTTGTCAGATGTAGTGCCATCCACGCTCGGCGCGTGCTTGATCCCTTCCGCGGCCCGGGCCCGCGCCCGCCGCCCGGTCGTCCACTGTCTCGCGATCTATTTTCCATGGCAAAATTTATCCTTATTATTAAATCTACACTGGAGTGCATAAACCCCGCGGGCAGTCTCCACGACTCCACCAAACGGCCAGGCCTGCAACTGCAAACTTGGTCGTGTGCCGGCGTGCCCTGCCCACAAGCTATCGGCGGCGCGAGGAGGAGGCTAGCTATAGCCATGGGCTCTTCCGAGGCGCCCCTGCTGCTCGCGCACCCGAGCGGTGGGGAGGAGGACGTGGGAGGTCGGCGCCGCCTCCGCTGCTGCTGGTGGCGGCGTTGCGGCGGCGCTTCGTTGTCGGAAGGGTGGTGGTCGGAGGCGACGGCGGAGGCCGGGCGGCTGGCGGCTCTGGCGGCGCCCATGATCGCCGTGGCGCTGCTGCAGCTCATGATGCAGCTCATCTCCACCATCATGGTCGGCCACCTCGGCGAGGTGCCCCTCGCCGGCGCCGCCATCGCCACCTCGCTCACCAACGTCTCCGGATTCAGCGTCCTCGTAAGTGTCGATTCCCTTCCCTTGGGCAGTTGCCAGTCGGGCTGTTCTTCTTCGACACCCCCCCCCCCCCCCCCCAACACCCCCCACCCCACCCTCTCTCTCTTTTTAAATTCAAAGCTCTTCGCTCGGAATCAATCGGGGAGAAAACAAGGGGATTTGATTGGTGCTTGCTTCGCTCTCGAATGAATCCCGTCGTGTTAAGGCCAAGTACAATAACGGGCGAATCGCCTGCTACGTCAGCTGTGTGTCCTAGCTGGAGGAGAGAGGGACTTGTGCTTGACGACGGCAACGTCGCCGGGCTTCACACGGAATCCAAGAACTGCACACAGA
Organism: Eremochloa ophiuroides; assembly: GCA_038502445.1. NCBI lineage: Eukaryota > Viridiplantae > Streptophyta > Magnoliopsida > Poales > Poaceae > Eremochloa > Eremochloa ophiuroides. The sequence goes on along the minus strand of JAHLJS010000002.1, from coordinate 106,556,674 downwards.
ACCCAACACTTTTATTTTAGCTAGCTCTCTCTTTCTCTCTTCCATTCCAGCCAGCTCTCTCTTCACATGAGTAAATAAAAAATAGTCTTAGATTGTGTGTAGAGACTAACTATTATATTGGCTAGGCATGTTTGAATGAGTTGGCTTGGCTTATAGCCAAGACTTATTGACCTTGCTCTAATGGCGTACGGTAGCCGGTAGCCGCCTCGCCGATCGATGGATGCCGTTTGCTTTTGAGCGTGGCTTCTTCTGATTGGAACGTGTGGCTTACCGGCTGTATATGTTGTTAAAAAAAAAAGGTCTAGTGGCTGTAGCTGTAGCCTGTAGGCCTCCGTGACTCGAACACTCGAACTCGCTCGATCGCATCGGCAGCATGCGGCCTGGTACCACAAGCACAAGGTGCTCGTGGGAATGCGCGGTCCTGTTGCTGCACCATGCCCTTTAACGAATGACGATGCCCACAGATCGGACACCGGATCATATTCATATCCGGTGACGTCTGATCACATTTGCTCTCATCTGATGGGGTACTTGGTCAAAAAGGCATGCGGAGCGTGATGCTCAACAAAGTTACCCGATCCCTGAATCAAAAAAAAAAAAAAGGCTACCCGATCCCATTGCCACGCAGATACGACAGAACCCACCCCAGCTTGGGACACGGACCCCCTTGAAACAGCCAACAGAGCTGTTGCCAAACTGAGAATATGCGAGTCGGGTTTGTACTGACTTTTACAGAACATCAATAGTTGGAGTTTGATCAGACGGTAATTGTACCACAAATACTGAAAATTGTGCTTCCAACTTCCAGGTCCCTTTTAGCCCTTCAACTGCTGTTAAATTCCGATTTTGAACTCAAAACCATACCTGCGCGGCTGCGCATGGACTAACCAGTTTGAAGAACAGGCTGATAAAAGTTTAATCAGACAATGATTTTCCTCTGTATTTTGTCCTGTGTATAATATTTATTATATTTCGGTCGATTCATTCTGATACATTTCTACTTCCATTCAATCAGATGGGACTCGCATCCGGATTGGAAACTATTTGTGGACAGGCCTTCGGGGCAGAACAGTATCATAAGGTAGCTTTATATACCTACAGGTCTATAATCGTACTCCTCATTGCGAGTGTACCCATGGCCATTATATGGGTTTTCCTCCCAGCCATACTTCCTCTCATAGGTCAGGATCCAGAAATAGCGAGTGAGGCCGGCAGGTATGCCTTGTGGCTTATCCCTGGTTTATTTGCCTTTGGTGTGGCTCAATGCCTTTCAAAGTTCCTCCAATCTCAGAGCCTGATTTTCCCCATGGTTCTGAGCTCCTTGACTACACTCGTTGTCTTTATTCCTTTGTGCTGGTTCATGGTTTACAAAGTTGGGATGGGTAATGCTGGAGCTGCTTTTGCAGTCAGCATCTGTGACTGGGTTGAAGTCACGGTTCTTGGTCTTTACATTAAGTTCTCACCTTCTTGTGAGAAAACTCGTGCTCCATTCACGTGGGAAGCTTTTCGAGGGATTGGCAATTTCATGCGGCTGGCTGTACCTTCGGCTCTTATGATTTGGTAAGTAAATGTTACATCATATTTCCATTTTGATGATGCCTTCATGTTGACAGTTTCTACAGTCCAGACTGCAAATCCTGTTCAATACTCTTCTTCATAAGCTTCGAGTGCTTGCACTTTCTTATTTTATTGGTGATATCAATCAATTTTCTTGATAACAGTCTTGAATGGTGGTCATATGAGCTGTTTGTTCTGTTTTCTGGGATCTTACCAAATGCAGCACTTGAAACTTCTGTGCTCTCTATATGGTAAGCATAGTCATAAATATATGAAGCGTTTAATCATGTGCTGCAACATTTACAAAGTTAATGTTTTTTAACAGCATCTCTACAATAATATTGGTGTACAATCTCCCATATGGTATTGGAACAGCTGCAAGGTAGAAGCATATCTTGTTATATATCATCATTTATCAAATTAATTATATTGCTCTCTACTGCCTACTTAACCTGACATCTGCTGTGTCCATGTTTCAGCGTGCGTGTGTCAAATGAACTAGGTGCGGGGAACCCAGACGGTGCTCGCTTAGTAGTAGTTGTCGCCTTATCCATTATAATTTGCACGGCAGTTCTGGTGAGCGTAACTCTTCTATCGTTGCGCCATTTCATCGGAATGGCTTTCAGCAATGAGGAGGAGGTTGTAAATCATGTCACCAGAATGGTACCGTTGCTTTCAGTTTCAGTTCTCATTGACAACCTCCAAGGAGTCCTTTCAGGTACCTATACGAACAACAATCTATTGTCACTCACTCAGTTGCATCATATAAATAAGAGAACTACATAAAGGGTCTGGTTCATAATTTTGTTGTCCCATCAGGTATTTCTAGAGGCTGTGGTTGGCAGCATTTAGGCGCCTATGTCAATTTGGGCGCGTTCTATCTTGTTGGCATTCCTGTGGGGCTTGTTGTGGGTTTTGCTTTGGATCTAAGAGGAGCTGGGTTCTGGATTGGCATGATAGCTGGTGGAGCCATACAGGTCACTCTCCTATCAGTCATAACTGCAATGACAAACTGGCGGAATATGGTAGGCTCTTCTTTCCTTTTTCTTTTATTTTGTTGTTCTTCTTCTCCATATCATTTTTTTAATGTCTCTCCAGTATCATTTTACTTCTACAAACGAGACAATTGCTTTCCTTTCTCTGTTACATTTTAAAAATTGTTGGTTCTCTCTAATCCCTTAACAAGTTAGCATTGGGTGATGAAAAGGACTATTGGGTATGTCAGATAATATAGACACTGATTCTGCAAAGACTATTTGCTCAAGCAACAATATCTGAAACCTAGTTCTTTAATTTCTGAAAAGCTGGCAAGACATTCTGAACCTAGCTCGACAAATTTCGGAGCTTGTGAACAAATAGTGAAACCTATATTAGTAATTTTGGTAATCATGATGTCAACGATATTTGAACCCTATTTCAATATTTTTGAAAAAAGTGAGTGATCATCGCTAATATAAGGATTTAATGAACGTTCACAGATACTAATCTTCAAGAAAAATAAAAGGCCCAATTCACAAATTTTGGCAAATAATGTCAGGGGCATTTAACCTGATCCATTGTTTAATTTTCATTTTTTTTTTTGTGAGTGGTCAGTAATATGAGCATATAGTCAATGTTAGCTAGTTGCTTATCGATCGGGGAGAAAAAGTGGCAGCAGGTTAAATGTTTCACAAGAAAAAGGACTGGCATAAATGTTCATCCACTTCGATTTGTGTTATTAAAATCTTTCAATAAAGTGTTGCCAGGATCCTATTCGCATTTGAGGTAACCAAGTCCAACAAAATGTGTTTTCATTTATTTCATGCCATGTTGTTCTAAGGCTAGTTGTCTTCTCCAACTATTTTGATCCAACACAGAAAAGAATCAGAACATCTTGACAAGCATTTATTAACGGTTATTATATTTTTCTGAATATTTTACTTGGCAAAACCAAACTCTGATTGAAAGGGATCTTCTAACGTATAAGTAGAATTATCTATATTTCCATAGCCTAAATATATGTTCTTATTCTTTATCTTGGTTCATAATTTGCAGGCTGACAAAGCTAGGGATAGAGTATATGAGGGAAGTCTTCCAACACAAGCAGATTGATTATTACGAACTTGAAGTCATATCCGAATATCTCCAATTTTGCTGCATCCTAATTGTTTGTTTAAAGAGCTGTCCATGCCACGGATCTGTACAAAAACGTTATGAATATGTCTCTCTTCCCAAGATCGTTGTCCGATGAAGGTCGTAAAAGATATGCTATTTTTATACCTACTTCTTTTATGAGAACCATCTTATCTCTTAGGTCATTCCCAGTGCTCCGCCTTAGCTTATGCCTTGGGGATTAAATGCACAAGCAGGATGAAATTTGATTTCACAGTCAAGTTAATGAGAAGAAAATGAGTATAACAACATATACATTGGGGCAAAGGTATCCTTGGTATATGTTCTGGCTGACGCAAGAGGAGACCGACCGCGCGCTCGTCGACGTCCCTCTTCTGCACGACGAGCCGACGAGGCCCATGCCGACCTTGCCCTCCTTGATTGAAGAACAAAAGAATAGCAGGATGGGATCAGGAAGCTTCTGGCCGACGGGGCGCTGCTACTTCAACTTGACTACCGCAAGGTTGCACAGGAACGGGCGGTTGAGGCAATTAGTGAGGTTGAGAAGTGGAGATCACCGACGAGAAGTCTGGCAACGTGCGTCGGTGCGTGTGATCTTCAGAGCCTGTTTGGATATCTCTGGAAGACTCCGGGCTCATCACTTTCGCCTGAATCAAATTTGGAAAACCTCGTCGAATTTCCAAAGTGGCCAGTTAGGGCTGGACCTGGAAATTTGATGAATCGAATTGTTCTCACACTGTTCTTGCCTTCCAGGCTAGCCCTTAGCCATATGCTTTCGCTTGAATAAGTTGGTTCGAGTGACCATGTACTATAATTTAACAAGTACAACCTCTCCTAATAAGGCTTACAGGTACTGTTTATAGTATGTATTACTATGCTTGCGATGAGACAACCGATCCAGATTCTGTTAATCACACCATTGAAAAAAACATCAGTAATTGATATTAAGATTCTAAGAATATTGAGATTTTAGAATTACTTGTTCAAATTCATCTGCTAAACCTTTTTTTTTCCAAACTTTTTTTTTGTCAATAATAAAGCACCAACCTTTTAGGTTGGCCCACTGCCGTTATCAAACAATGGATCTTCCGCTTTTAACTGATCAGTCTTCTCAGAAATATCAGCAGTTCAGCAGACTTGCAAGCATTAGCCATTTTGGGCAGACCAATCTAAAACTGATCATTTCGGCTGTGTTCGGTGAAGCTGAAGTGCTGTAGATAAGCGCTGAAGTGCTGTAGAAGTGCTGAAATCTTGTGAGAGAAAAATACTGCTGAAGTGCTGAAAAATAAGCGCTTATAAGCGCTACCGAACGCAGCCTTCGTTCAAGTAGTAATAACCATAAGTTGCAGGTATACCGAGATAATATCAAAATCTCAAAACACCGCGCACTACAAAACAGACGATACAATTGCTTAGAGAGGCTTCACTGGCTCTGAGTTTTTATATAAATCTCTCAGCACGCCTGAATCAGCTAAGGACAGGGAATATGCGTGTTATGTGCTCAAAAGGAACGGTATCAGCTGTGTTCTTCTTGAGCTCTGGGTGATTGAACTCATTGCGCGGAAGAACAATCACTTGAGACTGCCCACCCTTCTCAATCACCCAACCTGAGTTTGCCGCATGGTACTCAAGAAACTTGTCCAACGCAAGACCTTCGATGTTGATTGCCTATAAAGAGGAGTGGTTTGTTAAAATATCAAGAAGAAATTACCCATGTAGCATACCCATGGAACCCTAGCACAAACCTGGCTGACCATGAATCAATGATTATGGTACAATTGACATAAAGCATACACCCACCTATCGTCTAATATGATTCTTATATTACCAGTCATATGAATATACAAAAACAAGCTCATGTGGCACCAGCACTTACTGAAGAACTTGAACATTAATTAAACAGGGAACACTGAACATTAATTAAAAAGGGAATACATCCTACCTCTGCAAGAATAGGCCTTGGAACTTTCTGGTATGTCAAGGCTAGTACATGAATCGCATAAGATTGGATTGCCTGTTCAAAACCTGCACGTTATGTAGAGTCAGGACTCAGGACAAATAAGACAGGTCAAAAATGCATATCACATGGCCTAAAATATCATCCAGCTGCTGATTAAGTGATTATGTTTGAATAAATCCACACTTCCACAGAAAATTCTTCCCATACCATTGAAAGAACCAAGGTAAAATGAGGTCACCATAAGAAAACTTAATGACTAGGAGAATAGAAGATATCAAACACTTGTAACAGAACAGGGAAGGTACACAAAATAATCTACTTGGGTAAGAATACGCAGTTCAGTGTTCAGTCAACACCAATGACAAAAGGCACTTATGCAGCCAAGTCTGACAACTGGAACATCATTTCAAATATGTACTAGGAAACCAGTGTGAACATTAAAACTTTAACATCCATAAGAATTGCTCTGAGCATTAAGACTCAGATTGAAGCGACAAGCTCACATTAGAATATCTAACAGACTGCATATCTCAGACTCGATGGCTCAAGAAATGTATTTACCTGGAACTGCTTCCAATATGTGGCGGTTCTTTGCTGCTTCATCCCAAAACTGACAGAACCTAGCAGTCTTTAAGCAAAACACTCATGTTAGCTATAGATTCCTTGCTAGTTTTTACTTGTGAACATAAGTTATACCAAGTATGTACCTCTAGGTAGTGAGAGAGAACTATCAATGTCTTGAATTGCTCCTCCATTTGCTGAAACACAGACACAGACAAGTGAACTCAACATATTAACAAAACAACGTAGCCAAAAAAACAAGGCAACAGGACAGTTCTTGTATGGAATCTCTGCATCTGTGACATTTGCAAGACTAGCCTGTTTCATGCAAAATTTCAAACTCACAGAGCACAATATATATTCAAAGATGGGTGTGGGGGCTTCTTTATATCTATAAATATTGGATATTGTGCACTTCATCAAGCATGAGCCATAATTAAATAGTGTGTAATCCAGGTCCACACAGCATATCTGAACTATTCAACTAAAAGGGCAGGATGTAATTTTCATACCACATGTTCAGGGATTAAGAATAAGCACAGGCTGAAGTCAGGGGCCGGCATTGCCATGAGAGCCTGAAAAGAGAACATCATGAGCAAAGCCAAAAATAGTCAGAAGTGAACTCAGATATGCTACTGATCAATAAAACCAGTATGTGGGCCATTAAATGTTCCAACCTTAATCAGTATGTGGGCCACAATCTGTATGCTCATCCTTTGTGGCTCAAACTGCAAAAGGAAACCAGCAATAACTAAGAAAACATATGAATGGAACCACGATATTTGTAAAATGATCTCCTGGAGACTCGTTGTTACCTGGTACAGGCGAAGAAGGCTGAGATTTGCATCCAAGTTATATGTTTGAGACGAGACCTAAACAGGACAAAAGAAAAGGACCAAAATATTAGGAAAAACTAATGTTACCAAGAGTCCAAAATACAATGCATGTGATGTTCTACTGTTCTTATAACCTAAAAGAAAATTGGTGGTCAATGAATTGATTGAAAAGGTTCATTTATGAGGTATCATCCACCAAATAATTCATTCTGCAACAGCAATACCATTTGCTTCATATCATAGAAACTTAAAACATCTTATAATAGCAATGGCAAACCAAACCTGCCTATTATGATCATCAGAATAGTATTCTTTTTCATTCACCACAGAACCCCAGGATAGTACACGTACAAAGTTAATCTATTTTCTAAAAATTCCTGCTGAACGCTTATGATAAACAAACTCGAGCACCGTCCTGAATTCCCAGCAAACATACAACGAAAAGGTGTAGAATATCCTAAATTTCCCAGTATCATCGACATACAACGATATCCAGTTAATCTAGCATCTGACCACCCCAACGATTTCACCACCGTTCCAATGTAAACATAAGAACGCGCTATTTACAAGCACAGCTAAAAACGGAATCTGAAAACCCCACAAGCAAAACCTGCAGAAACAAGAGCATCCCGGTGGTTAGGGTTTACCTGCTCGTTGACGAACTTCTCGAGGTCGTTGAGGATGTCGGGGTTGTAGGGGTTCAAGGCCACGAGGTCCACCGTGTAGTTCTCCGCCGCTTGTTCGGTCGCCATCGCAGCCGGTCTCGAGAACCCCCAACGTTAGCTCGATCTCGCTCAGAAGCCGGAGTTGACGGGGGAGGGGAAGTGGCGGCGCGGCGGAGGAGAGGCGACGCAAGGGTTTTCAGAGGAGAGGCCGAAGCAGAGCTGTTGTCAAAGGCCCACTGTGTTGAATCTTCTCCTTTCTCGGCTCGTTGGCCCATCTCGACGCTGCAATTGACCCATGCAACAAATACACACTCCTTTTCTTTGTTCTTCTAAAAAAAACTCAATTTCTTTGCACTTTTTCTCTACAAATGCAATAGTATATACTGATATAACTCTCTATACTTTTATTTATTTTATTTCTATGTTTTATTTTATGTATTTTTACTTTTAGTTCCTTTGTTTTTTTCTTTGTTTTCATTTTGAAATTTCTCCTTTCATTCGACTTTCTTTTACGATTTTCTTGTTACAACCTCTTACGTCGTCTAGTCAAGGTCCTTGTTTTACCCTTCACTTATCTACCATTTTTGTTCTGTCAAATGAGCTCCTGCTACATTTAATTGGCGTATTGACCAAATACGATGATTTGATATACCTGTGAGGCTGTGCAGAATGCCTACTTGCTAGAGTTAATTGATGCTTGATGGAGGCCCTCCTTGATAGACTATCAGGTTGGTCTAGAATGTGAATGGCTTGCGCCACGTGTATACAATTTTACACATGCATGTCCAAATTGTTATGACTTACAGTGCGGGATGCAACGCAGGATACTATTTTTCATAGACATATTGGCCTCGAAGAAGTAGTTGCTTGTAATATTAGATCTAAGAAGAGATATATCTTATAATGTCTTGGTCAAACGAACAGGGAGGCACGAACAAAAAAGAACTATTGTAGGCTTGTAACTTGCATTTCAAAGTTAAGATGGAATACCCTGAGACACCATAATCTAACAAGGAAGGCACTGGATCTAAAAGCGTTTGGCGGCGTATAGAGTGATCCTACGAGAGCTTGTTATTTTGATCAATCAGCGTTTATTTTCAGTCACGAAACAGTATTTTTCTCTCACAACAAATCAGCACGAGCCGAAATCAGTGTCTATTTTCAGTCCAAAAGAACAAGCTCTAATAATTGTATTATTGTTGGTGATGATTGGTGTGAAGAGCATAAATGGGCATGATTTTTTTTTAGTTCTAACATCTTGCATGAGTATATGAAGTTGTTGACATATGTGAATCGGTACTATATTTTATATGAATCTGTATTATACTTTTTAGGTGCTGCAATGCATTTTGGTATGGAATCTAGATTCTCTCTATAAACTTTTCTTAGTTGAAACAGGATCACTTGGCAAAAATCGGTAAACCCATTTGACTATTGATCCAGATTCTCCTAAAAATGTACTGAAATCATTATGAAACACCTAATTTGATGATTTCCATTCGTGTTCAAAATCAAGAAACATTTCAAATGAACAAACCGTTTGGTAGGGATTCTAGTGGTTCACTTAAGAATCCGAAACATTTCTGTCATCCAAACGATTATCCTTCATCTTCCATCTGACCTTGTATATTTTTTGTGTTATGATACATGTTTTTTTTTAAAAAAAATATGTTTGGTCCTTCATCAATTAGGTAGTACTTGACCCCTTATAAATTCTGTGCATATATGCAATTGCAAGATGTGGATAGCCTTGTTGATTTTATTGACACTATGTGATACGCGTTCCTTTTTGAAAAGAAATGCGATGCGAATTATTGGACACAAATGTACATTTGAATGTTGCATGAAGGAGCTAATCATCCTGGGTTTTCTAAAAGGGAAAATGGTAGATCCATTAAAGTAAATGCAAAAAAGCGGTCCAAATATGCAATTTATACCTATTCAGCAATCAAATAAGACCAGCTCCATGGGCATCTAGGTCCTTTGGTACTCGATCAGGACTAATAACCTCCTTATCCTTTGCGCAAAAATAGTATTGTCAAAACACTCAGATATGATTCTCTCTAGACAAATAGATAGCAGATAGAAGGTGCCAACTTTCCAGGAAAAAAAAAAAAACTCAATAGAAATAAGCTGCAAAGGGTATATACCTAGATAACAGTTTTCTAGGCAAAAATTTATTTGCCCCTAACGTCATGGGTCCTCCGATCCCTTAAGGGCAGATTGTAGGAAATTCTCTCAGAAATACATTGTTCATCCAATAAAACACTGTTCATACTTGACAGTCATCATGCATGCAGATATAATCCATCGATGACACCTGGAGTCTCCTAAATTAAAAACTCTCTCCCCAAACACCGGCATTTGAGCACTTGAGAAACCATCGGAGTGATCAACGAAGCACTTGAGACACCATCGGAGTGATCAACGAAGCACTTGAGAAACCAGCTGGAGAAGCTGCCTCTCGCGTGCCTCCAGGTCCCTCCGCAAGGCAGCAATCCCCTCCACCTGACGGCTGAGTTCGGCGATCAACCGCGACGACGACGCGACGACGACGCCCCGGCCGCTGTAGCCGGCTCGCCCCTGCTCGCGTGCGTCATCAGCTCGTGCACGATCCTCGCCACCAGCTGCTCGTCGTGAGGCCCCTGCTCGATCATTTCCTTCACCCGCGCTAGTGCGCTCTCACGGCGGGCCATCATCTCTGCCAATCGTATATCGATCAGTGAATACGTAGCTTAATTAGTAGTGCCTTGTTTGCTCATGCATGGATCGATGTGGGATGCTGTCACGAGATATTAATTACGTACCTGCATCTCTGTCAGCATCCGCCTTGCCGTCGGCGTCACCAGCCGGAGCCGCCCGGGCGCCGAGACCGTCGTCGTCGTCGGAGGCGGGCGGCAAGTTGAGGTCGAGGGGCACCGGCGGCGTGCGCCCGTGACGGGTGGGACGACGACCGTCGTCCGGGGCGGGCGGGGGCGGGAAGTTGAGCCGCGCGCGCTTCCCGCGGATCCGGAGGGCCGCGCGGTCGTACACCGCGGCGGCCTCCTCGGCGGTGCCGTAGGTGCCGAGCCAGGTGCGACGCCCCAGCCACGGGTCCCTGATCTCCGCCGCCCACCTGCCTGACTCCCGGCGGTACCGAACGCCCCTGTACTTCTTGGAGCATGGAGGAGGGGTCGCCGGAGTCGGAGTCGGACCCGTAGAAGAGGAGGCACTCGAAAGCCGCGCGCGCTTGTGCGATGGCGATGCTCGCTTGGAAACTTGGGGAGTGCGGCGGCGGCGGCGCTGGATCCTGGTCGGAGCGGTGGTGGTCTGAGTCTGACTGACGATGGTGATGGTAAGAGCAGGAGGAACAGTGACGACAGCCGCCTTCTTCGGCTTGCAGTACTTGCAACCGCCGGCCTCAGACGACCAAGCTGCGGGAGGAGACAGCGGCTCCTGGTCGTCGTCGAGGTCCTCGGACTCCTCGCCAGCGAAACGCTCGAACTGGGTCTCGAAATCATCCTCGTCGTCGTCGTCGGTCACGACAGCAGCGGCATCGGCAAAGAGCGTGGCGGCCGTCAGCGGCCGGTGCACTCGCGCGGGGACGAGCCCGGCGAGGATGGCTCCCCCACACATATCGGCTCTTGTTGAGCTTGGCCGACGGCGACGCTTGCCGGTCTGCAGTACAGAGAGAACGGGAACTGTACAAATGGACGAACCGCGTCGCAAAAAAATAAAAAAATAAAAAAAAGGAACCGGTTCTGGTTGACGGTGACGTGGGCTGGCCAAGACCGTGGGCTCGTGCTCGTTGGCCGGAGCCCGCACCGGTTTTGGCTCTGTTGGCTGAACTAACGACCGCTGAAAATAAACGCTGATATTGATTTCTTATAAGAGAAAAATATAAAAAAAAATAATAAATAAGCGATTTTAAGCTCAAACGAACAGAGCATTTGTCCCAAATATTGTGGGCGCCCAATCTATGGGCTCCGAATCGAATGCTTACGTATGAACGCTCGTTCAGTCTTTCTCGAAAAAAGTACGCAGCCGGCAGCCATGCATTCTAGTTCTAGGGCCCGTTTAGATGGGAAAAAGTTCAAGAAAAGTGCACTGTAACACTTTCGTTTGTATTTAACAATTTTTATCCAATTATAGCTCAAGTAGACTCAAAAGATTCATCTCGAGATAGCTAAGAAAAAGTACAAACATGCAACAGCTCCTACTTAATTTAATGCTCCATGCAGACAAAAAATACAATTGATGTGATGGAGAAAACGAATTTTTTTTTGAACTAAACACCCCCCTAGAGCTTCGATGACCGCTGCTGACGATGATGCAGCAGCTGGCCACCAGTGATCTCAACATTGAGGGGAGTAAGCAGTTGCCACTATACGAAGGATTGAAGGGGAGTAAGCAATTGCCACTATAGGAAGGATAGCGATGCCATGCCATGGGCTTTTTTCAGCCCATGGGGCCATACAAGCTCCGAGAATCCTTAATACCATAGATTTTCAACTCCTAGATCCTTGCGTAGTCAGGTGATGAAGAAGGTTTTCTACACCGAATGTATAAGGCAAGTCCATGATACCCTATTTAGGTCTTGTTCATTTCTACACCAGACTAAAAGGGTTAGAGAGGATCGAAAAGAATTGAGGAGTACTTGACTCGTAGGGGGTGCAAATTCCTCTTAATCCCCTCTACCCCTTAGTTTGGGTAGACCGAGCAGGGCTTTTATGTACATGGATACGCATCATGAACTGACGGTAAGTACCCACCTATTTTTTCTGTATTTCAACGGTCATAGCCCAAGTCAACGTGGTGAGGGTGCACATGAGCATGTCATCAGTTTTTCAACTGATGACCAGATCTCATGCCCATAGATGCCATATGGCTCTAATGCCAATTGTCCTTCATACAACCATTCCTCATCAATGACAGTGACAACCATTCACTTCTTTTGCCCCTCTGTATTGATTATGCTGCTAGGACACAGGCGCACGTCCGAACGCCCTCCTCCCCACGGTGGCAGCGCATCTTCCCTATGCCCGGTGTCCCCTTCCCCTATCCTCCATCGTCGGCCAGTGCCCCCCACCCACCGCCACGCGCGGCGGTCTCCCTATTCCCCCCACGATGTCGCCTCTTTTCTTCTCCAACTCTGGCAAGCTCGGCCACTGCCATCTCCAACTCCGGTGAAACTCCCTCGTCCCGACCTGGCTCGATCGCCTCCACCATTGCCAGGATCCAAGCAAGCAGGGAAAGGCGATCCTTTCATCTCTCTATCTCTTTCTTAGAAAGAAATGATTGGTTGGGAGCTGGGCTCCCGAGACAAGATCGAAGCATGCTCGCCTTGTGTGTAGGCATTCCTTCAAAGAAAAAATCTAGGCGCCACCTCATACCCCCCACTTGGCCTCGGCCGACCCCTTCTATATCCGCTGGAGTTTGAGAAGAAAGAGGGGGAGAGTTCACCAGAACCCTATCTCGCCGTCGCGGATCGAGGATGAGGAGGAGGAGGAGGAGGAGGAGGAGGAAGCCTACCTGGCGATCCGCTGCCGCTACCATCAGATCCGCTGCCAGCGTTGTCGGAACCCGCCATGGTCGGCACGGGGAGGTGGTGCGCCTCCGACGCAAAAAGAGGTCGCCGGAGAGCACCTCGCTCAAGAAGAGGTCACGTCGTCAGGGAGAAAGAGAGAGAGAGACGTGCAGGCACATACTGAGGCCCGGTGGAGACGGCGCGCGACTCGAGGGTGTCTATTCCGAGTCAAAGCGTTTCTGATGATACAAATAGCAAGCATGATCAGAATCATAAACACACTTAGCAAGAAAAATACTAATTACTAAAGGAAAGTTAGATACCATGATTTACATGGAAAGTGGAACGACTCATTTAAGGAAAAAAAAAAGCATACGACAACATGTAAGGAAGCTACTATAAAGATAAAAGATATAGGATGTGACAGTCAAAAAGGCTCTGTTCGGCTACCCATACCAGCCAGCACCAGCTAGCCACTCAGCAGTGTTTTTCTCTCAGAACAATCAGTCAGTCAGCCAGCCGTACCGTACCAGTCAGCCGAACAGAGACTAAGACGACTTCAAAACTCCATTAACTATACTATTATCATTATATTTTAATCTGTCTAGTCAACTACCAATTATTTTAGCCCCTCCCAACAACCAAATGTTTTCATGGACATACACTTTCTTATAGCTTTATTTACATCACCATATTACTATATTTACAATGATTTTTTCGATACAATTTATTAGGCAGAGTGATGTAATTCAAATATATGCCTTTTTTTAAAAAAGAATTATAGATTTTTATGGATTTCAGAGATCATAGAAATATACATCAAATTGTTCACAAACTTACGAATTTACAAATTGAAGGTGGGGACCGCCTACATGCGTTACAGCCTTGTGTCTGTGTGCCTGCGCTGGGCGAGGTCCGTTGACCTGAGAGAGAGGTAGGGCCCGCGCTCTGACGTACAAAAAGAGAGTGGACCGGAGGAAAAAGGTAGTGAACTGGAGGAGATGCAAACGCTCGTGAGGCCCGTGGATGGTTTGACTGAGAGAGGGAAAGCGTGCTACACCGGCCCGTGCCCTGCCCGTCTGAGATCATCCGATGCCGATCGAAGAAGCAAAAGGTCAGTTATTTGCTGCTCCAAAAGCTGTAACAACCAGTTGTTGAGTAGAAATTTTGTTTTTTTAATGAGAGTATCTCTGTGGTAGTCGTCTGATATTTTAGATGAGCATCAGGCACCTGCGGTCCAGCGCTCCTCACCGCTTGTTATACTATCTCCACGCTAGTTGGCCCCATCCCACCAGCACTCCTCCCATCTTCTTCTTCCTTCCTCCCCTCTCGAGCGCTCCTCTCTCCATGCCCTGAACGGTTGCAGCTTGCGACGCTGTGACCTTCCCCCATCCTGATAGTGGCCCATGACCCCGTGACATTCCCCCATCCCGACGCCGCGGCCACGGTGGCCCTCCCCCACCCCAACCTTCGGTGGTGGATCCATGGAGGACGAGGCCGGATCCACTCGCTCAACCTCTGGCGGCTCCTCCTCCTACACGCGACGGTGGCTCCTCTCCCATCATCGGTGGCCGCAACCCTCCCCAGCGACCGACCGGATCCGGCGGCGCCCGCTCCTCCATGCCCAGAGTAGCCACAACGGTCCTCTCCTCCCCCACTGGTGACAGCAGCGGCAGCCATAGAAACAAAATCATCCAACACGGCAACACGACAGCGGCGGCGGGGCTTCCCCTCCCAGCGACAATGGCGGCCACAGCCACTGAAACAGCTAACACGACAGCGGTGGCGGGGCTTCCCTCTCCCGACGACAGCGACGAGCGTGAGAGTGGGGCGGGACGTGAGAGAGGGTAACTGATAATCACTGTAGCAGGCGCCTGTATTTAAGTAAATCTCCAAGATTAATAGTCAACTTAGGAAAAAAAGTCAAACATATTATAATTTAGAATGAAGAGAGTACCCTCTCTGTCCCCAAAAAAGTATCGTTTTTGAATATTAGATATCATGTTTAACCGTTCATTTTATTCAATTTTTTTTATAAATTATAAAATAAATAAATTATTATTAAAGTATCCCTAAAGATAAAATAAGTTATAACAAAATAAATAATATTTATATTTTTTTAATAAGATAAATGATTCAATGAGATGTGTAAAATCTTTAAAACAATTTTTTTTTAAGATACCAGCACTCGGACGTCCGGACCGATAACCGCGTCCGGACGTCCGCTGCTGCCCCCCTGTGCCTGCGCTTTTGGCTACTGCTGCCCCTGCGCCATGCTGCATGCATGCGGACGCGCCATGCCTCCTGGTGCTAAGGCCAGTGTCAATGGCATATTTCATTACACGATTTTGAAAATATGAAACTTTGATATAAAATGAGTCATTCTTTTTCTTTTTGATGTGTAGTTTTATTACACAGTTTTATCAATTATTTTAATTTTTCCTGGGTGCCCATCTCTCTCTTCTCTCTCTTTCTTCGCCGCATGGAGACGGGCAAGCAGGCCCGGCGGCGCTCCCTCCAGGCAACGACGGCGCTCCTGCCCACCGAAGCAACCACCGCAACAAAGCCGTCCAAATCCCCCCACCACGCCGTACGGACACACCCATGGAATCCTGGCAACTCACCTGCCTGAGCTGCCTCCAGGCTCCAGCCAGCGGCTGCCCACCGTTTAGGCCCGCCCGGCTTCGAGATGATCCTGTTGAGCGGCGAATGGAGCCCCGTGTTCCCGTATGGCCCTCCTGCACACAAGACAGCAGCAAAAAGGAACAAAGAAATGAGCACGACGCCGGCGGAGCTCGAGACGGAAGTGAGCACGGCAGTGCGTCGGAGCTCGCGGCGGCGGTGCGGACGCGAGCGCGGCACTGTGTCGGAGCGCGACGGCGGACGTGAGCGCGACACTGCTTCAGAGCTCACGGCGGCGGCGCGGACACGAGCGCTGCGGCGGATGTGAGCACGGCAGTGCGTCAGAGCTCGCGGCGGCAGCGCGTACGTGAGCGCGGCAGCGCGTCGGAGCTCGCGCAGCGGAGGTGCTCGCTTGCGCCCGCGGCCGGCGGAGGCGCTCGCGGCGGCGCTAGATCGACGTCGCGGCCGGCAGAGCTCGCGCCCGTGACGGAGGTGACCCCGCGCCCCGGCTGCCCCGCACCTCCGCCTGGGCGCCCGGCGGTCCCGTGCCCCAGCGGCCCGCGGCGGAGTAGCTGCACTCGCGGCTACTTCAATCGACCGGATGAAACCAACGAACGGCCTCAATGCTAGTTTCACTGCGGTTTACCACACGTTGGAAACGCCGCCGACTTGTTTCGTGGGTATGAAACGAATTCCCTCTCTCTTCTATTAGATTCATTCATGTAAAGATTTTCTTTTTATTGATGTGACAACTCATTTAATATGCATAAAATCCTTTATAAAACTCTATTAAGATTGACCTAAGCCAATCTACGCTCAGATGCCATGGACCCACCACATGACAAGCATGGAGATTAATATAATTCACTTGTCAACTAATCAGAATCGGGTATCATTTCGATGTGTGGCCACCTACTTGGCTACTTTCTACATCGAAAGAGAGCTCCTTTACAGAGAAAGCCTGCTCCTGCCATTCGAGCAAAGCAAAACCACCGACCAACTAAAACCGATATTGTAAAGAGAGAGCTCCAAAGACATGGAGACGGAGTTGTGCGGAGAGAGAGAGGAGCGGTTTGCCGTGACCGCAGCGACAGGGGCCTTGGGGCCACTCCTGGCGAAGCTCGCTGCCCTTCCGGGTGATAAGACTAACCGCACTCATCGTCCTCTAAATTCTTCCTCTAAAAAGAATATTTTATCCTGGTCATCGAGATTCTCAGCTCTATACTACTTCCTCCCACACCCATCCATCCTCTATATCAACCCCTATACCTTCAGTGGAACCCACATCCTATTTTCTTTTTTATTTTTCTACCCCCACCCCCACCGGACGCACTCCCCATTCTATCCTTCCTCTTCTCTCTCCTCCTTTCTCCCCCACCGCAAGAGGCCGAGCGAGCGGCCGGCGAGCGGGACCTCCGCGGTGACCATCCCTTCCTCTCCCTTTCTTCTCTCCCACCGGGCCTCTCTCTGTCCTCCTTTCTCCTCCCTGCTCCCTCCCCACCTGCACCTCCCCGCCGGCCTCCACCTCCACCTCCCCGGCGAGCTCCTCCGGCCTCCGGTGGCGGATCCGTCCTCGTGCTCCACGGCGGCGCCCCTCTCCTCCATGTCGCCGGCGAGCAGGGGTCCCGGTGAGGTCCTCGGACCTCCCCGGTGGCGGATCCCTCGATGACAGCGAGCAGCGAGCGGCTCCGCTCTCTCTCTCTCTCTCCCGGTACCACGCGGCGGACGATGAGCAGCGCGCTCTCTCTCCCCACTATCTCTCTCCGGCAGCATCGGTGGGTGGGCCCCACGCCCGATATCGGAGCTCCTGGATGGAGGTATACTTCCCGGATGAATGCTCCGTCCAAAAGCGATCCAGGACGCTGCTGCGGGGGTTTTTCCGATAAACGATCCTGAAGGATGGTTTACTGGACCCCAGTGCAGTTGGTCTAAGTACAAGCTTCAGGAGGAGACCCGGCAATACATCGCGTCCATCAAATCCAAGCTCGAGCCAGTTCACGACCTCCTGGGGAAGTTATGGGGAAGGGAGGATATTGATGCGTCATGCAAGGATTTGATGACGGATGCCAGGGAGCTGTCCTACGACATGGAGGACAAAATCGACTATTTCATCACTCACTGTTCGTTTTTAGGTGGAACCAACTTCATCAAGCAGGAAATCATCGAGGCATTCATGGAACGCGTCAAAGTTGTATCCGAGCGGTGCCGCGAGGTCCAGATGACTGGTGAAGCCATCATCTGCAAGCGTAACAAGCTGACCACCGACCCTCGAGCTGGCTTCCTCCACAAGGATGCATCGGAGCTCGTGGGCATGGAGGAAAAGAAGAAGAAGCTCATCAAATTGCTGGAAGAGAACGAAATGGTATGCATTGTTGGATCTGGAGGGATGGAAAGACAACTCTTGCGGACCTGGTGTATCACACAATAGGAGATCAATTCCAATGTCGGGCTTTCGTGTTCGTGCACCCGAGTCCTAATATGATGGACATTCTGAGTACTATCCGCAGCCAAGTAACAAATGGTGCAACATCTGCTGGCAGCGTCACCGAACCTGAAGACCAAGAAAATATCATCGACGACATATCAATGTCCCTCTCTGACAAGAGGTAAGCAACACCTCTCGGTTCCCGCTCTACTTCATGATGATGGTCCTAAATTAAATATTCCGTATGTATTATTGTACTACTACTTTGAACAAAATCATATGATGGTATCTGCAATACTGTTTTACACAATAGCAATTTTAGAACATACATAATTAGAAGTTCATGAATACTTTTTTTATGGGAATAAAGTTCATGAATACTTAATCCAGAGTCCATGACAAAATGGAGAAATTGATTATCCTTTCTCTCTTTCATTTATTCATTTTAACACAACACCCACACTAGTATTCTGGTCCTAAATTGCAATACTGTTTTACACAATAGCAATTTTAAAACATATAAAATTAAACGTTCATGAATACTTAATCCAGAGTCAACGACAAAACGGAGATGGTATTTATTCATTTTAACACAATACCCACGCTGGTATTTTCTCAATCTTATCCGATGGCGATGATTGGCCTTGATTAACAGTTACTCTCACCACTGGACGACTGACCTTTAGTACCGGTCGGAAAACACTCTAGTACTGGTTCTCCGATACTAAATGCAAAACGATTTAGTACACGGCACCTCAACCGGTACTGAACTGTCTATTTTACAATTTTTTACTGTAGCAGATGGCTAACTTTTGTAATATGTATCTAATTATGACCTAAGTAGAAGATTTGTCTCACAGTATTTTACGAAACTGGTAAATTAATTTTAGTTTTTATCAACATTTAATGCTCTATGCATGTGTTCAAACATTGGTATGACAAAACTTTAGATATTTTGTGGTGAATCTAACAGGATCTTAGTATTGGTCGGTAAAAATATTAGGGATCTAGGACCTCAGGCCTCTCGCGAACCTACACAACACATGTGAATGAGTAGAGGACGCGGAGCGGGGGGGGGGGGGGGGGGAGGGGGGGGGGGGTGGTTGTTTGCCCGTGGGCCAAGGAAAGCTAGAGCATATTATCTTTTTTTTAGAAATAGAAAAACTACCTCCGTCCGCAAAAGAACGTAATTATGGGTTACGTGCTAGTCAAACTAGCTCAAATTTGACTAAATTTATAGTAAATATTACAAGGATTTATGTCTCTAAATAAATTTATAATGAAAATATATTGAATATCTAATCTAATGGTACTTATTTTGTGTTAAGGTTTTAGTCATTTTACGACATGCTTTAATCCATAAATCCGACAGCAACAATAATAATAATGGAATCAAAATAAGCATCGCGTATGCATATCCGCTACTATGACAGATTTCACGAAAACCTACGCACAACATCACTATGCACATAGGAAATATTACTGGGATTGGAATTAGATTATACCGTTGGGTGAAACCCGAGTTAGAACTCTGGGCAGCACCACCGCCGTTGTTCCTAGCGCCGGTCCTTGTCTGCGTCATGGTAACGAGCTCGGAGCAGCAGTCGATGGTGGTAGGTGTTCGCAGTGCCGACCCGCGAACGCTCGAAGAAGAACGAAAACTCGAAGGCAAACAGCAAGCAGTCGCGCGGATGCGTTCCCCAAAAACTGTATTGCCCGTCTACCCGTGCAGGTACGCTTGACGGACGGAGTTCCGGAGGCCAGCTCACCAAGACCCCTTGTGCGCGTAAGGAGCTCGGCCGGAGATGACGTAGAGCAGTTCAACTCAAGAACACAGTGAGCAGTGGAGAGAGATGTGGCGGCTGAGTCTTGAAGGAGCTAGGGGAGGGGCCGTATTTATAGTGGCCAGCGCTGGAAGCCCTAGCCGCCCAGGCGCAGGCGGTTTTACCCCTTTGCCCTTTGGCGCTAGTGCATTCCATGTCACTGCCACATGTGACCGTTGCACATGACCGTTGGCCCTTGTGACCGTTGTGCTGAGTGGCAAAACATGGCCCAGCACATCACGTCCGGCCAAGGCCAAGGCCACGGCCCACGGCCCACGGCCCGGGCCTGGGCGCGTACGCGTGCGCGACGCGGCGCGGCTCGGCACGGCACGGCAAGGTGGCGCGCGCGTGGTCTCCCCGCTTTCCCTCTTTCCTTGCACATGGGAGAGTCAACCAACATCCTATTTAAGTTAGGCTCACTCTCAGTGAGTTTCTCATGTGATACTATTCCATTTCCACTTAACACTTAATTGTGGCCCTTTGAAATTCTAGTGATTAATTGTTAGGCTAACTATGGGCCTAGCCCAATTAATCCAATAATCCCCACCGAATTTTTAGGGCACACAGTTAGTGTTCTCGGTTCATGAGTTGTTTGATATATCAGTATTTCGATGGAGACTGTTAAGTTGAACATCCATCTAGGAACAGGATTCCACTTGGTCACAACTGTACAATGGACTATGCCTTGAATTGTCAGTTTTGCGCAACGTAAGTTTTGTCCAGTTTCTTAACTCATACTAGGCTGCCTAAAGCATCCCCTCTGGTTGGAGCATATTAGTCACACTCCGGGCCTTTTCATGAGTATTTAGAGACCACCCGAATCTCATAGACTGTGACTAGCAGTTTAACTCATATAGGTGTGTTCGTTTGAAGATGCCCTGTAGGCCAACATCTTTGCTTATCTATAAGCCACACGGATCACATCAAGGTATTTCACCAACCTGCCATACAGTACGGAAGAGAAGTGCATTCTTCAAGAGAGGGACTCAATAAAGGATCTCTTCCCTCACTCCACTTATAGCTTGTTTCGCCACTCTAATTCACGGGATCTCCGATCACATAGAGCAAGTTGCCACTATAGTAAACTTCACGTGGGTCTCAGTCCCATCTCACTCGATGCACTATCTATCAAGTTACGTGATAGTCATTTTGTGAATTGATCTGTCAGATTTTTAGATGTATGGACATAGTTCAAAGCTATCACTCCGGAGTTTCTCAATTTTCTGACAGATTTCAACCGCCTCTTTACATGCCTAGTGGTCTTGAGATTATCCTTAGAACTGTTTATTTTGATTATGACTGTCTGGTTATCACAGTTCATGGAAATTGCGGGCACAGGTTTTTCAACCACCGGTAAATTCATCAGGAGTTCCCGAAGCCATTCAGCCTCAACAGTGGCGGTATCAAGTGCTGCTAGTTCTGCTTCCATGGTTGACTTCGTTAATATAGTCTACTTGCAAGACTTTTAGGAAACAGCGCCACCTCCAAGTGTGAAAGTATATCCACTAGTGGCCTTTAACTCATCAGCATCGGATATCCAGTTAGCATCACTGTAGCCCTCAAGTACTTTTGGGTACCCGGCATAGTGAATTCCGTAGGTTGCTGTTGCTTTTAGATAGCGCAACACTCTCTCAAGAGCACGTCAATGATCATCTCCCGGTTTTGAAGTGAACCGGCTAAGTTTGCTCACAGCATACGAGATGTCGGGCCTTGTTGCACTAGCTAAGTACATTAGCGAGCCAATGATTTGGGAGTATCTCAATTGATCCTTCATTAGCCTTCGGTTCTTTCTAAGTCCCACTTGAATCATATGGAGTGGATACAGGCTTGCAGTCACTATAGCCAAAACGACTTAGAATCTTTTTCACATAGTGGGACTGCACGAGAGTAACCCCACCATTTTATTCTCTCAGAAGTTTAATGTTTAGAATGACATCAGCCACTCCCAAATCCTTCATGTCAAAATTTTCAGATAGAAAAACTTTGACTTCCTCAATCACATTGAGATTTGTCCCGAATATGAGTATGTCATCCACATATAGACACAAGATTACTCCTTCTCCCCCACCATAGCGGTAGTATACACATTTGTCCGCTTCGTTTACAACAAAGCCAGCGGAGGTCATGGTTTTGTCAAACTTCTCATGCCATTGCTTAGGTGCTTATTTTAGGCCATACAAAGACTTTAACAATCTGCACACCTTTCCCTCTTGACCTTCTACTACAAAACCATCAGGCTGATCCATGTAGATTTTCTCATCTAACTCTCCATTTAGGAAAGCCGTCTTAACGTCCATCTGATGAACGAGAAGACCATGACATGAAGCCAGGGCAAGTAGTACTCGAATAGTAGTCAATCGGGCCACTGGTGAATAAGTATCGAAGAAGTCCTCGCCTTCTTTCTGGGTATAACCCTTAGCCACGAGTCTTGCCTTGTACTTTTCAATAGTACCATCAGGTCTAAGCTTTTTCTTAAACACCCATTTGCACTCTACAGGTTTGCACCCATATGGTTGGTCAACAAGTTCCCAAGTTCCATTGCTCATAATTGAATCCATCTCACTCCGCACCGCTTCCTTCCAATAGTCAGCGTCGGGAGAGGAATATGCCTCTTTAATGGTCGTTGGGGTATCGTCCACGAAGTATATGGTAAAGTCATCACCAAAGGATTTTGCAATCCTAGGCCTCTTACTCTTTCGAGTGACCCCACCATTGTTCTCCTCAGGACTTTCAACAGATATTTGTTCAATATTTTCTGTTGGTACGGAAGTGTCAGGAGCATCAGGAGATCCGTGACTAGATATGCTAGGTACATTCCTTCTCATAGGAAATTCATTCTCAAAGAATGTAGCATCTCTGGATTCAATCACTGCACCGACTCTCATGTCAGGCACTCCAGATTCTATTACTAAAAATCTATAGCCCACATTGTGTAAGGCATAGCCGAGGAAGACACAATCTACAGTCTTTGGCCCAAGTTTGCGCTTCTTGATGATTGGCACATTTACCTTGGCCAAGCATCCCCAAGTGCGCAGATATGAGAGAGTCAACCTTTTCTTTTCCCATTCCTCAAATGACGTTTTCTCATTGTTCTTTGTAGGAACTCTATTCAGGACATGACTCGCAGTCAATAAGGCCTCACCCCACCATTCCTTGGAAAGTCCCACAGTGTCCAACATGGCGTTGACCAAATCAGTTAGAGTGCGGTTCTTTCTTTCGGCAATCCCATTGGATTGGGGGGAATATGGAGGCGTCCTCTCATGAATAATTCCATGTTCCTCGCAGAATTGAGTAAACTCGTTTGAAAAGTATTCTCCCCCACGATTAGACCGCAACCATTTGATTTTCTTCTCAAGTTGGTTTTCTACCTCAGCTTTATAGATTTTAAAGTAATTTAGTGCTTCATCTTTTGTTTTCAGCAAATACACGTAGCAAAATCTAGTACTATCATCAATAAGAGTCATGAAATATTTCTGTCCTCCTTTGGTCAACACGCCATTCATCTTGCACAGATCAGAATCGATAAGGTCCAGTGGTGCCAGATCTCTCGCCTCTTGCACAGCCTTGTGGGGCTTGCGAGGTTGTTTCGCTTGCACACATGCATGGCACTTAGATCCTTTGACCAAGTCAAATTTAGGGATTAAGTTCATTTTTGCTAAGCGCGTTATACAACCAAAATTAATATGGCAGAGTCGTGAATGCCAAACATTAGACTCATCATCATTTGAAATATGGTTCACAACCTTGTTACAAGAATCCATCAAAGAAAAGCGGAACAAGCCTCCGCTTTCATAGCCTTTACCAACAAAAGTTCCATACTTAGATACAACACATTTATTGGACTCAAAAGCCAGTCTAAAACCATCCCTACATAGTAGAGATCCGCTGACGAGATTCTTCTTGATAGAGGGGAGATGCTGCACGTTCTTTAGCTGCACGATCTTTTCCGAAGTGAACTTCAGATTGATCGTACCAGCACCAAGTATAGAGGCATGGGTACCGTTTCCCATCAAGAGGGAGGAACCTCGCCCTTCCTGATAAGAAGAAAACAGAGAAATGTCAGCACACACATGAATATTAGCACCTGTGTCAACCCACCACTCAGGCGAGAGACATACTGAAAGAACAGTTGGCAAGTAATTACCGTACCCTGATCCTCCAGATTCGCTAATCACCATGTTTGCTGCCTTCTTGGGTTTGTCCTTGCGGTCTGGGCACACCTTCGCCCAATGGTCAGAGCCACCGCACACAAAACAATTACACTTTTCTTTTTCCTTGCCTTTCTTCTTAAAAGTTGCAGGCTTGGGCTTGACTGCAGGCTTATTTTTCTGATTCTTTTCTTGTGGGCAGCTTGAGGGTTCTTCCTCTGCACCAAGTTAGCACTAGAACCTCCCTCATCATATACTTTCTTGCCACGAGTGTCCTTTACCCTCGCATTCTCCTCAACACTTAGTGAAGCAATGAGGTTAGTCACACTGAACTCTTGCCTCCTGTGTTTCAGAGAAGTGGCAAAGTCCCTCTAAGTAGGTGGCAGCTTAGCAATAATACTGCCGGCCACAAACTTGTTAGGCAACACACACTTGTTGTTCTCAAGCTCCTTGGCTAGCATCTGTATCTCATGGGCTTGTTCAACTACAGATCGGTCATCGGCCATCTTGTAGTCATAGAACTGCTCCATGATGTACAGCTCACTGCCAGCGTCAGGAACCCCGAACTTGGCCTCAAGTGCATCTCACATATCTTTGCCCGAAGGCAAGTCCATGTACAGTGGTACCATACCCTCGTCTAGTACGCTGATTAGAGCCACCTTGAACAAGTTGTCCGCGTTAGTGAACTTGCCCTCTTCCTCAGAAGAAAGGGGCGGTTCAGTGCGCTTACCCTTGATCACATGCTCACAGCGCATAGCGGTAAACCACAACATGGATCTCGAACGCCATATCTTATAGTTTGCGCCACCATCTTTCAGCATGGGTGGTTTCAGTGACGCAGCAAAGCTAGCAGCCGAAAAAGACCTATACAGTTTTTGGATTGTTAAGTTTTTAGTCATTTTACGGCATGCTTTAATCCATAAATCCGACAGCAACAATAATAATAACGGAATCAAAATAAGCATCGCGTATGCATATCCGCTACTATGACAGATTTTATCAGAACCTACGCACAACATCACTATGCACATAGGAAATATTATTGGGATTGTAATTAGATTATATCCTTGGGTGAAACCCGAGTTGGAACTCTGGGCAGCACCACTGCCATTGTTCCCAGCGCCGGTCTTTGTCTACGTCATGGTGACGAGTTCGGAGCAGCAGTCGATGGTGGCAGGTGTTCGCAGTGCCGACCCACGAACGCTCGGAGAAAAACGAAAGCTCGAAGGCGAACAGCGAGCAGTCACGCGGATGCGCTCCCCAAAAACTGTATTGCCCGCCTACCCGTGCAGGTACGCTTGACGGACGGAGTTCCGGAGGCCTGCTCACCGAGACCCCATGTGCGTGCAAGGAGCTCGGCCGGAGATGACAGAGAGCAGCTCAACTCAAGAACACAGTGAGCAGTGGAGAGAGGTGTGGCGGCCGAGTCTTGGAGGAGTTAGGGGAGGGGCCGTATTTATAGTGGCCAGCGCTGGAAGCCCTAGCTGTCCAGGCGCAGGCGGTCTTACCCCTTTGCCCTTTGGCGCTAGTGCATTCTATGTCACTGCCACATGCGACCGTTGCACATGACCGTTGGCCCTTGTGACCGTTATGCTGAGCGGCAAAACATGGCCCAGCACATCACGTCCGGCCTAGGCCCGGGCCCGGGCTCGGGCGCGCACGCGCACGCGCGGCGCGGCACGGCGGCGCGCGCGTGGTCTCCCCGCTTTCCCTCTTTCCTTGCACATGGGAAAGTCAACCAACATCCTATTTAAGTTAGGCTCACTCTCAGTGAGTTTCCTATATGGTACTATTCTATTTCCACTTAACACTTAATTGTGGGCCTTTGGAATTCTAGTGATTAATTGCTAGACTAACTATGGGCATAACCCAATTAATCTAACATTTTGTATCATGAATGTTGATACTTTTATATAAATTTAGTCAAAATTTAAACAGTTTGACTTCTCGAAAAACGAGAATTGCATTCTTTTGTAGACGGAGGAAGTATGTCTTCCTTTTTTAGCCAAGTAGCCTCCTCTTCACAGGCCACAGCCCAATTCGAAGTCCATTTCGTTGTCTCTAAATTCGAAGCCTAATAACTTCAAGACTCCTTTGTTCAGCTGCATCATGCATGCATGCATATGGGCTAGTGGTGGAGTTGACTCTAGACTAGTCCTGTTTTGGCAGGAATGAACATTTTTCTTTTTCTTTTTTATTGTTCACAACATATGTGCATCTCTGTATCTATCAAAAAAATTACATTTACAGTCTTTATATTACTATATATCTAATATGATCTGGAGCCTTGTATTATTTAGCTCCTCTCATGGTCTGTTTCTGAATCCGCTACTGGCTAATAGGGTGAGTTAAAATAGGTTTTGTGGGACGGGTTTTGATTAGGGATTTGTCTGGATAGGCGTAAATGGAAAATGGGTTATGTGATCTGATGGGTCGGGAGGGCTGGGTGGGAGGCAACATCAGGATGGGGCGGGTTCCTCAGGTGAAGCAGTGCTCCATAGGGTGCTCGGTCCTCCGTCGAGCATCAGGCGCGTCGTGGTGGCAAACTGGCAATACAAGACACCACAGCCGCAGAGCAGCGAGCCGGTGACTGGGCGACGAGGCAGAGGTGTGCGCGAAGCGATGCAGGTAGTATGCCTGCGTGCAGCGGGCTCATCTCCGTGCACACCATAGCCGGTGGCCTGGGCGCTGGGCAGTTAATCAACGCGGACTAAGCTCGCGGCGCCGGCAAGCCCCGGGTGACCCGCGCGCTGTGATCTTGGATCCGCCCCAAGATGTCGGCCATGAAAGCGATGTGGCCCAACGGCGAGCCAGGTGGCGACGACCGACGTGGCTGAGGTGGTGCGTGCCATACAGGACGCCAAGGCCAGGCTCGTTGCCGATTTCTTGCGGTGTGCGGCGGCGAGCGGGTTCGACCAGGACCCCTACAAACTCACCTTCGCCTACGACTGGGCGCGCTTGGGGTCAGGGAAATGAAAAATCGGTCGACAGAATCCAACATCTTTGAAATAGCCCGTTTATTGGCTGGGTCCGATTTTTTTTTCTCTATCACCTGAATTTTTCATATTTTCAAAATTTTGTCATCTAAATATACACCAAAATCCACCCAATACTCTAACCTTAATTCATATTTCATTTTTCTCTTCCCTCGTCTCTTCCAAGTTCAAGTTGCCACCGTCTTAACGTACTCCCACGCTCCAGTCGTGTCATTGGGCTACTCGCAAGGGCGGAGGACACGCCAGGCCAACCTGGGCCATGGCCACCCATAGGATTTCAAATTTTCTTAATAAACAATAATAAACCATGGCAAATTTGATTCATCCACCATTAGTGCCCCCCCCTAATTCATTGATAGCCCCCTTGAGATATCATTCAAGCTTTGCCACTGGCTTCTCATTAAATAAGCAATTGATGATATATTTTATTTAATTTTTATGTTAAGTGGTTTAGAAATGATCTATGTTCTTTCCTGAACAAAATGAATCATTTTTTATCTAAATTGTTTTCGAAATTTTATTTGTATGACCAATAAATTTTCGATATTTCCGATATTCCCGTTTATCGGTTACCACCGAGATTTTTAAAATATCGGTAGATAAAACCTGGGGTTCCTCAAGGCAACCGAGATCGGATGCAAGAGATCGTCTTCGGCGGAAAGCAGTAGTGACAACTTATGTGTTCGCTTATAAACGCTTATTTTAACTTTTTTCAGCCATGAAATAATATTTTTCTTTCAAAAAAATAAGCATAAGCCAAAATCAACGTTCACCTTCACCTTCAGCGAACAGAGCCCCAATCGTGTTGAAGGGGATGAGCATGATTGGGTACCAGACGGGTTTTACGGGTTAATCAAGAACAGTGAAGCGGGTTGGGGCAGGTTTTGCAGTTTTTTTTACAACAAATGAATTTATTATCAGCAGCAAGTTGTTGAAATAATTTGTACACATGACAAGTCTACATAGAGTAGAGCTTGAAAAACAAAGCAGAGACCGGTAAAATTGCTATGGAGTTTATGTGCCGAAGAGGCATAAGCCTGTCGAGCTAAAGAATAAGCTGTAATTTTTTTGTGTCCTATTGATTTTGAGGGCTCTAGGAGATATGGCAATGCTGTTATTAGAGAAGAGTTGGGTGAACGGCTTTATTCTCTAATCCAGTGGATTAGAGATGTCCTCGGAATTGACAAACTAGACAAGTTGCTAACAATCGGAGAAGTAACTGTGGGTTGGGGTGGGTTGTGAAGTTGATTTTTTGAGTTGGGTTGGGAGTAGATCTCATAAGCTGAGGGTCGGGGCAGGTTTGGAGCAGGTTTCACTCCATTACTCTATTAGTAGGTCTATGTTTTCCATTTGAAATAATCCGTGGAGTACCATTTAGTACCGGGCATCGGGTACCCGTTTGGAACAGCGAAGCTCTTTTTTTTTAAAAAAAATGGCTTCATGAGCAACTTTTTTCGTGAAGGTTGGCTATTTTGAGAATATTGTTTGGCCAATTAGCTTCACCAACAACTTCATGGTTGAGAGAGAAAAATGGGGGAAAGAGCTAGGATAAGGTATTTTTTTTAGTTCCATGCCAACTCATCCCTTTACGAGAGAAGAGATAAAATAACTGTTTTAAAAAAAGATGCTTGACAAAAAAACACAACTCACAACCACGCGTGAAGCTGTTGTAAGCTGTATCAAACAGATCCTTATTGCCTGGTACTAAATGGCCGAGGAGTGTTCGGACTAGGTCATAACACCATCCAGTACTAAGACCGACTTCAATAGCTCACCCAATCGGTGATCCAAACTTAAAATGGGTTATGCACAGTGGATTAGGGAAGGGAAATCACCCTCCAACAGAGGACGCAATCACCTGACCCATTTTGGGTGTGTCGGCACATGGACCACAAAATTGCATCTCCTTTCCGTTTTTTGCGTCTCCAGCGCCCTCCACCAAGCTAAGAGAGGGAAGGCGAGGACAACAGTGGTGGTGCGGACGACTGTGAGTTTGCGACTATGGCGGTCTCTCGCACGGAAGGTAGCAGCAGTGGCGCGGACAACAACGGCGGCCTCAATGATGGCGACGACAGTGGTGCAGACGACTTCGACGACAGTGGTGACGCGAACGAGCGCAAAAGCAGCCACGGCGACGTCGTGGATGACTGCGGCGGCAGCCACCGCGGCGGCGCGAACCTCACCGGGTGACGACGGTGGAAGGGAGGGAGACCATGTAGGGCAGGGAGCGACCACGCAGGAAACGACGGGGGCAGGAAGGGAGGAGGGCGTTGTTGTTGATGAGTGACGACCATGGTGAGGCAGGCGGTAGCGCTTGGTGGGGAGGGAGGCAGGCGGGCGCCGCTTACCGAGGAGGAGGCCGCCGGCGCTCGGCATGGAGGAGGAGGACACGATGGTTTTTGGTTCGTTGGACTGTTGGAGATGGAAGAATTTGGGTACGGCTATGCTGTTGAGGACCTAAATCTTGGAATGGGTCTTCCTTTTGAGGGCTGTTGGAGTCGGTCTAACTTGTGAAATTTAGTACCGGATGATGTTTTGAGTTGGTACTAAATTAAATGGCCTCTAGGGACTCCAAAAATTAGAACGGATATGCTAGTGTTAGTACCGAACCAATTTGTGTTCGGTCGCCATCGACGAATGGCCCTCTTTCTAATAATGTTTATAATGCTCTTAATTCACATTCATAACTTTTCCACTTGAGTTGAAACAATAGCTTGAGCTATATCAAATATTTTTGCAAACTATTTGTCGTAACATCACAAATCTAGATTTTTTGGGGGGATCACAAATCTAGATTCTTGAGCTCCCAATTTCATTCTTGCCATTTGTAATTGTAGAAGTTAAGTTGAAACCCAAGCTTTCAATGCGTTATGTGAGTTATTTTTTTAAGCCGTCATTTTTATACTAATCAGGAATAAACAAATGTAAAACATTAATATGAGATATAAGATGGCTTAAGTTTAAAAGTTTCTTTGGTCTCTTCAGGTACCTAGCCATAATTGATGACATTTGGCATTGGGAAGAATGGGAAGTCATCCGAAAGGTTCTTCCCAACAATAATCTGGGCAGTAAAATAATCATGACGACCCGTATCAAGACCATAGCTGAGAAATGTGAAACTGAACAAGGTACATATGTGTACAAACAGAGTTTTAGTTATGAGGACGCTGAAAGACTCTCACACACGATTCTAACAAAGTGCATCGAAGAAGACATACTTGAAGCCAATGCCAAGGGGCTGTCCGCTCAGATCGCGTATATGTGTAGTACGGCGGCGCGAGGATCATCTTGTCCGCTAGCAGTAATATGTTTGTCGTCGGCGGGGGCACACAGCCACGTGCAATGTGACTATAGGGAATGGGATACTTGGAATGATTGGGTAAGCAAGGTGCTGTTGGATAGGTTTCTGAGTACTGCATCCTTGAAACCACTGGTCCAGAGTTTAAGCCTTGGTTTTGATGATCTTCCTGTTGACCTGAGGACTTGCTTGTTGTACTGTAGCATGTACCCTTGGGATTACCATCAGATTGAAAGGGATTGGTTGGTCACAAGATGGATTGCTGAAGGATTTGTCTTGCAAGAGGAAGTAGCACAAGCTTACTTTGACAAGCTCGTCTCCAGGGATCTGTTGCAGCCAGTATTGGAGAACAAATACAGAGTCGACCCCATGATGCTAGCCTTCCTTTTATGCAAATCAAAGGAAGATAATTTTGTTGCTTGCATGCGGTACAATGGCCCGGGTAGCTCCTCACATGCCAAACAAATGATCCACGGTCTCTCTTTCTACTGTATGGATCGCTATCCAATTAAGGATGTATCTCGTACTAGCTCGCTTGCTTTTCATGGTCACCATCCCCAACTGGATGATTTCTCGTTCAGCCAGTTTAAATACCTCCGAGTGCTAGATTTTGACAGCTGTGGTGGTCTAGAGAATAGACATCTCGTGGATATATGTGTGTTGTTCACACTGAAGTACCTAGGTCTCAACGGCTGCCATCAAATCACAGAGCTCCCACGGGAGATTGGGAAACTGTGGTATCTAAAGACCCTGGCTGTAAAAAGTTCAAGTATTAGTAAACTACCCAAGGAAGTCGAGAGGCTGGAGAATTTGGAGAGTCTGAACGTAAGTGACACAAGGATCACAGAGCTACCAAGGGAAGTTGGGAAACTGCAGCACTTAGGGACTCTAAACATAAGTAACACAATGTTCATGGAGGTACCAAGGGAAATTTGGAAACTGCAGCACTTAAAGACTCTGGATATAAGTAACACAGATGTGAGGGAGCTATCAAGGGAAGTCGGGAAACTGCAGAACTTAGAGACTCTGAATATAAGTAACACAAAGGTTATGGAGCTACCAATGGAAATCGGGGAACTGCAGCACTTAGAGACACTGAATATAAGTAACACAAGGATCACAGAGCTACCAGGGGAAATTTGGAAACTGCAGCATTTGAGGACTATGGACATAAGAATGACTAAAGTTAGAGAGCTATACTGGGAAGTTCCAAATCCGTTAACTGTGATTGCTGGCAGCATGGATACTGCTCTAGAGCAGAAGGTGCGGCTGGGTGTTGTCAGCCCAGCTTGGAAGAATAGTATTATTTCCTCTTCAGGAGCAAAGTGCAGGGAAGACATATCGATCGTCGTGCTCATTAATTATTTCCAGAGATGTGAAATTGTAAACGTTCTGATGCATAGACTTGCCGGAAGACACTTGAATGTCCCAAAATGGGTCAAACAAGACCTGAGCAATGTCTCTTCCTTAGATATCAGGCTCTGCAAACTTGGGGACGACGACCTGGAGTTTCTGAAGGAGAAGATGCCCAACCTGCAGGCTCTTGAACTAAGGTTGGAGGTCCTCCCACGGAAGCCGATTTCCATCACCGGTGGAGGGTTCTCAAAGCTGGAGACATTCAACTTTGATTGCCGTCTGCCCCGGGTGGCCTTCCAGCCAAGAGCGATGCCAGTGTTGAAACATCTTCAGTTCAAGTTCTACACCGGCACAGCAAGTCTAGACTACTCCATGGGTATCATGAATCTCCACAGTCTTGAGAATGTCGTCTTCCGGTGCTCTAAATACTATACAAGTGACAGCCAGGGCATCAGCACGACGATTGAAGCCGTGAGAAAAGAAGCGGCGGAGCACCCCAACGAGATCACCCTTTGGGTCAATGAGATGAAGCCAGAGGTTTTCGGCAGAGGCACAAGATGGTTAAGCCAGGCCGAAAAGGCCGTTATTGAGAAGGAAGCTGAAGAAAGGGATCGTATTCGTGAACAAAGGGAACGGCTACACCAGGCAGCAGAGAGTAGGCGAGCTCAGCGGGACAAGAACAACGCAGAAAGAGGAATTCGCTCCTGAACTGTGCCGACATGGTCGGTTGTGGTACAGCTGCAAGAATCCGACTTGGTAGGTTGTGGTCGTAGTGAATTCAGAGGTGAGCCGGGTGTTTTTTTTTTTTTTTTTTAGATTTCAGAGGTGCGCCGTTTGCGCGGGACAAGTAATACAATTTATGTCATAATTGCTGCAACTTTGCATTGTACAGTAGTATGTTCTATGCATTAGTTTGCCGGACCTAAGCATAAAACACATGCATTTTTCGAACTTGCGTCTTCCTTTCTCTATGTCTGTGATATCATCTGTAGGCACGCTTGGTTGTCATTCTCAATAATATCTAGAAACTGTGGCCCAGCCTTGCCGCACCTACGTGGGTTGCCCAGTATATTTTGGTCATTTTGGACCTTCTGTTTTATAATGGTTGATTATATACACTTCAAAGTAATGAAGTAACAGACTACAGTGGCTGGGCAGCATTGAGTTCTAATTTTCAACAGCCCTTGCAAAAATAGGAAACATAGTTCTAATGTTTTATGAGGTTGCAATCACATTTGACTTGATCATTTATCAATAATGTAGTGAAAGATTCATATATGCCCTAATATCAAATTGATGTGCTGCCATTATCTTAAATTGAACTTAATTATGTATTGTCAAAGGAATACTCCCTCTGTCCCCCCAAAAAAAAAATGTTCTAGGTTTCAAAATTTGTCCCAAAAAGAATGATGTTTTGGGATTCAAACCTCATGCATGAATAATCTTGCGTGTTAAACTCGTGCATGCATGATTAAATGGAGGCATATTTTCCTCTGACTTATACATGCAACTCAACTAACTAAGGGCACATGCATCTTTTCCATACACCCTTAATCTATCTAAAAAGTTCTAGGATATCATTCTTTTTGGGATGGAGCGAGTATGCAGTACTTGTGGACAGGTTAACTGTCCTAAGCTTCAGATTGTGGTGCTTACCTTGGCCAAGATACTTGTGGTTATGTTATACCTGATTAAAATAGGCCACAAACACATATGGTCCACTTTCATTGCTCTTTTATGCGGTTTGCTCTGAACTTTCGTTCCTGATGTGTGATCATTAAGAAGTGTCATTTGCTTCAAAAGTTAAATTCATACATCAGCCTTGCTATCTAAGTTCCCTGATTCAATTTTCTTCTTTCATCAGATAGATCTCCTTGTCAGTTGCAGATATGACTTCTTTCATTATGTTTTGTATAGAAACCTGGTTATTTGATCAGCTCTTGAAAAATCTGCAGTAGCAAATCAACGAGCACATGATGTGCATCGTCCGTGAATGAGGCATTGGTGAGCAGCAAAGGGTGTAATCGGAGCCAGAGCAAGTGAGCAACCACCATATCTGTGCCAGACTGCAGGCCAAACCAAGCTTGAACAACTCCAAATTGAAGCTGTCGACATCCCTGGTTGGAAGGTAATTTCGTTAGAAATCGGTTGCCGAACAGGATAAGGCGTCAGAACTTAAGGCAGCCAAATTTTCAATCAACTGTTCCAACTTGCTCCGGACTGCAGTAAATAGCTAGAGCATTGAGGGGATGTTTAGTTCCTCTCCAAAATCCCAAAACTTCCGTCACATCAATTTTGCGGCACATACATAGAACATTAAATGTAGATGAAACTTTTGCATGTTTGCACAGTTTGCCTGTAAATCGCGAGACGAATCTTTTGAGTCTACTTGGGATAGAATTGGACACTTATTCCAAAAGATTCCTCGCTGCTACAGCGCCAAAATCCTAAAAATTTTAGGATCTAAACATCCCCGAATGCCGCTCCATGCATGAACATACGGTAATAAACGGAGATGACGTTTTACTCCCTAGAAGTTCACACGCACGCTCCCGCTCTTTTGGCCTTCTTTATTATTATTATTATTATTATTATTATTATTATTATTATTATTATTATTATTATTATTATTATTATTATTATTATTCTCCATATTTAACAATAATAATTTATTATTCTCCATATGAAACATTGCAACATAGGAGGAGAAAATCTGGCGCGAGGAGAGCCATAGCCGCCGGATCTACGAGTGTTGGGGGCTCTCAGTTGGGGAGGGCGTTGGTGTGGGCGAGGGGAGGTGCCGGGGTGGAAGGGAGGATGCCAGGGTGGGGAAAGGAGTCGCCAAGGGTCAAGGAACATAGGAGACAGAAGGTTGCATTGATTACCCGTGCTGGAGCTATACGTCCTCTGCCAGCACTTCTCCCCTACCGGAGTTGAGGCTAGGGGTGGCCGACCGGAGAAGAGTTAGGGGGGCACCAGGGGTGGCCGCGTGGATCAGAGCTCATGCCTATGCGAGGACATCCCTGCCAGAGCAGGAGGAGGATGAGGGAGACAGCAGGGCGTGCAGCTCATGCGATGCAACGTGGGGCCGGAGCGGGGCTCGGCAAACGAGCGTTGGGCCGTGGTGCGGAGATGCCGCGATGGGGGAAGAGGGTAGGAGGAATGAGCGGATGTGAGAAATAAGCCGAGGATGGCGTCCGTCCGCCCGGACGACTGATACATGTCATTACCCTTTGATATAAGAGATTTTAAAGGATTTCCCTTGTTTTCTAATTCGATCCATCTTTTTTTACTATTTAGGGTACATGAAAAGATGAGACTAGCCCTGCCTTTAGTCGCCACTGGAATCGTATCTCTTCCTATCATGAGTTGGAGCATAATGAAAAATGTGCAAGTTTTATCTTGATATCGATCTTTTCTAGTTTATTAATTTTGTCTAATGATTAATTAAGAGTAAGAGGATTCACCAGGTCATTGATACGGATAATATCCAAATACCAAATACGCTCACTGTGTGATCCATGGAAAGAAAAGTGAATTGTTTTGGTTTTGGTGAACATCAAAGAAAAAACTTGCTTTTCTTCCGTAAAAAATTCTTCTAAAAATACCGAACCCAATCGTTGCATAAAAGTTCGTACCGTACTTTTATGTTTACGAGCTAAAGTTCTGTAACAGAACCGCCTAAATCACATCCTAAATCACATGGCCCACAGGAACCTGTCGTCATCACTAATGACCTCTGACAGCTGGGCCCGTGTTCCAGATGATCTAGGAGGGTTTGCCGGGTTACATCAGCACCCGTTTCTACGACAGGATCCCATTGCGAAGCCATTATAGAATTACGACATTTCATAATAAAATACATCAGAGTAAAAGTACGGAAGATTAAATAGTATTTAGATTACAAACCGGTTGTCCAAATAGAATTCAAGTACAGTTATTAGACCATAATTAAAATAGTAACAGTAGAACAACAACATAATAAAATAGGTGGTAACACGAACCCTGCCCACGGGTTCAACTTCTCTCTTCCTCGCTGTCCTGGATGATGGTCACACAGCAAGAGGCAAGACAGACCACCTGCTGCTGACTACCTGCAACAGGGTTAACAAACCCTGAGTACGGGGGTACTCCGCAAGACTTACTTGACTAAGAAAAAGGAATGCGACTCAGGAATGCGGGCTGAGGGGAGTCAAGGTAAGGCTTTAGCAAGAGTTAAAGTATTTTTGCGGAAAAAGCATTATTAATCCTGTTTTCAATATTTTACTCAATATCTGTAACAGAACCGCCTAAATCATATGGCCCACAGACACCTGTCATCGTTACTAATGAGCTCTGACAGCCGGGCCCGTGTCTCAGATGATCTAGGAGAATCTGCCGGGTTACAACAGCACCCGTTTCTCCGATAGGATCCCATTGCGAAGCCATTATAGAATTATAACATTTCAAAATAAAATACATCAGAGTAAACTGCGAAAGATTAAATAGTACTTTGATTACAAACCGGTTGTTCAAATAGAATTCAAGTGCAGTTATTATAGACCATAGTTGAAACAGTAGCAGTAGCAGTAGAACTATAACATAATATAATAAGATAGATGGTAACACGAACCCTGTCCACGGGTTCACTTCACTTTTCCTCGCTATCCTGGATGATGGTCACACAGCAAGGGGCAAGACAGACCTCCTGCTGCTGACTACCTGCAACGGGATTAACAAACCCTGAGTACAGGGGTACTCCGTAAGACTTACTCGACTAAAAAAAAGGAATGAGATTCAGGAATACAGGCTGAGGGGAGTCAAGGTAAGGCTTTAGCAGGAGTCAAAGTACTTTGCGAAAAAGCAATACTAATCCTATTTTTATTTTAATCAACATTATTATTATCGATATCAATAGTTCACAATTCTTTCATATATATCCTTCAAATCCAATTACTTATTCATTCTCAAAAACATCCTACTTCCGAACCACTTTTCGATGTACGTGTGAGGATCAAGTCTCCATAACCGAGGAGCAACGACGATTCGAATCGATTAGTACCCAGCTGGGGATCCCTAACCACACTGCATATGCAGCACCTAAGCTTGCATATACCAACACCTAAGCTTGCATATACCAACACCGTCTACCACGGCTTTTCTATCCCTGAACCGTCCTGCGCCACCCGAGAGCACAGTACTCCTCTCGTCTCCAGGCACGCCGGCCACGAGGGTACACGCTACTCTCGTCATCTCTCCACTCCCAGTGCGTGGTTGTCGGTTCAAACAATAGAGCTACGGGAGATAGGGCTTCCCAGAGTATGTGGCTAGTTGCAAAGTCTCGATCACAGCAGGCCGACAATGAATGGTCCCTAATACTTTCCGTTGGATACCATGCATTGGGACTCTAACCCAAATACCCTGGTAATCACCCGGTTTTCACATCCCTTTTCCGTTGGTGACGATAAGTTAGGACTCTAACCCAAACATATGACCACCACCTGGAAAACCCGTTCCCATTGATGACAATGGACTGGCCAAGTACACTGCCAACAATGAAAACAATACCCTTCCCTTTCAATGATTCATTCTTTGCATATCATTATAGTTTAAAATAGCATTTTATGCAAAGCTAATTCAATTAAGCAGGGCTAAGCATTTTTCAATACTTTAATTAAATCAGGTTCTCGGGGTATAATTAGTGGTCAAGGAAAGGTAATGCATCAATAGGTTATCACTCAACTCCTATTAACCTAATGCAATAGATTAACTCAAGTGATAAAACACTTTAAATACAAGGAGGGGCAAATGCACCGGGGCTTGCCTTGAATTGCGTAGAGAGTCGGGTCGGGATCGGTGCCACAGATATCAAAGCCTAGCACAAACTCAGGAACAGTCTCCTCAGCAGCCGCTTCACTTTTCACCTCCGAATTCTCGGTCACTACACGCATGCAATGATGTATGCTTAGCATGAGGTGACATGAAATGACATGCGATATTCGATAATAAATACACATGACTAGAGCACAACCCTACCTCATAAACTAGCCATGATAACTCTCATACATGATGTTCTAGGTCATAAGGGTGATTGACCTAGAATCACAATCAATCCAAAAATCACATCCAACCCTAAATGATTAAGGTTTTTATTCCTTTTATTAAGTAATTAACCAAGCATTTAATTAATAGATAATTAAACTATTTCCATTTGATGCCAAACTTTACCAACAGTTAGCTCTTGACCTAAAACAGTACCAAATAAATTTTTATGATTTTTGGATAAACAGGGCATTAATTAAAATTCATCAAAGTTGCACTTTTCACTTTCTTTATTGATTTTTGATTTCTATAGAAAGTACTCAAAACATACATTTCATATTTTTATTAAATAGTACACATTACAGAGGGCATCCACAATTTTTTTTTTGAAATTTTAGGATTAGTAGAAATATTCCTACAAAAAGATGAAAACAGGAAACTATTCACCTAAAATAAAAATGAAAAGCTAGACAAAATTCTTTGGGAAAAAGAAAAACGGAATGCACCCGAGTCGGCCCATCCCAGCCAGGCCGGCACAACTCGCCTCAGGCGACAGCCCGCGCGCCAGCCCACGCACAGGCGGCTCTCCCCGGCCGCTGACAGGTGGGGCGCCCCTGTCAGCTCAATCTCCCTCCTCCCGCCTGCCCGTGCGAGCGTGCGACCGCGGCGACTCGCCGCAGATTTCACCGGCGGCGACCCTAACAGCCCAAACATCCGCGTTAGGATGCCCCCAAGTACCCAGCAAACCACCACGCACGCTCGCCCTAACTCTACACGTCTCTACCGAGTATAGACCCGACCATGGCGGCCCAACGGCCACCGCAACGACGGCGCGGCCGCGTTCTGAGCAACCTAGCGCAGTAGCATTCAAAATAAAGCGCTAGAAAGATTTGGGACCTCACCGAGACTTGCGCCAACTAACACTTAGGCTCAACGATGGTGTGGAAGGCAGGGCTTGACGACGGCGGTGAGAAGAGCAGCACGGCCACGGTGACACCGAGGCGTTCTGATGAAATCTGTGAACCAAAGTGTAGGCCACCAGGCATATGAGAACATACAATTTCTAGGGTAGAAGCTCACCACCGCGGACAGAGCATGACGTGGTGGCCCACGGCAGCGCTCTGACCGGACTTGGAGAAGAACACGGCCCCCGACCGGCTTCCGATGGCAACAGAGCGTACCAAAGAGCTCAGTGGATGCGCAATGGCGTGGAACAGCTAGTGGCAAGGTGGAGAGGATGGAGGTGGGTGAGACTCGACGAATTCCATCGATCTCCGAGAGCACGTCGGCGGCGAGGACACGGAAGAAAAACGGACGGCTCGTCGCCTTTAAACAGTAGAACGGGAACGGATAAGGGTGAGTGGGTGTCTGGGTCCCCCTTGGTGAACCAACGTGACGGCGACAGCGGCCAGGCCGGCCGGACGGCGCCAGCGCGCGGCGCGGCCGCGGCAGGGGACCCCCTATACTGTAGCTAGGAGCCCAAGTCAAACCCTATTTGATTCAAATCTCCCAAATTCATGTGGCAACTAGAGAAAGTCAAAAAATAAAACTTGTGAAGAATTTCATGTACACCATTTTTGCTTTTTGAACCCTAGCCAAATTCGGCCAAATTTTGAAATTACCGAAAAGGTGGTAAAAGTTGAATTTGAATTTGATTTGCAATTTACTGAAATTCTCCAAACTTTTCCACAGAACTTGAAAATTTGTAAAAATGAAAGTTGTTCTAATTGTTGAGCCCTACAACTTTCATTAAGGATGTTTTGTCAGATTCTTGATAATTTTAAAATTGATGTTTCAAATTTGAATTTCAAGTGACTCTTTTGGGTTTAATTAAAATTTCCAGTGCATAACTTCATAATCTCCAAAAATCAAAGTTGTTCCATTTTAAGAGATCTACAACTTTTATTAAGACACTTTCATTAGATTCCTTATAGATTTTAAATTAGGTTTTGGGATCAAATTAGGGCTTAAATTGATTTTTCTTTTTGATTTAGTTTTTAATTTCCAGTCAAGGGTTCAATTGCACCATTATTCACAAACACATTTAAGTCACTCTAGAAGCCCTAAGCACAATCACATGCAGGTAATTAAATTAAACATGATGACATGTCAGATTAATTAACTATAATACCAGAGGTATTACAGCCTTCCCCCCTAAAAGGAATCTCGTCCCGAGATTTGACAAAACACTAAGACTTGAAACAAAGTAATGGAAAAGAAAATGTATCAATTAAACCTAATTCAACCCTGATCTTTTAAACAAGTAGAAGAGTTTATACATTACACCACTCGGAACCTTACATCTACAGGGTAACGAAAAATTCGGGGAAATTTTCTGCGAGATAGTCTTCCGATTCCCAAGTGGCTTTATCTTCGGAATGCTGGCTCCATTGGATCTTGTATCACCTGGTTGTAGTTCTTCGGGTAACGCGATCCTTTCGATCCAAGACTCGAATCGGATACTCGGAGCAAGTCAAATCCGGTTCGAGTTCCACGCCTTCGACATCAATGACTTGGTCAGGCACTCGCAGACATTTGTTCAATTGTGACACGTGGAACACATTGTGCACTTCGAAGAGGTGCTCGAGCAATTGCAGCTTGTAAGCTACTTTTCCCACACGTTCTATAAACGAAAATGGTCCAATATATCGCGGGGCTAACTTGCCTTTGACTCCGAATCGGTTGACCCCTTTCATTGCTGACACCTTCAGGTAGACATAGTCTACAATCTTAAATGCTAACGGATGGCATCTTTGATCGACATAGCTTTTCTGACGTGGTTGTGCCACTTTCAAATTCTCCTGTATCAGTCGAACCTTTTCTTCGGCTTCATTAACCAAGTCGACTCCGTAGAACCATTTTTCTCCTGGTTCAGACCAATTTAACGGAGTATGACACCTACGACCATAGACTGCTTCAAATGGAGCCATCTTGATGCTTTCTTGATAGCTGTTGTTGTATGAGAACTCTGCCAAAGCTAAACACTCGTCCCACGTGTTAGTGTAATTGAGTGCACAAGCCCTCAACATGTCCTCAAGTACTTGGTTGACCCTTTCAGTCTGTCCGTCAGTTTACGGATGGTAGGCCGTGCTATGCAAAAGCTTCGTCCCTAATGACTTGTGGAATGCTTTCCAAAAATTTGAGACAAACTATGTGCCTCGATCGGAGACAATGGTCTTCGACACTCCATATAGCTTAATCAGGTTTTCTATATACAACTTTGCGTAGGTTGGTGCCCTGTAATCCTTCTTGACTGGTAGGCAATGAGCTTGCTTCGTGAGACGGTCCACAATAACCCAGATTGAATCAAAGCCTCTAGTTGTCCTGGGTAAGCCCACGATAAAATCCATGCTGATGTCCTCCCACTTCCACGCAGGAATAGGTAATGGCTGCAGCTCTGCCCCAAGCTTCATATGCACAGTTTTCACTTTTTGACATGTGTCACACCGGGCAACATACCTAGTAATTTCTATTTTCATCTTAGCCCACTAGAATTTTTGTTTCAAATCCTGGTACATCTTGTTACTTCCTGGATGGATAGAGAATCTTGTTAAATACGCTTCATCGAGGACCTTTTGACGCAACTCAGGTATCTTTGGAACTACCAGATGATCCTTGAACCACACGACACCTTCATCATCAATCCTGAAGCAATCTGCCTTGCCGGCTTGAACTTTCTTCTTGATATGCTTGATTCCATTGTTTTCCTTTTGAGCAGCAATAATCTCATCTCAGATAGGTGTTTCAATGCTGATATTGGCTAGACTGACCTGTGGGACTATTTCAATGCCTAACTTTTCCAGCTCATAGCACAAGGAAAGGTCTCGTGGCTTCACTGTCAGACAGTTGCAGTGAACTTTGCGACTAAGTGCATCGGCGACCACATTCGTCTCACCAGGGTGATAATGTACCTCAATATCATAATCCTTGATCAACTCGAGCCATCTTATTTGTCTCATGTTCAACTCTTCTTAGGTAAAGATGTACTTCAAGCTCTTGTGGTTAGTGTAGATATTACAAGTACTACCTAGCAGATAATGACGCCAGATCTTCAAGGCATGTACCACAGCTGCCAACTCCAAATCATGGGTGGGGTAATTGTCTTCATGATGCTTGAACTGTCGTGAAGCATAAGCAATAACTCGACCCTCTTGCATCAGGACACAACCAAGACCAGTGCCAGATGCATCACAGTACACATCAAATGGCTTTTCAATATCGGGCTGAGCTAAGACTGGTGCTGTGGTCAACAACTTCTTTAAAGTTTGAAAAGCTTTCTCACACTCAGGTGACCAGACAAACTTGACCTGATTCTTCAACAACCCGGTAATAGGCTTGGCTATTCTAGAAAAGTCCGGAATAAATCGACGGTAGTATCCCGCCATTCCCATGAAACTGCGGACCTGATGTACAGTGGTTGGTGGCTTCCAATTCAAGATTTCCTCCACCTTACTCGGAACAACGGATACGCCTTCAGCCGACAGAATATGTTCGAGAAACGAAACTCTGTCCAACCAAAACTCACACTTGCTAAATTTGGCATAGAGTTGATGTTTTCTTAAGCGAGTCAGGACAACATGGAGGTGGTTGGCATATTCCTCAGGGGTTTTGGAGTAGACAAGGATGTCGTCAATGAACACGACCACGAATTTGTCGAGCTCCGGCATGAAGACGGAGTTCATTAGGTATATGAAATATGCAGGTGCATTGGTTAGGCCGAAGGACATGACTAGGTACTCATATAGGCCGTATTTGGTGGTGAAGGCTGTTTTTGGAATGTCTTCGGGACGGATTTTTATTTGGTGGTAGCCAGACCTAAGGTCAATTTTTGAAAACACTTTGGCTCCAGCTAGCTGGTCAAAGAGTAGGTCAATATGAGGTAAAGGGTATTTGTTTTTAATGGTGACCTCGTTGAGTGGACGGTAATCGACACAGAGTCTAAGGGATTTGTCCTTCTTCTTCACAAAGATGGCCGGGCATCTCCATGGTGATGAGCTAGGTCTAATGAAACTCTTATCCAGCAAATCCTGCAACTGAACCTTAAGCTCTGCCAGTTCTTTGGGAGGCATCCTATAGGCTCTACGGGATATAGGTGTTGTTCCAGGCTTCAACTCAATAACAAACTCCACATCACGATCAGGTGGCAAACCAGGCAAATCATCGGGAAACACGTCCGGAAATTCA
Organism: Eremochloa ophiuroides; assembly: GCA_038502445.1. Lineage (NCBI taxonomy): Eukaryota > Viridiplantae > Streptophyta > Magnoliopsida > Poales > Poaceae > Eremochloa > Eremochloa ophiuroides. The sequence goes on along the minus strand of JAHLJS010000002.1, from coordinate 106,513,604 downwards.
CAGACTACTGGGATATCCTGCACTTCTTTGACTGTGGTTGCACATATCCTACCAACTACTCTTTGAGGGATTGGAAGTTGAATAAGGAGTTGGGTTGAACTATTAGGCAAGTTTACCCTGATGGTTCTATTCAGCACATCAATAAGAGCCTTATGCTGATACATCCAATTCATGCCTAATATCATATATATGTCCTGATCTTTGAGTACTATCATGGTAGTTGGGAATATATGCCCGCCCAGTTCTATAGGTACTCGTTGCACTACCTGCTTAGTATTTATACGCCCCCCGGGCGAATGTATTAGGAAATTTTCCTTTATTTCCCCAATCGGTATCTCATGCTTGACGACAAATGTGTGATTGATTAATGAATGAGATGCACCAGAATCGAAAAGTATAATTGCAGGGTGACTTGCGACAGGAAACCTACCCATCATGATGGGTTCACCCTCGGGGATCTGATCAACCTGGGTGTAGTAGACGTGGCCTGCCTTCTTGATCACCTTTCCTTTCTGAGCATCCTGCTGATGACCACGCTGCTGATTCTACTGCTGCTGATGACCATGACCCTCCTGAGCATTTTGATTGTACTGCTTGGGAAAAGGGCAATCACAGGCCCAGTGGTCCATCTTGCCACAGTTGTAGTAAGGGTGATTGTAGTTGACTTGTGGGGTGGTGACACGAATGCCAGGGGCATTCGGCTGAGTGGTGTTTTGCTGGTTGGAGGTGTGGGAGGTAGAAGCAGTATGAACAACTACCTGCTGCTGAGGGTAGGGTGGACGAGAGTGGTGAGTGTTGACGGTAGTTATTGCTCATTTTTACCCATCAAATAAACATAAATCAAGGCCATAAAACAATACACAACATAGTTATGGGATTTGATTCTAACAAGTTCCACGAGTTTTGGTATTCTCACTTATTTTGCAGGCTATAAAAGGATATTCAATTTTTCACCGATTAAAAGTATCTCAAATGAGGAATTGGAGTTCACCATTGCATAGAGCTCGTCGAGACGATCGATACGGACCTATGGTTTACTATTTTTGGAGTCCAGAATAAAGAGATATGGATTTTACAAACACTGGAAGATTTTAGAACCTGAGCTGCGGGATTAATTAAAGGCTGAGGGATTAATTGGGTCTAAATCAGAATTTGGACCATTAAATCCTATGTGCACATGGTGGAAAGGCTTAGTACCATATTGTTTGTCCAAGGTGGAGGGGAGGCCAGGCGCCCCTATATATACAGCCCCAGGGACCCCTTAGGCTCCATCCCTTTCATTATTATAATTCATATTCTCTAGTTAGGGATTGGATGGAGAGGTGCCCATTGAAGGATAACCTCTCTTCAATGTAGTAGAATAGTTCTAGTTGAGAGTTAGGGAGAGCGGAGCCATGCTTCGGTTCTGGAGAAGACTTCAGAGGTCTGGTATATCTTTGTATCTCATCTTCGTAAGACTTATGCTTTATATATATATATCTTCTCTATTTACTTATATGCTTTATTATGTGATTGGTTAGTATAGTTGTTATACTTTGGTATAGGATCTCCTTTCGTATTTAGTGCTTAGTTATTACGTGTGATTAGAGTAGTATTCATTGGTGTAGATGTGGTGTCTAGGCTAGTGTTTACCTGAGATTGCGCCCAATTCTTACGGTTAGTTGTGGTAGCCCCAGAGGTGACAGCTCTGTCGGTCTTCGTATTCCACCACGTCGGAGTTGGTGTTTCGTAGAGCTTTTTGGCAGCCTTCTCCCGATTACCCCTTCCCAGTCTATTCGAGAATCAGAAAGGTACTGTTGCTCCAAAGTGTTATTGTGTGATTGCTTCACCTACCTATGCTTTAGTTATCTTAGAACCCAAGTAATAGAGAAGTATTTAGGAACCTTGAACTCTCCCGTTGTCCTCTCACTTTAGCTATCTACTTTTTTATCATAGAATTCTCCTGTGTGTCTATGTCATCTATGCATAACTCCTATCATTTATCACCTACCCTTATTATAGTCTAGTTGGTCTACTAAGTTAGTAGATACATGATGGTAGCTATCAGATTCTTTAACCATTGTTTCCTTGTGGTAAAATATAAATAACGATACCTGGAATACTCCCGGTAAAATGCTACAATGGTATTCTGTGCGCTTGTGGAATCTTTCATATTCTATTTGCACTTATTAAATACCAACAAGCATTTTTCGCGTCGTTGCCGGGGAAGCAATTGGCATAAGAATTTTGATAGTGATCTTGATATCTTCTAATTTAATGTACCACTAGTTTTAGTAGGATTACCCCTATTCTGTTGAATTATGAAATAAGACAGGACAGCAGAAGCCATTTTGACCTTCCGGCAAGTTTTCACAAGACAAAAAGATACATTGAAGAGACCAGGGTGCCTGAACATTCGAGATTCATCAATAATGGAACCCTGCCATCTCACATGTTTGCACACATATATATATTTCTTTCTAACCTTGTGTAGATAGGAGAAGGAGGTCGTCGTCACAACAATTCAAATCACATATCAAATGACGAATATAGAGGCTATGCTACATACAAGTCATGGTAAGTATGATCAAGAAGGTAAGAAAGTCTTGCTCATGGACTTTAAACTTTTGAGTAGTTATCTTTTAATTCTTGCATATTTATTTTAATCCATGCATCCACACCATTTAGTTTATATTCCCTCATATCAAATCCATAGCATGTTTAGTTCTTACATACATCCATACCACTTGCATATTAAAAAGAAAAAAATATATATATACCTCACTATGATCATATTATTTTATCTCTATAAATCTTTGTAATGCTTTCATGCTACCTTTACTTACTATAGTTTATAGCTGGAATAATTTCATACATCTTTTAAATGAAGCATGGTGCCTAGTTTTGGAGTGTTTGATCTTGCTTTCAAAGGTTTTTAATCTAAGTTCATTAACTAAAATTGTAATAATTAGAAAGTCCCCCAAGAACGACTTTGTGTCCTAAAATAACCACTCTTGAAAAATAACGTGAGCTTGTACCTTTTGATGTAATACCCTTGAGAATTGAGCATAGAATTATAATTATAAAAATATTCCCTCGGATATTTTTGTCACTAACCATTCCAGGCTTGAAGTAGAAGGATGACATCATTAGGTATGTCCAACCAATCATTATGCAACATTAATCTATCCAAACTTTACTTTGCAAAATACAAGCTTGAGGGAATGGGCTTATTTAGAAAATCTTATGTTGTTAATATTGGTTGTCTCTACCTTGTCAATCCATGTTCAAATTGTTAATCAATGATCATGCTCTTTCATCTCTGTTTGCATAACTCTCTATAAACTTTCATGTTAGCTTTGTTCGCTATAGTATACTTAAGGTTTGGAGAAATTTCATACACCTTTTAAAATTAGGCATGGTGTTTAGTTTAAACTATTTTCTGGAATCATAATTAGACAAGGTGTTTAGTTTGATTTCCAAACCAAGAGGTGTGATGATTTTTACTTTCAAAGGTTTTTTAAATTAAGCGTGGCGCTTATGTTAAAATGCCTTCCTAAGTCAAATTGGACGTGGTGTCTAGGTTGATTTTTGAGCCGCTCGTATGCTGTAGTAGACATTGGATATTTTGTTGGACTAACCCTTGCAGAAAACTTCCGATTTAATTTGGGTAAGTCACGAGATAAATTCAAATCAGAGATGAGACAGGGCACATGCTGAACTTCAATAACTTTACAGAGGAAGACATAGCTCATTCATTATGGATGGAAGAACTGTGAGTATTAATGATTCATTCACTTTATCTTCTGCTTCAAGTTACTTGGACTCAAGTCATGCCGGTATAGAACATGATCTATGCTAACATAATATCAACCCTATCTTCTTAGTAGCGTAGATGGAACATAATAAAATTCTGGACAAACAATCTATGTTCCAAAGTTGTACATCCCTTCGGGTATGTGTTGTCCACTAATCGGTTGCAGGCAAACTAATGAATGGAGTGACAAGGTGTCATAAGATCAAAGAAACAAAATATGGCAAAGAGAATAAGAAACAAAGGAGACAAGATGCTCATGAACAACTCAAGATGCAAGAGAAGGAAAGGACCACCAGTCATCTACCCTTCATTACTTAGTGCCATCACGCTCTAATAATAAAGATAATATCTTAAGGTAAGTGGTCACTATTTTTCTCTTGATCTTAAAATGCAGATAAATAAAGACACAAATATGTTAGAGTTACAGCTTTAATTGATTAACCTAATTAACTCAACATGTTTTGTCCTTCAAGATTGTTCATGGCATAATTCTTTTGATCTCAGTCTTAACCAAATGTGCTACTCTATCTTTGGAAGATGATAGTCATACTCATTTGAAAATTTATATATTATGTAGAGACAGACAACCCTTCCATTGGTTAAACAATTTAAATCTTTTCTGCCATATGAATTTAAATGCAACATTAAATGCTTAATCGTCTGATCTTACCACTCATGTTTAGAGAAAAACAAATTTTGCAACATCAACTTTGTCTTGTTCAATGTGCCTAAGGATAGAGAAAATAAAGAGATAGATTTGGTTCTGTTGGTGTTTTTCCACTAGCAGAGCCCATGCACTTGATCCCTGCCTTGGTTGTGCAAACAGGACAACACTTGGAGCAAAATTTGTTAATTCCCAAAATTCTACAAGTGAAAGTTCTGTGAACAAGCACGCTGAGCAAGATGTTGCCAGCTTCCACTATTAATGATCTACTTCAACCTGCTGGCCAAGCAAAGAACAAAAGTGACATCACCATCACCAGAGGTGCAACCATCAAGACCTTCATATCTAAGATGCAGAGATACACAAGTGTGGAAAAAAAGTCCTGTCAGTAGAATTTAAATTCCACACCCTTGCCATAAGGTAACATGGTAGTTATCTAATTAATTAGTATTCATAATTTACGTTAGTAATTTTACTTTAGCATATTCATCTTTATGTATATAAAAAAAAGAAGAGAAAAATCTTTATTGCCTTATTTATTACATCATAAAACATTAAAGCTCCATGAGAATAAATATTCTCCGTGGTGGCATAAAAATATATAGCATGCATACATATTTGATTGTTGCATAAGAAAGTTAGAAAACCCTAAAAAGAGAATCCTGCTAGAATCTGCCAATTAAAATCAACTCAGAGAATAATCAATTACTTATTGGCGGACCGCTAACCCCTTAACACATTCGAGCCTCGAGTTTCGGTTTTCTTGCTTGAGTATAATTATGCAGGATAACACTATGTCTGAGGAGTGAGTCCTTCAGTGGCACCCACCAGACTGCTGCTGGTAAGCCCACTCTAAAGATCATCAACACCAAGTATTGCAAACATCTAGATTGGGGAAGGAGCATCCCCTAGTTATCAGGTAACTATACCTATACGATTATCGAGTCTGTTTTATAAAGTCATAAAATACCAAAAATATGTGAACACATGAAGGTTCACCAAAGTGCCATAAGAAAATCTAAAAATACCAAAAATATATGGGCACACGAAGGTCCACACTTTTTAGAAAAAAATCCAAAAATATGTGGGCACATGAAGGTCCACCCAATTAGAAAACTTCTGCTGGAAATATAAAACCAATCACTTACCATGGAGTGGTATTAACCTAACCCCTCTCCATAAAATTTGATATTCTTGTTGGCAATTGAGTTTTACAGGATAATACAAGATCAAAAAGCTAGTCAACCCGATGCCCTTACGCTGCCGGTACACCTGCTCCCATAAGGATCACTCAACTTGCAACATCAAAGACCTCGTCAATATCCAGCTTGGGCGAGGGAACCCTCCACTTAAATCCAGCTAAGTATAAGTTTCCCATCTTTATTATTGTATCATAATGCTTTTCGTGTGAGTTAGCTAGTGAAATAAAAAATGAAAATCAAATAAATAGTGTTTATGTTAGTTAGTGTGTTTGGATAAAATAAAAAGAGAGTGCTTACAATAATTTTGCTCGGACTCAATAGAAACCATGCTCAGGAATTTGATAAGTAGCACCCCACTATGATTCCTCATTCCAATTTAGTTTTTAACCTTGAATCATCCCAAGTTTTAGATACAACCATTTTAACTTGAAGATTCGCTTTGAACCTGAAACTTGTGGGTAGCAAATGCTTGATGTAAGTCTAAGTAATTGAGGGATATGATATGCAAAGTTTGAGCTGCTATTTATCTTGTTCCTAGTGATACTTGAATTCTGGAGATTTATTTTGAAAATCCTTAAAACCACATAATGAGTTCCTGTATGACAAGAGCTTTATAATCCTACCACAACCATACATACTAGATTAGGAAAACATACACATTATATGCTACTTGCTTTGTTTTGAGTTTAGTTAGGCTTTGTTGATACCTTAGGAACTTGTCATGCTTTTACAATCAAGAACACATGCACTCCACCCATAATGCACTACTCATATCCGAGTGGGCGCATCCACATTTCACATATTCCATCTAGATCCACCTAAAAATGTTCTACTCCTACACTAGGAGTGAACACTAAAAATATCCCATTGGTTACCCCAAATCAATGCTCCAAGGTTCTTGTTGCTATCTCTCAAAAGAAAAGGAAAAAGAGAAGTATTGTTACAGAGAAGAGGCATGTGGCTATGCAAAAGAGTGAGATGAGAGAAAATAATGGGTACAAAGATGCCCGCCTGAGAGGTAAAAGTGGATAAGTGTCCGAATTTATCAAAACAATGGGTACTCTGATGCCCGCCTGAAAAAGAAAAGAAGAAAAAGAAAAGAAAGATAGCTCATGTTATCCTGCAACACAATTCCCTAGTATTTGAAAAAGAGAGAGATGTCTCAAGGAGCAAACGAGTAGAATTATGATTAGCCACCATATATATCCACGTACCACCTCACATCCACACACATGCACATATTGATTTGATTGTATGACTTGTTCCTTTGGATCCATTGTTTGACTTTAAAATATATTCATTGCAAGTATGTATGAGCTATCTCCTTACCCATAAGCTCCACACAAGCTACTAGTTATAGGGTGAGAGAGAGAAGAGAAGGCATGCATCACTATTGCCTTGGTAAGGATCCACAAATATCACACATTGAGAGACTTGAGAGAGTCATACAAAGGAAACTCTGAGTATTATTTTGAAAACTTGCAAAAGCTCCAGGATAAGAGTTGAACAACAGAGCTCGAGACATAGTGTTTAACTTAGACATTCTATCCTTCAATTACCCAAGACTCAAGAGAAAGCTACAAGATCCATGGTAAAGGTAATACAGGTAAGTCTGAAGGTTAGCTTGGACTACTCTAATCCTTCAGTACTTCTTGGTTTAAAACTGAATACTTGTGAGGGGTAGCTATAACTTTTGATTTATGCTAAAGTTTGGCTTCGCTAAGGGACTAGCAATGGGTAAGCTTGGGGGAACTTGTTGACGGTAGTTATTGCTCATTTTTACCCATCAAATAAACATGAATCAAGGGCATAAAACAATACACAACATAGTTATGGGGTTTGACTCTAACAAGTTCCACGAGTTTTGATGTTCTCACTTGTTTTGCAGGGCATAAAAGGATATTCAATTTTTCACCGATTAAAAGTATCTCAAATGAGGAATTGGAGTTCACCATTGCATAGAGCTCGTCGACACGATCTAAATGGACCTATGGTTTCTATTTTTGGAGTCCAGAATAAAGAGATATAGATTTTACAAACACTGGAAGATTCTAGAACCTGAGCTGCGGGATTAATTAAAGGCTGCGGGATTAATTGGGCCTAAATCAGAATTTGGCCCATTAAATCCTATGTGCACATAGTGGAAAGGCTTAGTACCATACTGCTTGCCCAAGGTGGAGGGGAGGCCAGGCGCCCCTATATATACAGCCCAAGGGAGCCCCTAGGTTCCATCCCTTTCATTATTATAATTCATATTCTCTAGTTAGTGATTGGATGGAGAGGTGCCCGTTGAAGGATAACCTATCTCCAATGTAGTAGATTAGTTCTAGTTGAGAGTTAGGGAGAGCGGAGCCATGCTTCGGTTCTTGAGAAGTCTTCAGGGGTCTGGTATATCTTTGTATCTCATCTTCGTAAGACTTATGCTTTTATATATATATCTTCTCTATTTACTTATATGCTTTATTATGTGATTGGCTAGTATAGTTGTTATACTTTGGCATAGGATCTCCGTTCGTATTGAGTGCTCTAGTTATCACGTGTGATTAGAGTAGTATTCATTGGTGTAGACGTGGTGTCTAGGCTAGTGTTTACCTGAGATTGCGCCCAATTCTTACGGTTAGTTGTGGTAGCCCCAGAGGTGACAGCTCGATCGGTCTTCGTATTCCACCACGTCAGAGTTGGTGTTTTGTAGAGCTTTTTGGCAGCCTTCTCCCGATTACCCCTTCCCAGTCTATTCAAGAATCAAAAATGTACTGTTGCTCCAAAGTGCTCTTGTGTGATTGCTTCACCTATCTATTCTTTAGTTATCTTAGAACCCAAGTAATAGAGAAGTATTTAGGAACCTTGAACTCTCCCATTGTCCTCTCACTTTAGTTATCTACTCTTTTATCATAGAATTCTCCTGTGTCTATGTCATCTATGCATAACTCCTATCATTTATCACTTACCCCTATTATAGTCTAGTTGGTCTACTAAGTTAGTAGATACATGATGGTAGCTATCAGATTCTTTAACCATTGTTTCCCTGTGGTAAAATATAAATAACGATACCTGAAATACTCTCGGTAAAATGCTACAATGGTATTCTGTGCGCTTGAGGAATCTTTTATATTCTATTTGTACTTATTAAATACCAACAGTGAGTGGGGTGGTAAATGAGTTTCTGACGCTTTTGACCGCCAGAAGACCCAGCTTTCTTCTTGTTCTTTTCCTCTTGGTGTTTATGGTCACTCTCTTCAAAGGCAATGACGATGTTGACAGCTTCATGATAGGTGCAGTGGAGGTTGTTGGACAAGCTTCGCTGAATCTTGTAGTTCAGACCCCAGATGGAACAGTCCTTCTTTTTCTAGTCAGTGTTGGTGTGCTCAGAGGCGTACTGCAACAGGTGATTGAACTGCCCAACATACTGCATGACGATAGAGTCTCTTTGCTGCAGGGCCAAAAATTGGTCCAGCTTCATCTTCATCACACCCGCAGGGATGTATTGAGCACGGAATGCTTCACAAAATTCTGTCCAGGTCATTTGGTGTCCATCGGGCTGAGCTGCCAGGAGATTTGCATACCAAGCGCTGGCAGGACCTCGCAGCTGCTGTGCTGCGAACAGGGGCTTCTGTATCTCTGTGCAGTGAATCAGACTGAACTTTTGCTCCATGGTGCGGAGCCAATCATTAGCTTCCAATGGCTCATCTGCCTTGGTGAACACAGGTGGACGGGTATCCGTAAAGTCCACATATGTTGTCTCATCCTCATCACGGCGGCCACGACGCCCACCACGGTTGCCTTTGCTTTGCGCCATTGCATTGGCGGCATTAGCCAAGGCTGCAATAGCATCAGCTAAAGTTGGTGAAATAGGTAGTGGGTTGGGAGCAGATCCATCCTCAGAGGTGCCAGCACCGGTCGATCGGGTGTTGACAGACATTTGTTTAATTGCAAACCGAATTTAGAACTAGCATTACTTAACAAAACATAATAGTGGTTCAAACTTAAACATTACAACACTTAAACGATGTTGAAAAGACACGACTAGTACTTAATCAAAGTTCCCAAACCCAAGCTAAGGTTCTTGGCACCAACATTACAACACAAAGGATAACAATAGGTTGACACTCCTAGTCCTAAGACTAGTCTAGTCATCGTCGATGACGATCACCTCCTCCTCGTCATCATCCTCCACAATCACATCCTTCATGGGATCAACTGCCTCCTCAAGGTCATCCTCAGGTGCCTCCTCCTCAGATGCCTCCTATTCAGGTCCCACAACCAAACCATCCTCATGGTCTTCCTCACGTGGAACAAGGATAGGATTGAGCTGGTCGTTGAGCCTATGGATCTCCTCATGCAGGGCCCCGCTGTACCACTCAACGTGCCCCACATAGTCCTCCAGCTCGTCGACCCTGGTACGGGCCATGTCCTCGTGTGCCAAGGCCTCGTCCCTCTCCTGGGTCAGACGGTCAACTTCACGGCGCAACTCGTTGTTCATCCTCACGTCCCTGTAGTGGTTACAACGGGCCACCCGGAAGTCCTCCGTCATGAGCTTCACCTCCTTGTTAAGCTCCTTAATCTCCTCTTTCAGCTCCTTGCGACTGCGGCGGGGACGGCGGCAACCAGAAGCCTCCTCCCTGTCACGTGGCGCCAGCTAGTGGCGCGGCACTCCCCTGGGACCATTCATCTTGCGAGCAGTGAGCTTGCAGCGTGCCAGCTAGAAGGTAAGTATGGATTAGCAAAGATATAACCGGCTAGCAAGAATAGGTTTGGTAAATCCTAACCCATATACCCAACTTTTAAGGAGAAACTATTAACATGATGAGTTTAACATGATGCATGAATCATACTTACGAATTTTAAATCAATGCAAGGTAATTAAATGCATAAATAAATTCAACATAGGACTGGTAATAAAGTTGTTCCACATGCTACCATAACCCTTTTACGGAATAAGATAAGAATAAGCAATTTGGACCAAAGTAGTAAATTTAGATTTTTATGATCCAAAATATTTTGAAGTTTTGCAAAGTAATACCTTAATGATTTAGCAATGGAACGCTCTGATACCAGCTGTAACAGAACCGCCTAAATCATATGGCCCACAGGCACCTGTCATCGTCACTAATGACCTCTGACAGCCGGGCCCATGTCCCAGATGATCTAGGAGGATCTGCCGGGTTACATCAGCACCCGTTTCTCCGACAGGATCCCATTGCGAAGCCATTACAGAATTACAACACTTCATAATAAATACATCAGAGTAAAGTGCGGAAGATTAAATAGTACTTTGATTACAAACCGGCTGTTCAAATAGAATTCAAGTGCAGTTATTACAGACCATAGTTGAAACAGTAGCAGTAGCAGTAGAACAACAACATAATATAATAAGATAGATGGTAACACGAACCCTGCCCACGGGTTCACTTCACTCTTCCTCGCTATCTTGGATGATGGTCACACAGCAAGGGGCAAGACAGACCTCCTGCTGCTGACTACCTGCAACGGGGTTAACAAACCCTGAGTACGGGGGTACTCCGTAAGACTTACTCGACTAAGAAAAAGGAATAGGATTAAGGAATGTAGGCTGAGGGGAGTCAAGGTAAGGTTTTAGCAGGAGTCAAACTATTTTGCGAAAAAGCAATACTAATCCTATTTTTATTTTAATCAACATTATTATTATCGATATCAATAGTTCACAATTCTTTCATATATATCCTTCAAATCCAATTACTTATTCATTCTCAAAAACATCCTACTTCCGAACCACTTTTCGATGTTGTTGTGAGGATCAAGTCTCCATAACCGAGGAGCAACAATGATTCGAATCGATTAGTACCCAGCTTGGGATCCCAAACCACACTGCATATATAGCACCTAAGGTTGCATATACCAACACCGTCTACCACGGCTTTTCTATCCCTGAACCGTCGTGCACCACCCGAGAGCACAATACTTCTCTCGTCTCCAGGCACGCCGGCCACGAGGGTACTGTTGGCAGTCCTTATAGATCATTTTTAACCGCCAACTTATGCCTAAAGGGAGAGAAACTGTCATACTTTAACACATAGACATATGCTATTAACAGAGTTCCACTTGTACCCCTAGTGTTTATGTTTTTGCAGTATTTATGGTGAAACAAGTAGAAGTGCACAGCACCAATTGGAAAGCGTAAAGGAGAAATGTGAATTCAGAGAATGCGCAACTAAGAATAACAAAGAAGCCACCTTTATTATAAATCTGGGCCCATTCGTAACCATAGGAGGGGTCTAGGCCCAGAGGAGAACCAACCACGCGAAGGCGGTGGCCAAATGGGCCCACCAGGGGACCGACCGGTCCCGGGGGCGGCCGCCCCCTGGTGGGGCCTCTCGGGCCCAGTTTTCTTCTGGCGGTTGTAGGGCGGTTCCCCAAGGACGGTCCTATCTACTATCAACACAGATGGAAAGTGGAAACCGCCCTTTGGAGGTCGGTTTGGGTCTTTCCATGTGGGGATGAACCTTTTGCATAGAACCCCCTCCTCTCAAGCTATAAAAGGAGGCTTCCTCTCTACACCTATTCAATAAAAAAGGGATCAATTGATTCACCAACACAAGAGGTCACAATGTAGAGAGGAAGAGCAAGCTCCATTCCATTAGCTTATAGCTAATTTAGTATAGGGAGTGAGAGAGGGATAAGAGCTGGAGAAAGAGCAGAGTCGAAGCAGTTCTGCCTCCGGGTGGACGAAGTGCCGGGCTTGTCGGCTCTCGATCCAACTTGTACCTCTACGATCGTCTTGCTACTTGAAGTAAGAAGTTTGTGTTCAACTTTGCTTTGATTCATTAAGCATGTTACTTCCATAAAGCTAGTTGTTTGTGGGATCGTCGTTCGTCCTTTGGACGGATGCTCTAGTAAGAGGACTCCTGATAGAGACGGATGTTCCTGTACGCCGCTAGAGTAGTAGTGGCCGTCGTAGACGTGGTGTCTAAGTCAGGGTCTACCTTCGTATGTTGTGCGTGCCCACGGGCAGAGGGGTAGGTGGCAGGTGCTGACAGCCCTGTCCACTCGTATCTGAATTCCCCCATGTTCGGCCGCGGACTAGCGCTGATACTGGTATCGGCTGGCAGACCAGCTGCGTCAGTGGGCCTAAAGTAGACATGTAGTGGGGAAGTTACCATCGCTTATTTGCGTTTGACCTTAGAAGAACCTCTCTACCCAAGCTATCCCTTCCGTCTCTTCTGAGTAAACTAGTTTAAGAGATTAAGTACAAAGACCGTTCCTCTGAGAAATTACGATACCCTGAATACTTCCGGGTGAAGGCTACAACGGTACTTCCGTGCGCTTGCGGACTTTTCTGCTGACGCTAAGAAGCGCCAACAAGCTTTCTGGCGCCGTTGCCGGGGAACGGTTGTCGTATTTATCTCCGAACCTAGTTCACTTGTGTGTCCTTGTGTCTTATAAAAAAATTATTTCTTCTATGTTCATGACCCTCCTTCATGAAGCCTATCTTTCAAAAAGAAAAAGGGCATTATTATTTTTAAAATTGCACGTTCAAATTTTTGCACATGGGCAAAAAGATTTCTATTCACTCTCGTATCATCTTCTCTTATTTTCAAAAAGAATTTAAAAAATAAATAGTTTTTATTATTCTTGTTCTCTCTTTTTACAGTAATGCCCTTTCAAAATCCAAACTCAAAATATTTCTCTAAGGACGAGTTCTTGTAGCCACCATCGAAGCCAACCATAGCTTCTGGCTTCAATCTTTGCCCTAGCTTTGGCGGTCAAGCTTATGACCATAAAGAAAGCACTACCGGGAGATACACCGGATTTTTAAATATATATATATATATTAAAATTATTTATAAGTTGTTGTCCTCTTACAAAATAAAAATATAAATAAATTTTTGCTAAAATGTTTTTAATAAATGCTAGTTTGCTTTGAAAGTTTTACATACAGCATGTTTTGGTTTGAAGTATGATTGATCATCATATCTTCATAAGCATTTTAATTTAAGCATGGAACTTAGGTTAAAATTGTCTACCTTGATTAAACGACATGTCTAATCATTGTTCCAAAACAGCTGGGTGTAGGGTTTAAATAAAAAATTTTGAGTTATTTTATTTATCAATGAAATTATTCTATAAAATGGTTAAAAAAATAAAGAGATATTTTGAAAATCTAAAATTTAAAAACTTATCTTTAAAATAAGTTCTTTTTTTTCTTACAGAATAAAAATGAATCTTCATTAAAAGAAATTTGTTAATAACGCCCTCCCTTGCATAATAAACTTTCGATAAATTTTTGTAAAAAACCAACTAGCTCAATTTGCTTCCTGCATATCTTTTCCAATTCGGTGATCACAAGGGAAAGGTAAGAGCCCTTGCGATCTACCAAACCATAACCATGTAGGAAAACCAGAAATACTGGGTACAACCCTGATCCTTTGGCTTTGAGTTAGCTTGGGGGAGGACCGTAACAACGTAACATGTATCTCTATCCCTCTCATATCCTTTTGTTACCTTGCAAAAAAATAAATAATAATAATAATAATAAATTCATTTTTTTAATAAATGTAAGCACATGTTGTCAAGTTAGTATGCACCTTCGGGTATTCTTGTCACTAACCATTTCAGGTTAACAAGGAAAGGACATACGAAGCTTGAGAACATGAGAGCAACATCAACAACACACATTGATGATCTTTGGTGATGGAACAAACTCAAAAGGAGACCCTGACCATGCACACTTGACTGTTAACAAAGTCCAAGTGTGGGGGAGGACGATGCGAGTCTCACCTCAAGATCACCTTGGTTCAAAAAAAAGAGATGTTGGCTCTACCTTGCTTAAAAAAATGGGAAGTGAAAAGAAAAAAAACAAGAGAAGAGATTGTTAAACAAAAAAAGGGGAATAGTAAAAAATATATATATAATATTGAAGGAGAGAGAAGGAGCAGGCTGGCCCCACATGTTAAAAGAGGAACACTTATGGGTTGCCTGACTCTGCCCATCATTATTTTGCATAAGCAAGAAGGGCTCACCCAAAGCCTTTGCTACTATCATCAGGGCCATGGCCCACACACTAAGCCATGAGAATGGCTTGGCCTGGTGATTCACCTGAAAAAAGTCATCATGCGAACCACAGTAACAACTCTGATGTTTCATCCATCCATGCTGCCGATAACTACATTCAAGTATGCAAAGGTAATGATCCCCAACTCTTTTGCTCATACTTGTCTCCATAGCTTGATCATTCACGCTTCTTTATGGCATCATAAACAATAGAGATAATCTGATATGGAGACAAGCCAAGGTTTTTTTTACATTGCATCTTAAGTTTGGCCTTGTTTGAGTTATGTGAGTTGGATGAACAAATAAAAATTTATATAATAAAAAAATAGTTAATAAGTAAAAAAAATCATAATAAGCTTTAGGCTCTCTAGGGTTCAACCTAGTAGAGCCCTTGCTTGTTCACTGTTAAAATTAAAAATAGGTAAAAATTTTTTTGGGGAGATCTCTTAAGTACAACGAACACGCCCCTCAAGATCTTCCCTGGATGTTGCACAAACATCAAGCAGGCCATCATATAGAGGGACAAGCCACATGACTTCCATGAACTCCTTCTTCTACACTGATGGTTTGTGCAACACCTCTCTCACTCCTTTGACCAACCATGACTCCATGCATATCTTGGATCACACTTTGTTTAAAGATTCTAAAAAACACACAACAAAGGGGAGTCATGGTCGCAATATTCCTTTTAGTTAGAAGCTTGCATGAAGTGTTCCTCCTACATTTGTCATGTAGGCGAGTCACTAATATGCAGGAGTTACCAATAAATGACTTGCTACACGATGACATGCTACTAAAAGTGGTGGACTCCAACCCACGCCTTGGTAGTCACCTGAGATGGAAACTGAGCCACCCCAGCGACAACTCTGATGCTTCATCCATACATGCTGCTAGTACACACATTCAGGTATGTCAAGGTAATGTTGACCAATTCATTCACTCATATTTGTCTCCAGGAAAATATAATATCATGCTCTTCCTCTGTTCATGCCATATGCTCTGAGTTTGGGTGTATTCACATGAGTACACTTGTGGTACATCCATAGGCCTTTTAATTTAAGCATGGTGCTTAGGTTAAACTAGCCTTCTTTAATCAAAATTGTGACATGGTGTTGTATTTTGATTAATGAACTTTGAGTTGTTATCATGAATAATGGAAGAAATTCATGTTGGAGATGAAGCAAGGCATGTCTTTCTTTGCTCTCTTATCCTAGCCTTGTTTGAGTTTGAATAGATTGGCTGAGCAAACTTCTGACTAGGTTCCTTTGTTCAAAAATCTATCTCCGTTGAATGATTCTTGGTTATCTTGTCATATTTCTTTTCTATATGCTAGTAAGTTTTGGTTTGGAAGTGTTGGTCCTACATCTTTTTAACTAAGCACGGTGTTTAGTTTGAAGCTGGGATGTGAGATCATGCCTCTATAGGATTTTTAATGTAAGCATGGTGCTTAGATTCTTAAGCCTACCTTGACAAATTAGACGTGGTGTCTAGTTTGATCTTGGAACCAAAGCTGCTAGTATAGATTTTGGTTAATCTTATGGACTAACCTCTTGCAGAAATTTATCAACTCCATGAGGGTAAGTCTTGAGATGACAGCAGAGACAAGAATTTCTTAGGTGAACCTTCAAAATAAAAAATATAATGATAAATAAAATCTTAAAAAAGAGCAATTTATCTTTCAACCCCAAGTTTTGTTGACTTGTTATCTCAATACCACCATAAAAACAAGCTTGGGGGGGAGCTTCCTAGCACGCTCAAGAGAGGCCACGAACTGCACATCAAGCTGAGGCAGCACCAACTAGCAGCACCCCTAGCTGAACCACATTGGTAAGTCAAAAGCAAGCTTGGGGGAGGGCTCCCACAGAGGTAACTTGTATCTCATATTTCTTTTTAAAATTCTCCAACTTAAAAAAATGGTGAGATAAGTTCTCCTCTCTCATATGTGTTAAGATGTGTTAGTTTCTACCCTTATTGAAATGATGAACAGTTGCTCTGTCTTATGTTTCACCTGTACCCATTTTTATAATCGAGCTTTCTCTAAGGTTTGGGTTTATCAGCTAAAAATGTCTCATCCTAAAAACTTGGGCTAATGGGTTGCACATGCTTAATCTTGTCTAAGTTATTGCCTGATATGATATGGTGACATGGGCTGCGTTATGACTTTGTTCTGAGAGAAACATGACATCCAAAGTTTTATTTTCGAAAACTTTCAAAAACAAAAGTTCCTCAATGATTATGAAATACCTACTAAGACCATATGACTTGTTTCAATTATGCAAACCTTTTAGTCATATGCTGCTTGTGGAACATTGAGTTAGGTCAAATTGTTGTGACCTAAGTGAGATTATGGCCATACACCCATGATTGAGATTCACATGTACCCACCAAATAAAGCCAACTCTCACCCCGAGAGTTGCGCACAACATGCACCCATCCATCAACCAAATAAAAATGCCGACTCTTACCCTGAGAAGCCGCGCATTCATTTTTCACCAAATAATTACTCCTCGCATTCCATCATGACATCTCTCAAGTCAAAGTTCTTTAAATACTAACAAGAGATATGGGTTATGCTTTAAAAAAATGCCAAGGGGCATGCAATAAACAAACAGAAAAAAAAGATACCCGTTCAAAAGAAGAAGAAGAAGAAGAAAAATAATAATAATATGGATATATGTTCTTATAGCCCATATCCCTCAAAAAAGTTTCATTCCATCCAATAAAGGAGAAATTCATGATGCATGGAGTGCCAAAATATTTAGAAATTAGGATTCCACCATCTTCATACTCCACACACTTGCACATCTCAATCAAAGTATATGACATGTATCTCCTTGTGGTTGGGTTTTTGACTTCGCAATATATGTGATGCAAGTATGCCCACCTTTATACCTGCCCAAAACTCCACTCATAAGCCTTAGTGGTAGGATATGAAAGGCAACATTACAATGCCTTTGGTGAGGTATTCATAGACTTTGAGCAATCAAGAGAATCATTTGAGGAACTTACATTTCTTTGCAAAAATTTTCAAAACCTCCGGAAAGATGGTTCATCTTGGGATGAATGATAAGCAATGTCTATGAATCTGTTCGGTCCTGCAATCACCCAAGACTTGAGATGGCTAAAAGCCCCCATTTGTTTCAAGATAATAGCAGGGTGGATAGCATGCTGATTTATTCAAATTACGGTGGAAAACTTTGTTATAAACTTGGTACATTTGAAATATGATCGACATTGTAGCAACTCCTGATCAACAACTATACTTAGCTATTTGCTCGGGACGAGTAAAGGTTAAGCTTGGGGGTCTTGTTGGCTGTCCTTATAGATCATTTTTAACTGCCAACTTATGCCTAAAGGGAGAGAAACTATCATACTTTAACACATAGACATATGCTATTAACAGAGTTCCACTTGTACCCCTAGTGTTTATGTTTTTGCAGGATTTATGGTGAAACAAGTAGAAGTGCACAACACCAATTGGAAAGCGTAAAGGAGAAATGTGAATTCATAGAATGCGCAACCAAGAATAACAAAGAAGCCCACCTTTATTATAAATCTGGGCCCATTCGTAACCATAGGAGGGGTCTAGGCCCAGAGGAGAACCAACCACGCGAAGGCGGTGGCCAAATGGGCCCACCAGGGGACTGACCGGTCCCGGGGGCGGCCGCCCCCCTGGTGGGGCCTCTCGGGTCCAGTTTTCATCTGGCGGTTGTAGGGCGGTTCCCCAAGGACGGTCCCACCTACGATCAACACAGATGGAAAGTGGAAACCGCCCTTTGGAGGTCGGTTTGGGTCTTTCCATGTGGGGATGAACCTTTTGCATAGAACCCCCTCCTCTCAAGCTATAAAAGGAGGCTTCCTCTCTACACCTATTCAATAAAAAAGGGATCAATTGATTCACCAACACAAGAGGTCACAATGTAGAGAGGAAGAGCAAGCTCCATTCCATTAGCTTATAGCTAATTTAGTATAGGGAGTGAGAGAGGGACAAGAGCTGGAGAAAGAGCGGAGTCGAAGCAATTCTGCCTCCAGGTGGACGAAGTGCCGGGCTTGTCGGCTCTCGATCCAACTTGTACGTCTACGATCGTCTTGCTACTTGAAGTGAGAAGTTTGTGTTCAACTTTGGTTTGATTCATTAAGTATGTTACTTCCATAAAGCTAGTTGTTTGTGGGATCGTCGTTCGTCCTTTGGACGGATGCTCTAGTAAGAAGACTCCTGATAGAGACGGATGTTCCTGTACGCCGCTAGAGTAGTAGTGGCCGTCGTAGACGTGGTGTCTAAGTCGGGGTCTACCTTCGTATGTTGCGCGTGTCCACGGGCAGAGGGGTAGGTGGCAGGTGGTGACAGCCCTGTCCACTCGTATCTGAATTCCCCCACGTTCGGCCGCGGAGTAGCGCTGATACTGGTATCGGCTGGCAGACCAGCTGCGTCAGTGGGCCTGAAGCAGACATGTAGTGGGGAAGTTACCATCACTTATTTACGTTTGACCTTAGAAGAACCTCTCTACCCAAGCTATCCTTTCCGTCTCTGTAACACCCGAAAAATTGCATTCTTTTAAATAGTGGGAATTTATTTAATTATGCAATTAGTTGATCATTCCAATATAGGGAAATTAATATTTATTGAGATATAAAAAATTAATGTTAGGCCATACACATGTATGATGCATTCATGCTGGAGCATTTCTTCTTTGTACTGTCGTAGCTTATTTGAATTTTTTTTAAATATTTCAAAACCCAATTTGAAAATCCTTTTGGAAAATGAAATTAGAAAATAGCAAAGGGAAATAGGAAAACCTTCCCTCTCTGATTTTGGCCCGAGGGCCCAGTCCTCCTTTTCCTTTCGGCCTGCCCCCTCCCTTGCTAACTTGGGCCGAGGCCCAGCTAACTAGCCAGCCAGCCGGCGCAGCAAGCTGAGCGTCCCCTCTTCCCATCTTTGGATGACAGGCGGGCCCCACAGGGCAGTCCCTCTTCTCCTCCTCCCTTTCTTCTCCCCGGGGCGCCCAAAGCCGAGAGCCACGCGCGCGCGGAGCATCCCTCTGCCGTGACTGCCAGCCCGACCCCAGCGCTCGGTGCTACCAACCTGTGGGACCCACAGGACAGCCCCTCCCCTGTTTCCCTCTGCTGCTCGCCGAGAGTCCGACGCGGGCAAGAAAGAAAACGGCCGAAGCCGAGTTCGTCGCCGCGCCGAGAGTCCGACGCGAGAACGAACAGAGCGAGTTCGTCGCTCGCCACCCTCGATTCGATCTCCTATATCCGAGGCGAACTCAACTCCTCTATCCCCATCGCCTTGGGACTATATAAGTCCAGGCGGGCCCCTATTTGCCGCCAACCAGCCCTAGCGGCATTGCCTCCTCCTGCCCTCGCACGAACAGAGCCGCCGCTGCTCGAAGCTTTCCGCCGCCGGGATCCTCGGACGAGTCCGGATCTCCTACGCCTCCCTCGCACCCCTATATAGGTCGGCCGAGCCCTGCCGTCCCTCCCCACAAGTTCCCGAGTAAGCCACGCCCTCCGATCTTGCCCTAGCCGTCGCCCCGAGCTCCGCCGCCGCCGTCGATTTCTCCCCGGGAAGACTTCTCCGTCGAAATTGGTTGTTCTCCAAGCTTCGCAGCAAGGTCAGGAACCTTTCCGACCCCTTTTCCCTCGGTTTTGTGCACTATAGCCATGATGCCGAGCTTCGCAGCCTCCATAGTTCCGCCACCTAGCTCGCCGCATCCTCCCAGAGCTACCTCTGTGGCAACCGAAACCATAGATAGGTTTGGCTTGAGCTCCTCTTGCTTCCCGACCAGATCCCGAGGTGTGCCGAGCTTCCTAGCCCCGAAAACGCCGTCTCCGGCCATCTTGCCGGCGAGGAACCGGCCGGGCGCCGCCCGACTCCGGCGACCAGAGCCGCCCCTCTTTCCCCCGAGCTACCTGCGCCGTCCACGGCCGATCCAACGGCTCACAGTGAGAGATACCCTTTCGCCGGCACTTTTGCAAAAGAGCCCCTGAGCTTTTTAATGTTCTAACCCGCGGTCCTTTGGCGTATTTCTCAGATTACGCTTTCCTATTTAGAAAACGTATTTCCTCGGTTTTAATTCAAAAGGCGTTTTCAATATTTACAGATTTGCCACTCAGTTTATTTCGGCCATATTTTATTCGTTTTAGCTCCGATTTGATCCGTTCAAGTCTCGTTAGATTCATAATTTCGTAATCTATCTAATGATGCTACTGATACTCATGTTTTCAACTTTTAAAATTTGAGATTAGATTTAATCTATTATTTTATTAAAGTAAAACTTGTTTATTTCATAACTTCTCCGTTTGAATTCCGATTTTCGTGATCTTTATATCATTGGAATCGTAGCGACGCGTAGATTATTTTTATACACTTTTTAATCTGTTTTTCCACTGTTGGTGTACTGTTTCTAATATAGATCTTGTTTGCTTCGTGTATGATTGCCTCGATGATTGTGTGGTGATTTTATGATCGAGTTCAGACGGTGAGCAATACGTTGGTGATCAAGAGTACGTTGAGGATCCAAGTTCTCCAGAGTACTTTGATCAAGGCAAGTATAGCATGGGATCTTCCTTGTTGTCCTATTCACCGCAATAATTAATTTCATGTGCATGTGTCTACCTTGTTAACCATAATTTCTACCTAGTATTGTTATCTTGTTCCTTGATCACCTATGGGATTTATGCATTGGGTAGTTGATGCTAGCGCGCTATTGGAATCATGATCATGTAAACTTGATTAATTGAATATGCAATAACATTGAAAGATGTCTTTTTAGCAACATGGAACTAGGGGATTCGAGCATAGTTTTGTGACGCTCCATATCCTTCCCCCTTGGTAATGATCTGTCAGCAAAAGCTGGGACTTACAGTGCAACTATGAGGGCTATATGGCTCTGGTTTTAGCTCAGTATGAGGACCTTTTCTAGCTTGTTAGAGGTTACCGAAAGGCGCAAGAGGGGCTTTGACGACTCAGGTATAGTGCGGCCTCTGTCCATATGTGTATAACCTGCGTGACCTTGTGCCATATGGAAGGGGGGATCTACATCTGCTTGCCGAGGAAACCTCGCGGCCCTAACATGTTAGACGAACCTTTGAAAGGCTTCATAGTGAAACCCTGCTCACTCACCTTGGTAGTGTTATGGGGCTAGCTACCCCGAGCAAATGGGAATCACGGCTCATAGTGAAAGTGCACAACCTCTGCAGAGTGTAAAACTGGTATACTAGCCGCGCTCACGGTCACGAGTGGCCTGGAAAACTCACGGAGTAGTTATCTTTTTGGGTGATGTTGACTTGTTGCTAATTGATTGATGCAATTCATTAATTATGTTTACTTTTGATCATGAATTATGGGCTTATTCAACTTGTTGCTATCCAATTGCATAAAAGATGCTTAATTAAAAGCAAACCGCTGTAAACCCATGTCTATCCTGTTTGAGCCTCATAAACCCCATGTTATATTTGCTGAGTTCGACGTGGACTCACTCTTGCTATTCCCCCCACACCTCAGGAGAAGTTTAGGCTTGTGGTCAACCAGTTAGTGGTGTCCCTGTGGAGTTGGCGTCTACACGCGAAGATCGGAGTGTCTTTCCGCTGTTTGCTTCTTAAAGGTTATATTCTAATTATTACTACGTTATGTATTTGATCATTGTCTTTTGATATTACCTTGTATTTGTCGGTTTATGTGTGTGACTGATCCTGGGGCGCACATAAGGTTATGCATTCAATTTTATCCTTAAAATTGGGTGTGACAGTCTCTTCTGAGTAAACTAGTTTAAGAGACTAAGTACAAAGACCGTTCCTCTGGGAAATTACGATACCCTGAATACTTCCGGGTGAAGGCTACAACGGTACTTCCGTGCGCTTGTGGACTTTTCTGCTGACGCTAAGAAGTGCCAACAGATACACGCTACTCTCGCCATCTCTCCACTCCCAGTGCGTGGTTGTCGGTTCATGCAATAGAGCTACGGGAGATAGGGCTTTCCGGAGTATGTGGCTAGTTGCAAAGTCTCGATCACAGCAGGCCGACAACGAACGGTCCCTAATACTTTCCGTTGGATACCATGCATTGGGATTCTAACCCAAATACTCTGGTAACCACCCGGTTTTCACATCCCTTTTCCGTTGACGACGATAAGTTGGGACTCTAACACAAACATATGACCACCACTCAGAAAACCCGTCCCCATTGATGACAATGGACTGGCCAAGTACACTGCCAACAATGAAGACAATACCCTTCTTTTTCAATGATTCATTCTTTGCATATCATCATAGTTTAAAATAGCATTTTATGCAAAGCTAATTCAATTAAGCAGGGCTAAGCATTTTTCAATACTTTAATTAAATCAGGTTCTCGGGGTATAATTAGTGGTCAAGGAAAGGTAATGCATCAATAGGTTATCACTCAACTCCTATTAACCTAATGCAATAGATTAACTCAAGTGATAAAACACTTCAAATACAAGGAGGGGCAAATGCACCGGGGCTTGCTTGAATTGCGTAGAGAGTCGGGTCGGGATCGGTGCCACAGATATCAAAGCCTAGCACAAACTTAGGAATAGTCTCCTCAGCAGCCGCTTCACTTTTCACCTCTGAATTCTCGGTCACTACACGCATTCAATGATGTATGCTTAGCATGAGGTGACATGAAATGACATGCGATATTCGATAATAAATACACATGACTAGAGCACAACCCTACCTCATAAACTAGCCACGATAACTCTCATACATGATGTTCTAGGTCATAAGGTTGATTGACCTAGAATCACAATCAATCCAAAAATCACATCCAACCCTAAATGATTAAGGTTTTATTTCATTTATTAAGCAATTAACCAATCATTTAATTAATATATAATTAAACTATTTCTATTTAATGCCAAACTTTACCAACAGTTAGCTCTTGACCTAAAATAGTACCAAATAAATTTTCATGATTTTTGGATCAACAGGGAATTAATTAAAATTCATCAAAGTTGCACTTTTTACTTTCTTTACTGATTTTTGATTCCTACAGAAAGTACTCAAAACATACATTTCATATTTTTATTAAATAGTACACATTACAGAGGGCATCCACAATTTTTTTGAAATTTTAGTAGTAGAAATATTCATACAAAAAGATGAAAACAGGAAACTATTCACCTAAAATAAAAATGAAAAGCTATACAAAATTCCTCCGGAAAAAGAAAAACGGAATGCACCCGAGTCGGCCCATCCTAGCCAGGCCGGCCCAACTCGCCTCAGGCAACAGCTAGCGCACCGCCCGCGCACAAGCGGCTCCCCCCGGCCGCTGACAGGTGGGGCGCCCCTGTCAGCTCCACCTCTCTCCTCCCGCCTGCCCGCGCGAGCGCGCGACCGCGGCGGCTCGCCGCAGATTTCACCGGCGGCGACCCCAACAGCCCAACCATCCACGTCAGGATGCCCCCATGTACCCAGCAGACCACCACGCACGCTCGCCCTAACTCTACACGCCTCCAACGAGTATAGACCCGACCATGGTGGCCCGATGGCCACCACAACGACGGTGCGGCCGCGTTTCGAGCAACCTAACGCAGTAGCATTCAAAATAAAGCGCCAGAAAGATTTGGGACCTCACTGACACTTGCGCCAACTAACACTTAGGCTCAACGATGGTGTGGAAGGCAGGGCTTGATGACGGCGGCGAGAAGAGCAGCATGGCCACGGTGACACCGAGGCGTTCTGATGAAATCTGTGAACCAAAGTGTAAGCCACCAGGCATATGAGCTACACCGGATCACAGACTACAAAGAACATACAATTTCTAGGGTAGAAGCTCACCACCGCGGACAGAGCACGACGAGGCGGCCCACGGCAACACTTCGACCGGACTTGGAGAAGAACACGGCCCCCGACCGGCTTCCGATGGCAATGGAGCGTACCAAAGAGCTCAGTGGATGCGCAAGGGGGTGGAATAGCTAGTGGCAAGGTGGAGAGGATGGTGGTGGGCGAGACTCGACAAATTCCGTCGATCTCCGAGAGCACGTCGACGGCGAGGATATGGAAGAAAAACGGACGGCTCGTCGCCTTTAAACAGTGGAACGGGAACAGATAAGGGTGAGTGGGTGTCCGGGTCCCCCTTGGCGAACCTACGCAGTGGCGACAGCGGCCAGGCCAGCCGGACGGCGCCAGAGCGCGGCGCGGCGCACGCGCGTACGGCGGCGTGGCCGCGGCATCGGACCCCCTATACTGTAACTAGGAGCCCAAGTCAAACCCTATTTGATTCAAATCTCCCAAATTCGTGTGGCAACCAGAGAAAGTCCAAAAATAAAAGTTGTGAAGAATTTCATGTACAACCTTTTTGCTTTCTGAACCCTGGCCAAATTCGGCCAAAATTTGAAATTATAGAAAAGGGGGTAAAAGTTGAATTTGAATTTGATTTGCAATTCACTGAAATTCTCCAAATTTTTCCGCAGAACTTGAAAATCTGTAAAAATGAAAGTTGTTCTAATTGTTGAGCCCTACAACTTTTATTAAGTGTGTTTTTTCAGATTCTTGATAATTTTTAAATTGATGTTTCAAATTTGAATTTCAAATGACTGTTTTGGGTTTAATTTAAATTTTCTGTGCATAACTTTAAAATATCCAAAAATAAAAGTTGTTATATTTTTAAAGATCTATAACTTTTATTAAGACACTTTCATCAGATTCCTTATAGATTTTAAATTAGGTTTTAGGATCAAATTAGGGCTTAAATTGATTTTTCTTTTTGATTTAGTTTTTAATTTCCAATCAAGGGTTCAGTTGCACCATTATTCACAAACACATTCAAGTCACTCTAGAAGCTCCAAGCACAATCACATGCAGGCAATTAAATTAAACATGATGACATGGCAGATTAATTAACTATAATACCAGAGGTATTATAATATCATTATTATAATCAACATCAATAGGACACCCTTTGATAAGTTGCACAGGCATTTTTTAAACCGAATGTCATTACAACCCACTTGAACAAACCGATTGCATCAGAACACCTAAAAGCAGTCTTAGGAATATCTTCTTCGGCCATAAAAATTTGATTGCAGCCGGCATTATCATCCACAAAGCTGATGACCTGATGCCCTACAGCCGAATCGACTAACATATCGGCTATCGGCATTGGGTAGCCGTCCGTCGGGGTAGCTCTGTTCAAGTCCCTGAAATCGATGCAGACCCGCAACTTGCCATTCTTCTTGTATACAGGGACAATATTCGATACCCACTCGGCGTATCGGCAAGCTCGAATGAACTTGGCTTCCAGCAACCTCTCGATCTCGGCCTTGATATCAGGCAATGAATCCGGCCTGAATCGTCGTGACAGCTGCTTGAACGGCCGAAATCCAGGCTTGATAGGCAATCGGTGCTCGACAATCGATTTGTCCAAGCCAGGCATCTCGTAGTATTCTCAGGCGAAGCAGTTTTTATATTCTTTCAATAAGTCGATCAACTCCCGCCTGAACTCAGGGTCAAGATTGGTGGCGATATACGTCGGCCTTGGTCTGTCACCAGATCCGATATCGACTTCTTCAAGTTTGTCGGCCGACGTAAAACCCTGACCAAGCTTGCCCTCGGTGCCATCGATCGGGTTGTCTATTAGTAAAAAGACTCAGAGCCGATTGCCCGAACCGGCTGTTGACTCTCATCGTTGACCTTGATGGAGCCTTCTTCCCAAGTCTTGCCAGAGAAGCAGTCATGATCCCCAGCTTCCCAGTAGGTAACATCTGCTGCGGCTATACTCACCGAGTCATCAGCTGGGACTACCTCAACCTCTTCACCATGCCACTGGATCACACATTGGTGCATGGTCGACGGCACGCAGCAGTTAGCATGGATCCAATCACGCCCAAGCAGCAGACTGTAAGAACCCTTGCTATCAATCACGAAGAAGGTGGTGAGCAGCGTCTTCTTCCCGACTGTTAGCTCGACATTGATTGCCCCCCGGGTATTTGAAGAGTTACCCCCGAAGTCTTTGAGCATCATGTCGGTCTCAATCAAATCATCAGGGCCCTTGCCCAGCTTGCAGAAGGTGGTGTAGGGCATAAGATTAACAGTGGCACCACCATCGACTAGCATCTTGGTCATGGGCATCCCATCGACATATCCTTTGAGGTACAGGGCCTTCAAGTGCCGGTGCTTAGGTGGCTTGTCAAAGGTAGCTTGCTGCGCCAAGACCAGCTTGGCGGTGGCTTGCTCAGACTCCGATTCATCAGAATTAGAGAGAACTTCAACCTTCCTGCATCGGGGCACCCTGAACAAAGCCGGAAGCACAAACACCATCTGTGCATCGGCTGTTGCCTTTCCTTTGTCCTAAGGAGGCTTCTCCCGCCAGATTTGCCTCGGGCGGCCTTCTGCTTTGAGCTCCCAGTTCCTGAGGCGCTACACGCGGTGTCTCTGGCTCTTGGTCAAGTTCCCAGGCACCACTGGTCCTCCTGCCAGACCAGCTCTTGGTGATCAACTGCCACCTCGTTGAGCCGATCGCGCAGGTCTCTTTTTTTCGCGCCGATCCTGCATGTCATGTGGGAGTCCGAGCCTCTCATGCATAGATCAGCGGTTGGTCTGAGAGTGTCTGTACTCTTGGTACTGATCGCTGCACTCTGGGCAATTGCGCAAAGTTGACAATCTCAGACCTTCGTTCCAGCAATGCCTAAAGAATGGGCAATGCCAGTGACTTTCTTCTTCTTCCCGGCGGCGAGCCAGCTCTTCTTGGTAGCGGGCTTCTTCGTCATCACGAGCCCATCTCCGGTAGTCTTCCTCCTCGAGCTGCCTCCGGCGAGTCTTCTCCTTCTCCCGTCACCATTTGTTTAGTAAATCGCGGGATGTAGGCCTGGTCTTCTTGGTGCCCCTGGACTTCCCCTTCTCATATTGGCTCTGATTTTGCTCTCGGCTTCTCTTGATCATCGTCAGCTCTTCAGCCGTTATCTGCATATCAGGATTGACTGATGTGTTCCTTCTAGCTTGGTCGGAGATCAGAACTTTCATCTTGCCTGCGGGGGCCGACACCTCCACCATATTCTGTCCCTTTGGAAACGGGAACTTATCAATCTTCATTTTCCCCTTAGCCGGACTGTCAAACTTCAATAAGCCGCGAGAGATAGCCCTCTGTATCTGAGTTCTGAATGCGCGGCATCCATTGGTGTCATGTGAGGGGAGGCCGTGATACTGACATAACGTCTTCCCCTTCAAGTCTTTAGGAGAGGGTCTTACATAATCGGCAGGGAAGGTAATCTGCCCAGCACTGACCAATAGATCGAATAATTTATCCAGCTTGTTTGTATCAAATCGTACTGATCATCTGCACTCCAATTCTTGGGCACAGCCATGGGCTTCTTGCCCCACCTCAACTCGACAGCGGCGATTTCATCTTCGTCTTCATCTTCGGAGTCCGAATTACTGACGAACGCCGTCTGTTTGTACTTCCCCTCCTTACAGAAGGTCTGAGCTTGCAGCTCCAGGGCCATCACACTCTGCAACACCTGGCTAATGTTGTCAAAGTCAATGCCCACTAGCTTTTCCTGAATGTGCGGGAGCATCCCACCAATGACCAAGTGAGCGAGCTGCTTGTCAGGTAGATTCACTAAATAGCACATGTTCTTCATTTCCCTGAAGCACTTGATGAAGGCCGACCCGGTCTCTCTACTCTTCTGGTGCATGCTGGTCAAATCAACAATGATTTTCTCCCCAGTGCCAGAGAAGAAATAGCTATGAAACTTGCCTTCTAGATCCGCCCAGTTCTGAATTGTCCCGGGCTCCAGAGTGGTGAACCAACTGAAAGCCGGCCCCGTTAGTGATAGCGAGAAGAAATGGACCCTGTGAGCATCCTCAAACGAGGCCTCACCGAGCTGGGTTAGATATCGGCTGATGTGCTCAATGGTGGATACGTCGTCTTGACCACTGAACTTGGCAAATTCTGGCATGCGATACCTCAACGGTAATGCCACGCGATCAAACCACTCAGGGTAGGGGCGCCTGTATCTGATCGAGACCCCCGCCTTCGGCTGCAAGCCGAATTGGTCCCTGAGCATTGCACTCATCTTGTTTACCAACTCGTCTTGAGGTGATTGAGCATAAATGGGATGTGGTGCCGACGTGAGCTCATCATAAGTGTGCCCGATGTGAAAGTTCGGAGTTATTAGAGGCACGTTTCCAGTCGGCATGTTCTCGGTCGGCGTGTTCCCAGTTGCATGTATGTAAGCAGCAATCTGCTCAGGAGAGTAGTCTCTGTATAGCTTAGGCTGCGGAGCTATTTTTGGAGCCGAATCCGTCGTCATATTGGGATTTTGAACATTCGACTTTGGCGGATTCGGCTGTTGCGGCTGAGGTTTGGACGTTCCGGCCGCTGCATCTGAGTTGGAATCTTCTGGGGGCATGTTGAAGTACGTTGGGCCCAACGATTCCCAATCCTGCTTCTTGATGACGGTCTTCATGATGTTGTAGAATGTCTGCAAGAAAATATTGTGATGACGCCCGACTGCCTGATGCGAAGCATTCCAGATGGCACTCTGGATGAATTCCTTGAACTCTTGCTTCTCCTTGTCGGTGTGGCCAGGCATGACCCACCTTTGGTAGGGGTTCTTCTTGATCACGCAGCCATCGCGATTCTTAGCAAATGATAGCAGACAGGCATCAGTGAATTCTTCAATGATCCGCTCTAGCACCACAGCATCCTCGAGATCGATCTCCTCATGTTTGACTCTGATGACACCGTCATCCCTGGGATCCACGGTTTCCGAAGCCTTTCCCTTAGTCATGAGTGAAATGGTCCCACCAGACGTGCCAAAAAGTGTGTTGGCACAAAATGTGGTTCCTCGCACTCAACACACCAGCGAAGCCGGATATGATCTCAAGAGCATCAGAGCTTCCAAGATCCAGCTAGCTTCAAACCTGGTCAGAGAGTGCCGATTACCCTCAGGCGTGCCAGTCAATTTGACCTACAATTGACAAGGAACAGATAATAATCAGTAATCACAAGGCGAAACTAACCGGTGGGTCCAGATAGTTCCAACTGTATGGCTCTGAGAGCCGATATAATCGGAAATCGACTAAAGAGTCGATTCCGGCATGTATGCATGTTTTGCCACAGGAAACAATCATTGAACTGATACATAATCGATTAATATGTGTAACCAGACATAACAATTTAGCCGATTTTGTAGAACATAATCGATTAACTTGTCTTTCTCGTGAAAGCATAACTACACCGGCTAATTAGCCGATCCAGGGTCCGTGAAGTAGAAAAACTTGGCGGTAGCAAAAGCCACAAGTCAATCTAAAAGAATACGGAACTGGTCTAAAGGCCGGCGGTTCTGTATCCGTACAAATCGGCTGTTGCCAAGCCCTCTCATCACGTACGAGCAAGGCTGCGATAGTACTGGCCGAATCAAGCCATTATCGTAACAAAGCATAAACATGAGTGAAACATAAATGAACGTTTTTCATGTAGATCTAAGGCCAATACTATGCAATCTTGATCGGGCAAAGAGATGTTATATTAATAAATAAACGATAAAAACAGATAACATCTTGATAACTTAATGAATCTAACTAAGATGCCAAATTAGTTAAAGCCGATAACTAATCAATGCACATAATCAAGCTTAACCTAAGCCCTCGTCCGCTGGATGACGCTAAACATAGATTAAACAAGAAAACAAACATGAATCGATAACTAATCCTTATTTGATCTAAGCCCACGTCCACCGGATGACGCTAAACTTATACCAAATAAGAATCGACCCCGATCTACGATGCTCCCAAGTCCACCGGATGACATTAAAGAGACAAAGCTTAGCGAGTCATGATGGTACTTACAAGCAAGCCTGCGTCCACCGGATGACACTCAGCCCGATTGAAGAACTCGTCAAGATCTACGTTACTCCTACTCCTAAGGTTTGGCCGGAGCCGAAAGGTGTGTTGTATTGATATGTGTGTATTACAATGGCCGGGGGTTTATATTTATACCCAGGGCTTGATAGAGTCCTATTCGAATTACAACTCAAGATGAATACGGAAACCAACAAACTTTTCTAAATTAAAGGTAACTTGGAGCCCAATCTTTCCTTTCTTTAACAGACTCCGATCGTGATTGTTTCCTAGCGTCGGAGATTCGTGCTGACGTCATCAATCGGCTATTTCCTTCAACCGCACCATCTACACTTCTGCCCAACAATCGATCCTGGGACCCGATTGACTATTCTTGTCTCGGCCTCTGTCCCGAAATCGCCTATCTGCGCTCGGCATCGACTATTTGCACCCAGTCCAGATTTTGGTGTAAACAGCATTTTTCAATACTTTAATTAAATCAGGTTCTTGGGGTATAATTAGTGGTCAAGGAAAGGTAATGCATCAATAGGTTATCACTCAACTCCTATTAACCTAATGCAATAGATTAACTCAAGTGATAAAACATTTTTAGATACAAGGAGGGGCAAATGTACCGGGGCTTGCCTTGGATTGCGTAAAGAGTCGGGTCTGGGTCGGTGCCACAGATGTCGAAGCCTCGCACAATTTTAGGAGCAGTCTCCTCAGCAGTGCCCTCAGTTTTCATCTCCGAATTACCGGTTACTACACGTATGCAATAATGAATGCATGAATGCGATGCGATAAAACGGTACATGAAATAATGAAACAAAACAACCTTTGAACACTATTACCATCATCAACCTATTCAAAGTAATTGTTTCTAAAAGTCTGCCCTAGGTCATAAGGGTGTTCGACCTAAGTCCACAATCAATCCAAAATTCACACCAACCCTAAATGATTAAGGTTTTTATTTATTTTATTAAGCAATTAATCAAGCATTAAATTAATAAATGATTAAAATTTTTCCATTTGATGCCAAACTTTACCAACAGTTAGCTCTTGACCTAAAACAGGGGCAAAATAAATTTCATGATTTTTCGATTAACAGAGAATTAATTAAAATTACACAAAGTTACATTTATCATTTAATCAATAAATTTATAGTTCAGATAGAAAGTGTTCAAATCATACAATTTATATTTTTATTAAATAATAGACATCACCGAGAGTATCCACAAAAATTCCCATGATTTTTGGAGCTACACATAGCAAAAATCACAAACCTCAACACTATTCACTTGAAATAATAATCAAAAACTCAGTTTAAATCTCAGTAAAAGGAAAAACCGAGGCAGCTCGAGTCGGCCCACTAGCCAGGCCGGCCCAGCACGGCCCGCCCGCGCCCGCGCGCTCCTCTCACACACACACAGAGACGCTGATAGCCCGGGCCGAGCCGTCAGCTCCTTCTCCCTCCCCACGCCGGACCTCCGCACGCATGCACACGCGGCGGCTCACCGCGGAACCCGCCGGCGACGAGCTCAACGTCCACACCGACCGCGCCCGAAAGACCCTAGCACTTAACCGAGCACCTGGTACCCTAAATCTTAGCCCTAAATGCCTACGACAGGAGTGAGCCAGTCTATGGCGGACGCGGCGGCGCGGTCGGTCCTGTTCCAACCACGACGACACGGTAGAGTTCAAAGTAAAGGCTCGGAAAGGGTGTGGGGCTCACCGAGACTTCACGATGGCAGCCGGCAGGGTCAGAGGCGGAACAGAAAGATGATCGGGACGACGGTGGCGACTTCAACGGCTCGGTCCAGACGACGATGGCCCGTTCCGGTAATCCTAGGACACCGAATGGCAGAACATCGCGCGCATGAGAACACACGAGGACCGGTGAGTGCAAAACATAAAAACAAACGGGGTGGAGCTCACCGCAGGGAGCAGGCGATGTTGGGGATGTCTCCGGCGGCGCTCCGGCTGACCCCGAGAACGGCGATGCACGTTCCGGGACCGATGAGTCACGAACACACGCACAAGTTGAAGCAGTGAGGGCACAAGAGGGTGACGAAGCTATTGACTCCGGCAATCGGACGATGGTGAAGTGGTGACGACTAATTCGGCCGCGGACCGAAAGGTGACGCCGGCGACCGAGACGGGAGAAGAACATGGGAGGGGGTGCACGTCGTCTTTTTAAGGGCAGGAAAGGAGGGGATAAGGATCGAGCTTGACCCGGACCCCCTCGCGACGCTGGCACGGCGGCGACAGCGCACCTGCCGGCCGGATGGCGGCAGTGCGCGTCGCGCGCACGCGTGCACGGCGTGGGTGAACCGAGGTAGGGGCCGGTACTGTAGATACGACCCTAAAGTCAAACCCTATTTGAATTCAATTCATGGCCCTACTGTTCGAATCTGGGAAAATGGAAAATACAAAAGTCGTGCCAAATTTCCTGTAGAACATTTTTTATTTTTGGACCAAGTTCAAATTCGGCCAAATTTTGAAATTACAGAAAAGGGGGTAAAAGTCAAGTTTGAATTTGATTTGCAATTCGATGAAATTCTCCAAAATCTACTATATAAGTTGAAAATATGTAGAAATAAAAGTTGTTATAATTGTTGAGCTCTACAACTTTCATTAAGGATGTTTTGTAAGATTCTTGATAATTTTTAAATTGATTTTTCAAATTTGAATTTCAAGTCATTGTTTTGAGTTTAATTCAAATTTCCAGTGCATAACTTCAAAATCTCCAAAAAAAAAGTTGTTCCATTTTAAAAGATCTACAAATTTCATTAAGATACTTTCATTAGATTCCTTATAGATTTTGAATTAGGTTTTGGGATCAAATTAGGGCTTAATTGCAATTTCCTTTTTGAATTAATTATTGATTTTCACAAAGGGGTTTAATTGCACAATCAATCATAAACACAATCAAGTCACTCTAGGAGCCCTAAGCACAATCACATGCAGGCAGTTAAATTAAATATGATGACATGGCAGATTAATTAAATGTAATACCAGATGTATTACAAGTTCTAGCACATGAAAGTCGAAGTATATATTTTAGTCGATACAAAGTGTGTTTTTTGAAGATCCACTATGATAATGAAAAAAATTTCTACATATCCGACCAAAACGATCAAGAATATCCCAATCTGATAAATCAGCTAGTCCAAACGGGTTTACTAATAGTACGGATATTTGTCCACACATTCCCTTTGAGTACGGATTCATCACTGCATATATGTTTTCATGCCTAACTTGATGTTTGTATAGGAGCGAAAACTCTTTTTTTTTTCTTTCTTTTCTCCATATTAACATTTGTTTGGCTATATACACCAACTATTGTACCTGCTCTTGTACTAGATCGGTGTAGATAGAGATAACGGAGTCACTGTGGCACTGTCTGGTGGCTTGGTTGATCGTTGCTGGCAATACCATGGGCACCCACTTTTCGGCCCACGGGCCATGGGCTTCCCAAGCCGAGAGTTCGCTGGTTTTCTCCTCCCAGACTTGCCACTTGCATCACCTACAGCTTATTGCAGAAAGAAGGGAATCAGGAGGTGGGTGCATCATCCCCCCATAATTTGTATAAGACCATGCATTTCCACATTTTGCAGAGAAGTGCTGGGCCCTTTGGTTTGATGCGTACACACATGGCGTGGCATTACTACTTATAGCATCCCGGGCCATGTACATTTCCTCATTTGCTAGCTCTTGTCAGTTGTCAGAGATGGAACCCTGTCCAAGCTGATGATGCCTCAACTCTGAAGAACTGCCTGCATCGACTGTATTGGTTTCGGCAGAAAGAGTCGATTTCAGCGAGGCCCCTGAGCTCATCTTTTACAAGTAATGTAAGTGATGGATCACCTAAACTTCGTCTCTCTTTTTGTTGTCTCGACATGAACAGATGAATGTTGTTATGTTCAGCCAGTTCAGATTACGCTGCAACAAATTCTTCAGGGAAAAAAGCCATACTGCTGCCTCTTCCAGCCTTTTACTTCCAATGGAATGGACGACCGATTGGAGATGTTTCCGGCTCTTGAGTTTTACAGACCCATCTAAAATCTCTTGCAGTGGCTACAATCCTTGCCTTTAGGCAAACTTGTTTACAGTCACTCGCATTCCTTTTCTCTTTCTCCACATGCATGGACAAGTAGCAGTACGTAGTCTGAAGAATCTAGATTCGCTGAATCATTGATGCATGCTTCTACTGATCTTGCAAGTTCTTTGCCATGGAAAGGATAAGCATGTCACGAACTATTCACGGAGAAAACTTATTGCAAGTTGGAATTACGAGGACTGAATTCTATTCTTTTCATAGGATATTAGGGTGTGCTGGGAGGATCCTCATCCTCTAGCTAATGGACCTAGACAGCTACTAGTATTTATTTTACCAGCAACAATGCATGAGGATCCAATCGTCGTGAAGAATCATGGGCCGCAAAATCAGGCCATCATGCAGATAGACGGCCAGGCGCAACTGGCAGTTTTTCTGAAGGTAAGATTAGGTAGCGTCCACTGCTGCCGACTGATAATGGCGCGGCGCTCAACTGGCAGCCAAACAAGCGCAGGCGGCGCCTGAAGAAGACTTGGCCGAGCTGCCCCCATGACCATGAGGCCTTGCCTTTTCGCCATCACTTATGAATATTTCAATGTTTGCTTGAGAATCCTGCAACTCAACTTAATTTGGAGCGTAGTTGAGCCAGGTCGCTGTCGCAATCACAACCATACCGAGGAAAGCAAGTTGTGCAAATTGCAGCCTAAGTTATTTTTCTTTTCAGCAACTTGGCATCCTAAATTATATCCATGCAGGAGTCCAAAACCAGCTGTGCCGATTAGGTGCCCACCCGGATTGCGAGGCAGTTTTCGCACCCGTATGAAGACTGTATTTCTGGAAAAAAAAAACTAGGAAATTGATGCCTTCATTTTCAGAAAGCCAACACATGTGTCATGGAACTAAACGGAAAAACACTGTTCGCTAGAGCTGATTTGTGGTGAGAGGAAAATATTGTTTTATGACTAAAAATGTGTTGAAAGTAGCTTAAGCGAACAAGAATATAACCCTGGTTCACAAGCTTATTTGGCATAACTATCACAACCGTACAATATAGAGGAACATTGCCGACATTGTCAAATTCATAGGAATATTGACCAACAGTAGGAAATACCAAACGAGTGCGTAGTACAAACATTCAGAGTAGAGTACAATCTGATGATCAGGAGCCCCAGCAGTACAGATGCAGAATCTAACGAGCAAACACACAAGCAGTACCATCATATATGATTACAAAAGGCAGCAAACAGTACAGGTAGTAAGCAATCTCCAAGTCTCCATCAGCAGCATCGATCATCCGATTGATTAGTGGAACACCAACGTCGTTCCTGAACGAAGAAAAAAGTCTCTGACAAAGGGAGATGGAGTAGACAAACGCAGTAAGAAACAGAAAGCGTGGTGAATTGGTGATGAATTCAGATGCTTACAACTGAGACAGGGCAGGAGTACAGCTGATAGCTAGGGGTGCGTCAGAAAAAAGAGCTGTCGACGGGGAACTCATCGAAGCTCCACAGGCTGACGCCGCCGTTCATGTCGTTGTTCATCACGTCCTGCTGCTGCTGCTGCTGCTGCTGCTGCTGCACGGCCTCTGCGGCGAAAAGGCCGTCCAAGGAATCGTACCCGCCGGAGTAGGGCATCTGCATCTGCAGCAGCATGAATGGGTCGAACGCCAGCTCGTCAGCGAGCTCCAGCGCGGAGCCGCCACCGCCGCTGCCCTGGGACGAGTCGTCACCGTCGTCGCATCTCAGCTTCTTCGCCGGCGGGCTCCCGGTCTCCGACGACGTGGCGCTGCTGCCGGCGAAGGAGCTCTCCATGGCCGGCGGCGCCGCTGGGAAGGTGCGGAACGTCATGTCGAAGAAGCTTCCCAAGTCGAACGGGTCCATAGCTTCAGGCTTCACGGCAGTCCCTTCCTGCTTCTCGCCTCGAAGAAGCAGAGCGGGCTGTGCTGCTGCTGCTGCAGCAGGGTGCTGCGGTTTCGGCGCGGTTCGCGGGTTGCCGCGGCGTGGGCGTGCTCGCGCGCGCGCGCCGGCGGCGGCGGGGAAGTTGAGCTTGGCGTTGCTGCCGCGGAGGCGGCGGGCCTCGACGTCGTAGGCCCGGGCGGCGGCCTCGGCGGTGTTGAAGGTGCCGAGCCAGACGCGGGTGCCCTTGTGCGGGTCGCGGATCTCCGCCGCCCACTTGCCCCATGGCCGCTGCCGGATGCCGCGGAAGTGGCGGCGGCCGTGGCCGCGCTTGTTCTGCCTCGCTCTCGCCGCCGCCCGCGCAGCGCGCCCGTCGCCGTGGGCTACTACACGCAAGCAGTTCTTTCCCTTGAGATTACACTAGCATGCAGTTCTTTTCTTGCCAATAATGTCATGGCCAAACCAGCCCATGGACACGACACGCGTGAGCATTATTCCGTCCGTAAAGATTATACAGCACTTAATTGCAACTTGAATGAGATGAGAAACGGACGATGTTGGTT
This sequence comes from Eremochloa ophiuroides, assembly GCA_038502445.1. Taxonomy (NCBI): domain Eukaryota; kingdom Viridiplantae; phylum Streptophyta; class Magnoliopsida; order Poales; family Poaceae; genus Eremochloa; species Eremochloa ophiuroides. The sequence goes on along the minus strand of JAHLJS010000002.1, from coordinate 106,476,593 downwards.
AATTACCTTGGGAGACGGCGGATTTGGAGGAGAACACGAAATGGTCGTCCTCGTCGTCTTCATCGTGCACGTCAAAGTCGTCGTCGAATTCCTCGAAGGCGGCCTCAAAGTCATCATCGTCGTCGGCGTATTCGTGGTGGTGCCTCTTGTTCCTGCTGCCGCTGCCGGCTTTCTTGGAGCTCACCGGCAAGAGGTGGCCCTCCGCCACCGGCTTCGACGCCACGCGCCGCGTCGGCGGGATAATCTCCGCGAGGATGGCGCCGCCGCACATTGTTCCGATCCGTGTGTGTTTTTCGAGAAAGTTTTTTCTTGGGTCTCTTTACGTGTGCTCGTCGTGGTGTTGCCGACGGAGAGGGAGGAGATTTATAAACCAGCTACGACAGTTGGCGAATGACTTGGCATGCTGACTGGCAAGACATACCACATGGCACGCGCCTAGCGCAGCTTACTGGATGACACGGTGCGTTTTGATGGGACGTGGTGAGCCACATTAAGTTCCCTTTCTAAATGTTTTATTTCATCAGAAAAAAAAATCTGAAAGCTGTTAAGGGTTCTATGCTTATATTCTTCATGTTGAGAGGTCCTCTAAAATTTACTAGGAAGTTATTAGAAGATAAAAGGACCTAGTTCCTTTGTATTCACTCCTATATAAAATTTAACTTAGAAAAAATCACTTTCATCGTAGAATAACTTCTCGTAGATAACAAGAACCGTGAAGAGATTAAAGAAAGACCCTAAACATCCTTCGCCTTCAAAATTTCCATGGAATCCCTAATAGAAAGTGATTCTTGTTTTGATCTAAGCTAAACTTTCTTTAAGTTTGATCGAATTTATATATGTGAATATCAACATTTATGACGTAAATAGGTCTACAACGATAATATTTTTCATGACGAGAATTTTATATAAAAAAGCTTAGCTAAACTTAAGAAGGTTCGACTTAGAAAAACTAGAATGGCATTCTTTAGGGAGAAATGGATTAAGTGACTTTGTGAATGAAAGTGATTCTCCATGAAGGAAACGTTAATGTGCATAAAATGGAACCAGTGAAGCTAGTTCTTTTAGCTACAGTTCAATTCAAAGAATAGCTCTACATAAGTCTTAAATCACTTCTCCGTAAAACTACTCCTAAAATCAGTATAGCATATATATAAAAGAAGCCCCAACAAACATTATTCAAATGATATCATGTGACTAGGATCACTCATATTTATTGGCCAGCTGAACAATGAAGGTAGGCACATCTCAAGCAGAAATTTTCAATAACTATTTATCAGCATCGGCAATATTATAAACAATATCTTTTTTATTCATAATATAAATACATATACTCATATACAATGCATGCATACATTTATGAACACGCATACTTCTTACCTCTGTGAACACCTCCGAAAAACTAAGCCAATAGGTCTCAAGATTATTGAAATCAGGATTCCTCTTGACAGAAGGAACAACACCATTAGGTTCTCTTTCTTTCTTTTTGTTTCTGCTATTTGCAACAGCCATTAAAAAAAACAGAAAGCGAAAGTAAATGACCGGTCATAAACCATCTTATAACGACAATTCTTTAATAAAACACTAATATTCCTAATGCAACTTCTCGTTCAATGCTCCTTCTATTTTCCGTTCAAAAAAAAAGACGCTTCTTCAATTTCAAATTGATTTCTCGTTTCAGAGCTCTGGCTACGTACTGCTGCTGCTGTTTACTTTTTATTACAAGAACTAATGGAGAATCGTCCTACTGGCGCAGGCTCCTGCAATTGGAGAAGCATCTTGTGCTGTTTGTCAGTTAGTGCCACTTGTTCTGCAACTACCCGGGCGAGTTTCCCTTCAGCTGCCGGTTCAGCCCTCCTCGTCGCTCTTCAGCTTCACTCTTCTTCAGGCCTGAGCGGCTGAGCCTGACGACCATCCACTTGGCTAGGGATGAAAACGGATCGGATACGAACGGATATCACTGGATATCATATTTGTTTTCATATTTTCGGATCGAATTTGGATTCGAATACGGATAGTGTCAGCCATACCGGATAGGATACGATTGGATGTCGCCATTATAAATATACGATTTGAGTATTCGGATACGGATACGGTATCGAATATTGAATATCCGAACTTCGGATACGGATAGATCTGAACATCTCTAAATGGATTCGGTCGAACGGACGATCGAATAAATATCCGTATCCATTTTCATCGATACACTTGGCCATCAATCAATGATGATAACTTTTGCCCGTGTCGACTGTCGTTGATTACTTGAGCAATGATGTCACGGTCACATAACAACAACTGTCGTCAGTCGTCACACTAGTTTTAAGGTAGAGCAAACAGATCAACAAACAGCAAAGGGATTAGAACAGCCACATCAGCTAAACAGAAATCTTATCTGCCTAACAGCTTTATTAAGCGTGTCTCCATCGTAATGCAGGTTAGTGCTCTTTGACTATTTTATTCATCTCGAATGGCAAGTTTAGTATTCCTAGGTTTGGGTAGGCTTGTGGTCACCACGTTCCACTTACCTGGCCAAAGCACGAAATATACTTCCTCCTTACTTTAATATATATCAATATACAGCTAGTTGGTATTATGACTAATAAGAAAGATCTTCAAGAAGTGAGTTTTGACCTGTTGATTTCTTCTAACATAGTACATGATTATTTGTTACCAGATGAATATCATAGTGTAAAAGATATTTGAAATGGAAATGAATACTCTCTTCGTCCCAAAATAAGTGTCGTTTTACGATTTTTACTGTCATTCTTTTGATCATTTGTCTTATTCAAAAATTTTATGAAAAGATTAATTATTTTATTATGAAATGGTTCATTATTAGAATTATTTTAATCTTGATTTGTTTATTTTTATATTTTCGTAAATTTTTTGAATTAGACGAATGGTCAAACGTCGATATTAAAAAGTCAAAAACGACACTTATTTTGAGACGGAAGGGAGTATATGGATATATACAACGTCTAGACACTGAACATGCATATCATTTATTTGCCTAGTTGTAGATCAAAACCTGAAAAGTTTGTCATTTTCAAATCCTAATAATAAGCCCTATATATACAAAGAGAGATGCTTAGACTGGTTTAAAAGGTAGTGGAGGTACATATCCGCTCTTATCACGATGAGTGATGTTTCAGAAGTTGTGTCATCAAAGCTATAAACCATGGGCATTAATAAATTTGGGACATGAGAATCTGAATTAATATTGTTAGGATCCATGCATGATTTCATCTGGATACTAGGAGAAGCTAGCCTTCTACGGCTACTTTTTTTTTTTTTACTCAAAATTTCTTTGTCAAGCCTATCTAGATGAACCATATGATTTACCAAAACCGCCGTTGCTTATGGCTGCCACCACATACTTGACTACTAGAAACTTGTATCGCGTCGCCGTTGTTTATAACCAAAACTTTCGTTGTGCATTCTGCCACCACGTGTTTGACTATTAAAAACTTGTATTGCATCGCCAGTGTTTGGAACACTGTCATGTGGCTTTAATCTATTATTGTTAATTATTTCTTTCCATTAAATACTATAAAAAGCTCGTTGCGCATTTTCTTTATTTCCTAAAGGAACATGCCTCTCTATACTTAGTATTATGTATAAATGTATTATATACTAAAACCACTGTTATTGTCTATTTTATTCTTGGTACATCTCTATTGGCGACGGCAAGGCGCTATTGCTTTAGGAAATGTCATCGGTGCTATATATATAGTGAGGTGGAAAGTGAAATGGCTACTCACTAAAATTTATTTATAGCGATACTCTATACTCACGAAGCTTACCTTTTTGTCGTTTGCTATGTTATAGTGTAACAGCCACCCTGATGCAAGCATCACAAAACCACATGGTAAAATCTATATGTCCATGCTTGTTTTCATTTATTTATTTTTTTAAAAAAATTGTTAGTAGATTGTACACTTTCGTTTCTTGCACAACTTCACCTTCTATAGTTCTATTTATTTCGCATTTGTTTTATATAAAGGTTTAGTATGATACTTCAACTCCAAAATGTTTTGTAAAGGACTTGGACTTTTTCCTCCATAAAATAAAAAAATTTAGTTTAATCGCATGAGAATTTTTATATTGCTTGGAAAAAAACCAAGAGCCATCCATTTAGAGAGATCTAATCGAATACCATTAATGTGGCGGCTTAAGATTTTCAAGATAGAAATGATCTACTCATCAGCTAAACATACAATGAGCAGTCGAGGTTCTCTCCTCTGCATCATAGATTTATATTGGTAGTCCACTAGGAGTTAATGTAGCGAGGTAGGCTGCTTCAACCTTTGCAGCTGCATCGAGTGGTTTAATTTGTTTTACACCGATGACGACTAGTTTACCATATATATTAGGACACCACTAAAAGGGCAAGACAGATAACACTAATATCCGGTTTTTTCTTACGTTATGGAAACAATAACTAAGAAGAGTGTAGAGTCAACTACTCTGAGCATTTAAAATGTAAGGTTTTTAGAATTTAGTAAAGGTAAAAATGTAAAATTTGGCTATCAAGTAGTTATGGGTATGTCTAGTGCATAAAAATTGATAAATGGGTTAATATACTGCTCAATCCTCTAAAGATTAATTTATTTGTAGATTTTTTATAGGAATCTATTTATTTATGGACGTATGGAGTTTGCACATAAATATACAGCTGGTACATACTAAATTCGTTCTAATTTATAAGTTATTTGACTTTTTTTGCCTCAAGTTTGACCATCCGTCTTATTAAAAAATTTATACAAAATATCACTTCTTTTGTTATGGCTTGCTTTATTAATAAAAGCTCTTCAAGAATGATTTAATTTAACTTTTTTTGCGTAAATATTTTGAATAAGATGAGTGATCAAAGTTAGAGTTTTAAAAAAATCAAACGATTTATAAATTGTAACTTTTTACTTATGCATAGATTTACACTATGCCAAGCTATGTTGCTTTTACGGAGTATGTATTAAAAAGACTAGAACAACATGTAATTATAACAGAGCAAGTAGCATTTTGGTTTTTGGATACAGTATCAAACTTAACCATACGATGCAGTAGTTCAGTTCAGTGCAGACAATCAGATAGGCAGAGGGCCGGCCGGACGGCTGGGATAAAAGGTTGCCCTCTCCATCCCCGTGAGTTCACAGTGGCAGACAAACTTTTGTTTGTGGCTACGCAACTTGTACGTAGTCTCATAACAAGTTGCGCCACGAAAAAAATGGGCATGTGGGTCGCACCGTACCAACAATTCATGCACGGATTTCGTAAAAAAAATAAAAACAATTCGTGTACAGTGTAGTGTATCCGAGCTGAGGAATGGAATCCGTTGTACTTGTACTGTAGGAGAGTACGGAGTAGCATCGCACTATCGCACGCGCCGCGCGCATCCGCCGACGAGGCGCTCGTCCCCGCGCGGCTTTCGGGCATCAGCAGGTGACCAAGTCCAGCCACTCTGTTCGCCGTGTGTTCGCTTGTTCCAACCAGCCAAAACCAGCGCTTGTTCAGCAGGGTTTTCCTCTCAGCACAAACCAGCCAAAACCAGCATCAGCACAAGAAATCCAGGCAGAACCAGCACCAGGCCAAACCATTGGGGAGGGACATGAGCAAGTGATTAACGATCGAGAAGTAGATCCTAATGTTAACAACTCAGAGATTATTACATTACATACAGAAGTGGATACCTCGTACGCAATGCTGAAGACGCTTTGCTTTATTACGGCAACGAAAAGAGTGCTTTTGCATTTCCATTTGCATTTCTACGGCGAAGATGTGCAGCACACGAGGTACCGGAAGGAAGGAATTACAGGGAAACAGCAAGGGCGAGGAAGGAGGAGGAAAGCCGGCCGGCCGGCCTAGTAATAGCACACGCTGTCATCGAAGCTCCAGAGCCCCACGCCGTCGCTGGCCAACAGGCCGTCCATCGCAGTCGCGGCAGGCTCGCAGACGCCGCCAGTCGAAGAAGCTGAACTGGTCGCCGAACATGAAAGCATCGAGCAGCAGCAAGTCGGCGGAATCATCGGACGCCACCTCGTCCTTTTCCTGGGCTCCTTCTTCCCGGGGCTCTGTCCGGGCGCGCCTCTTCGCGCCGTCGTCCGTCGCGGACATACCCTGCCACGAGTAGTCCGGCAAGGAGCTGCCGCCGCCGCCTTGAGTCCCGTTCTCGACGGACGGCGCGCGCGCACCGAGAAAGCCGTCGTCCTCGTCCTTATCCTTACCCACGAGGTCGACGCGCGGGACCACCACCTTGGCGGCGGACGGGAAGTTGAGCTTGGCGCCGGCGCCGCGGAGGTCGCGCGCGGCGCGGTCGTAGGCGCGCGCGGCGGCCTCGGCGTCGGTGAAGGTGCCGAGCCAGACGCGGACGCCCCTGACGGGGTCGCGCACCTCGGCCGCCCACTTTCCCCACGGCCGCCGCCGCACGCCGTAGTACTGGCTGATAGCCCGCCTGCGCGGACGGGTCCTCCCGGTCCCGGTCTTGGCGGCGGCGCCGAACCCGAACGCCCTGCGCTTCTGCCGCTCCTTCGCGCACACCTCTTCCTCGGAGTCCTCGGCGAAGTCCCGGAACGCGGCCTCGAAGTCGTCGTCGTCGTCGCCGCCGCTCGCGTGGCCTGGCGTGCCGACGCGCCGCGCCGGCGCGCTGGGTTTGAGCTCCGCGAGGATCGCGCCGCCGCACATCTTGATCTTGCTAGTGCTAGCTCGTTCGTTCGTCGGAAGATATGGTCAGCTGACTAGCGTGCTTTCCTTGGAGATGGAGGGAGTGAACTGTGATTGAAACAGCCAAACAGGGTTAGCTCGGTCGTGTTGGTCGCGGTCGTCGGCGGTGCCGAGGTGGCGACTAAATAGCAGCAGCAGGAGGAGGAGGAGTCCAGGAGGCGCTTGGAGAGGCGAGAGGGCAACAAGACCATCGCGGGAGAAAAGTCTTGGGTGTTAGTACGTGACTCCGAAACTGATGGAGTGGGCGCGTGACGAGCACAGGCGGGCCATGCAGAAGCCACAAGCCAGGGGCTTTGCACTCCCACCAGAGACCAGACGACAGGCGAGTAGGGGCACCCGATTCCGTTCCGATTTCCGATCAGATCAAGCACGGCAATGGCCTCTTCCCGAATTCGCGCGTCTCCCTACAGTACGCGTAACAGCTCATCGTAACGAAATGTGCTAATTGTACGTTCGGAAAAAAAAAAAGGAGAGAAGATAGTTCATCATTCTGCCTTTGCCGGATGTGAAGTGCAGTTGGGGTGATCTGGAAGAAGGGGAAAATTTGCACAAGTTCATCAAATGGATGTACAGCGCAGTATCAAAGCGGTATCGATCATAAAGTGCTGAAACCTGGTACGGTCTGCCAGTTTCTGGCTAAGGCGGTATTGTAGTAGTGTAATCTAATCCCCCCAAGTGGATATGCTAAATTACTTTCGTGGCGCTTTAAGCTAGTTCGTGCGATTGGATGGACCATGCTATTGTACTCGTTACTGGTATCAACGTACAGTAGTATTTATCATCAACAGGATGCGATGCCATCAATCGGAGCTCGCCGTCGTGCGCCTTCGCCGGCCGATAGCAAGTAGCAATATCCTGAGCCCTGACTCTAATAAGCACCAAGTGGCCTGACGCTAATAAGCATACTACAGTGCTACACCTACCTAATCTCGATCGTCTGCTGCATACTAATCTCCAATCAGTAATTAATCGCTGCGTTAAAAGCTGCTGCTAACCACTTTTCCGTCAGGCGCATGCCGTACATACCAGCAACACGAAACCACGGATCACCTTCCAGCCCTAGGTATCAACGGAGAGCGGTATATCTCACTGTGAACAAACGTGTAGCCGGGACCGGGACTAGGGATTTGGAGGCATCAGCCTGGGATAGATGGTGATCCTTTCAATAATAATAGAGAAATTTTACAGCGTTTAGGAATAATAGGATTTAGTCCCCTTTAATAACTCAGTTGATCAGATTGCTTGTGGTAGAGCCTCCGCTAGGCCAGGTTAATTTTTTTTACGAATTACACAGTACAAACATAGACGCTCACAAACTGACAAACCCGCGTCCCACTGGACAGTTCTATCATTGGACCACAGGCCCATTCACGGCCGGGTTAAATATTTAACTTGGCATGAGAGCTTACTTTTTTAAAATCTATTTTAGTCTTTAATTGTGTCATTCTTATGGTGGTAGCGATATGCATAACTATATCGAGATGCTTGTACTGAGTTTATCGGTTTCAGATTCTGCTACACAACAGGCATACATCATTTTCCGTATATGTAATATCAATATTGCTGAACATGTATGTGCACGGTGCACGTACCCATACAGCCACCCAGGAATGACCTGGTGATAGAGCCATCTTGATTTGTTTGTTTATTTAGATCATGGAGTTGCTGTGTGCGTGTAGACTCTAGACTATGGAATGGAACCCGCATGTCGACACCTTTTTTAAGCTGGGCTGGCTTTGACGATGGTGAGAATGTGACTGGCGGATTGATAATTTGCAATTTGAGCAACTCCTCGGGAGCAAGGAAAGCCAAGTTCAGTGTCTCCTCTAAAGGTTGCCAACAAAACAATATCAATGATAATAATTAATAATAAAAGATATCTTCCCTATCCTTTGGGACAACATGCTTGCAGCTGGCAAAGTTAATCTTATCGTCCTCCTTTTCTTCTCCCTTCCTGATTCATAAATCTTCAACAATATATAGCCCTTGTCATCATCGAATGAATCCTTGATCTTGCAAAATACAAGATGGACAGATGGTTAAACTTTGCCTACTGCGTCACGGTGTGGTCTTGAGTACTGCATGCTTGAGTGACGATGATTTACGGATAAGACCAGTTTCAATGATAGGTTTTATGAGAATTAAATAAATTGACACGACATTATATCGATCAAAGAAGAGATAAAAAAAAGTTTTATGAGTAGTGCAAGTTTCATCAGCAACATTTCAAAAAATAGGGATGTATTAGAAAACCATGACATGAAACTTTCATTGAGACTGACCTAAGTCGATGTCTAGCTTAAATTTGTCTGATGAACCGTGCAACGGTGATAAAAGAGGCGAATTCTATTTTTTTCTATCTCTAACTTAGACCATAATCTAATTTTCAATCTTAAATTAACAAACCAAGTATTCATACACCGTTCACTTGTCAAAACTAGACAAATTCAGTCTTTAGCAAGTTTCATAGATGTTTTTTTTTATTTTCTAAAAATAACATAAGCTAAAGTTTAATCTCTTAAAACATAGAATTAGTTTATTTTAAATCATAAAAAATGAAAGCAGTAATTTTCTTTCTGAAAATGTTATCAATCCGGCCTATAATTTGATTTATTTTTTAGAAATGTCATATAGCTCAGCGATCGCTATATGCTAGTATATCCGTCGTAGCGGTTTGAGCAAGCTATCACAAATGCCATGTCTCGCTATTTTAAACACTGATTTTTAGATATTAACATAGATCTAAACCACTTGAAAGAATAAATTTGACTAGTTTTAAAAGTCGGAGAGCATTGAGTAACTGGCTTCAAGGTTCACTATTTAGGGCTATTTGGCAGAGCTCTTTGGAGCAAATTCTTTGAGAGAATCACTCCTCCCCAATCAAAGTAAAACCTCGCATAAGATTGGCAGCAAACAAAATAATTTTTCTATTTACACTGGAAGTAGGAGAGAAAAAGAAAATCTCGTCCTTGCCACTCCCTATTCCAAATCTACCAAAGTCACTACATAATCAATTACCATTTGCTCTCCAGACCGCTCTCTCATAAGAATAAACTAAAAATCACTCTAAAGAATTAAGACGCCGGTTCGCATCCGCAACCGAACAGGCCCTAGGAGTTGGAGCCAAGAATCAAGTAGTAGAACTACCAAACAAGTAAAATCAAACTGCCACACGAGTTATTAGAGAAAAAAAATAAATTTTATCCTTTAAAATGTACAAAAAATGACAACATATTCACGTCTGGACATCTTAGTTCAGGCATTAACCCCCTTAGTTTGTTGAGTTCTTTCATTATCGTTGCAACATTGTAGGGTCATCCACCTTCCCTCCTGCTCTTGTTCGACCTAGCACAAAATTTGTGACGGTGTGTGACCTAGCACAAAAATATGTGCCCCGTTCCTTGTCTACTAGATCCGCTTCTCATCTCCTGAATTAATCACCGTTGAGTTTTGCTGATATTATAAAGTATACCCAACTGGATTCGTCAACTGAATTATTTCTGATTTTGTAAAAGTGGTATATCATCAACCCAACACATCGACACGAACACGTGCCTCCATCGAGCAGGCGAGGGTCCGTCTTCAACAATCAACATCTTCATGGTCTAATGAAAGATCATTTGTTTATGCTGGCTCAAATTTTGTTTGAACTATATGAGAATAAAGAGATTTCAGTGGCCAAAAGCTGTGGGAGGTATGCCTTTGACTTTTAGGAGATTGTTATTTGGTGATTTGAGATCAACCTGGGATAAGATTTGACTAGGCGCCACAAATTTCCAGTTGTGACTGATCTAGATATTGTCACATGGAGATTAGAAAAAAGCTACAAATTCATTGTTTGATCTTTATATAATGGCCTTACTGCAAATGAAAATGCTGTATACCGCAAAAGAATCTGGAAAGGTAAAATTTTTGCAGAAATAAAAATCTTCTTATGGCTGATATCAAACAATGCGGTGTTGACTAAAGAAAACCTGATAGAAAGGAACTGGCATGGTTGTCCCAGCTGTGTCTTCTATGATTGTACTGAAACTGTTTCACATTTATTCTTTCAGTGTCCTATCGCCAAAGTAATTTGGTCAGTGGTTGCTAAATGTTTTGGAGCCTCTAACATCCCTATGAGTCTGCAGCCATGTTGGCAACGGTTTGGAACTTGGCTTCCGTTTGGGAAAAAGAATATCACTCTTGGGGCATAGCAACAATCTGTTGGGCAATCTAAAAGAGTAGGAACAAGGCTTGTTTTCAAAAAAGCTACTCTTAGAGATAATTTGTCATGACTGCTCACTTATAAATTATTGGTCAGGTCTGTAGTACGCGGAGCTTGATCAGGATTCGGGATCATCTGGTGGAAGACGCAAATCTGATGAATCTGATGCTGAAGTGGTGAACGATGTGTTGGCGGTTAAGAGTCAAGACACGTGAACAGAGTCCTGCTTCCAGAAGAGGAGACTCAGGATCAAGATGATGATTCTGCCTGATGAAACAAGATGATGAGTGTGGCCTCTAGAAGGCGATGCTAGATACTGTAGACTTTCTTTTTGGCATTGTTGCTGATGACTCCCTGCTTTGGTCATCGTTCTGGTATTCTGGGCGATGTCTGGTTAGTTTTAATTCTGTGAGCACTGGTTAGTTTTTAACTCGATGAGCGCGCTGCTGCAGCTCAGGTCTGTTGGTTCAGTTCATCTAACAGCTGTTTATGGGGACAGACGGATGTTTTTCCTTTCTGAGAACGACGATTTCATTCAGCTCCTCATTGATACTGATATACAGGCTGCCCTGCCCCCAAGGGAGGACTTAGAGGAGCAGAAACTCCACAAGACGGTCGTAATTTACAAAACTCAAAACAGTGGAAAGCTTAAAACGGGAGGTTGTCCTCGACGAGGCAGCCGTCGTCGAAGCTCCAGAGCGGCATGCCCTGGTCCGCCGCGGCGTTGCTCTGCACGGCGTCGGCGCTGAACAGGCTGTCCAGCGACTCGTACGCGCCGGCGTCGAAGAAGGCGAACTGGTCGCCGAAGAGGAGCGCGTCGAACAGCGCGTCCGACTCGGAGTCGGAGCCGGAGGAGGCCCGGGGCGACGCCTCGTCGGCGGTGGCCTCCGGCTCGGTCGTCCTCGGCCGCTTCTTGTCGCCGGCGCCCTGGTTCTGGCTGGCCTCGACGTCGAAGGCAGCAGGGTGCGCCGCCGCGGGGGCCTCGTCGTACGCAGACGACACGCCCTGCCACGAGAAGTCCGGGAGCGCGCCGGTGCCGGAGCTCTCGCCCACTGCTTCTTCGGCAGCCTCTTCCTTGAACGCGACCGCCGCGGCCGCGCGCTGCTCTTGCTCGTCTTGGTCGACGAGGTCGATGACGGCGGCGCGGGCGCGCTTGTGGCTGGCTGGGGCCGCCGTCCCGCCCCTGGAGGGGAAGTTGAGCTTGGCCCTGGGCCCGCGGATGTCGCGGGCGGCGTGGTCGTAGGCGAGCGCGGCGGCCTCGGCGGAGGGGAAGGTGCCGAGCCAGACGCGGACGCCCTTGACGGGGTCGCGGATCTCGGCGGCCCACTTGCCCCAGGGGCGGCGCCGGACGCCCCTGTACTGCTCCTGCGCGGCGGGCTTCCGGCGCCGGCTCGGCTGCGCCTTGGGCCTCGCCGCCGGGGACGACGACGAGGAGGCGCGGAAGACGAAGGCGGGGTTGCTCTCCACCTCCCCCTCCTCCTCCATCATCATCATCACCATCTCGTCGTCCTCCTCGGAGTCCTCGTCGAACTCCCGGAACGCGGCCTCGAAGTCGTCGTCGGCCTTAGCCTTGCGCTGCTTGCGCTTCTTGGCGGGCCACGCCGCACCACCACCGCCGCGGCGCGCCGGCGTGCTCGGGATGAGCTCGGCGAGGATCGCACCACCACACATGTTTGCTCCTCTACTTGCTGGTTGGTTTGGTTCGCTAGCTTTTTGTGCTTGCTTGCTTGGGAATGGATGGATGTCTTGGGACGACGAGGCGCTCTTAAATAGTGGGAGAAGAAGAAGAAGACGAAGAAGAGAAGGGGAACGCGCTTGTGAAAGCGGCGGTGACAGCAGACAAGTGGGTGTGGTGGTGCTGGCGTGGGGGCTCCAAATTTCGCGGGGACGGGATGGCGGCAGCTTCATGATAGCGTGTGAGGGGATAAGGCCGCCGCGGACACCCCTGCCCCCTCCTCGGCAAGAGCCAAGAGGTGGTTGGTGCAATGCATCTGCCCCTCGCTACCTTCCGCCCGGCCCGCCGAACAAGTTGCGTCTCGATAAGGACGACGGACGGCAGACAGCGACGGCAACGACATGACAGCCGTGTAGACCCGGGCGATCGATCAGGCCTGCTCCGCGGTTTTGAGCTTTTCGGCGATCCGGGGCAAGCGGTCCTTTACCCTGCGGCCATCGTTGTTGCCTGCCGAGTGCAGACCGGAGAGGTCGTGCCCGCCACACGCTGGAATCCTTGGAGGTGGAGCGCGTCCGCGTCGCGACTGGCGAGGCGGCCACAGGGGAGGCCGCAGAGATGGTTGGCAGCGTCGCGTGAGACGGGCTGCGCCAGACCGAAACTGAAAACCTCCTCCCGTCCCCCAGTTTGTGGGAAGGCTGGTATTCGGCTTGTTATGACCGATGAGCGTTTATTTTTTTCTCTTATAATAAATTAGCACAAGTCAAAATCAACGGTTATTTTTCAGCCAAAAGAACAGGCTGATTGGCAAGTGGGGATTTCTTCTAAGCAAGTGTGGTTAGCTGCTCCACTCCACCAGTAAACTAAAGCAAGTGTGTTGTGGGAATAGGACCCAAGGGTTAATTAGCGGTACTGATGATGATTTGACAATGTCCGTTTAGCAAGTGGACGGAGGCTTCGGGCCTTTTCCATGTCGCGCGGCGCCCCACATAGTAAGAGACGACGAGCGTACCGCACTCCAGTCTTTCGGTCTGGTCTGAAAATAGTAGTACAGCGCCTACTCTGCTCGGTGCTCCTGCGACGGACACTGAAAAAAAAAACGTTAGACAAATCGCGGCGATTGGATACAATCGTCTTCGGTCATGTGCTTTAATAATGATCGGACTGCCAAAACCAGGGCGACTGAGGAGGCTCGCCCAAGTTTCTCGCAAAAGTGGTATTGCTAGTCCAGTAGTCCTGGGTGAGCTGGAGAGTCACAGAGCTGAGGACTGAACTCTCGCCAAGCTCAACGATCGGCAAGGTCGAGCGAGCGCTCCACCCAGAACTCCAGGCTTATCAACACTGGAGCTATACCATAAAAAAAATTTCCACTTGCAACAAGATCATTTTTTTCTCCTTTTCTGCGCGACGACACGGCGAGGAAATGGTTTTATTTTTCGATAAATGACAGGCCTACGAATTGATTATTTTTAATTACGACGACTTGACCGTCTATCATTTTTCTGTATGTACTGTTGTTGGCCCATTTCACGGGCCTGTGAAGCCATTCTTTTCTCTGTTCCAAGCAAAACTGGACTGAGTTTCGGTGAAACGCGTTTATGGGCCCACGACACGACTACTGGAAGACAACAGGACCAAGATGTCCAGTTTGTTTGCGGGCTGGATGAAGATGGGGCTCATTGTGCTTTCTAAAATGCAAATTTGTGAAACACTGTTGGAAAGCTATGAATATGGCGGAGTTATGTACAAAACCCCTTCAGTATGATTGCCCTCAAGGATTAAAGGATATGATCATGTCCGTTATATTAATGGAGAATTGAACAAAACTGCTAATTGTCTTACTTTTATTGGGTTGGTGGGATGCTAGAAATAAAGATAATGCCGGTGAGATCATTTATGTGACCAAGTAATTTTCAGAGTGAAGCATGTCGCCGTTGAAATTGAAGCTTTGGTACCTGACATTACAGTGAAGGTTCAAAGCTTAGCAAAATATTGGATCACTCCCAAGCTTGGAAGTTTGAAAAAGAATGTTGATGGTGCTTTTCAAGCTGGAAACAAATATGGTGGTTGGGGTTGTGTAATTTGGAATCTTGAAGGAACTGTTTTCATTGCAAGAGCTAGTATTCTACCCTTAGCAAGTTCTCGGAAACGTTGAGAACATGGAATGTTATCTTTAAAAAAATGTGTCGAAAGTATACAACTTTATCTCGTTCCTTCAGTTAATGGAACGCGTACCATGTGGTGGAATGTGTTTATGGAAGGAGACCATGTTCTAAGTAAGCCAGAGGTAGATTTTGTCGATGTGGAGTCTCAGACAATATTAACTAGGTGGATACCCTGTCTGTTGCTACGGGAATCAAGCTATTATAGAAACCTTTATATAAAGTGGGAAGAATTTACTGTTAAGCGCACTATGGAACGTGTGAGTATAAAAAATGCAGGAACATTAAGAAATATATGTATATAATAGGAATATGGGTTGTTGATGGTAGTTATTGTTCAATTTTAAGCATCAACAAGACATAAATAAGGATATAAAAACATCCTCAAACATAGAATAGGGTTTAAACTGACAGAATTCCATGAGTTTTGGTGAATCTGTGTTTTGCAGGGTGTTACTCAGAAAAGAACCAAGGGAGAGCCACATGCCAGATCAAAATATCAAATTCCGACACGAAAGTGGAACAAGAACATTCTAGAGAACACCAGAGACGCGCCCGATGAAGCGGGGCCCACTTGGCAGAGACAGAGGGTCGGCCAACCAGTCAGGGTCTCCTTTCCGCGTGCGCTTCGACGTGGACCCACATCCCAAAATTTCACGCAATCTCCACCACCCGTCGAAGTCGGTTTGATCTAAGGGCTACGGTTCATCCCATCGGCCTATATAAGAACTCCCAGACCCCCAGGGTCTGATATCAGATATATCAGATCTCATCTCAGATCAGAAGAGAAGAGTTCTCCACCAGAGATTATGGTTAGACACTCAAAGTTCTAGTTTAGACCTAGATAATAGATTAAAGTAGAGTGATTCTGGATCGCCTGTCTACTAGAGATTGGTAAATCTGTTGTATTACCACTTATTATGACTTTATGCTATTTCAATACTATGTTTCGGTTTATTATGTTCCTAGTTTATTCTAAGTAGTATATTTGATATAGTTATGATTGGTAATGAGTTTATGTATGAGTTCGCAAAGCGCTTAATCCAGTACTCGATTGGGTTAAGTGGTAAATATTATAGAGGCATGGTGCTTAGATATTATTTGCCTGCGAATGCGCTTTATATGCCGGGTCATGTGATAGATCGCGGATGTGACACTCCCGTTGAGTCTTTTGTAGTCCACTCCCCGTATGTAGAGAGAGTAGAACTAAGTTATGAAGGTAGACTTGCTCTGTTCTTGTTCTTCCTGAATAATATTTCTGATGCATAGATAAAGAGTCAATTGTGCTATACATGATTGTATATTTGCTAGAGTAGATGAATAACATAATTAATTAGGAATGATATAAGAATCTGATCTTTTAAGTAATCCTATGCTTTGATTGACTTTAATTTTGAGTAGTCCACACCTCTCTGGAAAGATATCTAAGACTTTATTATCATATTCATATCTTTATCGGCTTACCCTGTTTAAATAAGTGATATGTGATTGATTCTATTCATAAGTAATGTATCTTGAATCTATCCACTCATTCCTGGCTCCATGCCTTCTCCCTGTGGTAAAAATATAAATCAACAACCCTGAAATACTCGGGTAAAATGCTACAATAGTATAATTAATCTGTGCGCTTGCAGATACTTTAAACTTGATTATTTATCTATAACCTCTTTAGTCACATGCATTCATAATAACTACTTAGTATTATTATGGGTAGTTTCCATTCATGTCTCTTATATTCATGTTGGGGATGACAACTTAGTTATTGTAAGAGATATAGGTTTAAAAGAGGTGGCTAAATAATTTACCAAGTGACACCTAATTAATACCAACATGGATATAAAACAAAATATTAGAAAACATATAAATTTTATAGGGACGAGTGTTCTAATGATCCTGAAAAATATAGAAAACAATAATACCTGTAAAGATGATGGGAAAAATACTTATGATCTTAGACTTAAAGAAAAAGTTATTATAAAAAAGAAAGGAATATATTGAAGAGCTTAGTGCCTGCTTCTCTCCTCAGTGCCTCTCGTCCCACAGCCCCGCAATCAGAATGCCACGAGGAGGGTGCAGAGGGGAGATTAGAGAGTACCCTTGGTAGGGATGGCAACGGGGTGGGTGGAGCATCTGCAGACCCGCTCCTAAAACCAGCTAAGAAAAACCCGCTCCGAACATGAACTCCGATTCGGGTGAAAATCCTCCCGCAACCCCGAACCGGGTAGGCTCAACGAATGAAGAACAGGGAGGCTAGGGAATTCTAGATCCTTGTCGTCGAGAATTTATTTGAAGCTTCTCTATTGACGTGAATTAAAAAGGTCTAATCTTTTATTACAGAATGTGAAAAAAAACTTTGAATGTCAATTTTGTTGTTCATTATGGAGACAGAACACAAGAAACTTTCTTTGAGGATGATACCATACTGTTTTTATAAGTTCAAAGCTAATTGTTAAGCTGATTTATTCATTAGGGAAAAGTGTTTCTAAGTCTTCTATGCTGATCAAAACTCATATTGTTTACACCAGAATTTGGATAGTGCCCAGGAGGACAGGATAGCCGATTTGAGAGTTGATCGAGTGTTACTGACAGATGTGAGGATGGATCGGATATCTGTTGACGTCATCGAAGTGTGCGGTAATCGGGTAATTGGCACATATAGGCAGAAGCATGCAGATGAGTCAACTGAGGAGCGGTCAAGGAAGGGGCCCACAAGAAAGGCAAGGTTAGGCTCCGGTTTATCTTAGAATTAGGAAAATTTATTGTCTTCCTTATTTTTAGCTAGGGTTTTCATTCGGTTGAGACTTTCTCTCTAGCTGCTTGGTATAAATATAAGCCCAATCGTATTGTAACAAACACGTCAATCAATACAACAACAGTTCTGTTTTCTCGGCCACCGGCCAAAAACCCTAGGAGTAGGAGTAACGTAGAACCGGCGAGTTCTTCGACAAGTTGGGTGTCATCCGGTGGACGCAGGATTGCTGTAAGTACCGTCACGCTCGTGTTTATCATGTATTGTTAGTACTGATTCTGGCTCGTGCAGCACTGCTAGATGGATTCGAGTAGTTATCGATCCTCATTTGATCTAAGTCATGCTTAGGTTGGATTGAGGATTAGTTACCGGCTCTAATTAACTTGGCATGTGGATTAGATTCATTAAGTTACCGATGTTACTTATGATTATTTATTGTTTATTTATTTTGAGCATCATCAATCTGTCCAATCTTGATCTATTCTTGTCGGTTTAAATCTTTGTATCTATCTTGCTTAATTGGATATCAATTGATTATCATGTTTAGGCGAGTAGATCTGTTTGTCATTAGCCGGTTAGTTCAGATCTTGATTGTGTATAGGCCGCTACTCAAGTAATAAAGTAAATTATGTGGAGGGTCTTTGATTAATAGATCCAACCATTAGCTTACGTCACGGGCTGCAACGATCTGGTCGATCCCCTTGACATAAGCGACGGGTTAGGTAGACTAGTGAAAGGGCCAAAACATCGTTTACTTTATAGGCTTGTATGGTGCCTGCACTTCAGATCGGTTGTTTAGCCGATACTGTTTGCGCTTGCCTGCTGCACGTTGTATTCTCCGATCTCTTTTATACATTGTCTTGTGTTCCGATTCATGTCAAGATTGATTTAAGTGTGTTAATTAGCTGCAACGATCTGGTCGATCCTAATTAATAGATGTGATAGATTAAGACATGTTTCGACGCACAAGGCAATGTATGAATCAGATCTGTTTAATATAATTTGCTTTCATTCATGTTGATCTATGAATCGGTTAAATAAAGAATCGGATGTTTCTGCCTACTCTATGCGATCGATTCACGCGATCGGATGTCGGTTCTCTAGCCGATGGCCTATTGAGAAGGCCCATTGGGTCGGATATCTGGAACCACTCGGGACACACCACTGGTTCTGCATTATGTTACTGATATACTCTGTTTCCTTGTCAATCGCAGGTCAAATTGAGTGGCACGCTTGGAGATTCATCGGTGCTCATCCACGCCGATTGTCGAAGCTAGCTGGGTCTGTTCGCTCCGCGCTCCGCAGGACCATTCCGGCTTCACTGGTGTGCTGAGTGCGAACCAGATTTCGCGCTAACACACTTTTTGGCACGCCCTGGTGGGACCACTTTCGTCGAAATCATGGCTTCCGATAGAGGTAAGGCCCCCCGTGTAACCATGGAGGATCTAGCTCCGTCGTCGGCTGGATATTTGGAGGAGTACGTCTGTTGACGGTGGATAACGTCAACTTTTATTAGAATTTTAGACATGAAAGGACACATGAATACACACTAATCTAGGGTTTTAACTGACAATTTCCATGAGTTTTGCATGTTCTGTATTTTCCAGGGACTATTCCAGAAAAGCATAAAAAAAGGGTTAAAGAGCATAAAAGACACGAAACTTAACCGCCAAGGAAACATCATCACGAAGACCCTGGAAGAGTCTGGAACACACCCGAGCAACCGGGGCCCGAAAGCCACAGTGGGGCGCTGGGCGGCGCCACCATGGGGCCGGCCGGCCCCACCCTATTAGGGTTCGGCCCCCGCTTCTGGAGTCTTCTTCCGCCGCCTCTTAGGAGTTCATCTCGGCCCTTTGTTGAAGTCGGTTTGATCCTACGGCGCACGTTCATCCCACCGAGCTATAAATAAAGTGGCAGACCCCCCTGAAGGCAATCCCTATTCCTGAGCTTCAATTCAATATCTCCAGTTAGGGTTAGATGTAGCAATTAGGAGAGACTAGATCTAGTCTTGTCTAGAGAAGTAGAGAGATAGAGTAGAGGAGTAGAGTTCTGGAGGAGTTCTGGCCTGTCGGCGCTTCTTCGTAGCTGTATTCGTCTAGATTCAAGCTCCCTTGTCTGGAGCTACGTTCTGAGGTATTTTTGTATTCAACTTCTAATTCAAGTAAGCATTTGTTCTTATTCGTTCTTAAGTTTGCAACTCATATTGAGTACTTTGATCTTGGTAATTGCTTGATCGAAGTAGTATTTCGTAGTGTAGGCGTGGTGCCTAGGCTAGGTTTACTTGTGAATGTCCCCTGATTGGCCGGATAGTGGTAGATCGCATAGGTGACAGCTGCGTTGAGTCCTTTGTAGTCTACTTCCCGTTGATAGGATTGATGGGTGTATAAGTGTCTGGTAGGAGGGAACTCTGATTTTGCCTCTTATTCATGTCACTGCCCAGTTAGAACGATATCATTCAAAGTTTACCGGTAGTTGGAACTAGATAATCATTAGCTATTTTCTCTTTCTTAATATTATCTAGCCTAATTGTAGGGTTAATGTTTATCGACTTTGTCATTATAACCTAATGTTCCTTGTGGATTCGATATTTAAAACCTCCGGCTGAAATGTGACAGCGGTATATTATCTGTACGCTTGCGGATAATCTGAATACAATCTTATTTAAATAGAGTGCAGTTAATTTATGCCAACAAGCATTTCTGGCGCCGTTGCCGGAGAACAGTTTGCTGATCTTGACTGAGTTTTGCTTAATCTTGTATTATACTTTTATCTTTTCTATTTTATCCCTACCTTTTCATCATTTTATGTTCATCCTTATGGATGCTTTAAATTCCACGCCTATCTATCTATTTGGCATGTGCAAAAGCTTTGGGACACCAAAATCTGTAGAGCCTATCATAACACCTGGCTATGAGCTGCGCCCATGTCTAATTAATATGATTCGGAATAAACCCTTCTCGGGGAAGGTAACGAAAACCTATACTTACACCTACGAGAGTTCGAGCAGGACCTGTGCATGCTTGCACATTACTGGCATGTCTGATAAGACTTTAAGATGGAAACTTTTTCCGTTCTCTTTGATCGAAAGAGCTAAACATTGGTATAATCGAGCCGTAGGAAGTATGCGAGGTGATTGGGAACCTTTATGCTCTGAATTTTGTTTATATTTCTTTCCCACCCATAGAGTAGTTAACCTTCGAAAAGAGGTTCTAACTTTTAGGCAATTATAACAAAAATCTCTTAGTACATGTTGACGGTCGTTAAGTACCAATTTTATACCGTCAACTAATGCCAAGGGAAGATCAATAATAGAAGCATAGGGGTTATTACTGACGAATTCCACGAGTTTTGGTGAATTGTGTATTTTCTAGGGATTATTTTAGAAAGGCTTAAAAGAAGGATTAAAGAGCATAATTACCACAAAACGTGATCGCGACGGAAAACATACTTCATCAGCAAGTTAGAAGGATCCAGAACACACCCGAAGCACCGGGGCCCGAGACCCACCAGGGTAGGGCCAGCCGGCGCCCCCCTGCTAGGGTTTCGGCCCACCTTCTCGAGTCTTCTTTCACCGCCTCTCTGGAGTCATCTGTACCCTTGGTTCAAGTCGGTTTGATCCCACGGCGCACGTTCATCCCACCGGGCTATAAATAAAGGGGCAGACCTCCCCTCCCAAAGCACCAATTCATTCCTCCTGCTTCATTCGTCAAGAGTAGACAGAAGTTAGGGTTTCCAGAGATTAGAAATAGGGCTCCAGTTCTTCAAGTTCATAGATTAGGCGTCTAGCAAGGATTCAAGTAGAGTTGGGCGCTACGCTCGGGATTCCAGATCCGTTCGTCTGGAGATCGGTAATCTTATCTTGTATCTCATTATGACTTTACTTTATTTTAATATATTGCTACTTATTCAGTTCTTAGTTTATTCTAGTTGCATTTTCGATATAGTTGTGATTTGTGATGATTATTGTCGTATGATCGTAAAGCGCCTAATTCAGTACTCGAGTGAGTTAGGTGGTATGCATTATGTAGACGTGGTGTCTAGATATATTGTGTACCTACGGTGGCACCCTGACGTGCCCGGGTCGTGTGACTAGCAGAGCGTGGTCGCGAAGGAGGTGACCCTTGTGTCTTAATATCCTCATTAGATGATGCTCCTTATGATGTTTTCTGAGTTGATTATGCTATAGATGAAGATGTGTAATGTGGCGTAGGCTGTAGACTTTATATTTAGTAATTACATAGGTTTCCTTTACTTTAGCCGAATCTCGAGATTGTCTTTTCTACATTAGTGAGTCTCTATATTCTATCTCTGGAATATCATTTACCTCATTTACTCAGTTATCATTTACCATTTATCATTGACTTATTTATCGCTAAAACACTAGAGTTATGGGTTATTATAGGTCTGCACATTTATCTTTCCAATTATTATAGTAGATTATCCTAATAAGGAGAATGCCACCTTTATCCTTTTGGCATAAAACAAATCAACGATACTCGGAATACTTACCGGGTGAAGTGCTACAATAGGAGAATTATCTGTGCGCTTGCGGATATATTCTATAGTATTATTTTTAGGAGGCAACTGAAGATTATTTTACCTTTGGTTTTTGGCATCATGTTAGGGATGACAACTTAACGTGAAGTGATGTTAAAAATACCAATAGTACATCATGGGATCGTTTTAATGAACTTGTTACATCTGGCCCTGACCTAAGTTTTCCAGACCCTGTGCTTATTCAACATTTTTATTTGGGTCTTACCAAGAACTCTAGAGAATCTCTTGATTTATCCTCTGAGGAAGCCTTTCCTTATTTGCCTATAAGTAAAGCAAGAGCCATTATTGACAAGGTCGCTCAAGCTAATTTCGAGCCCCACGAGGAAGAGAAGGAATCATACCCCGAACAAGAAGAGGAAGTTTTGGTAGCTAAAACAAAATCACTCCAATCCCAAGATTTAGCTGTCAATTCTAAACCATCGAAACCCGACTTTGATGATTTAGACTTCCAATTAGCTAAGATGCTTATCAATCAATGTAAATCAGATCTTCTTAGAAGACCATCTTGGAAAAAATATCGTCAACTTCCTATCCCCTCTGAAAGACATCGGGAAGAATACAAGGATGGCATGTCTAGTGATGCCATAGAAGGAGAGCCAAGCTACATAGAAATTAATTCAATCTTCTCCCCTTCTATGCCCGCATTAAATGTCTCATCTGAACCCATCTCTAAACCCATCATTGACCCCGATGATCCTTCTTATGCTCTCTCTCCTAAGTCTCATAATGACCCTAGGATCCCATTAAGACATCCCAAGAATAGGAGTCATGAAGATTTTTAGAATGACCAAGAAGAGCTATGACAATGGCAGGAATACATAGAACAGACTAGAAACACATACACTATTGTCAAAGAATGGATGGAAGAGGACTGAAGCCTTAGTACTAGCATCTAAACTTAGTCTAGATTCAAATGGTGAGTTTAAATCAATTTCTGTAGTAAACATAACTCATCCAAGTTGAGAGAAAGTCTTAGACGAGACCAAACTTAGAGACAACAATCCATGAGGAATCCTAGAAAATAAAACATCCAATGAATGTCGTAGACATGAAATAATAGAGACAAACTTGTTGTCTATAGACATCTATGAAGAAAACACCCTTGGAGTTTGAAAAGGGAGATCACATCAGTGAGCATGGTAATTACTTCATTAACACCTCATCAGTTCCATGCTCATATAAGAAATCTCCTGGATCAATTGGTCTCTCTAAGCATTATCACACACGAGATCTTCAACCCCTTCATTCTACCTGTTCATAAATTTTTTGAAAGGGTGGTTGTAGATGCGTATGTTTACAATAAATATTGTAGATCTCGTGGTAATCTTGATATAGGAGCACAAAGGTTGGTGTTCTAGAGGAAACCACCCCATGAACGAAAGGTTTCCCAAGAATAACTTTGTGTCCTAAAATAACCACTCTTGAGAAAAATGAATTGAGCTTGCACCTTTAATTTTACTATAATGCCCTTATGAATTGAGCATAGAATTATAATTATGAAAATATTCTCTTGGGTATTTTTGTCACTAACCATTTCAGATTTGAAGTAGAAGAGTAACAACGCAAGGTATGTCCAATCAATCATCATGCAATATTGAATTATATCCATCCAAGCTTAACTTTGCTTTGCAAAATTCCAGCTTGGGGGAATGGGCTCAATTAGAAAATCTTATGTTGCTAATATTGGTTGTCTCGACCTTTCTAATCCATGTTCAATTGTTCGCCTTTTCGTCTCTAAATGAATAAATCTCTATAAGTGCTTTCATGTCACCATTGTTTGGCATAGTAAGATTTGGTTTGGAAGTACTATAAATACTTCCATTGGCATTTAAATTGAGCGTGGTGCTCAGGTTAAAAATGCCTTTCTTAATTAAAATTAGACATGGAGTTTGGTTTGGTTATTGAACTAGAAATTACTGTAGTAGACATTGGATATTTTGTTGGACTAACCCCTGCAGAAAACTTTCAAAATTAATCTGGGTAAGTCATGAGGTGAATTCAAATCAGAGATAAGACAGGGCACATACTGAACTTCAATAACTTTGCAGAGGAAGCCACAGTTCATTCATCATGGATGGAAGAACTGTGAGTATTAATGATTCATTCACTTTTTCTTCTGCTGCAAGTTACTTGAACTCAAGCCATGCCGGTATAGAACATAATCTATGCTAACATAATATCAATCCTATCTTCTTAATAGCATAGATGGAACATGATTCTGGACAAATAACCTATGTTCCAAAATTGTACATTCCTTCGGGTATATGTTGTCTACTAATCTGTTGCAAGCATAATAATGAATGGACTGACAAGGTGTCATAAAATCAAAGAAGCAAAAGATGGCAAAGAAGATAAGCAACAAAGGAGACAAGATGCTCACAAACAACTCAAGATGCAAGAGAACGAAAGGACCACCAGTCATCTACCCTTCATCACTTAGTGCGATCACGCTCTAATAATGAAGGTAATATCTTAAAGTAAGTGGTTACTATTCTCCTCTTGATCATGGTATGCACATAAATGAAGATGCAAACATGCTAGAGTTACAGCTTTAATGGATTAACCTAATTAACTCAACATGCTTTGCCCTTAAAGATTGTTCATGGCATTATTCTTTTGATCTCAGTCTTAACCAAATGTGCTAAAACATTATATTCTATCTTTGGAAGATGATAGTCATACTTATGTGAAAATTTATATATTATGTAGAGATAGACAATCCTTCCATTGGTTAAGCAATTTAAATCTTTTCTGCCATATGAACTTAAATGCAACATAAATGCTTAATCTTCTGATCTTACCACTCATGGTATAAGTAAACAAATTATGCAACACCTACTTAACCTTGTTCAATGTGCCTAAGGCTAGAGAAGAATAAATAAAGAAATAGATTTGGTTCTGTTGGTGGTTTTTCCACCAGCAAAGCCCATGCACTTGATCTCTACCTTGGTTTTGCATACAGGACAACACTTCGAGCAAACTTTGTTAATTCCTAAAATTCTACAAGTGAAAGTTCTGTGAACATGTACACTGAGCAAGATGCTGCCAGATCCAACTATTAATGCTCTACTCCAACCTACTGGCCAAACAAAGGATAAAAGTGACATCATCATCACAAGGGGTGCAACCATCAAGACCTCCATCTCTAAGACAGAGAGATACACAATAGTGAAAGAAAAAGTCCTGTCGGTAGACTTTAAATCCCGCACCTTTGCCATAAGGTAATATGGTACTTATCGAATTAATTAGTATTCATAATTTATATTAGTAATTTTACTTTAGCATATTCATCTTTATGCATGTCAAAAAGAAAAAAAAATAAAAATCTTTATTGTCTTATTTACTGCATCACAAAATATTAAAGCCCCACGTTAATAAACTTATGGTAACCCTGTAGGAGTATTTACTGTGGTGGCATAAAAAATGATAATAGCATCTGTATTTACTTTCTTGCATTATGAAAATCCTAAGCCCCATAAGAATAAATATTCTTAGTGGTGGCATAAAAATAAAATATACATCATGCATACATATTTACTTTTCTGCGTAAGAAAATCAGAAAATTCTAAAAAGAATCCTGTTAGAACCTATCAATTTAAAATCAACTCAAAAGAATAATCAATTACTTATTGGCTGATTGCTAACCTCTTATTAAATTCGAGCCTCGAGTTTTGGTTTTCTTGTTGGAGTATAATTATGCAAGGATGACACTATGACTGAGGAGTGAGTCCATCAGTGAAGCCCACTAGGACTGTTGCTGACAAGCTTGCTCTAAAAGATCATCAACACCAAGTATTTCAAACATCTAGCTTGGGGGAGGAGCATCCCCTAATTATCAGGTAACTATACCTATGCGATTATCGAGTCTGTTTTATAAAGTCATAAAATACCAAAAATATGTGAGCATATGAAGGTTCACAATAGTATCATAGAAAATCTAAAAATACCAAAAAATATGTGGGCACATGAAGATCTACACTTTCTAGAAAAACCAAAAATATGTGGGCACATGAAGGTCCACACTCTTAGAGAAGTTTCCTAATTGGGTAAAGAAGTTTAAACTTCTGTTGTAAATATAAAATCAATCATTTACCATGGAGTGGTATCTAAACCTAACCCCTCTCCATGAGATTTGATATTTTTGTTGGCAATTGAGTTTCACAGGAAAATACAAGATCAAAGAGCTAGTCAACCCGACGCCCTTACATTGCCGATACACTTGCTCTCAGAAGGATCACTCAATTTGTAACATCAAAAACCCTGTCAAACATCCAGCTTGGGGGAGGGCACCCTCCATTTAAAATCCAGTTAAGTATAAGTTTCCCACCTTATTATTATACCACACCGCTTTTTTTTCACATGAGTTAACTAGTAAGATAAAATTTGAAAACCAAATAAAAACTTAGCTATATATTAGAGTGGTCTTAGAGTGTGTCTATAGTCAGTCTAGGTTAGAGTCAAATAAAAACTGAAGAACATTAAAATTTTATCTTGGAGATGATGAATAGTTGCTCTGCTGTAATTCCTTTCAAGTGTCTAATTTTCAACCTTAAATTCTTCCCGAGTTTTGGATACTACTGTTTTGGCTTAAGAATTTACTCTGAACCTGAAACTTGTGGAGGCATATGCTTGAGCTAAGTCTAGGTGATTGATTGATGTGATACATTAAGGTTGAGCTGCTATTTATCTTATTCCTAGCAATACTAAGTTCTGGAGATTTATTTTAAATTTAAAATCTTACATGATGAACTCTCGTATGACAAAGTGTAAATTCCTACCAAAGCCACATATGATACATTTAAAGATAGAAAAACCTTTGCACATTTATGCTGCTTGCTTTGCATTGACTTTAGTCAACCTTTGTTGTATACCTTATGAGAGTCTTGTCATGCTTTTAAAATCAAGATAACTTACTTACTCCACCCACATATACATTACTCCTACTCTGTGAGTAAGCACAATTCATTTTTCACTTCCAATCAGATCCACCTTAAAAATATTTTTCTCCTACACTGGGAGTAAGCACCTAAAAATATACCCTATAGGACAGCTCCTGTTTAATTGCTCTAAGTTATTATCATTATCTCTCCAATTACTAATATTCAAATGATGCATGTGGCTATGCAAAAGTATTGAAAAAAAGAAAAATGAGTAAAAGATGGACAAGTGTCCCAACAATCAAAACAATGGGTACTTAGATGCCCGCCTCCCTATGAAAAAAAAAGAAGAGAGAGAAAGAAAAGAAGAAAAAGAGAATAAAGATAGCCCATGTTTTCCCGCGAAAGTTCTAAGTTCTAAAAAGGAGAGTAAATCATTTTCAAAGGGCAAAAGTAGAATTAGGATTAGCCAGCTTACATACACCTATCCACCATATTCCATACACATGCACATCTTGATTTGATTGTATGACTTGACTCTCTGCGGATCCATTGTTTGACTTTACAATATATGAATTGCAAGTATGATCATCCTTGTTATTGCCACTCCTATAAGCTCCACTATAATCCTTAGTTGTAGGAAGGCATAATAACATCATTAATGCCTCAGTGAGATCCATAAATACCATATCTATTAAGAGACTTGAGGGTGTCATACAATTAAGCTCTGAGTTTTATTTTGAAAATTTGCAAAACTCTGGAATATTGGTACTGTGAAGAATTTGAGACATAGTGCTTGACTTGACTGTTCTATCTTTCGATTGCTCAAGACTTATGCAAAAGCTAAGAAGCTCCATAGTTAAAGGTACAATGGGTAAGTTTGAAAGTTAGAGCAGTTTTGTCTAATCCGGAGGAGAATTTCTATATGAAAGCATGTGTACTTGGAAAGTATGAAAGTACTTGTAGCAACTCATGATCCAAATAATTTGGTAAATTAGGCTTAGTTTGTTTGCCAAGGAACTGGCAAACAGGTAAGCTTGGGGGTGTTGTTGACGGTGGATAACGTCAACTTTTATTAGAATTTTAGACATGAAAGGACATATGAATACACACTAGTCTAGGGTTTTAACTGACAATTTCCACGAGTTTTGCATGTTCTGTATTTTTCAGGGACTATTCCAGAAAAGCATAAAAGAAGGGTTAAAGAGCATAAAAGACATGAAACTTAACTGCCAAGGAAACATCATCACGAAGATCCTGTAAGAGTCTGGAACACACCCGAGCAACCGGGGCCCGAAAGCCCACAGTGGGGCGCCGAGCGGCGCCACCACTGGGGCCGGCCGGCCCCACCCTATTAGGGTTCGGCTCCCGCTTCTGGAGTCTTCTTCCGTCGCCTCTTAGGAGTCATCTCGGCCCTTTGTTGAAGTCGGTTTGATCCTACAGGCGTACGTTCATCCCACCGGGCTATAAATAATGGGGCAGACCCCCCTGAAGACAATCCCTATTCCTGAGCTTCAATTCTATATCTCCAGTTAGGGTTTGATGTAGCAATTAGGAGAGACTAGATCTAGTCTTGTCCTAGAGAAGTAGAGAGATAGAGTAGAGGAGTAGAGTTCTGGAGGAGTTTCGGCCTGTCGGCGCTTCTTCGTAGCTGTATTCGTCTGGATTCAGCTCCCTCGCCCGGAGCTACGTTCTGAGGTACTTTTGTATTCAACTTCTAATTCAAGTAAGCATTTGTTCTTATTCGTTCTTAAGTTTGCAACTCATATTGAATACTTTGATCTTGGTAATTGCTTGATTGAAGTAGTATTTCGTAGTGTAGGCGTGGTGTCTAGGCTAGCTTTACTTGTGAATGTCCCCTGATTGGCCGGATAGTGGTAGATCGCGTAGGTGACTGCTGCGTTGAGTCCTTTGTAGTCCACTTCCCGTTGATAGGATCGATAGGTGTATAAGTGTCTGGTAGGAGGGAACTCTGATTTCGCCTCTTATTCATGTCACTGCCCAGTTAGAACAATATTATTCAAAGTTTACCGGTAGTTGGAACTAGATAATCATTAGCTATTTCCTCTTTCTTGATATTATCTAGCCTAATTATAGGGTTAAGTTCATCGGCTTTGTTCATTATCACGTACTGTTCCTTGTGGATTCGATATTTAAAACCTCCGGGTGAAATGTGACAGCGGTATATTATCTGTGCACTTGCGCATAATCTGAATACAATCTTATTTAAATAGAGTGCAGTTAATTTATACCAAAAACTGTTGCCAAATTCTGAGAGGCCTACCTCGAATTGCTTCATCAAGAACAAAGATAACTTCGTATACCAAGACAAGGCATTTCCTAGATACTCTCTGTTGACGGTCGTTAAGTACCAATTTTATACCGTCAACTAATGCTTGGAAATGGACAATAATAGCAACATAGGGGTTATTACTGACAGATCCCACGAGTTTTGGTGAATTGTCTGTTTTCCAGGGGATTATCCAGAAAAACTTAAAAGCAGGATTAAAGTGCATAATTATCACGAAACATGATCGCGAAGGAAACAAACGTCATCGACAAGAAAGAAGCGTCTAGAATGCACTCGAAGCAAGCAGGGCCCCACCGGATAGGTGGTGGGGCCGGGCGGCCCAAGGAGGGGGCCGGGCGGCGTCCCCCTAGGGTTTTACCACCGCCTTCTGGAGTCTGCTTCCACCGCCTCCGAGGAGTAACTCAGCCTATGTTTAAGTCGGTTTGATCCAACGGCGCACGTTCACCCCACCGGGCTATAAATAAAAGGGCAGACCCCCTCCCAGAGCACCAATTCAGTCCTCCTGCTCATTTGTCAAAAGTAGACAGGAGTTAGGGTTTCCAGAGATTAGAAGTAGAGCTCTAGTTCTTTAAGTTCATTAGTTTAGGCGTCTAGTAAGGTTCAAGTAGAGTTAGGCACTACGCTCGGGATTCCAGATCTGTTCGTCTGGAGATCGGTAATATTATCTTATATCTCATTATGACTTTGCTCTATTTTAATATATTGCTACTGATTTCAGTTCTTAGTTTATTCTAGTTGCATATTCGATATAGTTGTGATTAGTGATGATTATTGTCATATGATCGTAAAGCACCTAATTCAGTACTCGAGTAAGTTAGGTAGTATGTATTATGTAGACGTGGTGTCTAGATATATTACGTATCCTACGGTGGCACCCTGACGTGCCGGGTCATGTGGTAGTCCGCGTAGGTGAGAGTTGCGTTGGTTACTCTGTAGTCCACCCCCCGTACGTAGGATGAGCAGAGCGCGGTCGTGAAGGAGGTGACCCTTGTGTCTTAATATCCTCATTAGATGATGCTCCTTATGATGTTTTCTAAGTCAGTTCTGCTATAAATGAAGATGTGTAATATAGTGTAGGACTGTAGACTTTATATTTAGTAATTACATAGGTTTCCTTTACTTTAACCGAATCTCGAGATTGTCTTACTACATTAGTGAGTCTCTATATTCTATCTCTGGAATACCATTTACTTTATTTACTCAGTTATCATTTATCATTGACTTATTACCGCTAAAGCATTAGAGTTACTGGTCATTATATGTCTGCACATTTATTAATAGTCTTTTCAATCACTATAGTAGATTATCCTAATGAATAGAATGTCTATTTATCCTTTTGGCATAAAACAAATCAACAATACTCAGAATACTTACCGGGTGAAGTGCTACAATGGGAGAATTATCTGTGCGCTTACGGATATATTCTATAGTGTTATATTTTTAGGTGCCAAGTGTGGATTATTTTACCAATAGTTTTTGACATCATGTTAGGGATGACAACTTAACTTGAAGTGATGTTAAAAATACCAACACTCTCAACACAAGCAGTATGATGCATCTGAAGTGGCAGGGACGTCGACCCAGCCGCAACAGCTGAAGGGGGAGCAGAGGATTCCCCTGAGACAGGTGCAGACCTGCAATCGGCTTGAAAAAATGACCCCTGGTCGTCCAGAGCCAGGGCAAAGCGGCGACTCAGCAGGACAAAGCTATAATCCATGTGTCAACCAACAGCCACCAAGGAAAGATGACGACCTGGTGTGGCACATGACCAATATGCTCAAAGAACAATTTGGTCTGAAGCCAAAAGACACGGCAGTCCTGTACAGGGCACCCATAC
The DNA here is from genome assembly GCA_038502445.1 of Eremochloa ophiuroides. Classification (NCBI taxonomy): domain Eukaryota; kingdom Viridiplantae; phylum Streptophyta; class Magnoliopsida; order Poales; family Poaceae; genus Eremochloa; species Eremochloa ophiuroides. The sequence goes on along the minus strand of JAHLJS010000002.1, from coordinate 106,445,507 downwards.
CCAGAATGGTTCGACCGAGTAGCTCTGCCTTATCGCTATCGGATCCCCGAGTTTTTAAAATTTAGCGGACAAGATGAGGTCACCACAATGGAGCATGTCAGCCGGTATCTTACGCGGTTGGGGGAAGCTTCAAGGGGGACGACCCACAGGGTTCGACTCTTTCCGATGTCGTTAACCGGGCCGGAAATTCACGTGGTTTGCATCCCTGTCGCCAAATTCGATCAACTGCTGGGATGATCTGGAGAAGAAGTTTCATGCACACTTCTACATAGGAAATAAAGAAAAAAGCATCGCCGACCTGGCAATAATGAGGCACAAGCCCAATGATTCGGGGGCTGATTTCATTCGGAGGTTCAGAGATGTCAGGAGCCGATGCTATTCGTTGGGATTGCTTGACAGCCAGCTCTCACAGTTGGCTACCGTGGGGTTACCATCGGCTGTAAGGGAGAGGCTAGCCGGTATGGAATTTGAAAACTTGGGCCAACTGTTGCAGAAGATTGCAATGATAGAAGAACAGCTGCAGAATTATCGCCGAGAAAGCCATTTCAAGAAGGGTTCCCTCTTCAGCAGCAGACAGTCTAGTGAAGGGAGAGGTTCCGATGACGAAGTAACCGCCATCAGAGACGAAATGGGGAAGGAAGGCAACAGAGGTCCCCAAGACCAAGAGCAATAGGAGGCAGAACGAGTTTGGGGTTATAATCTTGACCAGCTGTTTCGACTTCCTGGCAGAAAAGGGACAGATAGAACTCCCGGCGGATTACGCTATGCCGAGTAATGGGCAGCTGAAGGGGAAGAGCTTCTGCAAATTTCATGCAAGGGATTCCCACTGACACCAATGATTGCTGGACTTTCAGGCAGCATATCCAGAAGGCCATTCAGAGAGGGGCTTTGAATTTCGAAGGTGCTAAACCCGCAGCTACCGGAGGAGGCACTCGCTCAGGCAGTCAGAACATGGTGGAGGCGTCGATCCCCGGAAACGGGGTCCGGATCCTAACCTCCGAGAGAGCGAAGAAAGCAGCGACGATTGATCCTGAAGTCCAAATATCACTGGAAGAGACCGGGAAGGAGAAAGGAGGTCCATGAATATCTGAAGGGAATACAAGGGTGCTGGACGCTGTACAACAGGCCATTTTCAATAGGCCCGTCAGGCATCGGCATTTGAAAGCTCTATATCTCAAAGGATACATCAACCGGGGTGCAGATGGCCAAAATGATAGTAGATGGTGGTGCTGCTATTAACCTAATGCCGCTCAGGGTGCTTCGTGAGCTTGGCAAGGGTCCGGAAGACATAGCAAAGACTAATATAAAGGTGAGAGACATCAGGCGGCAAAATAACTCCGACTCGGGGGGCAATTGATGTCGATTTAAAGATTAGGAGGAGGACTCTGACTACTACCTTCTTCGTCATTGACGCTGGGGGTACGTACAGTGTACTCCTTGGACATGACTGGATTCACGCCAATTGTTGTGTTCCTTCTACAATGCATCAGTTTGTCATCAGTGGCTTAGAGATCAGGTAGAGATAGTCGAGGCAGGATAGCCCCGAAGTCGAGATTGTCACAAATGGCATGCCAAAAGTGGTAGAGAGGTTTGGATGTTTCTCGGGGAAAGTCAAGAATGGAGGCACTGCTGAGGCCAGTACCGAGTGTCAACAGCCGATACGGGTAATTGGCTCAAAAAATTCTGTTTAGTGGATAATCCGATAGATGGAACTCATGGGAAACTGAGGCAAGGTTTCACGTCGGCTGATGTGTTAGAACAGGTGGACATCGGACCCGGAGACAGGCCAAGGCCGACTTACATAGCCGTGAATTTGGAGCCTGATTTCAAGAAAGAGTTAATTAGTCTGCTGATAGAGTACAGAGATTGCTTCGCATGGGAGTACTAATGAGATGCCAGGGCTGGATAAATCTATTATCGAGCATCGATTGCCAATAAAGGATGGGTATCGCCCTTTCAAGCAGGACTTCTAGGAGGTTCAGATCAGAAATATTCGAGGACGTCAAGAAAGAAATGGAAAGGCTGTTAGAAGCCAAGTTCATACGGCCATGCCGAGACGCAGAGTGGATATGGAACATTGTCCCTTTGTACAAGAAAAATGGCAAGATGAGGGTGTGCATTGATTTCGGAATCTGGATAAGGCGACTCCTATGAACGGATATCCGATGCCAATAGCCGACATGCTAGTCGACGCTGCAGCAGGGCATCGGGTCATCAGCTTCATGGACAGCAACGCTGGCTACAACCAGATCTTTATGGCCGATGAGGACATTCCCAAAATGGCCTTCAGGTGTCCAGGAGCCCCTCGGGTTGTACGAATGGGTAGTCATGACGTTTGGCCTGAAGAATGACGGCGCTACATATCAGAGGACAATGAATTACATCTTCCATCGACTAATCAGCAAGATCGTTGAGATATACATTGTGTTGGCACAAAATGTGGTTCTTGCGTCTCAACACACCAGCGAAGCCGGATATGATCTCAAGAGCGTCGGAGCTTCCAAGATTCAGCTAGCTTCAAACCCGGTCAGAGAGTGCCGATAACCCTCAGGCGTGCCAGTCAATTTGACCTGCAATTGACAAGGCAAAGATAATAATCAGTAATCACAGGGCGGAACTAACCGGTGTGTCCAGGTAGTTCTAACTATGTGGCTCTGAGAGCCGATTCAATCGGAAATCGACTAATTTCGGCATATATACATGTTTTGTTATAGAAACAGATACTGAACTGATACATAATCGATTGATATGCATGATCAAATAGAACAATCTACATTAAATAAATCTATGCAGATAGTTGTAACAGATTAAAGCATAATCGATTGCTATAAACAGGTCAAATCTTTCAGTTCAAGCTGTCTGAACGTCAAACAGGCAAAAATCGGTTATCTAGCCGATTTGGAAGAATGCGATCGATTAATTGGTTTTTCTCGAGGAAGCACAACCGTATCGGCTAATTAGCCGATTCGGGGTCCGTGAAGCAGAAAACTTGGCGGTGATTAGTTTTAAATATAAATCTAATACTAATACGAAGCTGATCTAAAAGGCCTGCGGCTTTGCACCAGTTTAGATATATTCCTGAAAATAATCACAAGCAAATCTAGAAGGAATACAGAACTGGTCTAGAAGGGCAGCGGCTCTGTGTTCATTCAGATCGGCTCTTGTCAAGCATCCACAGCACGTACGAGCAAAATTACGATAATACTGGCCGAATCAGGCGATATCATAACAAAGCATAAAAATAAACGAGACATAGATGACATTTTTCATGTGGATCTAAGGCCAATACTACGCAATCTTGATCGGGTAGAAAGATGTTATATTAATAAATAAACAATAAATGACAAATAATATCTTGATAACTTAATGAATCTAACTAAAATGCCAAATTAGTTAGAGCTGATAACTAATCCATGCACATAATCAAACTTAACCTAAACCTTCGTCCACCGGATGACGTTAAACATATATTAAACAAGAAAACAAACATGAATCGATAACTAACCCTTATTTGATCTAAACCCACGTCCACCGGATGACGCTAAAGTTATATCAAATAAGAATCAACCCCGATATACGATACTCCCATGTCCACCGGATGACATTAAAGAGACAAAGTTTAGCGAGGTATGACAGTACTTACAGGCAAGCCTGCGTCCACCGGATGACACTCAGCCCGATTGAAGAACTCGCCGAGATCTACGCTACTCCTACTCCTAAGTTTTGGCCGGAGCCGAAAGATGTGTTGTATAGATGTGTGTGTTTTTTTTACAATGGCCGGGGCTTATATTTATACCCAGGGCTTCGATAGAGTCCTATTCGAGTTACAACTCAAGATAAATACGGAAACTAACAAATTTTTCTAAATTAAAGGTAACCTGAAGCCCAATCTTTCCTTTCCTCAACGGACTCCGAACGTGATCGCTTTCCTGGCCGAAGATCCACGCTGACGTCACTAAATCGGCTATTCGCGCCGTCTTCAACTCCAGCCCACAATCAATTCTAGGACCTGATGGACTACCTCTGCCTTGGCCTCTGTTCCCGAAAATCGGCTATCTGCATCTGGCATCGGTTACCCGCACACAGTCCAGATTTTGGCGTAAATACATTGATGACGTGGTAGTAAAATAAAAAAGCTACAAGGACCATCTAGCCGATTTGCGGGCGACTTTGGAATGCACTCGAATGCACGTGTTGAAAATGAATCCTAACAAATATGCGTTTGGAATATCAGTTGGTCAATTCTTGGGATTCATGGTGCACCGAAGCGGCATTGAGATTGGTGAGAAAAGTAAAAAAGCTATCGATGATGCAGTACCTCCAACGAACAAGGAGTTGCAATCATTGCTTGGGAAGATCAATTTCATAAGAAGGTTCATATCCAACTTGACGGAGAAGGTGTTACCGTTCTCACCATTGTTAAAATTAAAGAATGATCAGGAGTTCAGATGGGGTGACATGCAGCAGAAGGCGTTTTAGAGTATAAAGGAGTATATGAAATCTCCTCCTGTGATAATTCCTCCGCAAGCGGGGAAGCCTTTTAAGCTGTGTGTGACGGTCGAGAGCCACACAATTGGCTCGGCCCTTATGCAAGAATTTGAGGGTAAAGAGAGTGTGGTCTTCTATTTGAGTCGAAGATTGTTAGATCCAGAGACAAGATACACTCCTACTAAAAAGTTGTGCTTGTGTTTATACTATTCATACACCAAGTTGATGCACTATCTGCTGACGGCGGAATGTTTGGTGGTGTCCAAATCGGATTTATCAAGCACATGCTGTCTATGCCGATTCTGAATGGGAGGATCGACAAGTAGATTCTGGCACTATCAGAGTTTGATTTGATGTTTGAGTCAGCCAATGTAACAGAACCGCCTTAATAATGTGGCCCACAGGCACCTATCATAGTCACTGATGACTTCTGACAGATGGACCCATGTTCCAAATGATTAAAGCAGCTCTGCCGGGCTACATCAGTACCCGTAATCCGACAGGATCTCCATTGCGATGCCATTACAGAGTTACAACATTTCATAATAAAATACATCAGAGTAAAGGCGGAAGATTAAATAGTACTTAGATTACAAACCGAGTTCAAATAATACTTAAGTGCAGTTATTACAGACCAACTTAAATAGTAGCAGTAGCATGGAACGACGATACAACATAAATAGATAAATAGATAAACGAACCCAGCCCGCGGGTTCTGTCTTTACTCCTCACCGCTTTCCTCCTGGATCACGGTGGTACAACACGGGCCAAGGCAGACCTCTGGCTGCGACCCTCCTGCAACGGGGTTAACAAACCCTGAGTACGGGGTACTCCGCAAGACTTACCCGACAAAATAAGAAATATTTGACTCTTGGAATGCAAGGTTGTGGGTAAGGCTAGCAGAGGTAAGAAATTTAGCAGAAAAGCATTACTAATCTATTTCAGTATTTTTGTTTGCTCAATATTATCATAAGTCATTCTATATCCTTTCTATACATTGATTCTTAACTCAAAAACATCCTATTCTTAGAACCACTTTTCGGGGTAGACGTGAGGATCATGTCTCCATAACCGAGGAGCACGTCGATTCGAATCAAGTAAAGTAGACCCAGCTGGGGTTCCTATCCACACTGTATATGCAGCACGCCGGCATACATATACCAACCCGTCATCTCGGCTTTTCTATCCCGGAACCGGTCCTGCGCCACCCGGGAGCACAGTACTCCACTAGTCTCCAGGCACGACGGCCACGTGGGTACACGCTACTCCCGCCATCTCTCCACTCCCAGTGCGTGGTTGTCGGTTCCAGCAATAGAGCGACCGGACTCTAGGCTTTCCGTATTGGTATGTGGCTAGTCTGTTCATCATGATCACAACAGGCCTTACAACGAACGGTCCCTACTGCTTTCCGCCGGAAACCATGCATTGGGACTCTAACCCAAATACCCTGGAGTCCGCTCGGTTTTCAAATCCCTTTTCCGTTGGTGACGAAAGTTGGGACTCTACCCCAAACAATTGGCCAACCACCCGGAAAACCCATCCATAATGATGATAGTGAACCGGCCAAAGTACCCTAACATCATACATGGACAAATACCCTTCCCTTCATAGCTCTTCATAATTATCATAAGTAAAATAGCATCTTTTTGCAATTCTATTATTTAGCATGACTAAGCATTTTGCAATACATTTAAAATCATTAGGTTATCTAGGTGATCATAGTCAAGGGTGGTAAATGCATCAATTGTTTCATCACACAACTCCTATGAACTTAATGCAATAATTTACTCAAGTGATAAAGCATTTGTAAATAGAGGTTTAAATGCACCGGGGCTTGCCTTGCAGAGCAAACAGAACTGGGGCAGGAGTGGCACCGGCTTCAGGCTCAGGAGCTCCTTCCACTACCCCTTCTTCAGGCACCTCAAGCTTAACCTCCTCAGACACGGGAACTATACGGGTGCAACATGACATGTATGAATGCGATGCGAAAAGTAAACATGTGCGGAAAAAGAAAGCTAACCCTAGCACAATACATCATGACTTCAAAAAGGTGCCCTAGGTCTTAAATGGGTTGACCTAGAACCACATTCAATCCAAAATCACTCAACAAACCTAAATCCAATTCCTAAATAAACTTTTATTACTTATTACACCTACTTATATTATTCACAGCACCTCACTACTTTATTTTGGGACCAAAATTTACTAACAGATAAATCTACCCTAGTAACAGTACCAATAAAATTTTTGTGATTTTTGGAACTACCAGGAATTAATTAAAAATGTACAAACATCTCCTTTTTAATTAATTTAGTGATTTTTACCTACTACAGAACATGCTCAAAAGTGCCAATTATCATTTTCATAAAAATATACATTACTAACAGAGCACATATAAAAATTTAGATGAATTTTGGACCTATAGAATTAATTAAACAAAATTAACAATACTAGGCACTGTTCACAAAAATTAATAAAGGAAAAGCTTTTGAAATTACAGAAAAATGGAAAAACAGAAAAGAGCCCAAGTCGGCCCACAAGGCGGCAGGCCGGCCCAACCGGCCTGCGCGCGCGCGGCGCCTGGCAAAGTTGTTAAAGAGCCCCTGCAGGATTCACTAATCGACCCGCAGTCCAGAGTGAACTATTCAACTGAGTCAGAGACCTAACAAAAACCCCCCTAAGCTTTCTTGCCTTCTAACACGGGGTCCCTGCCCCCTTCTCCTATTCCCGGCCAGCACGGCCCGCCGGCGACTTGCCGGCCCCAGCTCCCTACCGGCGACCCTACTGCCCTACCCGAGGGCACCAACAGATCCCTGACAACACGACGAGTTCACCGAGCTACTACACACCCCCGGCCGATGCTCAGAGCACGCGCGGCGACGGCCGCGGCGGCTCGGTCACGGCGGCGAACATGCCGCCGGTGGACACCGGCTAGAATTGACACGGGAAATGGACGCTAAGGCACGAGGAGCTCACCCCGAGACGATTGGAGGGGTTGGAGCGGACGGAGGTGGCTCGGTGAAGCGAGTTCGACGGAGATGGCGGACCGGCGGCTTGACCTCGACGGCGGCACCGCGTTCCGAGCGACTGAGACTGCCAAGGAACAAATTGAGAGGAGCATAAGCTGCGGTATGACGAGGGAAAACTGATGCTCACCCGCGCCGGCCCCAGGACTCACCCGAGCGAGCAGGAGACGCGGAGGAGCACGGCGGCGGCGGCGGAACGGAGGCGGGGAAGACGACACCTCGCCGGAGCACTCGGGGCACTAGAGCACGAACTGATGCTGGCAATAGATGCGCAAGGAAGTTGGCTGGTGGACTGTGAGATGGAGACGCGAGCGGTTGCTCAGAGGCGGCGAATTTCGCCGGAAACTAGAGCTCGCCGGCGACGGTGGTTTTGGCTGTCGCCTTTGGAGCGCGCGGGGGAGGTATTTATAGGGGAAACGGAGGTGGGGAAAAGGAAGAGGAGGACGGGGCGGAGCGTGCGCGCATGTCCCCGACGTCAGCGCACGACGGGCGTGGCCGGACGGCGTGGCTGACGCCGGCGGCATGCCGCCGGTACAGTACCCATACCCTAGGTACAGTACTTGCCACCCACTCTTGTACTGAAAAAGCTAAATTAGACCAAAAATTTGAATAAAAGTAGCACAAGGCGCCAAAAGAAAAGTTGTAGAATCCAAAGTGCTGAACAAGTTTGATTATTGGAGCATTTCGAAATTCTGCCTAGATTTGAAATTATTCAAAAGGGGGTAAACTAGGGTTTTGGATTTCAAACTGAAATTTCAAAATTACTTTTGATTTTACTAAAGAACTTGAAAATTGGTCAAAATAGAAGTTGTACATCTCAATGAGACTAACAACTTTCATTTAGGAAGTTTTGTCAGATTCTTGCTAATTTTTGAAATGCATTTTCAAATTCCAATTTTGAAGCACTGATTTGAGCTTAATTCAAATATTTACCACAGAACTTCAAAATCTTCCAAAATAGAAGTTGTTCTACATTAAAAACTCTACAACTTTTATTAAGGGACCCCCCTCAGATTTGATCAAATTTTAAAAGTGTACTATGAAGCCTTAATTAGGGTTTAGGGATTACTTAAGCAAGTACATGAAATATAGGGTGATTAGGGTTTTCAAGGCACAAACCTAAGTGATACTCAATCAATCAAACTATTAATCCTAATGCCAAGCAAATGCACATGATGAATGATGACATGGCAGTTTAATTAAACAGTAATACCAGAGGTATTACAGCCTTCCCCCCTAAAAGAAATCTCGTCCCGAGATTAGGTAGATAACATTGTTTTACTCAAATAGAGGAGAAGAAAAGTTTGCACTACATCTATTACATACCCAGAGGCACAAGAATTACTAGGGAAGAAGTTACACCTTATAGAGTAGCATAGAACTCAGGAAATTTTTCTGCAAGAAAATCCTCTGACTCCCAGGTGGCTTCATCCTCAGATTGCTGACTCCATTGTACTTTGTACCATCTGGTTGTAGTTCTGCGGGTGATACGATCTTTTATGTCAAGGACTCGAATTGGATGCTCAGAGGTTGTCATGTCTGGTTCCAACTGAACTCCTTCCACTTCAACAACCTGATCTGGTACTCGTAGACACTGTTTCAACTGTGACACATGGAACACATTGTGCACTTCTGACATATGCTCTGGCAGTTGTAATCTGTAGGCTACTTTTCCCACGCGTTCGATGATTTCAAAAGGTCCAACATATCGCGGGGCTAGTTTGCCTTTCACTCCAAAGCGGCTTACTCCTTTCATTGGTGACACCTTTAAGTACACAAAGTCTCCCACCTTGAACTCTAGAGGTCGACGGCGTCGATCGGCATAACTTTTCTGCCTAGACTGTGCTATCTTCAAGTTCTCTTGTATCACTCGAACTGTGTCTTCAGCATCTTTTACCAGATCTACACCATAATACCATCTTTCTCCTGGTTCTGACCAGTTCAAAGGTGTACGACACCTTCTACCATACACAGCCTCGAATGGAGCCATCTGGATACTCTCTTGGTAGCTGTTATTGTACGAGAATTCGGCCAGCGCCAAACACTCGTCCCACTTATCTGGATAATTCAGTGCACAGGCTCTCAGCATGTCTTCCAAAACTTGGTTGACTCTTTCAGTCTGCCCATCGGTCTGAGGGTGGTACGCAGTACTGTATAACAGTTTCGTCCCCATGGACTTATGGAATGCCTTCCAAAATTGAGAGACAAACTGAGTACCACGGTCAGAGACAATGGTCCTCGGAACACCATGTAGCTTCATCAGATCTTTAATATATAGCTGTGCGTACTTTGGGGCTCTAAAATCTTTCTTGACTGGCATGAAATGAGCTTGCTTGGTAAGACGGTCCACGACAACCCAAATTGAGTCGAAACCTTGAGTAGTCTTGGGCAATCCTACTATGAAATCCATGCTGATGTCTTCCCATTTCCACGCTGGTATAGGCAGTGGTTGCAGTTCTCCACCAGGCCTCATACGAACAGCCTTGACTTTCTGACATGTGTCACATCTTGCTACGTACTGAGCAATTTCAATTTTCATCTTGGTCCACCAGAATTTCTGCTTCAGATCTTGATACATTTTATTGCTTCCTGGATGAATGGAGAATTTGGTTGAGTGTGCTTCATCTAGGATTGTCTGACGTAACTCAGGAACCTTAGGAACAACCAAACGATCCTTGAACCATACTACTCCATCATCATCAATCCTGAAACAGTCGGCCTTGCCTGTTTGGATCTTTTCTTTAATGTGTCTGATCCCTTTACTTTTCTTCTGAGCGGCAATGACTTGCTCACGGATAGGAGTTTCAATCCTAATATTGGCCACACTGCCTTGTGGCACTATCTCAATACCCAATTTTTCCAACTCATAACATAAGGTCAGAGCATATGACTTCACATTCAAGCAGTTGCAGTGAACCTTACGACTGAGTGCATCTGCGACAACATTTGCCTTGCCCGGATGGTAATGTACCTCAATGTCATAATCCTTAATCAACTCGAGCCATCTTCTCTGCCTCATATTCAGCTCTTCTTGAGTGAAGATGTATTTCAGACTCTTATGATCAGTGTATATGTTGCAGGTACTTCCCAACAGATAATGACGCCATATCTTCAGTGCATGAACTACGGCTGCCAGCTCTAGATCATGGGTCGGATAGTTCTCTTCGTGATGCTTGAGCTGCCGCGAAGCATAAGCGATGACACGGCCCTCTTGCATCAGCACACAGCCAAGACCAGTTCCCGAAGCATCACAATACACATCGAACGGCTTCTCTATGTCAGGCTGAGCCAACACTGGTGCAGTAGTCAACAACTCTTTCAACTTTTGAAAAGCTTCTTCACAATCTGGTGACCAGACAAATTTCACTTGGTTCTTTAGCAAGTTGGTGATGGGTTTAGATATCCGGGAGAAATCCGGGATAAAACGACGATAATAACCTGCCATGCCCATGAAACTACGGACCTGATGTACCGTAGCGGGTGGCTTCCAGTTCAAAATTTCTTCAACCTTGCTAGGATCCACGGACACTCCCTCAGCAGACAGAATATGACCAAGGAATGGGACTCGGTCTAACCAAAACTCACACTTGCTAAATTTGGCATAAAGTTGGTGCTCTCTCAGGCGGGTTAAGACAATGCGGAGGTGATTAGCATGTTCCTCGGGGTTTTTGGAATAAACAAGAATGTCGTCAATGAAAACGACCACAAATTTGTCAAGTTCAGGCATGAACACGGAGTTCATTAGGTACATGAAATAGGCAGGTGCATTGGTTAGGCCAAAAGACATAACTAGGTATTCATATAGGCCGTATCTGGTGGTGAAAGCTGTTTTGGGGATATCTTGTGGACGAATTTTTATTTGGTGGTACCCCGATCGAAGATCGATTTTTGAAAAGACCTTAGCCCCAGCTAACTGGTCAAAGAGGAGGTCGATGCGGGGCAACGGGTATTTGTTTTTGATGGTAACCTCGTTAAGAGGACGATAATCAATGCACAGCCTGAGAGACTTGTCCTTCTTTTTCACAAAAATAGCAGGACAACCCCAAGGTGATGTACTAGGTCTAATAAAACCCTTGTCAAGCAATTCTTGTAACTGAATCTTTAATTCTGCCAACTCTTTTGGTGGCATCCGGTACGCCCTACGAGATATAGGAGCCGTACCAGGCTTTAGCTCTATGGCAAACTCAACATCACGATCCGGAGGTAATCCAGGCAACTCCTCTGGAAAGACATCCGGAAACTCACAAACCACTGGAATATTATGGATTTCCAGAACTGAGGTGGCATTAACTTGCTTCACATTTCTCAGAGGTAAGGGAAGTTGGATGAGAAGCTTGGACTGACTATCTGGTAAGTTAACTTTGATGGTCCTATTCAGCACATCAATCACAGCCTTGTGCTGATACATCCAATTCATTCCCAGAATAACATCTATGTCCTGATCCTTTAAGACTATCATAGTGGTCGGGAATTTATACCCTCCCAACTCTATGGGTACATGGAATACCACTTCCTTAGTACTGATACGCCCCCCGGGCGATTGTATGACAAAGTTCTCATTAACCTCCCCAACTTGAATATCATGCTTGACAACAAATGTACGGTTGATGAATGAATGTGATGCACCAGAATCAAATAATGTAATTGCAGGGTGATCAGCAACGGGGAACCTACCAAGCATGACGGGCTCTCCCTCTGGAATGTCGGCGATCTGGGTGTAGTACACCTGGCCAGCTTTCTTGATCACCTTGCCCTTCTGGGCCTGCTGCTGATGTCCACGATGTGGCCCTTGAGTCTGCTGCTGCTGCCCGCCCGTACCCTTCTGCGTGTTTTGGTTGTACTTTTTGGGGAACGGACAATCACGGGACCAATGTCCCATCTTGCCGCAGTTATAGCAGGGGTGGGTGTAGGTGAACTGAGGTGAGGTGACACGAACGCCAGGGGCATTCGGCTGGGTGGTGCTTTGCTGGTTGGAGGTGTGGGAGGTAGCGGCGGTGCGCACAACTACCTGCTGCTGGGGGTACTGAGGACGGTGGTGGTGAGTGGGATGATAAATGATCTTCTGGCGCTTTTGACCGCCAGAGAATGATGCCTTCTTTTTCTTCTTTTCACCCTGAAGTTTGCGATCACTTTCCTCGAAAGCAATCGCGATGTCAACGGCCTCATGGTAGGTGCAGTGGAGGTTGTTGGCTAAGCTGCGCTGGATCTTGAAGTTCAAGCCCCTGACAAAGCAGTCTTTCTTCTTCTTGTCAGTGCTCACGAACTCGGGAGCATAAAGGGACAGTTGGTTGAATTTGGTCACGTACTCCACCACTGTGGAGTCTCCTTGCTGCAGAGCCAGAAATTGATCCAGCTTCATCTTCATCACACCTTCAGGGATGTAGTGGGCTCGGAAAGCAGCACGGAACTCAGCCCAGGTGAGTTGGTGCCCCTCATCCTGCGTGGCTAGGAGGTTTGCATACCAGGCACTAGCAGGACCTCGCAGCTGTTGGGCTGCGAACTGTGGTTTCTGGGTTTCAGTGCAGTGGATCAAACCAAACTTTTGCTCCATAATACGGAGCCAATCATCAGCCTCAAGCGGCTCATCAGCTTTTGTGAATACTGGTGGACGGGTGTCTGTGAAGTCCACATAGGTGGTCTCTTGGTTCCCATTGTTGCGCCCACGGCGCTCTCCACGGTGGCCTTGATTCTGGGCAATAGCATTGGCCGCATTTGCAAGAGCGGCAATAGCTTCAGCAAGGGTGGGTGGAATGGGCGGTGCCGGAGGAATGCCTCCCTCACCCTGACCACTGGTTTGACCACGAGTCTGAACCATCCGTTGAAATTGCATGCTCAACTCAGAAAAGAACTAGGCAAGATTAAAAGGAAGGATACAGCAACACCAACTTAAAATTAAACATCACAGAACATAGTCTTAGTGACATACAACCATAGCCCAACCACAACTAAGGTTCGAAATTAAGATACAGGGATACAGCAGCTGACAGCAAAGCAACACAGAACTAGTCAATGATCTCGATCTCCTCGTCGACGTCGTCCTCCACCTCGTCCTCGGGTCCGGCTGGGACCTCGGGCTCCTCAGGCTCCTCCTCAAGTGGCACGGGCTCGAAGAAACCCAAGTCCTCGGACTCGCTCTCCTCGTCCTCAGGCCCAACCACCACGCCACCCTCCGGGTCCTCCTCGCGGCGAACCAGGATGGGGTTAAGCAGGTTGTTAAGCCTGTGGACCTCCTCGTGCAGGTTGTTGATGTACGCCTGCATGTTACCATTGTGGGCAACCACCCTGGCAACACGGTCAAGGGCGGTCTGCTCACGCCCCAGAGCCAGGTCCCTCTGCCTGACTACCTCCTCCTCGCGCTCCAGTGCTGCAGCCTCCCGCTCCATGGCCTCCTGCAGCTCGGTCTCCACCTGCCCGATCTCCCGGTACAGGTTGCGGTTGGTGCGGCAGTCGCGGTAGTGGTTGCGGATGGCCCGCTCGAAGTCCTCCTCCATGAGGCTGGCCTCGGCCTTAAGGGCCCTGATCTCCTCCTTCAGCTCCCTGCGAGTGCGGCGACGGCGACCGGAACCCTCGCCCTCCTCGGCGCGAGGTGCCAGCTGGTGACGGGGAACGCCGCGGGGTCCAGTCATCTTGCGGGCGGTCAACTTGGTACGAGCCAGCTGGAAAGTGAGCAAGAATAAGCCAAGATAGAGTAGGCTAGCATGAATAGGTTGGTAAATCCTATCCCAAAAACCCACTTTTAAGGAGGAAGTAATTAACATGTGAATTTAACATGATGCATGATTCGTTCTTACGCAATTTTAAATCAATGCAAGTAAGTACATGTAACAATATTCTTTAAACATAGGGCAAATAAATAATAACTCGTTGTTCCACATGCTACCTTATTCCTAACATAGAGTAAGACAAGAAGCAATTTGGACTCAAAATAGTCAATTTAGTTTTATCCAAAGTGTTTTGAAGTTTTCAAAAGAACTCCATAATGATTTCGCAATGAATCGCTCTGATACCACTTGTAACAGAACCGCCTTAATAATGTGGCCCACAGGCACCTATCATAGTCATTGATGACTTCTGACAGATGGACCCATGTTCCAAATGATTAAAGCAGCTCTGCCGGGCTACATCAGTACCCGTAATCCGACAGGATCTCCATTGCGATGCCATTACAGAGTTACAACATTTCATAATAAAATACATCAGAGTAAAGGCGGAAGATTAAATAGTACTTAGATTACAAACCGAGTTCAAATAATACTTAAGTGCAGTTATTGCAGACCAACTTAAATAGTAGCAGTAGCATGGAACGACGATACAACATAAATAGATAAATAGATAAACGAACCCAGCCCGCGGGTTCTGTCTTTACTCCTCACCGCTTTCCTCCTGGATCACGGTGGTACAACACGGGCCAAGGCAGACCTCTGGCTGCGACCCTCCTGCAACGGGGTTAACAAACCCTGAGTACGGGGTACTCCGCAAGACTTACCCGACAAAATAAGAAATATTTGACTCTTGGAATGCAAGGTTGTGGGTAAGGCTAGCAGAGGTAAGAAATTTAGCAGAAAAGCATTACTAATCTATTTCAGTATTTTTGTTTGCTCAATATTATCATAAGTCATTCTATATCCTTTCTATACATTGATTCTTAACTCAAAAACATCCTATTCTTAGAACCACTTTTCGGGGTAGACGTGAGGATCATGTCTCCATAACCGAGGAGCACGTCGATTCGAATCAAGTAAAGTAGACCCAGCTGGGGTTCCTATCCACACTGTATATGCAGCACGCCGGCATACATATACCAACCCGTCATCTCGGCTTTTCTATCCCGGAACCGGTCCTGCGCCACCCGGGAGCACAGTACTCCACTAGTCTCCAGGCACGACGGCCACGTGGGTACACGCTACTCCCGCCATCTCTCCACTCCCAGTGCGTGGTTGTCGGTTCCAGCAATAGAGCGACCGGACTCTAGGCTTTCCGTATTGGTATGTGGCTAGTCTGTTCATCATGATCACAACAGGCCTTACAACGAACGGTCCCTACTGCTTTCCGCCGGAAACCATGCATTGGGACTCTAACCCAAATACCCTGGAGTCCGCTCGGTTTTCAAATCCCTTTTCCGTTGGTGACGAAAGTTGGGACTCTACCCCAAACAATTGGCCAACCACCCGGAAAACCCATCCATAATGATGATAGTGAACCGGCCAAAGTACCCTAACATCATACATGGACAAATACCCTTCCCTTCATAGCTCTTCATAATTATCATAAGTAAAATAGCATCTTTTTGCAATTCTATTATTTAGCATGACTAAGCATTTTGCAATACATTTAAAATCATTAGGTTATCTAGGTGATCATAGTCAAGGGTGGTAAATGCATCAATTGTTTCATCACACAACTCCTATGAACTTAATGCAATAATTTACTCAAGTGATAAAGCATTTGTAAATAGAGGTTTAAATGCACCGGGGCTTGCTTTGCAGAGCAAACAGAACTGGGGCAGGAGTGGCACCGGCTTCAGGCTCAGGAGCTCCTTCCACTACCCCTTCTTCAGGCACCTCAAGCTTAACCTCCTCAGACACGGGAACTATACGGGTGCAACATGACATGTATGAATGCGATGCGAAAAGTAAACATGTGCGGAAAAAGAAAGCTAACCCTAGCACAATACATCATGACTTCAAAAAGGTGCCCTAGGTCTTAAATGGGTTGACCTAGAACCACATTCAATCCAAAATCACTCAACAAACCTAAATCCAATTCCTAAATAAACTTTTATTACTTATTACACCTACTTATATTATTCACAGCACCTCACTACTTTATTTTGGGACCAAAATTTACTAACAGATAAATCTACCCTAGTAACAGTACCAATAAAATTTTTGTGATTTTTGGAACTACCAGGAATTAATTAAAAATGTACAAACATCTCTTTTTTAATTAATTTAGTGATTTTTACCTACTACAGAACATGCTCAAAAGTGCCAATTATCATTTTCATAAAAATATACATTACTAACAGAGCACATATAAAAATTTAGATGAATTTTGGACCTATAGAATTAATTAAACAAAATTAACAATACTAGGCACTGTTCACAAAAATTAATAAAGGAAAAGCTTTTGAAATTACAGAAAAATGGAAAAACAGAAAAGAGCCCAAGTCGGCCCACAAGGCGGCAGGCCGGCCCAACCGGCCTGCGCGCGCGCGGCGCCTGGCAAAGTTGTTAAAGAGCCCCTGCAGGATTCACTAATCGACCCGCAGTCCAGAGTGAACTATTCAACTGAGTCAGAGACCTAACAAAAACCCCCCTAAGCTTTCTTGCCTTCTAACACGGGGTCCCTGCCCCCTTCTCCTATTCCCGGCCAGCACGGCCCGCCGGCGACTTGCCGGCCCCAGCTCCCTACCGGCGACCCTACTGCCCTACCCGAGGGCACCAACAGATCCCTGACAACACGACGAGTTCACCGAGCTACTACACACCCCCGGCCGATGCTCAGAGCACGCGCGGCGACGGCCGCGGCGGCTCGGTCACGGCGGCGAACATGCCGCCGGTGGACACCGGCTAGAATTGACACGGGAAATGGACGCTAAGGCACGAGGAGCTCACCCCGAGACGATTGGAGGGGTTGGAGCGGACGGAGGTGGCTCGGTGAAGCGAGTTCGACGGAGATGGCGGACCGGCGGCTTGACCTCGACGGCGGCACCGCGTTCCGAGCGACTGAGACTGCCAAGGAACAAATTGAGAGGAGCATAAGCTGCGGTATGACGAGGGAAAACTGATGCTCACCCGCGCCGGCCCCAGGACTCACCCGAGCGAGCAGGAGACGCGGAGGAGCACGGCGGCGGCGGCGGAACGGAGGCGGGGAAGACGACACCTCGCCGGAGCACTCGGGGCACTAGAGCACGAACTGATGCTGGCAATAGATGCGCAAGGAAGTTGGCTGGTGGACTGTGAGATGGAGACGCGAGCGGTTGCTCAGAGGCGGCGAATTTCGCCGGAAACTAGAGCTCGCCGGCGACGGTGGTTTTGGCTGTCGCCTTTGGAGCGCGCGGGGGAGGTATTTATAGGGGAAACGGAGGTGGGGAAAAGGAAGAGGAGGACGGGGCGGAGCGTGCGCGCATGTCCCCGACGTCAGCGCACGACGGGCGTGGCCGGACGGCGTGGCTGACGCCGGCGGCATGCCGCCGGTACAGTACCCATACCCTAGGTACAGTACTTGCCACCCACTCTTGTACTGAAAAAGCTAAATTAGACCAAAAATTTGAATAAAAGTAGCACAAGGCGCCAAAAGAAAAGTTGTAGAATCCAAAGTGCTGAACAAGTTTGATTATTGGAGCATTTCGAAATTCTGCCTAGATTTGAAATTATTCAAAAGGGGGTAAACTAGGGTTTTGGATTTCAAACTGAAATTTCAAAATTACTTTTGATTTTACTAAAGAACTTGAAAATTGGTCAAAATAGAAGTTGTACATCTCAATGAGACTAACAACTTTCATTTAGGAAGTTTTGTCAGATTCTTGCTAATTTTTGAAATGCATTTTCAAATTCCAATTTTGAAGCACTGATTTGAGCTTAATTCAAATATTTACCACAGAACTTCAAAATCTTCCAAAATAGAAGTTGTTCTACATTAAAAACTCTACAACTTTTATTAAGGGACCCCCCTCAGATTTGATCAAATTTTAAAAGTGTACTATGAAGCCTTAATTAGGGTTTAGGGATTACTTAAGCAAGTACATGAAATATAGGGTGATTAGGGTTTTCAAGGCACAAACCTAAGTGATACTCAATCAATCAAACTATTAATCCTAATGCCAAGTAAATGCACATGATGAATGATGACATGGCAGTTTAATTAAACAGTAATACCAGAGGTATTACAGCCAAGGCAGTCAAAGGGCAAGTAATGGCAGATTTTGTGACTCAGCACCATGGAGGTCAGGCGAACTATTCCGAAGCAATGTCGTGGACTATGTTTTTCGATGGATCCTCATGCAAGCAAGACGGAGGTGTTGGTATTGTTTTGATTTCGCCTCAAGGGCGGTATTTTAAGTTTGCCTATCAAATTGGCCCAGTGGTGACCAATAATCAAGCAGAGTACGAAGCTATGCTAAAAGGACTTCAGCTTCTGCAAGAAGCAAAGGCCATAGTAATTGAGGTGTTTGGAGATTCACAACTAGTGATCAATCAGTTGCTTGGCCAATATGAATACAAAGATGATGTGCTCAGGGGATACTATGACCAGTGCAAGGCATTACTGGACGATTTCTTGGCATTTTCCCTAGTCCATATCCCTAGGAGGCAAAACAAGGAGGCTAACCAGCTAGCACAAGATGCATTTGGATATCGTTCGGTCCAGGAGGTGTTTAGTACAGAGCAAGCGGAAGGAGACTGGATGACTGAAATAGCCGATTACCTCAGAGATCCTTCGCAGAAGGTGAGCAGGAAGCTTAGGTATAAGTCCATCAAATACATGTTACTCGATGGACAGCTGTATTAGAGCACCTCCAACAGTTGTGCATTTTTGGTTTGGCAATTGTTGTTGTTTGCCAACTCCCCAAATGATCTAGTAAAGGAGAAAAAAATCCTTCTCCAACAGTTGTGCATTTTTAACTTGGCAAATCCCAAAAATGGACCACAACATACCCCGGGGTCCACCAGTCATACCCCGGGAGGTCGCGAATGCCAAGTCGCCGCGGACTCCCATATATGCTAAACCTCCCCCTGAAATTGCCAAGTTTACTAAAATGCAAAACCAATATGCAAAACTGTTGGAGAGGTGATTTTGTGAATTTTAGCAAAACATAAGAATGCAAACCTCAAATGCACAACTGTTGGAGATGCTCTTATAAGACCGTTGAAGGTGTGCTGCTCAGATGTCTAGGAAAAAGGGAGTCAGAAAGGTTGATGAGCGAAGTGCATGAAGGAATATGTGGGGCTCATCAGTCTGCTCATAAAATGAAATGAATTATCAGGAGAACTGGGTACTTCTGGCCAACTATGTTGGAGTATTGCTTCAGATATTACAGGGGATACCAGAATTGTCAGAAGTTCGGCAATATTCAGAAGTCACCGGCCTCTGCTATGAATTCTATAATCAAACCGTGGCCGTTCAGAGGTTGGGGGATTGACTTGATCGGCCAAATATATCCTTCGTCAAGTAAAGGGCATAAATCCATATTGGTTGAGGTGGATTGTTTCACCAAGTGGGTTGAGGCAATTCCTTTGAGGACCGTCACCTCTAAAAACATGGTTGAATTTATCAAGGAGCATATCATTTATCGGTTCGGTATTCCTCAGACTATAACAACCGATCAGGACACCATGTTTCCTTCAGAAGAGTTCAGGGAGTTTGCAGATGACATGGGGATCAAGCTGTACAATTCCTCTCCTTATTATGCGCAGGCGAATGGTCAAGCAGAAGCATCAAATTAGATCTTGATCAAGGTTATAAAGAAGAAGATTGAGCAGTATCCGAGAAAGTGGCATTTGACTTTGAATGAAGCATTATGGGCTTATCGGATGTCTCCACACGGATTGACTAAAGCTACTCCTTATGAGTTAGTATGTGGGCATGCTGCTGTTTTGCCATGGGAGATGCAATCTGGGTCACGCCGAGTTACCTTGCAAAATCAGCTCACAGCCGGTGAATATAAGGATATCATGATGGACAGTTTAGAAGATTTAAATTGTCATAGGCTAAAAGCTTTAGAAAATATTGAGGCAAATAAGTAGAGGGTAACCAGGCATTACAATAAGAAAGTGAAACACAAACAGTTTGCCGAGTCAGAGCTGGCGTGGAAAGTGGTATTACCTATTGGTACTAAGATGGCCGATTCGGCAAATGATCACCTAATTGGGAGGGCTCGTTCCGGGTCATACGGTGTGCGCCTGGCAATGCATACATTCTATAAGACCTGGAGGAGAATGAGTTTGCTAGAGCTATTAACGACAAGTACCTAAAGAAGTATTACCCTAGTATCGCAATCGGAACTTGAGCAGATGATTAGAGCAGTAAGGGGTCAATAGCCAATTTCATCCAGAGATCGTCTCTAGAGATAAAAAAGAGGGGGGATATCAGTGCTCAGTTTTGACAGAGTATGACGATTAACCTCCGCAAGGGTCGTTGAGGGACGAACAGAGAATGATTATCAGGACCGAGCAATAGCCAATTCTGAAGTGTGAATCACCTTAAGAATAAAAATAAACCCTCGATGGGGGTGAAACAACCAATGTGGAGGACGTCGCCTTCAGAACAAAAATAAAGAAACACAATAACAGCGGGCAGAATGTACAAGGAATTTTATTAAGCTGTCTGCACCTAGTACAAACTACTGAATGTTGCGAGTTTCTTCGATGACGCCACTAGCAGGGATGATCGCGGCTACCTATTCAGCATACTCCTCAAAAGCTTCCATAAGGCTTTCGCGTTCGCCTGTGTATTCCTCGGCTGGGAAGCCGGGCTCGACAGCCAGCAGGTGGTATCCCATGCGAAGTACGGCGCCTGCAAGGCTGGCGGCGGCGCCACGGTAGATGCCACTGGTAACTGCTTCACCAATGTAGCGTCGGATGTCCTGCAAGCGAAGCGTCACTGTCCTACCACGCGCACCAATGAAGTCGGTGGCTTCGTTGGTGACTTGGTGGAACTCCTCCAACTTAGCCGTCAGGGCTGCGTCAAGAACATTGAGGGTCAGGGCATAACATAGAACAGAAAGAGGGCGTGGTGAAGTATACCTGCTACGGCAACATCGGCTTCAAAAAGGCGGGCTCGCGTGGCGATGAGCTTGGATTCGGCTGCTTCAAGAGCAGCCGAATATGCGGCCCGTTGATCCCGCAGATGATTCTGCAGGTGCTCGATCACTTGGGATGCCTCTTGATGCAGGCATCGATGCTCTTCTGCTTGGCGGCGGTAATCGTCCATCGGCGAAGGGGAAGAAGATGAGGGCCCTGAGACCAAGGTCCCAGAAGCAACTTCTGGGCGAGGGGCCCTGCCTTGGCTGGAGTATGAGCGTGATGTAGATTCAGATAAAGAACAAAGAAGAGGATTTGACGAAGGCGCGGAGGCTTATGTACCATGGACGGGAGCGGCTGGTCCTTCGTCGCCTTCGGCAGGACCGTCAGACGAGCGCTTGTTGTGGTCTCCGTCGCCGGCCGTCGGATCTCCGTGATGTGAGCAAGAAGATGATGGGAGCAAAGGATGACTGAAGTGACTGGAAGGTTTGAAAGGATGCGTGGAATATTTGGTTACTTTAGCATTGATTTATAGTCAGGAGCGGTTTCCTCGGGAGAAGAGACGGTGCTTCGATATACACCCGATTGGATCGAGTCGAGTAACATAAATCCGGACGCGGTACACGGGAGGTGAGGCGTCCACACAGAAATGCCAGTGATCGAGATACGAAGAAAGGATTCGGAATTTTGGGAAGAAATTAATTTCATCCCAAAATTAGGGGGCATGTATTTACACTAGAATTTAGGATAGTGCCCAGGAGGACAGGATAGCCGATTTGAGAGTTGAATCGAGTGTTACTGACAGATGTGAGGATGGATCAAATATATGTTGACATCATCGAAGCGTGCGGTAATCGGGTAATTGGCACATATAGGCGGAAGCATGCAGATGAGTCAACTGAGGAGCGGTCAAGGAAGGGGACCCACAAGAAAGGCAAGGTTAGGCTCCGGTTTATCTTAGAATTAGGAAAATTTATTGTCTTCCTTATTTATAGCTAGGGTTTTCATTTCGGTTGAGACTTTCTCTCTAACTGCTGGATATAAATATAAGCCCAAGCGCATTGTAACAAACACGTCAATCAATACAACAACAGTTCCTTTTTCCCGGCCACCGGCCAAAAAACCCTAGGAGTAGGAGTAACGTAGAACCGGCGAGTTCTTCGACAAGTTGGGTGTCATCCGGTGACGCAGGCTTGCTATAAGTACCGTCACGCTCGTGTTTATCATGTATTGTTAGTACGATTCTGGCTCGTGCAGCACTGCTAGATGGATTCGAGTAGTTATCGATCCTCATTTGATCTAAGTAATTCTTAGGTTGGATTGAGGATTAGTTATCGGCTCTAATTAACTTGGCATGTTGATTAGATTCATTAAGTTACCGATATTGCTTATGATTATTTATCGTTTATTTATTTTGAGCATCATCAATCTGTCCAATTTTGATCTATTCTTGTCGGCTTAAATCTTTGTATCTATCTTACTTAATTGGATATCAATTGATTATCATGTTTAGGCGATTAGATCTGTTTGTCATTAGCCGGTTAGTTCAGATCTTGATTGTGCATAGGCCGCACTCAAGTAATAAAGTAAATTGTGTGGAGGGTCTTTGATTAATAGATCCAACCATTAGCTTACGTCACAGGGCTGCAACGATCCGGTCGATCCCCTTGACATAAGCGACGGGTTAGGTAGATTAGTCAAAGAGTCAAAGTATCGTTTACTTTATAGGTTTGTATGGTGCCTGTACTTCAGATCGATTGTTTAGCCGATACTGTTTGCGCTTGCCTGCTGCACGTTGTATTCTCCGATCTCTTTTATGCATTGTCTTGTGTTTCGATTCATGTCAAGATTGATTCAAGTGTGTTAATTAGCTGTAACGATCTGGTCGATCCTAATTAATAGATGTGATAAATTAAGACATGTTTCGACACACATGGCAATGTATGAATTAGATCTGTTTAATATAATTTGCTTTCATTTATGTTTATCTATGAATCGGTTAAATAAGGAATCGGATGTTTCCTGCCTACTCTATGCGATCGATACACGCGAATCGGGTGTCGGTTCTCTAACCGATGGCCTGTTGACAAGGCCCATTGGGCCGGATATCTGGAACCACTCGGGACACAACAGTGGTTCCGCATTATATTACTGATCGACTCTGTTTCCTTGTCAATCGCAGGTCAAATTGACTGGCACGCTTGGAGATTCATCGGTGCTCATCCATGCCGATTGTCGAAGCTAGCTGGGTTTGTTCGCTCCGTGCTCCGCAGAACCGTTCTGGCTTCGCTGGTGTGCTGAGTGCAAACCAGATTTCGCGCCAACGCACATGTTGATTGCTTTATAGGCATGAGATCTTCCCTAAAGAGAGTGCAAACACCGCAGGAGATACATTGAGAGGAATAAAGGGACTGTGTATAATATAAATGTTAGTTTAGATAATGTCATACAGGGTGACTGTTTGTTAGCGGTATCGGATCATTAAAAAAAGTTCGAATCCTGACTTCATAATGATGTTCGCGGGACTTGACACGGGTACACATCACTTTGATTATTCATTTGAGATACATTTGAGGAACAACGTTCGAGAACTTTCAACTTTCATCTTAAAACATAATTTATTTTATTTTATTTTATTTTGGTGCTTTTTAGCGCTAAGAGATACATTGGTTATTCTGCTGCTACATCACATTGCTTTAGTCAGCTTATAAGCAAGATGAGATTAGTCTTAAATTTTAAATTGACAGATGTCATATTCGGTGGTGGTGTTTTTACTATTCTCGATTGATGGAGATTAACCCAAAGATGATATTGGTCCTAAAAGGTGGATATAATTTAGGTGCGATTTCAGATTATTCATCAGCATATGTCAAAGATTTATTAGGGGACAAGACAGAAATTCCAGAAGAATATTGTCGGTGTTTCAAACTAACAGTAAGGAGAAATTTGTTTATGCGTGTTTAGTGTTCGCATGGTGTGCTAATAGGACACAAAAATATATATGGGTTCAAGCTAAATGTCCATACGCCAATGTCGAGCGATTCGTGTTACTAGCACTGTATCTGCAGTAGGTTTACACACGAAATCGAGAGAGAGAGGAGGCTCTGAAGTCTCTAGGTTGTGAGTGTATGGTGTGAGAGTACGTAGATGCTTGCTTTGATGTCTTTATATGGCGACCAACCCTCCCTTTTATAGGCAAGGGAAGGGCCGGTTATAGGTGTGCGCGTCCGAAGGCAGAGCGCCAAGGGCAAATGGGCAAAAAGAAAAAAGCAAAAAAAAAAAAGGAGTGGGGTGGAGTGCCTAATGGGTAGCATCGTCGTTTCCTTTCCCTCAACCGGTCTTCTAGCTCTCTGATACTGTCGTCACGTCCGGGGTGTCGCCTTTACTCAAAAGTCGTCCCTCCGTGCCCATATGTGTGGCACGATCTGCAGGAGACGTCATCAGTTACCCTTATGCATGTAGGTAGCATAGGCTTCCTGTAGTGTTCACGTCTGAGCACCGGTAAGGTCTGTCATGACGTCGGGTCGTATCAACGTACGTCCATATGTGATAGCGTACAACATCGGTCAGTCCAGAAGTGGCTTCCAATTTGGCCACAACGCGCAGTGTGGTGTACATTTGACAGGAACGGGAACAACATGATGGTGCATGAGGCGTGGGGCATTTTAATGACCCCGTCGTGGGTCGTCACGAGCTTTGAGGCTTGTCAGATTCCCCTTTATGTCTCGTTATGGGCCGCATTCGCCGCGCTCCGCCCTCGAGGCGCCTCCGGTTCACCCGACCCTTGGGTCGCCCTCGGGAGAGGCGTAGTTCCATCGGGGGTTCGGGCGAGGCAGGTTCCCTTCGTGGGTCGACGTTTGGCCAGCGTCAGCTGCTTGACCGCTGGTTTAGTAGACTATTATTATTTTAACACGAGCTTTTGGAGGTCTATAACAATTGGCCGCCACAAATACACACCTTGAGAGTTTACATGGAATACAATTAACTCGGTAATGTGATTTATCTTAGTGACATCATGTTCAATTATCAGTGGTATGTTACCATTAGTCTCATGCTTTTATTTTGTGCACTAACATTCTAATTGATGCAGGTTTGCAATCAGCACAGGGATTTCGTGCAGGTTTTCGCGATAATGAATGATTCTTTGATATAGAAGTTTTTAGGTTGCCCCGTTTTGACCCAGATGAGACTCGAAACCAAGTTTAGGAAGTGCGATGACACAACTAAATAAGTTAGAGGAGCTAAACGGGTGATTTGCAAGTTTAGCGATCAGATAACACAGCCGAATAAGTTTAGGGACCGAGATGACACTGACGAATAAGTTTGAGGACCTAAAAGGTTCATTTGTGAGTTTAAGGAACATGATGACACAACGATAAGTTTAAGGACCGGTGATGGACTTTACTCCAATAAATATGTTCTCAATCTTTTTTAGCCATTTGGAAAACTCATTAATTTATCGATTGCTTTTTTTATGACGGGACCGATTGCTCTTTTTTTAAATGTTAGAGCATCTCCAAGAGTACCTCAATTTTATTTCCAAAATATGGTTTTTATCAATTTCTAAATAAGTATGGGAGAGAAAAAAAGATCATCTTCAAAAGCACCTCCAAATTTAGCTCCCAAAATATCAAATTCTGGACCGGCACACATTTTTCTATTGCAGCATTTGTTTTTTTTTTTTCTGGGGAGATCGGAACCGGCGTTCTATCTACGTCGCAGCCACACTCACCATCAGGTTGCTTGCACCATCGCCAGCCCACTCACCATCACGTCCGTCTATAAAGGCCCTCATTAGTCATCACATCACCGGCTTTGATTGGCCAGCGAAGCTAGCGTGGTGGTCTGCACGACTGCACTGCATCGGCATCGCGATCTGTGGTGGTGGTGGCAGTGCGCCAACGCCGGCCAGCGGCCATGGAGGAGCCAACGATCGCCGCAGCATCGGTGGTGGTGGTGGTGTACTCTTACTCCTAGACATGCTACTGCTTGTCGCTACCGTGAAACGGTGAGAATTACCCCTTCTTGGGAGCAACCCAAGAAAACTGCCTTTATCTAGTTTCAGAGACCAGATCACCCTGTTTCGCCAGACTCAACCGCAAGGTTTTGTTTTGCAATCCACAGTTTCGTCAGTTTGAGGTTACTTGTGAATTGCTCTATTCGTCGCTAATAATACTGCTCTCATGGCCGCCGATTGCATCATTTGGTTGGTCATGTAGGAGTACTACTTGTAATATGCATGACCATGAGCTACCCGTTGCACACAGTGTCAGGCTGCCAGTCTTCTTTAGTTCATACTTCACACGTACAAATAGAGGCCCTCCTCCTATTATGTACTAGTACTGTATAACGGAAGAGGCAACAAAAAATAATTACATATCATCGTGCAGCGGTTTGCAGAGTGATGTGCCGATTCATCTTGGGCGGCGCCGCGTGCCGCCTGTGGAACGCGTCGCGGCGCTTCCTGACCAGCATCTCCATCTCCCGTCGCTCCTCTTTGGCTATGTGGCGGCACCGGCATTCAGCGCTGCAAAAGGCTTGCTCTCCTCTGCAGAAAGAATGAAAATGAAACCCACATGAGTAACTAACTGATTGCAATTTAATTTGCAACGGCGGCAGCATCGATCCCAGTGCAGAGGTCTACTATGTATCGATCGGTCTTACTTGTACACGAAGACGTCCATGGTGGCGTCCAGGTCCTTGTGGCAGCAGGAGCAGCGCTTCAAGAACTCGAGCCCCGCGAACACTACCCGGTGGCCGCTGTCGGTCGTCGCCGCCGGCGCCGGAATAATCCTCACCGCGGACTTCCTCAGGACCGCGGGCCGCAGCTGCTTCCTCGGCGACGGCTGGATGATGAGCCGGAGCCCGACGAGCAGGTCGCCGCCGGAGGCCGCCATTGCTGCTGAAGTCGAGGTCGAGGAGGTCGAGGTCGAGGTCAAGGCACCCACTCCCTCCTCGAGGTGGAAGAGGCTCGGCGCTCTTGGGATCATCGATCGATCTGCTGCAAATGTCAACGTTCTCTACCGAGAGGAGATATTGCAAGAGGACAGGACACGAAGGCAAGCAATGTCCACTCGTGAGGTGCTTGAGCGAGCTGCCGGGCGGGAGCGCTCATATATAGCGCATCACTTGTACCGTGGACACAGTTTAGTTATTAGTTGGCCGGGGCCGCCCGAAAAAGGCTCCCGTCCTGACCGAGAAAGAAATGTTTGTTTTATAAGTATAGCATTAGCAAGGAATTCCCGCACGTGCCACACATGCATGGATCGCGAGGGCATGTCGTTCTCGATTTCACTGCGTGCGATTGGGCAGGCCCTGGCCCGCAGTATTTGTTCTGCTGTTGGCCGTGTGGGCGCCACATACAGGGATATGATGTGACATGTCACATGCGTGTGTTATTATCTACCGTGTCACTTTAATTTGGCAACGGCAGTCGGCAAGACAACAAACAAAGCGTCCTTAATTTCGATGGCGATATCTTTGTCATCGTCAATGCCACGCACTCTAGCAATCGCAGCCACACGGCAAGTGTGGATTATACTCCTAGTTGAATTATGGAGCTGTTGCTATCGATCAACTGATCGAAACGGCCCAAGTGTGCTTATTACTTTGATAATTTCTACTGAGTGCCTGAGCTATATGCAAGACCTGTTAGAGAGATGCACGTGGTGGTATATGCCATGGGAGGCGCGCGTGGCGCAGTAGTAGTAGCTATAACATAGGGAGGATAGTTTAGTTCTGTTCTCCGCCGAGTGCGTGCGATTGGTGCTACGGAGGCAAACGAGAAAGGCCGCAAACATAAATATATGGACATCGGGCGTAGCAGCTCTTTGTGCAGCACGTGTTTGGAAGCGACGCCTTATTCCATTATCCGAGACACGTCGGCAAACGACGAAGTGGATTCGCCCGTGCTCGTGCACCACCAGTCAGCTCGATCGATCGGTTTTGTCAAATTTCAACGAAAACAAAAATAAATTAGCAAATAAATAGTAACACGTTTTGGAGTTGTTTCACGTTTTGGACAAATATATATATATATATATATATATATATATATATATATATATGAGAACATAGCAAGGAATCGGTTTTTAGCATGTTTCTTCGAGGAAAACTTGGAGAATATATTTTGGAGTTGTTTCCTACTATAATAAGTATGAGAGAGCATCACAACCGATTGAGCTTTCACCTATCCAATCGTCAAAAAATATATCTACTCAATCCTTTACTCTCTTTTCCAACCCCTAGTGTTGTTCGTCACATCTCTCGGTGAGATTTGGTGGCGTTCTAGACGGTCTTCCTAGTCCTAAGGCAACCACCACGTGCATCTCTCTAACAGGTCTTCTAGAGGGTTGTTTGGAAATCTATCCGACCGAGAACGAGTTTAAAATCAGCCTAACCAGTTTCTAACGAGTCTTCTAGAGGGTTGTTTGGGACTAAAAGAACGGGTCTTCTGGAGGGTTGTTTGGCAACCTCTTGAGTGTGCTAGCCCGTACTGATATGTGATCCGAAGCCCTTCCGACATCAACACATCTCTTAAGAAAACATTCCCTATGATTTGGGGTTGGCCTCGTCTAAAAAAAATTGTGACATGTTGGATCATCGATGCTCTATGGCCCCTTTTTGCAGAGTTTCCATACGGCTCCAACTCCTTCGGAGAAGCCGTTTTTTTGAGCCATTTTCTCAGTTATTCTAGGTCCGCACGCTAGTAGATAATAGACTTTGGTTTTTTTACCTATAGTCTACGTTAGAATCGGATCCGGGATTAAAGGAGGCATTAGGTCTTGATTGGTTCTACTGATCGAAAGTAAAGCCCTCCTGCCCAACGGCTAGAGACGCAGGCTTGCGAAGCCTTTTGTAGGGACCTTTAGTCCCAGTTGAAATTACCAGTCGTGAGAGTAAAGATTTAATTTCGGTTAGTGATTTCAACCGGGACTATAATGTGACCTGTAGTCTGGGTGTTAACCACAAACAGGGACTATAAGTCCCAAACTGTATACTTCATCTCCTTCCTCCTCCGGCCCAAGCCTGAGGCCTGCCATTTGAAGCTCTCTGTTCTTGGTGGTGGATGCATGCGGGATTGGTGACGATGACATTCGCTGCTTCATCCGTTCTTCGATTCTAAAGGTTACTAGCTCTATCCTCTCATGTTTCTTCATATGGCTCATTTTGTGGTTTACGAATAGAAAAAAAATTATGATTTTTTAGATCAGGAATAATAGAATTTTTTATTTGATTATACGCCATTTGAGCTAAAAAATCACTTGATAGGCAACGTGACTGCAACGTCTTCATAACATCTGGAGCAGACAGTCTACACGCTTGAGAAAGAAACCGAGAGTCCCAGTGAGACTCGGAGTAATTAGGGGAACACGCTTCATCATAGCAAAAAATCAGCAGGGTAATCAGACGTTGTATTAAAGGTAAACAAAGTGCAGAGCACGCACCAGAGCTCTTAATCGATGCGCAGGTACGAAGTGAGCATAAAGGTTCAACACCCGTGCTTTGCCACAATCATGTCAAACCTATCCCGTGTTACACGCCACAAATCATGGCCGGTAAAACTTCAGAAACAAGCTTGGAGTAGCCTCTCCTCTCCTCTTTTCGTATGCTGCAGCCTGCAGGCAGCCCTTCAACCACCGTCCTTACTCCTTAAATGCCCCGCTCAACGGTCTACCGAAATTCTGAAAACGCAACGGCTCCGGCGGTCCGTCCGGCCATCGTTTCGTCCGGCGCTGCGTGTTGCCTTCAACGTCTGCCACCTGCTGCGAGCACCGTGCTCATCCGCCCGCTTGTTTCAGGTTACACCTCTGTCTGATGCCTTGTTGTCGTACGTAGCACCTCGCGAGTCATGACTGTAATCTCGATGGCAAATGGCTGCTCTTTTGTCATTTGATTATGGGTCGCGCGCGCTCAATGCTGTCAGGTTTCTCTGCAGCTTGGCTGGGCACCGGTCGGCGAGGACCTGACCACCTTGTGCACTCGTGCTGGTTGCGGAAGATGGAAATGAACTGCGACGGTCACGGGGATACTTCTTCGCACCAGCATCTCGGTTGTCACCAGGTGATGAGTTGTTTCCATTTCATTATTTCAAACAAACAGCGATTCAAAGTTGCAGCGATTTTTCATGACATTATATTCGTCCGATGTCAGTGCACTGATGACGGCGAAGCAAAGCAACAACGGCTGCACGATGCTGGAGGCGTTCGTCAGCAGATACCTGCGGCAGAAGGGAACTCGAAGAGGAAGCGACTGAGTTCTCAGAACAAGGCAGCTGAAGGTGAAGCTTCCCCGAGCCAGAGGACGCGCCGATCGTTCCTCCGTTTCCGCAGCCGCAGAGAGGTGTTAGTCAGAGAGTGGGGCAAATTGGGAAGCGCGATCAGGCGAGCGGCAGCAGTCTGTCTCGCGCCGTCGGCTGGCGCTGATGAGGAGGACGAGCTTCACCTCCCTTACGTTCAGCTCGACAAAGGTGACCCGTGCAGTCAACAGAGAGGCATTTGGCCCGCTTTACCTGGTCACGCGATGAACTGATGATGTCCACCGTTGGTGATTCAGGGCTGCGTATAGACGATGGCATTTTCTAGTAAGCTGTGTCAGGTAGCTTGATCGTTTGAGACGACATTCAGCAGGAGTTTTTACATGTAGAATGTTCTTCAGTCGACGGGCTTGTAATATGTGCGCTCAGCGCTCATGCTCTTGCTCCACAGCCTGTACTTGATCGGGTGGTTCGTGATTCTACAACAACAAATAAAGCAGCTTGTAGTTGTTGATAGTAAAGAAAAAGATAGCTCCGTTTTTTTTCAAATTATATGTTATTTAGACTTTTCTACCTATAGATAGGCTATGTTTAAGTGTAAACTCCTATAAAAGTTTTATATGCTTAAAAATCCCATTTTATATGCTTAAAAATCCCAAAAAGAATTACAGTTCGGGATGAAGGTATATATAGACAACAAGCCGGCCCCGACCCGACACGGCACGACACATACCTGAGCTAGGCACAGCCCGATTTCATTGTGCCGACACGGCACGTCATGCCCTACGGACCGTACCACCATGGGCTTTGTGCCTAGCCGACGGCCAAGGCACAACACTACGAGCTATTTTTTGTGCCAGTCCAGCCCAAAAAGCCTAGGAAATGACGTGTCGGGCTGGCCCAATGCCAACACACACAGAAAGAGAGTGAGTGAGAGAAAGAGAGAGAGAGAGAGAGTGAAGAGGCAGCCGCAGGAGCACGGGGGAAGCCGCAGGAGGTGTTTGTGGCTGTCGGTGCGCTCGCACCCAACTTGGTGGCCAGATCTGAAGATGCAAGGGATGGGGGGGGGGGCATGGAGGACGAAGCCCGCCGTACCCGCGTTTGAAGCGCTCCGCTAAGTAGGCGGTGGCCAAGGTGGAGGGGGAGCTCTGCAGCCGTGCAACGCTGGTAATGGAAGAGCGTCACATGGAGGAGGTGACCGGCGAGGTGAGTAGGGCGAGACATGAGGAAAGGAAAGAGGCGAGTGGCACGTCATGTGGCGACACAGGGTGACTGACTGGGTGAGTCGCGCTGGGGAGGGGGAAGTGGGATAAGTTAGGGTTAGAAATAGAGTGGGATTGAGAGAGGTGAGAATATTTTTTTTAGCAGACCATTACAAGCATCAGGCCACTACCGGGCCTCGTACTAAATTGCGGACCGTGCTTGGGCCAGGCCAAAATGCCGGGCTCACAGGCCTTAGCTACATGCCCATCTATAGATGAAGGGACTAGGGAGTACTCCCTCCTTCCACAGATAAGTGACCCTTTAGCTAGAGAAGTTAAAGGGTCATTTATTTGTGGAGGGAGAAATTTTTTTTAATACTAGTATAATGCCTGTGCTAACGCCACGGTTTTATTTTGAGAAATGCTTATGAAAATAACTAATGTTTTTTTCATAGTTCAACTCTTACACAATTGTATTTGGGTATGTATAAAATTCGAGAAACACTTTTGCATAAGAAGACATAGTAATAATACCTCCATCAAATGCCCATGCTAACGCCACAGATTCACTTCAGGGATACACACAAGAACAAACGATGATGTCAAATTCTTAAAATAAAGAATGCTCATGAAATATTTTCCCAATAAATAATACCATCTCCAAGAATTTCCAACAATTCACTTACAAAATAGTTTCAAAATTTGGTCGAAATGCCCAACCTCGTCGGAGGAGCTCGTCGGCGTGTACACCCATATGGACTGCTTGCCGTCGATGCTGGCCCGAGCCGGTAGGGGGGAGGAGATGCTCTGGGCCCACGCTGTGGTCCTATGTCTCAGCCTGATCAGTGCCCCTCCTACACCTTTTGCTTGTTGTCGTCCCGGAGTCCATTTCCATCCCTTGCGCGACCTGTCTTGCTCTCTCCTCCATGGCTCCCATGGAGAGAGGAAGAAGACTCAGGCACAAGGTCAGATCAGGCCCTGACCTGCGCGAGATGCCAAGCCCAAAGTAATCAGAACAGAAAATTTCTGTCTATATGCATGACAATAAAACACTATCAACTACAGCAATCTTAGTGGACAAGACTGCCAACAATAGTTACAGATGTTCTAAAATAAAAGTACACAATTAGATCACATGATAAACACAGACCTTCAGTTCATCAAGTTATCAGGAACATCTATACAGGAAAGGCGTCCAAATAATACTTCAAGATGAATTTCCACCATCCCAATAAAAGAGCACCAAAGTTTTCTGTTGCCAAATTTCAGATCATGGATATAGATTCACAAAGTTTTGTTTAATGAAATATTGAATGGCTACCTGTCCAGATAGATAGATAGCGGAAACTGAGAATAGGTCACTGGTTATGGCTGAGAGGCCAAAAATTATTTTCACACCGTCTAAAGATCCATATTTGTGTGTCCTAGCAGACATTCAGTGGGTGCCAGAAGCCAACTTCACGCCGATCACTTCTGCGGCGAAGTGATCAGAGTTATTCGTGAGTAGCCGACATGGTGAGATGCAAGCCTAAAAAATCTAAAACTATTGAATCACAAAGAATGATCACCACAACAATGTACTCTTGCGCCACAAATTGAGCCAGGAATTTCACTGAAACCAAGATGAATTTTTAGTTTTAAAATTCTGGAAAGAAATAAATAGGACATTCGAAACTAAACAAGGTATTGTCCAGACGGATGGGAGATGTTCCAGCTGGCACTGTCCTTATTTTGTACAGTGGTGGATCAAGACATTTTTTTTCTTGAACGGTGTCTGAGTGAAAACAAGAACCTAGTCTATTCATCTAGAAACGACTAAGCAGAAACGTGGAGAACTGCAGTCAATGCATTTCTATAGACAAACATTATGCAACATGGAAAAAACAATAGCCACACCAATTCACCTAGAGCTGAAGCATGCAACGTGGTGAAAGACAATTCCCTCAAACAAAGTTGTAGTACTTGTCTGAATTCTCCAACAGATATACACAGAGAATTACCTAGGAAATTAAATGGTGAATCAAGTTTCAGCATACAACAGAAATATTTCATTTACAGCTTACATGCAATGAATTGTTTTTTAAAATTTTTGGCTCAAGGTCGCAAGAACAGACCATCAAACATTTTGTTTTTTATTAATTGCCGACCCATCTAGTTTCTTAGCAGAGGATAGAAACTCTTGGAAACACTTTCCTACAAAACTCAGTATTGTGTGCTACAAACACACTCTTGGAAACACTTTCCTAGAAAACTCTCATCACCAGAATTTGGAAATAGCATGCAACAAAGGGAGGCAGAGGATACATGGTATGATGTGATATCTCTGAAAGTTCTGTAAAAAAAAATAGCAAAAACGAATGTAACAGAAAGAAGAGAAATAACTAAAGATCTGAATTGAAGAAATTACATGTCTGTTTGATTGGGAGCACTTGACAGGGTCCTTCCTCCTCGATGAACTTGCTGGTATCCTGGATACATAGGAAATCACCCTACACCAGAATAGGCAGCAGACATAAAAATCAGGCATACAAATTTCTAGATAGAGCAGCAATTATATGGACTGTGAGAAGTAGATCTAACAGATGAAATCAGAGCAAGTGCGTGGAACTGTGAACAAAGCAAGATGGTGTCGGGGCCTGCTAACTTAGCTAATAGAAAATTACAAATTAAGTAATAATGGGGCTGAGAGTTATGCCTGCAAGAAGCTGGAGGGGTGAGGGATTGGAGCAGAGCATAGAATTTAACTGACAATCAACTCTTCTTAATCATACTAACATAGAATTTTGTACATTAGGATAATTAAACATAAATTAAACTCTTTGAAAATTATGCATTTCACCTGGGTCAGAGTCTAATGTGTTAGAAGATGAGTCACGATGCATGATGTTGTCGATTCACAGTCCTGAAACTTCCATTATCAATCAGTTAATAATGACATCAGGGCAAATATGTCATAATCTCTATTTTTCTAATATCTAATTTGTCGCAAGCAGGGCAAATCTAAAAAATGTATCAGTACTTTTGGCATTCTAGAGAAACACACATTCTACACGTTAGCTAGGATCTGGGGAGGCCCCGTCAGCTCTATTCCTGAAA
The DNA here is from genome assembly GCA_038502445.1 of Eremochloa ophiuroides. NCBI lineage: Eukaryota > Viridiplantae > Streptophyta > Magnoliopsida > Poales > Poaceae > Eremochloa > Eremochloa ophiuroides. Next base: position 106,410,697 of record JAHLJS010000002.1, on the reverse strand, counting down.
AACATATCTAAGATATCATGGAGCTGGGATCTGGGGAGGCCTCGTCAGCTCTCCGCTGCAATATTTTTTTATTCAATCAGTCTTCCGACAACTTCCAATATATTTACAGATTTCACGGGATGAAAGAGAGGGAAGCGATTGCAGTACCTTAGTGAAAACGGAGGTGGAGACGAAACCGGACGCAGGCTGCCACCACTCGTCCTCTTGCGTCATCCTTCTTCCTTCTCTGCTTCACCACGGTCGTGCCTCTCGTCGTGGTCAGCGGCGGTCGTGGCCCTCGCCGGCAATTGCAGAATGCGGCGGTGTCGCAGGGGTGTCAGTATGGTGGTTCCCCGGCCCTGTGGTGGCGGGGGGCGGGAGGTGCATGGGGGACGCGGGATCGCGGAGGGGTGCGGTGGCGCAGGGGGTGGGACGACGAGGCCCCCTGCGCCAGCCACCGCAGCTTCCACCTCCCTGTTTCATCCCCCGCCGCCGCGGCAGCGTCCTGGTCCCGCTCGCCCGCGCCGGCGCCGCTGCCGCACAGCAGCCCGGCGCCGGAGAGCTGCCTCTCCATGTCCAGGAAGTGGCGGAGCGATGTGGGCACGCGGGCGTCGTCCCTGCACAGCCTCCACCACCAGCCGCCGCCGGCGCGGCACCAGTGCCGGTGGCGCTTCCACCTGCAGCGCTAAGAGGAGGCCGTGTGCGTCCACGGTGACTTGACGGAGCCGAGGTCGGAGGCCGCGGTGTCGCGAGGGCGTTAGTCCAGGCCGAGGCGACGGCGGCGGCGCGAAGAGGAGGCCGCGTGCGTCGACGGGGACTGGGCTAGGGTTTGAGGGAAGTGAGGCTTGGGAACTAGGGAGGGCACGACCGCACGAGAGGGTATGGCCCCACCTGTCGGCGCACAAAATCGTAGGAGGCAGGCAGTGCGGGTGAGTTTGACGGACAAACTTTGATCAGAGTCGTTGGATCGTGATTATATCCTCTCGTAACCTTTGATTTCGATAGAGACAAAACTCTGTGTATACTTTCCTGAGTACATAAAGGTTGAAGCTCTCAGTGGGAGACATTTATTTAGTTGGACATAGCTTTATTTGTAAATTCAGTTATAGGAGAGAGAGATGAAGGGAGTATACTTCTCTAAGCACTGAGCGCCGGCAGAAGTTGTACTGGGCTCATTTTAGTTGGGTCTCACCTTGCACTTCCGGCCGCATAGTATTTGGCACCGAGCTGCAAAGCAGATTTAGCACAACGCCCATCAGGTTTTCTGCTTGGAAAGTTGGCTGGTTGGCCTGGAAAAGAACTGCCGGTGACATAGTCATAAACCTTTCGCTCCCCATGTTCGTTCGTGTATCTGTAACTGTGTCTGATAAAAAAAAAGTACTACCTCTATCTATAAAAAGAACACAATTATGGTATACGTGTCAGTCAAACTAGCTTGAGTTTGACTAAATTTATAATAAATATTATGAAAATTTATGTCTCTAAATAAATTTATAATAAAAATATATTCAATAACTAATCTAATGATATACTTATTTTATATCATGAATGTTTGTATTTTTTTATATAAATTTAGTCAAAATCCAAACAATTTGACTTGTCAAAAGACGAGAAAATTGTATTCTTTCGTGGACAAGGGAGCAAGAAGAGAAAAAGTTGGGTGAATGTTTTTTCCCTTCAAGGAGTGCTATGCGGTGTGCCTGTGCTTGGTTCTTCGGGGAAAAGGAACATGACAACGGCGGGTTCTCCGTTTCCCTCCCACGTCTCTGAATCCTGATTGCAAACAAGTTCCTATCAGTTCGATATCAGCTGCAAGTGGAAGTTAGTTGGCGTGTCGAGCTCAGTGGAACAGGTACCTAAAGGATTACTGCCTCTGTCCAAAAATAAAAAAACGTTTTAAATTTTAAGATTCCTCGATTAACTGTTTGTCTTATTCAATTTTTATATTCATCAAACGATAAAATAAATAAGTCATTTTAAAGTACCTTTATTAATAAAATAAATTAGTATAAATAAAATAATAATTATATAAGTATTGAATAAGATGAAAGATCAAACATTAAATTCTAATATCATTTTTTTAGAACAGATCGAGCATATACCACTGCCCACGAAAGAGACTGAACTAACCAAAAGAATCTAGGGCCTCGTTGACATGGCAATTTTTGCCAAATCCTTGATATGGAAATTTGGTAGCCAACCAATTAGGACCTCTAATCTAATACCGAGAGAATTCAGGAAGCATATTTTCTTCTTTTTTTTAAAAAAAAAGTACTAACCAAAAGACAACATGAGATAGGCCAAAGTTGCTGCGCTTGAAAACTAAAAGAGCAGTCACACTTACAGTGCTATGAACCTAAGCTAATACTCCATCCGTCCCAAAATAAGTGTCGTTTTTGACGTTTTGAAATTGATGTTTGACCATTCGTCTTATTCAAAAAATGTGTGAAAATATAAAAATAAGCAAATCAAGATTAAAGTACTTCTAATAATGAATTGTTTCATAACAAAACAATTATTTTTTGTAAAAATTTTTGAATAAGATGAATAATCAAAAAGAGATAGTCAAAATCATAAAACGACACTTATTTCGTGCGGAGGGATTACGGCACAGCACGGTCCACCAAACCTAAGCTAAGCCGTACTCTTTTGGATTACGTAATAAATCTGAGAACGGTATGTGTGTCTGTCAATGAAGGAAGCGCACGTACCTTGTTCTGTCCCCACTCGCAGCATTCTGCTCGCTTGAGTGAGCTTATCAATCAGCAGTGCTTTAGAGTCATGAACATAACAAATCAGCAGCTAACAGCATCAGTATCAGTAGTTACCGAAATTAGCCAGCCGAACAACCCTCTTCCCCCATAACGCTAGGCCCTTCTCCAAAATGCTTCAAACGTTTAGACTCTCTTCCCGAATTACCCAACTGAGTTAAGTTATTTGAAGTTAAATGTTTTTAGTTTTATTTACTGTATTTCATAATAAAAAGTAATATTTATAACACAAAGTTAGTAACATGAAGTATATTTTTGTTGTTTACTAGTTCTGTTTTATATAAAATACGTCCAAAACTAAAAAGGTTTGACTTTACAAGTTTTTCTTTTTTGTTCTGTGAAGCTGCGAAAACTAGCGAGAGCAGAGCACTGCGATCGGCGGCATTCACTCACGGACTCACCCTCACCCATGGAGGCATGCAAGCCTTGCAGTTGCAGGAGAAGGGTGTGTTTAGATGCCTAGTTGCAGTTGTAATTCTACACTATAATACGTTCGTTTGTATTTGACAACTTTTGTCTAATCATAGCCCAAGTAGGCTTAAAAGATTCGTCTCGTGATGTACATGTAAAAAGTACAAACATGTAAATATTTCATCTACATTTAATGCTCCATACATGTGCCATAATATTAATGTGACTAGTTACAATTACAATTTACAGTGGATAATAGGGCCTGTTTTGCTTGTACCGGGAGAAAGGAGAAGTCTCGAGGACGAGGTCAGGTCGGTGCAGAAACTACTGAAATCACGGTTCTCACTACGCCGGCAGTTGCCGAGTCACCGTCCCAGGTCTGAACCCAAAGCAGGAGACTTTCAGGCTTGCACTGTCGTACTAGTAGCCGGGGCGAATCGAAGATAGCCAGGGCCTTTTCAGCTGGTCTCGCTTGCACGGCGTTCCAGAAAGATCACGGCATGTCTGAAAAGCCGATGCATGCAACCCCTTTCCATTCGCATTCAGGCAATCAGGCATTCAGGCCAGCAGGAGGAGGCAGGCAGTGTCCGGTGTCCCAAGTGCTCGCCAAGTCGGCAAAGTACGAGACATGCTTTGCATGATTGTGGCAATGCGTCCCAAAAAAGAACGATGTTTTAGCATTTCAGACACGTTTGTTTGACTATCCGTCTTATTCAAATTTTTTTAATAAATATTATTTATCTTGTTATGACTTATTTTATCATTAGGGATACTTTAATAATGATTTATTTATTTTATAATTTACATAAATTTTTTAAATAAAACGAAAAGTCAAAAACGTCATTCTTTTTTTTGGGACGGAGGAAGTACGGTGACTGGACCATGAAAGATGCCGCCGCTGATAATACTATGCACGACGACGACGTGTGTGGCCCGGGCGTGCATCGGCGCCGTCGGTGGCGCGCACGTCGTTATCTCACAGCTGAACGGCTAGTTTTGTTCAGGGTCAGGTCAGGGATTGCCGCATTACATTAGCAACATGGAATTGCTGGCTGGTTGGTCACATGTTGATGTCCTGTGTCCAGCTCCATCTTGCCACCAGAGGGGTTCAATTTCAATCATGCAGTGTTGCATTGCATGTCCACGCGCTACTGACGCCACAAGGTTTCGGAGAGCCTTCCGTTCGTCACCGGTCGTCAGGCGCGCCGCGCGCGCGGAGCTAAGGGCGTCCTCAATGAACCGCGTCAAATCGCTAGCGAGAAGAGAAACAAGAAAGTTAAAAAAAATAGGAGAAGACGCTAGTGCGCATGCTAGATATAAAGCCTGAGGAATGTCAGTGACCGTAAATTTTTGGGACTGTGTGCGAGACTACTGCTTGAAGAAGCGCTAGCGAGACTACTTTTGGCTCTCTCTGTCATCCACGTGGATTAAAAAATAGTATGTGCTAGCGATTTGTACGCCCGTTGCGGACGCCCTAACGTTGGTTCTGTTTGACCTTGATGTGAACAGTTTTTTTTTTTTTTTGAAACACCATGATGTGAACAGTTTATCTTCGGACATCAAGCACGCTTTTTGCGTCACGGTGGAAAGAAAACGCACACACGCTTCAGTAATCTCGCTCCAGCTATGATAGAAGAGAACGTATCCTGTGCAAATCATAATCTTCGTGAAAACCTGTATAAATTATAGTAAAAAATTTATTTAAATTCATAAAAAAATCATACACGTAGATGATATGATGATACATAACCTTATAAAATATTTTGTCCAAATTATGATTTACACAGATACGTTCCCCATTATAGATAGCACGGATGTCGCATTGCCCATCGTATCGCATCATGGCATGCACAGGACGGATCTAACATAACAAGCTTTATGGTTGTAATCATAGTTCTAAGGGCGTCCGCAGTGACGGGCGATGTCGTCGGCTCAGGTCCACGTGGAGAATGGAGAGAGGAGGAAAGCAAGCAGCTACCGGCGAGTAAGGCATACACTTTAAAATTCTAAAATTCCTATGATGTTAAATATTATGACACATATATAGAGTATTAAATATAGATAAAACTTTTGTATGTTTGCATAATTTAAATGTAAATCACGAGACGAATCTTTTAAACCTACTTAAGTCATTATTGAATACTTATTAAAAAATTCATTTTCTAAATTCTAAAAGTTTTTGGCCTAAATCGACTGGCTATTTCACAGCAATCGAGAACATATGAGAGCTGATAATGCGGAGAGTACTCAGCTGCATGCGGAGAGGACATAAACTATTAGTTTCTTGAGTCTCTCTCGTCCACCTCAGCTGGCGATTTGCGTGGCTTGTTGCGGACGACCTTAAGAGCAAAGTGAATAATAGAGCCAAATACTTAGCTATAAGTTAAGTTATAATAGCTAAACTATATAATAATTAGGCTCTTACTTGTTTATCACATTTCTTTACTGTTATATGTTTCTATTTTCTTTCTTAATCATCCTCACATACATTTTTATTGGAACCCACTATTACCTATGCATCCGTGTCCAACTTGGTGCTTGCATGGGAGCTAAGTTCTCCTCTCTCTCCTCCCTTCTCTCCTCCACGTCAGTACTTGCTTGGCTATAAGCCCATTATTGTACCTGCCCTAATGGTCCAGCATCGGTGCAACTTTTCAGAGGGCACACAGTTCTATGATTTTTTTTTTGGGGTTGGGGGTGGCCTCATTCATTTAGCATGAGCATGGCTACAATCAGAGTCTATGATTTTGTTAATGTTTTCCTGTTGCAGCTACGGACGTTTTAGCTTATTACTGGACGCTGCTATTTGGTTTAGCCATAAACTTTCTAGCATAGTTAACTCTAAATAGGAAAATATCCAATTTTTTAGTCTAGAGATGTCATAATATATCCCTCATCATTGTGTTCTTCACTTTTAAAAAATAATTTAGTACCCGGAAAAATTGAGCTGTGTTTATTGTAGAATGTTGATTACCACCATATAGAGGTAATGTATTCAATTGCATGACTTAAATAATAATACGTTTGTTATCCTGGAGCCATTATATGTGCTTGGCTATTTGTGTGTTTAAAATGAAATGCCCTTGTTTCTGTTTATAAGTTGCATAATTGATTACTCTCTCCGTTACACATTATATGGAGTTTTGGCTTTTGCTATACACTTAGATATACACTATGTCTAGATACATGGTGAAAACAATGCATCTGAAAAAAGCAAAAAATATCTTATAATTTACAATCCCTGGAATACATTTTTTTTAAAAAAAAACCTACTAAACAAAATAGATCTACTATGTCATGCTATACTGCTTCTGTTTTAAACTATAAGTCGTCTCATTTTTTTCTAGAAAGTCTGTTCATTCTGAATTATAAGTTATTCTAACTTTCTTGTGAATCAAAGCATCTCAAGTTTGAATAAAATTATATAGATAATTACAAAGATTCGTATGCATCTATATATTATGCTATGTCTAGACACGTAAGTAAAAGTTTATGTAACTAGAAAAACTAAAACAATTTATAATTTCGAATAAAGAGATTTTATTTTATTGGATAGCTTAGCCCTTTATTTAAAACTTTGCTGGCAACCCGTGCGGTAAACAAAGCAACGTGTTCACCTTTCCTAGTCCCAGCACTAGCCGCTCATGTTATAGATAATAACCGGGTGAAGCACCCATATTTTTTATTTTTTATGGAAGGATATACTAATAATTATAAATATACTAGTATCATGGAGAGAGCTGTACAAAACATCTACTGACACGACGAAGAAGAGAACAAAGGCACAAAGCACCGCCCATTGTGCTGACAGTATCAGAATAATCTGCGGCGGTTCGTGGACAGTATCACTAGCAATTCTTTTTGTACCCTCTGCCTGTCACAGCTGGCTAACACAATCAGAATACCCCTGCCGCTGACCACAGCTCAGGCTGCCAACTGCCACTGCCGAAGCACTTGCCACCTTCTCATCAGGACATCCATAATCCCCCCATGTTCAGTGGTTAATGAACGTAACGACCCCTGTCCGTCCCAAATAATTGCCCTCCTTTGCCTGTTGATTGTCCTTCATATGACCCACGGTATCATTCCCAATGATAAATGCAGAGATTGATTGAGATTTTTTAATCCGGATTTATCATAAAATGAATTGATTGGGATTAATCCGGAATTTTTTGTTGCCGAATGTTACTCCTGCCTCCCGGCCAAATCACGAGGATGCCCATGCCCCTGAAAGTGACAGGGACGCTTAGCAAAGCAAAGCAATTGACCTCGCCATCGCTCGGGTTCTTGTCCCGGCGCTCTGCTGCCAGCTGCTGCTGTGCTAGCTTCCAACGCGCAGAACGCCGCCCACGCAATCCACCCATTTCCATTCCATCCCGTCTTGAAAAGCGGCAGAGTGGAATAATCTGTAGTAAAAAAAACAGCGGTAAATCAGTCGGATTCCGAGGAGCCGAATAATCAAGGGAACTCCAAAGAAGGGGCTACTCCCGGTCCCGGCCCAAAAAGCGCTTTCCTCCTCGCGTCCTCGTCAGGGAGGGGGACGGCACGGCATTGCTGTGCGGGATGGCGAGGAGGAGGAGCGGAGGCGGAGGCGGAGGCGGTGGCGGGGTGGTGGATGTGGCGCGGCTGCTGATACTGCTGTTCGTGGCGTCCTGCTGCGGCGGCGGCGGCGGCAGCATTTGGCCAGGCGGACGGATCTTTGCTGCTGCAGACACTGACCCCAACGATCGTGAGTTGGAAACTTCTGCTTTCACTGTGCTTCCTCTTCTTCCGTGTGAATTTGTTTGTTTATCGGGTCCGTCTGCTGGGTGTGTTTGGTTTCGGAGAGTTTGAGATTTGTGGGTGGCTACAAACCAAGCCTGAATATACATAGTTCGTCCCGCGCTCCGGTAGATTCGGTCTCGGAATCAGGAACTCGGCCGAATTGTTCTACCCTGCAACCAAATCTTGCTTTCTTTTCGCGATTTTCGTAATCTTTAGTTACTACTCATTAAAGATTACTTTAGAATTTTGGGTTGTGGAGGTCTTTGCTTTCTGTGAGGATGCTCTGAATTTTATCTTTTTCTACATTGCAAGAAGGATGGTATCTGAATTCAGCTCAGTTTCTGCCGCATTCGTTTTGCGAGGAGCGTGTGCAATTTTTTTTTAGTGGATTTAGACGGGTAATTCAGGAACGGGGAGACACTGGGTTCACTGTTTCTGCGCTGCTTTTTTTTTTTCTACATGGGTAATTCAGGAACGGGGAGACACTGGGTTCACTGTTTCTGCGCTGTTTTTTTTTTCCTACATGCTGCTTCTATCTATTGTTGTTATCTTTTATTTGTTTCGTTCCATTCTGTTTTCAATTCTTTTCCAAGCCTTTGGTTTCTGAGATAGTGCAAATCGGAAGCAGTATAGTACCCCATATCTTCTCTCCATTAAAAAAAATACCCTATTTTTAGCTGATTCCTCTGAACTCTATACCTCAATCAGCAACGCTTGAATTCAAATTACTATTTTTAGATTCTTGCAAGTGTTGATGGAATCAGTGGATAGATGAGTAACATTGAGCAACTCCAACGGTTTTGCATATTTTGTTCGGCAAAAGTGGGAGTTTGCCAAGTCCCAAATGAATATGGAAAAGGTAAAAAGAGTCGATCTTCAACGGTTTCGCATTATTCACTTGGCAAAAAAATGAAATTTGTGGACCCATATATTTTTCCCGTAATCTTTTCCACTTCGCGTCGCGGTTCCGTCATCGCGCCATTTTCTTCGCGCATCGCGGAGGGTCATCGCACGCCTTTTCTTCCTTCGCGCGTCGCGGGAGGGTCACCGCGCCATCGCTAGGCCGTGACCTCTGTAGACCCTGCCGGCGTTCCATGTTTTGCAAGAATCACAGGAAGGCAACGATGGGTTCTAGGTCGCGATCCCTTTGAGGTCCTTTTGCGGCTTTGTGGGAAGGTCTGGCGGCGCGAGGTGGGGTTTCGTGGGAAGGAAACCCGGCGGCGCGGGACTAGTGCGCGAGACGGGATGCCAAGGCGATCGCGAGCTTGCATATATGGGGGGCCCATCTCAGGTTTTTGCCAAGTTAACAAAAATGCAAAGCCTATTTGCGAAACCGTTGGAAAGGAGATTTTTAGACTTTTTTGCAAATACAAGAATGCCAAGCCCATTTGCAAAACCGTTGGAGTTGCTATGAGAGGGAGATTTTGGTTTTAACAACGCCCTTAGGCCCTAGATAACACAATAGTTTTCCTTTCACGCAACTTCTTGATATATTCTTTAGGTACAGCATGATGGTTGCACTACAAATTTCTCCAAGAGTCGCACTGTGATAATCTGAAACTATTCATATTCTTGATGCTTCAAGTTTACAAATGAACTGAGAATTGTGATGCCACATCCCCTAGTACTGTTCTAATTTGTTGCACTCTCGCATGCAGTTAATGTCCTCAACACGCTCTTCACCAGTCTGAATTCTCCTGGGCAGCTCACGGGTTGGCAAGCGAATGGCGGTGATCCTTGCGGTCAGTCATGGAAGGGCGTTACTTGCTCAGGATCAGGGGTCACTAAAATGTGAGCCTTGTGATGCAGTATAGTTGCAGGCACCTGCTAGCACAGCTTCATTTCTTACTCCCTCTAACCATATTTCCCTTTGTTGCTGTAGCATATTACCAAACTTGTCGCTCACCGGAAATTTGGCCTACAACATGAATAACTTGGGTTCATTAGTTGAGCTGTGAGTCCCCAATTATAAATTTCACTCAAACTTGTCCATTGTGAGGCTTCAGTTGATAGGCACCCTAAATCAGCTTTTGATGCAGTGACATGAGCCAAAATAACCTTGGCGGTGGAAGTCAAATACAGTACAATCTTCCCAATGCGAAGATTGAGAAACTGTAAGTTCCTACAGTGAATCTGTGCATTCGAAAATTTCTCTAACTGTTCTGGTGGCATAGCTGTTAGTTGATTCTTGTTGTACAGCAATCTTGCAGGAAATCAATTTGGTGGAAATTTACCCTACTCGATTTCAACAATGCCTAATCTTAAGTATTTGTGAGTATTCTTGCATCCAGGACTTGATTTTACCTTGCAGTATGTATCATTGGCAGGGATAAATGATTTTTTTTTTGGCGTATGCAGAAACCTTAATCATAACCAACTACAAGGAAACATCAGTGATGTGTTTTCCAACCTTTATAGTTTGTCAGAACTGTAAGTGCTTTGTGGGCGCTGTCTGATGGATCTTAATTTTGGGAATTAAAATTCCTCTCTTTTTTTTTGGCTGTTCTTTGTGTTTTGAGTATCTTTATTTTCCTATCTAATTTAATGCAGGGATCTCTCCTTCAATTCTCTTGCTGGTGATCTACCACAAAGTTTCACTGGATTGTCAAGCCTGAAAAGATTGTATGAAATGAGCATGCCTGTTTATTTCATCTCCTAGACATGCCTCATTAGAATGATTTGCATTAAGCCATTCCTTTTCTTCTCAGGTATTTGCAGAACAACCAATTTACTGGTTATATCAATGTCTTAGCCAATCTCCCCCTTGAAACTCTGTGAGTAATCAACTGTGAAATTCAATGGTGCTTTATTTGCATGTTCAGTACCATGTCTCATAACCTGCTTTGCCTCTAGGAATGTTGCAAACAACCATTTCACTGGCTGGATTCCTAGTCAGCTTAAGAAGATAAACAGTCTACAGTGAGTTACCTCGACTTCTTGACATGCAAATGCTAGAGAGCTATATCTTGCACTAATATGCCTCTTGTGTATAGGACTGACGGAAATTCTTGGAGCACAGGACCAGCGCCACCACCACCTCCATATACAGCGCCACCTCCTCCTCCAAACCATTGGAATGGTGCAGGTCAGAATGATGATGGTTCATCAAGTTCTGGTGGAAGATCTGGGATAGGTGGTGGAGGTGTAGCAGGAATCATTATATCGTTGCTGGTTGTTGGATCAGTTGTTGCATTTTTTCTGATCAAAAGAAGAAAACGCAAAGCTGCTATGAAAAAACACTTTGAACAGCACCAGCCGTTCACTTCCTTCCCTTCAAATGAAGTTAAAGGTCAGTTAGCTTGATGACTGTCAGTCTGTCACACTTAAGATGTTTCTGAAGCTTTATCTAATTATGAGAACATATGCTTATACACATATTGCAGACATGAAGCCTATCTATGAGTCCTACTGCAGTAGACATAGAGTCTTTGGCTTCACCTGCTTCAATTAATCTGAAACCACCCCCGAAGATAGAACGGAACAAATCGTTTGATGATGAAGATGATTTTTCAAATAAGGCTGTTTCAAAGAAAAGTAATATGACACCTATAAAGGCAACTGTTTATTCAGTTGCTGATCTACAGATGGCAACAGATAGCTTTAGCTTCGACAACCTTGTTGGAGAGGGTACTTTTGGACGTGTTTACAGGGCACAGTTCAATGATGGAAAGGTATGCTATATATCTTCATGTCACAATTCCTATGTGTTTCCAAAGGTACACATAAGTTTTCTTGACATGTGTCTTTAAGATCTTTGAAACCAAGACTAATATCTTTAGTCAGCTGGTTACATCCATGTCACACTCCACAGTAACCCTTATGCCATTTAATGTATATATTATCATATTAGTGAAAGGTGGTAATTATAAGTAGCTAAGAATAAGCTATAGTTCCAAAGAAAGGTGTTGCTTCGATTTTCCTGTTATAATATTTTCCCTATTAATTTCGAAAGCACTTATGTAGTGAGATACAGAAGTTGGACCCTTTAAATATAAGGCACTTACTTTTGTTTCCTTTATCTAGGTTCTGGCCATCAAGAAATTAGACAGCACTGTGATGCCATTTCAATCATCTGATGACTTTGCTGAACTGGTCTCGAACATTTCAAAATTGCACCATCCGAATCTGAATGAGCTTGTGGGCTATTGCATGGAACATGGCCAGCACTTGCTTGTGTATGATTTCCACAGGAATGGATCACTTCATGATCTACTCCACCTTTCAGATGAAGTACAGCAAGCCACTTAGCTGGAACTCTCGTATCAAGATCGCACTCGGCTCTGCACGTGCACTGGAGTAAGTGGAATTGTGGATCCGGATGTATGAATTATGATATTGAATATACGTGCTATTTTGTATTATACATGATGTTAAATATTCTAGAAAATTCCTGTCTTTTGTGGCTCGACCTAACTGGACAGTAAAAGGATCTTGTTTGTTTTCGTCCATATGTAGTTGCACAAGTGACTTCTTATTAGTGGCCATCAAATTAACGGTATTACTGTTGACCGTATCATGCTATCCATATATGATCTGGTAGCATCTTTGCATATTATTGTTTTAGATAATGGAATAGAACCAAACATAGAGTTTTGTTTGGGCATATTTTCTGCTATTTTCTAGTTCTGTGGATATGCACTGAACATTATCAAAATATTACACTGAGTGATTGAACATGCTTCAATGGTTATGAGCTCATTGATTACTTGATATGTACTATAACATTTTTTGTTATGAGATGTGTGCTATGTAGCTCCTTATAGCTTTCAACTGAATATAACTTGTAGGTACCTTCATGAAATATGTTCTCCATCCATCATCCACAAGAATTTCAAGTCATCAAACATTTTGCTGGACTCAGAATTCAATCCACACCTTTCAGATGCTGGACTTGCAAGCTTTATTCCTGATGTTGAATTCCAGGTAATCGTCAGTATACTGACATCCATTTCAAGAAGACTGCTTGCATAGATGAGTTAAATGAACTTCAGCAGATATTCATAATGTTGGTCTTCAGTAGTTAAGCTATTAAAATGAACAATTTAATGAGTCTATATAAGTTCATGTATATATGTTGTACAATGATGGAAAAGCAAATATCTTTTGTGTCGTCTTGGTTATCTAGTATACATCATCTATGCAATTCTTACCCGGCCTTTCAGGCACTGGCTCATTAACCATCTTCATAATGTTGATCGCCAAATAAACTTGTGTAGGCAGCAGAACAAAGTGCCTGGATACACTGCCCCAGAAGTGGATATGACCGGTCAGTACACCCTCAAGAGTGATGTCTACAGCTTTGGAGTTGTCATGCTTGAGTTATTGACAGGACGTAGACCATTTGACAGGTACACTCTCATCATCTGTTTTTAAGCTTTCTTTTAGTAATAAATTTGGTATTGATGATCAGATATGCCATTGTGCGATTGTTTTGATTATAGCTCTAGGTCCAGGTCAGAGCAGTCACTTGTGCGGTGGGCAACACCCCAGCTGCATGATATCGATGCATTGGACAGGATGGTCGATCCTGCACTCAAGGGTCTATACCCTGCCAAATCTCTATCGCGATTTGCTGATGTCCTTGCCCTGTGTGTCCAGGTAAGTTTCATTCTTCATCTATGCAGGATAGTCATACCATATCCATCTAAATAAAATCTGAACCTTGTGAACCAAATTCTTGTCGCAGCCTGAACCAGAATTCAGGCCACCAATGTCAGAGGTGGTGCAAGCATTGGTTCGACTTGTACAGAGGGCCAACATGACCAAGAGAATGCTTGATGGAGATACTTCTCGGCGACCGGATGACCAGGACCAAGATTTCATATGACAAGGTGAACTCGAGTCTATCGGCTACTTCTCAGATTGTATTTATTTGGTTCGACTAGCGCCCAGCAGAGAGACATAATCACACAAGTGGAAGAAGCAGAACTTTGTCAGCTTCGCCAGTACATAATCACAGGTTTTTATTGGTAGCAAAGGAGTTGCGCTTTATGGTTGATGGTTGTATTGTGTCTACGAAACAGTACCTTGATCTTACACTAATGACATTTTGTTATATTCTTTGGGTAGATTATATGCAAATGCCCCAGATAAATAAAACTATGGTGTCAAGTTTGCCGGATGTCATCAACTGAAAGTCTGAAACAAGTTGCACAGTGGAATATTTATTTTAGTCCCTCTTTAAAGCTTCACTTTTGAGCTTTTGGCTCAATTTTATCCTAAAACTATCAAAATAACCAGTTAAACTTTGCATTATTAGCTCAATTTCATATGAACTATGAAAGTGGATTTAGACCTCAAACTTTTATTTATTTTTTCTACTCAACTTTATCCCTCAAAACTATGTGGAACGACACGCTGTCTATGCCTTCTCAGTACCGGTACAACCTACGATTGGAGTTGGAAAATAATATCCGCTAAAATCATCTATAGTGGGTGGTATAAAAACAGCTAGCCATTTATAATTATAGTGCATTATCGACTAGTAACCAAATTTAGATATATATGAAATACGATTTTTTATCCATAAGTGAGAAAAAAACAATATGCTGTTATCCATAAGCTAAATAATGTTTAGTTGTTAAAATGAAACAATAAATATATAATTGAACTGTATGATATCTGAATTTGAATAGGGATTCGAAACCATCAAATTTATGTTCATATTTTAAGAATATTTAGATCTATATTTAAATTCATTGTAAAATACGGATATAAATGAGGGAAGTATTTGATTCAATAATTAGGGATAATGCCAAGGACACCAATGCCTAACCATAATTGACCATCTCTAATGCTAGTCTCAATGCTAATTTCATAGAAATTGTATGCATATTAAATAGTGTCATGTGAGCAGAAAACTTTTGTATATATCGAGAAAGAGAGAGAAAATAAGCGTTTTATATGGACGAAATAAGTGAATGTCGTTTCCAAAACATCGGAACCTGCTTGAAACCGCAATGAGAGTCTTCAATCATTTCATGGGGATGGAGCTGCTGCATGGACAACATATGTGCGGATGGAAATAGAGGGAAAGAGAGAGGCAGCGATAGAATCCACAAAAGGCTAAAAATAACTTTATGAAATTGTATAATGAAACTATACACTAAGAGAAAGATCTGTTTCATCTTAAGTTTTATGTCTTAAAATCTGATTGGGAGGTAAAATTGAAACGCGACGGTGCGAAAAGTGCAGTGTAATTCAAATTTTGGAGCCATGCTCAAGACAAACTATTCTGCTGAGCTTTTGAGATGCATATGTAGGAGACCTTGTTAGTTTAAGCCAACAAAACATAGCAGAGCGGTTCGTGCAACATGCTTTCAGTTCCGGAATCTGTCAAGCCAGCTCTTGCAGCAATTTCTCCAGTGCATCAGAAACAAGAGGATGGCCGAAGTCGATGACCGTCAGAGGCGTCGAAGTTCGAACGGCCCACTCCGGCCTCTTCTCTTTGAAATGAAGCGGCCTCTGATCGCACTATCGCAGCATCTCAGTCGCAGACTCGCAGCGGCAGCCTCTTCTCAAACGTTGGCCTTGTACTCCCTCCGTATCAGTAAAAGATGATGTTTAGGACAACGACACGATCTTCAACGCATGGTTTTGACTTCATATATATTTGAAGATAAATCTATCTATATAGGTTTCATATTTTCATACTTAACCATTTTAAAGTTATTTATGACTTATATTCTCAATGTTTGACCGAGACCTTTTTCAAAACGTCATTTTTTACCAATATTGAGGAAGTATATATGTAAGTATTTCAGTCCGGTCGTTGGCCGGGTTTGGAACAGGGACAGAGCCAGGAATAATAATACTTTGGCCTAAAAGTCAACATTTAAAACCTAAGTGCAACTCCACTGACTAGGTTTCTCGTGGTCAGGGCTGGACGAAAAACCCAAGACTCGTTAGATCGCTCCGTCACTCAGCTCGTGGCTGACTCAGAGATGGCAGGTCGACAAGAATTTGAAATGACCGTTGGATTCCATAGCATTTTGAGCGAGGCCGATTACTCCGAGTGTTGACCAGGAAGTCACTAATAATGTCTCGAAATTAATGACAGGAGATGGACAGTGGGACGAGGATGCAGTTTGAACCATCTTCTTACCTATTGATGCTCGAGCCATACTTAGGATACCTGTGAGGCCTCAGGAAGAAGATTGGTGGGCTTGGGAGCCAGAGAAACATGGCGACTACACCTTCAAGTCTGCATAGAGGAAATTGACTACGACACAGGACTTCCATGCCAGCACCTCAGGTGATAACACTTGGAAACGAATCTGGAAGATGCAGGTCCTACATGAATTCATCCCAACAAAAGATATTCTGAACCGGAGGCACATTGAACCAACCAAGTTTTGTGATACTTGTGGAGCTAACAGTGAAACTATTATGCACACCTTCATGGAATGCACATTTGCCAGAATGTTTTGGCAACAATTGAGAGCATGATCATAGTGTTTTCTGCATTGGAATGTGTGCCTTGTGGCTACAACGGAATAAGCACCGGCATGCTGCTGATCGGATACCAGTGAAGAGCTTCCTGTATTGGACAGTTGACACATGACATGATCTATACCTCCTAAGAATATCTCCAAGACAGTTGGCAAATGGCGACCAAACGCAAAATGCGTCCTGCACAGTGTTTTTAGCTGAAGAAAAGGTGCCCCAACAGAGAAGCATGCAAAGCACCCATTTTGCCTACCGGATGAACCAGAACCCAAAAACGCGTCTCATCTCTCCACGATGCAAATCTAGTGAAGCTGTCGGTGGTGGGGGTCCTCCCTCTCACCCCCACTCCCACTCCCGCCGCAGGTTCCCACCTTCGTCGGGTTGGAGCGGATGGAGGAGAGGAGGAGCGAGTCGAGGAGGAGGTCGGAGCCGCACGCGGCCAATGACGGCGAGGCAGGACCGCAGCGCTGGCGGGGCGCGGACGGGGGGCACTCAGCCAACGACGACGAGGCAGACGATCTCTAGTCGGATCCAGCGAGGGGAAGACGAGGCTCGGCGGCTCGGCAGGCGGACTTCGCTCGGCGTGGAGCGAGCGGACAAGGGCTGGTGGCCGCGAGCGACGACGTCAAGGCAGGAGAAGTCACCGCCACCAGGCAGGTCCACGAACAGGGGCGCTCAGCCAAGCGAGCCCGTGGACGGGGGCGGTGAGGCGGGGAGAGGGCCGCGGCGGGGATCCAGCCCGGCGATGCGTGACCAGGCGGCTCATCTCCGGGGAGCGGGCTGTGGCCCCCGGGATCGGAGGAGAGGGAGAGAGTACGGGAACAATGTGAGGGAGGGGGAGAGAGTGAGAGAGGGTTGGCTTTTGGGTAGGCTATCGGAGAACACGATATTTAGGTGCGTGAACCAAACAGTGTGCGTACCCCAAACCGTGGAATGGGTCTCCGATTTAGGTGTGCTCTATTGGAGATAGTCTAACTTGTGTTATTAGGCCGAATGGTGCTCCAGTGACTAGAAGATGGAGAGCGCCAAATGGCTAAATTACATGTAATGTTGATGGCGCCTTTTATGCTGAGCTGGGATAGGGCATTACTGGGATGGTACTTCGGGACCATGCAAGCACATTCAGAGGTGGAAGAGCGTCGTGGAACAGCTATGGTCTTAATGCCTTGATGATGGAAGCTGCAGCCTACAGAGATGGTGTGATCCTAGCCAGGGAGATAAATGCTAGCTAGATACAAATGGAAGCAGACAAGCAAGAATTAGTGAAACTTTGGGAGATAGGAGGCTTCAGAGATCAAATATTTCACCAATCATCATCGAGATTAGAGAACTTAGTGTATCCTTTCTTGATTTTTGTCTCGCGTAAGTTAATAGAGATTGCTCAAGTAGCCCATACTCTACCTAAGCAAGTCTCAGATGGCAATAGAACGGGTGAGTGGCAATTAGCCCTATTTTGTATCGCCAATCTGTTGACTGAAGATTGTAACCATGTTGACCTCTGATCAATACAAAGTATTAAGTTGAAACAAAAAAGATTATGGGAGAGAGCAGAGATGGACACGAGGCCGCCAATGGAGGGGGAGGTAGCGGTATATACCACGGAAACGTAGAGCGCACCAGGCGCCAAAAGGCAGGTATCCTCCACCACCACATCCTTCTCACCCCGGCCTCGTCGTGCGCCTGTCCCTTTCCACCGCCCCAACCAAAACCAAATGCGTCGGAGCTCGCCTTATCATCGCCCCCGTACGCACCCAATTCCTCGCAACTGGGCTCCCCCGCCTCCACGACACTGCCGCCCCCGCCTCGCCAGGTCCGCCGCCTCCATTCCTCCTCTCACTCTCCTGCAGTCCTCCCTGCGCTGCGCCTTCTATTGTTTGTTCGTCGCTCGTGGCCGCCGAGCGAGTAGCGACGGCGCGCATCCGCCGCCTCCGATCCGCCCCCTCCCGCTCCCTTCTCGCCTCCTCCAGTGGACCACGCGCAGCCGGCTGGCTCTTCATGAACTGTGGGTCTAATTGCTCCCCCTCTTGAATTTGCAGTAGTCTCTCTGCCTGTACCGATTGGCTGAAGCAGAGGACCCCCACTCCATCAAGAGTCGCTTCAACATGGACACTGGCTGCCTCTCATCTATGAACATTACCGGAGCTAGCCAAGCAAGACCTTTTGCTCCTCAGAGATGTTTTGCGAGTAGTCACCATGCGAGCTTTGCCGTGAAAAATCTTGTCTTGCAGAACAAAGGAAGGAAATCACACCGTAGACATGCTGCCTTGCAGGTTCATCTTTTGTTGCTTTTAACTTTTTTCCCCATTTTTTCACTGTGTTTCTTGTGAACTCATAATTGATTACCTTTTTTATTTCTGTAGGTTGTCTGCAAGGATTTTCCAAGGCCCCCACTAGAAAACACAATAAACTATTTGGAAGCTGGGCAGCTCTCGACCTTTTTTAGAAACAGCGAACGCCCCAGTAAACCATTGCAGGTCGTGATTGCTGGTGCAGGTCTGATGCAGTTCATGATTTATGTTTCCACAGATGTTATTTTCCTTCCTTTGTAAGTTAGGGAACTTTGGGCCTTTGGGGGAAACTCTAATTTTCTGTTAGATTTGCTGATTCGTGATGCTACATTTGCAGGATTGGCTGGTCTATCGACGGCGAAGTATCTTGCAGATGCTGGCCATAAACCCATATTGCTTGAGGCAAGAGATGTTTTGGGTGGAAAGGTCTGATAGATACTTGCATGACTGTTTACCAGTTTTCTGAATTGCTCTCATTTACTGTTTTCATCATTTGTTCCTTTTTGATTCTTTTTTATGCATGGATAGGTAGCTGCTTGGAAAGACGAAGATGGAGACTGGTACGAGACTGGGCTTCATATCTTTTGTAAGTTACAATTCTGGTCCTTGAGGTTCTCGCCATGATATTTGATGTTCTTGATTATTTCTTCTAGAAAAAAATACAGTTAATATGATGGTTTGTACACATATTAACAAACTGTTGAGGCACATCATCGCACAAGCGTCTAAAGCATTGTTTCCTTGTATCATGCTTTTTATTTTTCCTAATTTTCAGGAGTTTCTTTCAAGGAACAATTCGTAAATATCTGTGCAAAATCATTATTGAGAAAGGAATTCTGTTAACTTACTAGTAGTGACAAAATTGACTGAAAAGTTCGCGCACTACTAAAATATACCGCAGCACATGTTTCAATTCACATAAACCATGTTGACCCATAGACCATCGTATCCATGATGCCATTGTTGAATATTCATTCTTTTGTTCACATGAGCACTGGATTGCTACCATTCCCTTCCTAGCATATATGACGACTATTGTGTGTGTGTATGTAACCATGTATTTTGGATTTTTGGTTTAAGTTGGAGCTTATCCCAACATACAGAATCTGTTTGGTGAGCTTGGGATTGAGGATCGTTTACAGTGGAAAGAACACTCCATGATATTCGCCATGCCAAACAAGCCAGGAGAATTCAGCCGGTTTGATTTCCCAGAAACTTTGCCAGCACCTGTAAATGGTAAGTATTGTAACAAATCTTTCATTTGCTAATAATATGGACACTATTAGAGTGTTTATTAGTGACAATAATAACACTACATCATTACCTTTGAGCTTAACTCTGCTAATTGATGCCATACTATGATTCACTATGCTGCTTTTAACAGGGATATGGGCCATACTGAGAAACAATGAAATGCTTACCTGGCCGGAGAAGGTGAAGTTTGCAATTGGACTTCTGCCAGCAATGCTTGGTGGTCAACCTTATGTGGAAGCTCAAGATGGCTTAACCGTTTCAGAATGGATGAAAAAACAGGTATGAGTTAAATTTGCTGATTATACTAGTCTCTGTGTAGAAGACGTTTTGCCATCTCATCAGTCATCAGTATTAGAGAGCTTGTAGTTTTCCAGTAATTTTCCTTGTCATATCTTCTGGATGGAGCATAGTTAGATCCATAAACGAAATTGCTTCATATGATTGGAGGTAAACCCCTTTCTGTGCAAAGTTAGGCTGAGCAATGCAATGCTTGTAGTTGCATTGGCTGTTCCAGTAAAGTCCAGCAATTTTCATCCCTCTTTAGGTCCAGCAGTGTAAAAGCATAAAATGAAGAGAAAAAAACACAGTTTTTTTTGGTGCTAAATGATATACACACATACTTAAGATTTGGTTTTACTTTTGCCATTTGGAATACAGATGGTAATATCCTTCTATTGTTTATGGAGCCATGTGGTGCCTGACACAATTATTTGATCAGCGCAGGGTGTTCCTGATCGCGTGAACGATGAGGTTTTTATTGCAATGTCCAAGGCACTGAATTTCATAAATCCTGATGAGCTATCTATGCAGTGCATTTTGATTGCTTTGAACCGATTTCTTCAGGTATAGCTGTTCTTGCACTATTTAATTGTACAATATATTACTTGCCTGTTTTGTTCGGAGAAATAGCTTACATACATTGATACTTATTTTCTGTCTATATCCTTTGTTTTTACTTGAGAAAATGCTAATATGACTTGCAACTTTAAGATGCCTTGTGGGTCTTTTGAAAAGAATACTTTGTGTAAATACGCAGGAGAAGCATGGTTCCAAAATGGCATTCTTGGATGGTAGTCCGCCTGAAAGGCTATGCATGCCTATTGTTGATCACATTCGGTCTAGAGGTGGAGAGGTCCGCCTGAATTCTCGTATTAAAAAGATAGAATTGAACCCTGATGGAACTGTAAAACACTTCGCACTTAGCGATGGAACTCAAATAACTGGAGATGCTTATGTTTGTGCAACACCAGGTGTGATTTGTTTCCAGTAGACCTTGTTTCCTTTGCAGCTGTTCAATTTAACTGACTAGTCTTTGTATTTAGTTGATATCTTCAAGCTTCTTGTACCTCAAGAGTGGAGTGAAATTACTTATTTCAAGAAGCTGGAGAAGTTGGTGGGAGTTCCTGTTATCAATGTTCATATATGGTTGGTTGATTGAAATATTTGGTTCTGAATTGGGAATGATTTGATTCCCTTGTTTGGTTATGCTTGTTTCTTGAGACATTTCTGAAGCTTTGCTGAGAGTTTCTGTTGTTTTGAATACCTCAGGTTTGACAGAAAACTGAAAAACACTTATGACCACCTTCTTTTCAGCAGGTACCTCTCCTGGCTGCAGTTCATGCATTTTTAGTGCAGTAAATCTTGATTACGATTATTTATCAAGATATTTATGTGCTATTCTGGTTGAATGTCCATGTTCAGTATTAAATACCATATGTCTTGTTTGTTTTCTTTTTCAGGAGTTCACTTTTAAGTGTCTATGCAGACATGTCAGTAACCTGCAAGGTACTAACTTGAGGAGCTTATCATCATTCCACAATCACTAGCATACTATGATACTATATCTTAACTTTTTCTAGGGCCTCAGTGACCTTCACACATACAATAGCCACCTGAATTTTACTTTATTAACTACAATTAAAAGGTTCTATGGCTTATGCTATCTAGAAGGAATTCATTATTTAGTGGAAATATAAATATCTTGCGCACTATAAAATTTAGTCATGTGCGCACATAGATGTATTAAAGTGCAGTAGTTTAATCATTGGTGAACATGTCACTGGACACTGTTGTATGTATGAATCACGATACGTTTGGTAGCAAATGACATGGATGCACACTCACCTGTTTCTTTCCATCTGTTTTTCTAATTCTTTATAGGAATACTATGATCCAAACCGTTCAATGCTGGAGTTGGTCTTTGCTCCTGCAGACGAATGGATTGGTCGAAGTGACACTGAAATCATCGATGCAACTATGGAAGAGCTAGCCAAGTTATTTCCTGATGAAATTGCTGCTGATCAGAGTAAAGCAAAGATTCTTAAGTATCATGTTGTGAAGACACCGAGGTGATAATATCTGCTGAGGACCCTTCCTGATAGATAATGATAAGGAGCTCAAGCTCTGATAGTTTTATGTGTTGTTTCCTTGTGTTTGTCTTCTGGCTTGCTTTGACAGATCGGTTTACAAAACTGTCCCAAACTGTGAACCTTGCCGACCTCTGCAAAGGTCACCTATCGAAGGTTTCTATCTAGCTGGTGATTACACAAAGCAGAAATACTTGGCTTCCATGGAAGGTGCAGTTCTATCCGGGAAGCTTTGCGCCCAGTCCATAGTGCAGGTAAATACTCACCATGGTCCTGGTGGTACATAAAAGCATCAGATTGCTGTGCTGTTGGATTCATTTCAGTATGACACATGTTTTGCATCTAATGAATTAACATTTGCTGCTTTCAGGATTACAGCAGGCTCGCTCTCAGGAGCCAGAAAAGCCTACAATCCGAAGAAGTTCCCGTCCCATCTTAGTTGTAGTTCAGCTATCGTCATCCCCACTGGTGCCATCTTATCACCTATTTCATGGGAACCCACCAAATGGTCACGTTGGAGACACCTGTTGTGGTCCTTCGACAATTTCTCAGAGTTGAATTGTGACTGTAGTTGATATCATATTCGGAAAAAGAGATATACATGTAAAAGGACTTTGGGAAAGCAAAAGCGATAAAGAGATCTCAGATAGATATTGTGTTGTAGCACTTTCAGATGGCCGTTCCCATCAATCGGTTAATCCATCCCACATGGGAAAATTTGTCCATTGTGTTTGAGGTAAGCTTAGTCAGCAAACGTTTGATGGTCCCAGCTCCCTGAACTTCATCAGGAGAGCTGCCGTGTGCCGTTTATCTTGTTGGGTATACTATATTTGCCAAGTTGCTGTTAGTATTAAGCACAGGGAGGTGCGGAATGCACTTTGCCAGTCGAGATATTTTTGCTCGGATTCCTGGCGTCTCAATAATTGTCCTTTCGAACCCAGACATTATCATATTTCTCGATCTGTTTGTACTGGTACTATATACAGTAGGAGGTGTTTATTACTTCCTCAATCCAAAATGTAAATCTCGTTTCTCGAGGAGTTAAAGTTTTTAAATTTTGACTAATTATATCTAATAAAATATTAATGTTAATAATGTGTGATAAGTATTGTTAGATAATCATGAAATATATTTTTATAATAAATCTAATTAGAGATTAAAATGTAAATAATATTTTTTATAAATTTAGTTAAACTTAAAAATCTTTGACTCTTTGTAAAATAAAATTTATATTTTTTTTTTTTGGGACGGAGGTAGGATCCGGCAACTGTGTGCCTCTGATGTTAAATCTACCAGAATGAAGCGGTGTAAATGGACCACGAAAGCATCAGAACAATATTACCTTTTCTTGTTAGATTTGTATTGCTAAAGAATCATCTTTTGACGGCTTAGGATATATCAGAATAAAGTAAATGGCAGATTATTCAGAGAGCCATATGACAGCAGCAGGACAAGACGGGCGCTGAAGATAAACATCTCCAGGCTGTGCTGTGACGATCCCATGCGCTGCGCCCATTGCTTCGTCGTGCAGTCCTCTTCCGGTCGCAGGACAAGGCGGCGGCGGGTCCCAGGTGCAGCAGATCTTTTTCGCTACCCTTTCCTTTTCCGGCGGCAAAAGAGAGGAGACTGCGGACGGACGAAGAGGCCAACAAATATCTGAGGCCCGATATTTTCCCTGCCCTGCCACGTGTCGGCCAGCCACGTGGAAAAGCGCCGGCACGTAGGCGTAAAGCTCGTGTCCAAGGGCCCCGTCGGGTGCCGATCCCCTTCTTTAATCCTGTCTATATCGTCGTCCTTGTGTTTCATTCATCTCAATGCCTATTCTCTCCTCTGCGGGCTGCGCCTATATACGTTTCTCCAGAGCCTGAGCCAAAGCTAGGAGCTTCCTTCATCTGCTGTCCGAGCGTGTTTCGATTTCTAGGGGGTAGTGCGGTCAAGAGCTCAACTGAATCCCGCCGAAATTTGCCGCGGCAGTTCTTGCCTAGGCGTGTAGAGTTGCCTTATGATCCTTGGGGGTTTTCTTGGTTCTTGAGTTGCGATCTTCTGCAGGTTTGTCTCCCCAATCTGTAATCATCCGGTGTCTAGGAAATTTCAGCTCTTTCCTGCACTAGTCTTATTTGTTCGTTTTCTGTCTCCCTCCAGCCTGGTTAAAATATCGAAAGGGGATATTTTCATCTGATAAAGGTTGGGTGAAATACAAGCAAATCCTTGGAATTTGCATCCATTCGCTGGTTCTTTTCTGATTCAAAGAACCCAATGGGGGATGTGTCCTTGAATCGATCCATCAAGGCCGAGCCAACTGCCGGTGGCATTGCGAAGGTACGAGTTTTTTTTTTTTTCCATATCTGTCAGTTCTTTAGTTCTTGTAATTTCCTGATTGCCCGTGTTGAGCTGTTGTGTATACATGTTTTCATGATCCCCGTTCTCTTGGCAAGATATTTTTACTCCATTTTGTTAAGCATTTCCTATACACAGTAAACAAGATGTTTTGTTTATTGTTTGACAGGGGAATCGAGTTCTGGACACGATGTCCGCCGGCTGGACAGATGAGAGACACATGCTGTACATAAGCTCAATGGAGGCTTCTTTCGTCGATCAACTATACAATCATGGAAATCATAAGCCCAATGCAAATGGCACTGGCTTCAAGGTTCTCCGGAGGGGTGTGTGGGAGTACATCAAGTATGAGAAGACTAATAATGCCCCTGTGCGAAAGGGGGCTAAATACTGTGTTCCTGCAAATCCTTGGATCCAGCATTTCAGGCCACGTGATCGCGGTAGTAACGCACAAAGTGATGGGCTCGAGGCTTCAGTGGGTGACCATGAATCGGGTACCCAGGCAAACCGGAAGAGCCTTTCAGTGTCTCATGGAAGGGAATGGGAAGCATGTAAGGGAGAAGAACCCCAGCTTCTTCATGAAAGTACAGGTGACTAACTTCATTTTTATTGCATTGGTACATTTTGGTCAATGCTCAAACTCTCTGTAGCTGTCTGAATATGTTTGCTTAGTATCTGAACATTATTTTTACTAAGCATCATAGCCCAGCTCTAAAGTGACCTAATTAGCTATGCAGCTAGTTCTTAATTCTTGCCGTTCATCCTTGATTGTTTTTCCATGACACGTACTGCGATTGCACAACTGATTGCCATAAACTTCACTCATACATTTTATTAGCAGTACAGTAAGAAGTAACATATCTATAGAAGAGACATGAATAATAGAGCCGCTCAACTACTACAATAACTTGTTTGTTTTTGTTCTGAAATGAACTAGCACTGCTCAGCAGGAGCATCATGCAGTAAACTTGTTTCTAATGCCAATTTTGTATTTTTCCTTCCTCTCCAGAGGTCTCCGATCAAAATTTTGCTGACGATGAGGCTGAAGTCGAAGCAGAATCAGTGAAAGCATGCAAGAGAAGGAGATCAAACAGGACTTCGCACTACCGTGATGAATGATCAAGTAAATTTGCAGGATCAATTAGCTTAGCCTGTTGCAAGAATTGAGATGACTATCCTAAAAGAAGGTGCTAAGATGATGGGACATGCCTCAATTCAGCTGTTGCCTCTTTGTAGCCAAGACACTTTTGAATCAGAAGGAAGGTGTTGAACGGTAGCTGTTAGTGATTTTGTGATATATCGAGCACTGGAGCAGTTAGCATCGGCATTTTAGTGGATTATAAGTTCTTGTTATGTGCATCTGTCTATTTTGCAGTCTTCCTCCGTAGTGCTGCTTAGTACCTCACTCTCTCGTCTGAAGGATATTAGGCTAGGTCTCTCTCTACTTGGTGGATATATATGTATTGGTTGATCCTATGAGTATAAAGCTTTTTTGTTGCAGCTTTTGGGGGCAGCTAGTATTAAATTTCAGTAACAGTGAAATGGGCATGTGCATGTTTGCCAAATGGTGAGAATCATGATTTCCAATTCGCAAGCTACTTTGGATGCCTCACGTTGTGGATATCGCAGACATGTAACATGTTCCCGGAAGGAAGGTACAGCCTCCTTTTTCGTTCAAAAAGAAAATCATGGAATTGTTTCCGGATATGAATTCGGACGCATGGTTATCACAAGTTCACGGGACCTCAACAATCCCCACCTTATAGGTTGTCTGAGAAGAAGCGCTGATTTCGGCTAATGTTGATTTATCATAAGAGGAAAAATAATGTTCTATATCGAAAAAAAAGCTAAAATCTGGACAAGTGAACAGGGATAATTCTCAAATACACAACACATCCAGCTGCTAGGATGGCAAATTTGGCCAGATCTTAAAAACTAGAAAATCGAAACTAGCAAATTATTAGTCTGAAAGTATGTAAGTTATATATGTGTATATATTCAAATTTACTTTCAAATTCTGACACCCTGGACTTTAAAGATATATATTCTAGAAAAAATCAATTGTGGTAAATGTTTTGGTTGGTGGAGTTACTTGTACTTTAGTACGGATTTATGATAAATTTTAAAACACAAAATTTACGATTAAATTTGTGGAGTTATTATGACTTCACTCAAGAATGACCTTTTCACTTTCACCCCTCGTGTACAGGAGTTTCCCTTTACCACAAAAGGCGGCGGCAACCAAAAACAGCCGTTACACTCACTTCCCGCCGAGGACTTGGAGACAGACCACGCGCTTCTCTCCGTCTCCATGG
Organism: Eremochloa ophiuroides; assembly: GCA_038502445.1. Taxonomy (NCBI): domain Eukaryota; kingdom Viridiplantae; phylum Streptophyta; class Magnoliopsida; order Poales; family Poaceae; genus Eremochloa; species Eremochloa ophiuroides. Next base: position 106,383,764 of record JAHLJS010000002.1, on the reverse strand, counting down.
CATGTCCATCCACCGCAGCAATCTCTCCAGAGACTTCAAGATCTCAAGGATCTGGCACCAATCGAAGCAATATCGCGCCAAATCCTTCGCCTCCTCATCTCCGACTAGTGAGGTTACGCACCTCAAGGTCCTCACTGGGCTCCTGCGCGACACCTATTCACTGAAATGCCTCAGAGAGCTCCACGCGCGGCTCGCCGTCGCGGGTGCGATCCAGGACAGATTCGTCGTCACAGGCCTTGTCGAAAGGTATGTTTCTTTTGGGAAGCCTGCGTCTGCTGCGTTGCTGTTTACCGAAGCCTACCGCAGCCGCCCCGATGTGTACTCACTGAATCTAGCGGTCCGGTGCTTCTCGGATCATGGCTTCCACCGGGAGCTTCTTGATCTTTACCGGAAACTACGTGGCTTTGGCTCGGACAACTTCACCTTCCCTCCGGTCATCAGAGCGTGCACGGCTGCCTCTTGCCTTCGGCTGGGGAGGGAGGTGCACTGTAGGGTTCTCCGTACAGGGCATGGTGGCAATGTTGGTGTGCAGACTGCACTCGTTGACATGTATGCTAAGGCTGGCCAGATTGATGTGTCAAGGAGAGCCTTTGACTGCATGGTGCTGAGGGACTTGATTTCTTGGAATGCTATGGTCTCGGGGTACTCACTCAATGGATGCTTCCGAGAAGCTGTTGAGATGTTGCAGGAGATGCAGCAGGGTGGCATGAGGCCGAATGCAAGCACTATTGTTGCCATAGTTGGCATGTGCGGAAGTGTCGGAGACAGGGATGTTGGTGATTCGCTGCATGCATTTGCACTGAAAGGTGGAGCGATTAATGATGAATCCCTTACATCTGCATTAATCTCAATGTATGCTGCGTTTGATGATCTTTCCTCATCTCGAATGGTGTTCGATCTGCATCCTGTTAAAGATCTGGCATCTTTCAATTCCATGATATCAGCATACATGCAGCACAGCATTTGGAAGGAAGCTTTTGAGGTATTCAGATTGATGCATTGTGCAGGCGTAGAGCCTAACCTGGTCACAGTGGTGTCTGTCCTTCCTTCTTGCAGTGATTTACTTGGTTTAAAGCATGGGGAGTCTGTGCATGCCATGATTATCAAGCTTGGCCTTGCAGAGCAGGTTTCTGTTGTCAGTGCTCTTGTGTCCATGTATTCAAAGCTTGGGAAATTGGACTCATCGGTGCTCCTTTTCTGTTGTATTACTGAGAAGAACAATATTTTGTGGAACTCCATGATTTCTGGATACCTTATGAATAATGAGTGGAACATGGCTCTTGATGCATTCTGCAAGATGCAAATTGCGGGTGTTGCTCCAGATGCAACAACTATCATTAATGTAATATCTGGATGTAGACACACAAAAGATTTGCATGTGGCGAAGTCAATACATGCATATGCTGTTAGAAATAGATTTGAATCATACCAGAGCGTTATGAATGCCCTCCTAGCTATGTACGCCGACTGTGGAGATATATCAACTTCCTATACATTATTCCAGAAAATGGAAGTGCGGATGTTGATATCTTGGAACACTATGATATCTGGTTTTGCTGAAATTGGAGATTCAGAGACTTCTCTAATATTATTCTGCCAGATGTTCCATGAAGAAGTGCGGTTTGATCTAGTTACTCTGATTGGTCTTATCAGCAGCCTTTCAGTGTCTGAGGATGCCATAGTTGAAGAATCAGTTCATTCATTGGCAATTAAAAGTGGATGTATTTCAGATGTTTCTCTTACTAATGCCCTCATTACCATGTACGCCAACTGTGGTATTGTTGAAGCAGGTCAGCAACTTTTTGACAGTTGCTGTTCTAGGAATACAATCACTTACAATGCTCTGATGAGTGGATATCGCAAAAACAATGTCTCTGAGAAGATATTGCCTTTGTTTTACCAAATGGTCAAGAATGACGAGAAACCGAATCTTGTAACCTTATTGAATTTATTACCTATTTGTCAGAGCCAGTTGCAGGGGAAGTGTATACACAGCTATGCAGTACGAAATTTCACCAGGCTGGAAACACCCCTCTTCACATCAACCATGGGTATGTATGGTAGGTTCAACAATATAGAATACTGCAGCAAAATTTTCAGTTTGGTCACTGCAAGAAACCTTATAATATGGAATGCCTTCTTATCTGCATGTGTTCAATGCAAGCAGGCTGATATGGTAGTTGATTGCTTTAAGCATATGCTCTTCCTTGATGTCAGACCTGATGCAGTAACTATGCTGGCACTCATATCTGCATGTTCACAGCTTGGAAATGCAGATTTTGCTGCATGTATTATGGCTGTCATACTTCAGAAGGGCTTTAGTGCGAACATTTTGGTTCTCAATGCTCTTATTGACACACATTCGAGGTGCGGAAACATATCATTTGCAAGGGAGCTCTTTGATAGCTCAGTGGAGAAAGATTCAGTCACTTGGGGTGCAATGATCAATGCGTACAGTATGCATGGGAATGGTGAGGCTGCCCTTGATCTTTTCTCAATGATGATAGATTCAGGAGTGGATCCAGATGATATAACTTTTGTTAGTATATTATCGGCCTGCAGTCATAATGGCCTCGTAGAGCAAGGAAGAGCATTGTTCAAATCACTACTGACGGACCATGGCATTACACCACGAATGGAGCATTATGCATGTATGGTGGATCTATTGGGCCGAACCGGCCACTTGGATGAAGCATATGATATTGTTAGGTCAATGCCATTCAGGCCATCAGATAACTTGCTTGAATCATTGCTTGGAGCTTGCAGGTTCCATGGTAACTATAAAATTGGCGAGTCTGTAGGAAAATTACTCATCGAATATGAGTATGGCAAGTCAAGATCTTATGTTATGCTCTCAAACATATATGCTTCAGCTGGCAAATGGAGTGAATGTGAGCAGCTGAGATCAGACATGGAAGCAAAAGGATTGCGAAAAAATGTGGGGGTTAGCTTTATTGGGATGACATAGTAGCCCTGATGCAACAATAGAGTTTACAGTTACGGGAACGCCTTCAAAGTTATTTGAACTTCAAAAGTAATGCTCCTGTGTCCTGTCTAGTTGACCTTCTTACAGATAGTCACTAGGGCATTTATTTTTGTTTGTGCACAGGAAAACATTCCATTACTCTTCGACGCCATAATACGTTGGAGTGGTTCATTGCACTAAACTGAGCTATTTCCATATATGTGCAACAAGGAGTGTTGCATCTAATATCTGTTACAAATTCCAAGGAAGAAGCAATAAAAATTTTCTAGCAGACACCTGGAATGTCATTACTTTCTGGTTGTCTGGTGAACTTAAGTTTCATGCATGTCCACAATTTCCAGCTACCATGAGGTCATAAGTCAATATTTGCCAATACAGCTGTTTCTGCTTCATGGTAGCATACAATTTCCTTAGGCTATCCAGCTTTTGCCAATGGCACCAACATAAATAACTAAGTATAAAGAACAAACTACAGAAATAAATCAAATAAATATTAGATTACTAGATTAGGGAATGAGTCCAAGTCTTCTCCTGTTATTATTATATTTGTATCCCCCCTCCCAAATTGCTCTCTACCGCTTCAAGTCTCTGCCCTGCCTCCAGTCTTCTCCTGAAACAGCATGCATACATTGCCAAAATTCCCTGTTCTAGCTCTAATATTCTCCTGGGATAAAAGCATACACATTTGAGTGTCTTGAGTAAGTTCCAGATTATGTTTTTGTATTTATATTTTGATTTTTCTTTCATATACTTTCCTTTTTCATGTGTTATTTTTTTATTGGCTTTGCTTTGTTTTGACTGTTCTGGTATTTGTTTCAGGAGTTCTTTTGTGATTTGTTATTGTGTTTTGCATTGGGTTTGCTTGATTCATGGCAACAAAATACCATTGGGGGTATCAATAATCATATACTCATTGTTGAGCCAGGATAGTTAGCTAGAAAAGTTATAATCTGACAAATACTCAGGTGAATGGTTTGCGGCTTATAATGATGATTATGCACGATTGACAAAATTTTGTCTAGTTCTCAATTCTGTCATTCCTGAACGTTCTTGTTTGAGAACCTTCATAGATGAAGGATAATTATTCAGTGATACAGTACTGTGATTCATTATCTGCATGAATTTGATCATAAATTAATGTTTAGATTCATATTGATGAAATACAGGCTTGTTGTGCACATATCTATTGTTTCTTTTGGTAAAATCAATTGTGACACAAGTCTAGGCTTTGACTGTTTTGTTGCCCATCCTGATTCTTATCTTCAATGTTTGTTCTTCAGTTAGTAACAAATTTGTTGAGCTGCGTCTTGAAAGGATGGCAGACAACGATATCGAAGGGGCTGATTCATCTCACGTTGTCTCTTCAACAAAATCTTTGCAAAGTTCAGTAGGGCCTAATCTAATCGAAGATACTGATGAAGATTATTGTAATAACCTTCACAAGACAGTAACTGCCAATTTATTGGCATCAGTGCTGCAAGAACATCCTATGAGCCTTGTATTGGCTGAGAACAAAAGCAATTTGCAAGAAATTTCAGTTGAACAGAAGATTCCTACTGGTGTTTCTATCAACATTTCACCAAAAGTGGACAGCAGTGAATTGACATGCCCCATTGAAGTTGATGATGGTATTCCATCTTCCTCTAGCAAAGCTAATGAACCAATGGAAGCCCAAGATGATTCAAACACAATGAAATCAAACACAGCTAGTTGCATGTTTGAGGCATCAAAGCAGCAAGAAAGCCCTGTAGGTCTCATATTGACTTACAAGAAAGGCAATTTGCAAGAAGTTTCAGTTGAACAAAATGTTCCTTGTGGTAATTATGTTGCCCTTTCACCAAAAGCAGACAGTAGTGAATTGACATCAACCAATGAAGTTACTGATGGCTTTCTAACTTCCTCTAGCAAAGCTTATGAATCAAAGGAAGCCCAAGATGATTCTACCACAATGAAAGCTTCAGACGTAAATGTCTGTGCAGCTTCATACTCCACGCTTTGCCTAATTGAAGGGGTCCAGGATGAGGCTTCTTGTATTGATTCTGGTAAGGTTACTTGTGCAACACCACCTGCCATCCTGAATAGGGCGAAAGAAGATAAGCCACTGGTCATCCACAGATTTCATAAGCGCCAAATGAGCCTAGGAGACATGCGACAAGAGGTGCCTGCACTTCTGAGCAGACTACGACTCCCATTGAATCAGTAAAGGCTGCTGCATCAAAGTTTGGTGGCAGCATCAACTGGAAAACTCGCAGGACAGCACAGGTAACTGAGAATTGATTTCCCTTCCTTATTTTTTCTTTCATATGTACTGTAACTGTTATAACTCTGTGACATACTCTCGTTTTTTTTCTATAAGCAGGAGAGTTGCCATATTGAGCTTGATAAACTGAAGAATGAAATTTCAGAATGTAAACATCAAGCAGAAGCTGCAGAGGCTGCAAAGTTATCTGTATTAAATGAGCTTGAGAGAACAAAGAAGCTTATCATCGAGATGAAACATGTCCTGGAGAGGGAACAAGCTGAAGAGGTGGATGTCTTGGAGGACTTGGAGTTAGTTCAATTTATTTTACAAGCGATGGAGGGAGTTGCCTGTAATGATAGTGTTGTGGTTGGAGAGAAGTTGAATAATGTTCAAGGACGACACAAAGCGTTGGTTGCCAACAGGGGCGAAGCTATTTTATGGCCGGTGGGTGCAAATGCACCCCCCAAAAAGTGCAAAATCAATGAATTCGGTTAATTTTTCACCATATATGCACCCCCATGAGACATGCTTATGCACCCACAAGGCAAGTGCACCCCCTATAATTTGCTCTAGCTTCGCCACTGCTTGCCAAAGTGATGTAAGTGAAAGATGAGTTGATAAAAGTGCAGGAGGATTATAATTCTTTGTCGATCGAAACAGACAGTTCCATTAGCAAAGCTCAGGCAGCCGTCACAATGTCCAAAGACGCAGAGAAAGAAGTAGAGGAGCTCGCCATAGAGCTCCAAAGACTAAAGGAGGTGTTTAATTTGGCTAACGCCACATGCCAGGATGCGGAAGAACGCAAGAAGAACATGTTGGTAGCACGCGATGAGGATTGCCTTGCCTGGGAAAAGGATCTCAGGCAATCAGCCGAAGAGCTGAATCAGATCAGCTTGGACATTTGGACTTTTCAAGAATTGCAATCAAAGCATGATACGTCAGCCATCATGTTGCTCAGTCTCAAGAATGAGCTAGCCGCTTGTTTGGAGGCAAAGCTAATCGAGGAAGCACGAGAACAAGAAAGTGGAACTCATAAACCCACGCAAGAAGAAGTCATCACTACGTTGAAGAGTGAGCTCGAGGAGCACAGGAAAAGCATAGCGAAGGTGACAGATGAATTATGTGTTCTGAAAGCTACAGCTGCATTGCTCAAATCACAATTGCACAAAGAGAAAGCAGCACTTGCCGCCACTCAACAGGCGGAAGCAATGGCATCCATAACCATTCAATCTCTCAAGATGGACATCAAACTGTCACAACAGGAACTTGAAGCAGTTCATGCCAAGGCAGAGGAGTGCCGAGATAGAATGGACAAAGTTCTGCAAGATGCATCTCGTGAAGCTGACGAGGCTAAAGCCATAGCTACCAAGGCTGAGGAGGAGCTAAGAAAGACCAGGGAAGAAGTGGAGCAAGCGAAGGCTGCTCTGAGCACCGTGCAATTCAGGCTCGAAGCAGTTCTGAGGGACATACAGGAGGCAAAAGAGTCCGAGAGGCTGGCGCTCAATACTGTGACAACACTGGAGGACGGCAAGGTCGCCGTGAACGCCAAACAGTGCTCTTCTCAGATGATCACCCTTGACTTGGATGACTACACGTCTCTGATTGAGAAGTCACGTCAGGCAGAAGAGGCTGCGCACGAGAAGACAGCAGCTGCCATTGCACTCGCACAGGTTGAGGCGGCAAAGGAGTCCGCATCGCGCGCCTTATCAAGACTGGACGAGATCTCCAAGGCCTTGGAAGAACAGAAGCAGGCACTGGCCGCCGCAACAGAGCAGGAGGACAGGGCGACCGAAGGCAAGCTGGCCATGGAGCAGGAGCTGAGGAGATGGAGGGAGGAGAACGGGAAGCGCCGCCGCCGCCGCAAGGCTAGTGAAGCTTCAAAGCCTGAAGCCAGACCTTCAAGCGTTGCGGTTACAGAGATCGTGGGTGGAGACACTTGGAAGTGCACGGGCAAAGACGACGGCTGCGCGATCGCGTCGGTTCATCCGGTGTCGGACGCGTCCGGGAGGAGCAGCCCCAACGACGTGAAGGCCAAGGATGCGAAGAAGCTTTCGTTCTTCCCTCGCGTCATCATGTTCCTCGGCTGCTGGGCAGGAGGCGCCTCAGAGCTGCCAAGTGGCAGGTTGTGATTTCCGTTTCCTTCTGTTGTTTTTTTTTTCAAAAAAGAAAGAGAGAAATTGTGTGAGCATGTTTTGTTTGCCAGTGCCGGGAGTGTGTAAATTTGCACTGGTCTGTACTCCCTCCGTCCACGAATAACTGTATTTCTTTAACTGTTATGATTTTTATTGACCATTTGTTTAAATAGTATTTGTTTTTGTTATGACTTATTTTATTATTAGAGATATTTTCATAATGATTTATTTATTTTATTATTTGCATAAAAAATTTAAATAGGATAAATGGTCAAACAAGAACGTAAAAGTCAAAGAAATATGGTTGTTTGTGGGCGGAGGGAGTAGTGGGCACGTATGTGTTCAAGTGAGATTGCTGGGGTATTCGGTTTGCTGGACAAGACAAGATGGTTCTGTATGTAACACAACACAGTTGGACCTGTTTTGTTTTTTCCTCTCTCTCGTGTCCTGATTTTGTGATGAACGCTAGAGAAAGCGTAGATGCTTCTAGCTCGATTTCGATGTCAGTACAGCACGATTTTAGCGGGCAGACACAAAAGAACGCCGGGATCTGCACGCATGATGGCTGGAACTCCGGGACGACGTGCTCGGGTCGCAGCATTGGTACAGCAGCAGTACTGTACAGTAGAATACTACAACTGTACAAGAGCTGCGGTGTTTAATCGAGAATTGGAGATGGCGCGGCGTGCAAGCTGCCCCAGCTTGCACACAGTACGTAGTGCGCCTACACAGTACGTAATTGCACCAATCTCACTTGTCTCAGAATAGCCAGGCGTTACTCGTCCGTCCAAAACAAACAGTGTCCAGTACTGACTGCTGCAGTTGTGCTGTAGGTAGCTGCACAGGAGTCTGTCGCGGTGACAGTTGACGAAGCAACGTCGCTCGCAAACGCAGAAGCCAAGCCGGGCCGGGGCGCCGGCGCCGGTGGCATCTTCTAGCAGCTTGTTCCTTTCAGTAATTAACTGTTTATTTTCAGTCATGTAACAATATTTTTCTCTCACGTCTTCTTCTTACAGTAGGCTCTACGCCTCGTTTCATTTCAGTGTCCCTCTCCCAGCCGCGGCGAAACCGAACGATCGAACCCCATCAAATCAAAGCCGTCGATCGCACGCGAAACATGTGGACGATGTGGCTTTCAATTCAGCCGCCTCAGATCATCAGATCGGTTGCCGCGTCCGGGGCAGGCAGGTGCGGCGTCGGCGACGGCGGGCGAGGTGGACTCGACCATACAGTATGTCGCATATCAAATTATGGATCCCATCGGCATTCCGTTCCTGACTTGTTCCTGAACGAGCAAGCAATTAGGATTTTTGGAATAATGTCACCCCGAGATACGGGCGGGTGTCCCTGCGTGTTTGTCCTTTCAGATCATCCACCCAACGAGCTAGAAGAAGAGGGAGTCGAAGCCACGGCGAATGGCCTTCGGGACCATCAGCTTCCTGTTGCTCAACCACCATTGACTGCATCACCGGTTACTCCTGAACAATTAATGACCATGTCCTGGAGATTTGCCTTCAAGTGAGATGAGTCGGCTCACAACTCACACAGTCGTCACAGGCTCACAGCGAGGTACTACTGTATAACCTCTCTGGGAGCCAGGCACAGCAGGGGCCGGTCAAGTAGGAATAGGAATGCATGGTGCAGCGGTAGTAGCCAGAACCAGGAAGCAGGGAACTTTCTTAGCTGGAAGACAAAGAAATCCACCAAAGATTCTGGTGAGAGGCCGATAGATGCTCAAGCCGGCGGCGAGAGCCAATGCGACAGACGAGACGATCGTCGAGGACGAATGCATCATGCGTTCATGCCCTCCTTCTTGCCCTTCATACCAGGGAATGAAACAGTACACCGCGAAAAAGGCTAGGGTGCTAGGGTAGTTAGGTTCGGTGGCCATGGAGTTGCCTTCAAGGATTTGTTTGTAAGCTACAACTAAGCAGCCAGCCCGGCGATTCACTCTCCTGTAGACTGCAGTGCATGTGTCGCTCTCACCTTTATTTTTACCTCTCTCGCTCGCTTTCCCCGTTCAAATCGTGTGTGTGCTAGATGAGCAGGGATGCATGAGATCCATCATGAGGCGATCGGACAGGCCAACGGCCGACGGAGGAGTTCGATCGCCTTTTGTTTTCTCGTACACTGGCGCCAAAAAGAGATCTTTATTTAGCTGAGCCTAATAAATCCAAATGCCTGATCCATATCTCTTCAGAGACACATGCTTATTAGATTAAAGACACACGCCTTTGTTCAGCACACTTGAGTGCTAGCTACCAATTAATGAGCAAATAAAGTTGTTATAGTAAACTAGACCTGCTAGATTTGCTCAAGCGCTACTCTGAAATTCACCTGGTATAGTGAGTGAAAGTGAAGTATATATAGGTTCCTTTTCTTCCAAACCTTTCGAAAAGATATGTCGGCCATTTACCCCAAAAGACCCATTGCACACTACATCTAAGCCAAAAGAGAAGTATAGAACCAGCAGCGTTTGGAGTAGGATAACAATCAGATATAAAGTGCAAGCAGAAGCAGAAGCAGAACATTTTCCTTTCCTTTCCTTTCCTTTCCTTTCCTTTCCAAACAGCAATAAAGAATGACATTTTCCTTTCCATCCAAACAGCAATAAATAAAGAAGACCATGCAGGTTTTCACCAAACAGTTATATAGTAGCATGCTTTGGTAAAAAGGCAGTAGCTAGGAATCAGAAGTGGTGTCTAAGCAATTTTTACGAGACCTTAGCTACCACTTCAGTGTCCAGCGTATCTAACTATCTAAGTTCCAGAGATCACATATACATGTCGAGGTGAAACGTAACGTCACGGACTCCGATCCCCAAACTGCTCTTGAACATTCAGTAGATTAGATGGGTCGTCCCCACAGCAAGTCCCAAATGCTGACATTACAGTGGAGTAAAGTTACTGGAAGCCGTGCCACCGGGGTACCTAAAGGAATGGAGGGACAAAAGAACCAAGAAAATGAGGGAGAAAAACAAAGCGGAAAAGGAGGAGCAACAGCAACCAAAGTGGAAAAAGAAGGATTCTCTGAAGCATTTGGTCCAACTAACTGGTTGCTTTTCCCCATTGCTAAAAGCATGAGTGTTCTTCCTCCTCCCAGACTCCCCAGCACCACGATAGACGATCGACAGGGGGCGGGCGTCGTCGTCGTCGTTCTTTCCACGTATGAAATCACGAAGGCGGGCGACGGGCATGTACGACCCGAATCATCACTGGTCCTTCCTTGTGTGCGAGGGATGGATGGGAGCACCTGAACTGACGCGATTTGAGCTCGCATTTTCTGTGAACCCAATTCACTGCACCGCCAAAAGGAAGCATCATTTATCAGGATATAATAATATATTATATATATAGCTTTTGACGCGAAGATAAGATCATCCAGGATCAGCAACACTAGTCATAATGTCATATCAGCAGCTAGCCTATGTGCATGCTTGTAGATTATCTGCTAATTATGGAGTCCTTGAAAGGCAAGGGATGAAGTCAGGCTGGTCTACGCATGAGGGTGGAGGGATGGAGTGTTCCATGTTCATCAAAGCTTCAATGATGGATGGATGATTAGGTAGTAGGATATGATACTAGGATTTTATATGATCATTAACTCAGATGGTGGTGGAAGTGTAATGCATGCTTCATTCAGCAGGGACCAGTGAGAGCTTACGCCTTAATTGTGATGCTAACAGATGCCTCGACGCAAATCCGATATATCTTGGATCATTTTCAGGCATTCAATGCAACATCAAGGGCAATTGAGATGTTATGATCAAGAAGGGCGATCGGCAGCTAGCCTGCAGGGGTAACTGGGTGTGGGTGGCTAATGATTAGTCAAGTTCCTTTTTGTTCAATTCCCGGCCGGATGAAATAGAATGTAAAGTACCAGTAGTACTAGGTATTGAGTTACATGCACCAACCAGTTAAACCCAAAAGTTTAAACTGATGGGAAAAGACGGACGATTCACTTATATTCTAACACTTCCCCTCACGTCGAGGCTCCGGCGAGAGATCTCAGTGACGGGCAAGACTCAGACGTGGAATAGGAGCGAGCAACAATTATTTTCTTTTAATTGCGCTAACTAAGATTCGAACTCGAGACCTCTGGCTCTGATACCATATTGAGTTACATGCACCGGCCAATTGAACCAAAAAGCTTAAACTGATAGGGAAAGACAGACAATTCACTTATATTCCAACACTAGAGTCACCATCGATCCACTACTCACTTCGATCTGATGATAGCAGATAGCTACCTAGCCCCGCCTTTTAAGTTTCCCGGCTTTTGGAGATCAGGCCAATTAATGGACCGGACGGACGTTCCTCTCTTGATCCATTGCATTTAACAGCATTTTTGTTTTCAATCAAATCCTGCTGATTAGAACAAACTTTAATTTTCCCAAACAAAATCCTAAAATAACAAAAAATTTTCAGAGTTCCATTCCATGCAAGCCTTTGTCTGCTGCAGTGCAGGTAGCACTTGAGACCTGGGGGCGTGTTGGGACAGGAAGGAAAGAACGGCCAAGATTGCACCGACTGGAGCTTGGAAGAGGGGCTGCAGGTGTCCTTTGCCTGTCCTGATCGAGCCCGGGCACCCGAACCGTACCTTGGTGTGCAAGCGCCAACAGGGACGCTGCATCAGGCATCAGCGATCATGTCGGAAACCTGATCAGTTGCTGTTCACAGCAGCAGCAGCGAAATCAAACCCTGACCAAATTAATCACACAGGTACACACTGAACTAAGCGCCTTCTATTTTCTAATCTATATATCGGCCAAATCACAGAGATATATGTATGTATATATGATGGCTTCTGGAGGATGCACCAACCCTGACAGATGTTGTGGCGTGCGATTTGTCTTTGTGGCTGCGATGAGCCTGACGGAATTGTATATACGCACCACAAATCAGAAACGGGTGTTCAGTTGTCCGGAATCGCTGTATTTTATTTCAGTACTTACGCGTGAAGCCTTCTTTTCTTGATGAATGAAATTGGAATTGGAATAATTAATGGCTCCACCATAAAATCGTAAGGTAGGAAGGGTGTGTCGTAGCTACTGCTACTTGAAGTGGAGCTCGTAGCTATACGTTTAGACTGATAATTGATTGAATACTTCGTCGGTTGCTGAAGATACTAATTAACAATGCAAGCCAAAGCTACAGCAGTACTATATAACATTTATAATTGTAACGATGAATAGAGTCTATCAAATTGATAGTCTCTAATATTTATGCTTTTCTTTTAGGTCATGTCTGAATGCGTGTATTCACTTCAATTCCACTTGTGTTGATGAATTGCCATAAAACTTAGTATAATTACTAGTATAAAAAAGATTTTTAGAGACGGTTAAATGTGGTCTTCATAAATGGTTTCTAAAACCGTTACTATGCCAGAGAATGTAAAAAATATATATTTTTTCGAGGTGGTTTAAAAACCATCTCTAAAAATTGATTTTCAGAGACGGTTGTTTTAAGTCCACGTCCCAAAAATAATTTTTAATTTTTTAAAATCATTTATTGTCTAATAAAAATAAGAAAAGTTATTTTTAGTATGGCCCAGAGGGCTATGGACCCACCACAACTCACGAGGGTTATTTTTCGCTTGTTTTGTATACAAGTTCTCACACCCGGATTTGAACCCATGACCTCTCACTCATGCAACCCCTCCCCTACCCTCACACTTGTGTTTAGTTCTACGATGCAGTCTATTTGTACAAGTAAGTTTTAAATCTCCTTAAGCACTATAACTTTGTATACTTTGTTACAGAACATCTATCCATTTATGGTCATTTAAAAAATTTAAAAAATTAAAATTTAACTCTGAGACTAAACTTATATATTTGAAACCCTAAATCATCTAAAATAAAAATTTTATCAACTACAAAATTTTAGATCTCGTCGAGCTATATTGTTTTGATATAAATTTTGTCTTTATTTGACTTCATTTAAAAAGATATGAATTTATTTGTGTTGTAATTATTTTTAAGAATGGTTGACTTAGTTAACCGTCTCTAAAAATTAGTTTTTAGTTATGGTTGTCTTTAAAAAACCGCCTCTAAAAATCACTCATTTTTAGAGGCGATTGATAAAAATAACCATCCTTGAAAATAGCATTTCAAATGAGGTTCTCTTAACAAAATCGTCCCTAAAAATCCTAAAAATGGATGGATTCATTTTTAGAGGCAGATTTCTCCATGGAACCGCCCCTAAAAATAGATCTTCAGCAACGGTCATGGAGCTATAGTGCTCCAGAGTGAGGTTGGAGGTGGTGTGTTAGTTTAACCGTTTCTAATAAAAAAAAGGCATCCCAAAAAATCTTTTTTACTAGTGAATTTCACTCCAATCTATTTCAAAACACTTGGATTGAAATGGATACGCTGCATCTAAATATGGCCTTTAAAAAGTTCTTGAGATGATTCTTTTTCTAGTGCGTCCTATAAGCGCCACTAATATTTTCAATAGAGTCGTCATAAAACACTTAATCAATCATGCATGGACTACAGTTAATCAATCATGCATGGACAAACTATGTACTCCCTCCGTATCGAAAAAAAGTCATTTTGGATCAGGTTTTAGTCAAATATTAATAATATAAATCATGAATAACTTTTAAATTGTTGAGTTTGAAAATATGAAAAGTATATAAATAGATTTGTTCACCCTGTTCGGCTGGTTAGATTGTACGGCTGGCTGGCTGATTGTTCTGAGAGAAAAACACTGTTGAATGGCTGGCTGATAAGTTCAAGCGAACAGAGCGAATCTTCGAATATACTTTCATAAAGGTATGTATTTATCAGTTTTTAATAAATATTTTTATAGAAATATGAAGTTAAAGTCATGTTTTGATGACTGTGTTGTTGTCGTAAATGACTTCTAAATTCAATACGGAGAGAATAAGTAGCTAAGATAAGTGAAGTGAAGCTTAACTGCCGTCGAACCGTACATGACATCGGGTGATGACAAATCGTGACTGCATCCGCAGATCACCAAGTACGTCATAAAAATGCAGAAAGAATTAATAGGTCGTACTACTACTTAATAATACTAATAACTCATCCTCGAATTGAAATTAAGCTCCGTCCGGCTAAGGACCGAGGCGTGACAGGCAGTCTAGTCCTTGATGGAGGCCGGATGAAGTGATGAACCCGTCTGTCACGTGGACCCTCGTTCGTTACAGCCGTCCTTTCAAGCTCACCCCACGCGCAACCACCGTTGATTGGCCGCGCGCGTTCGCACGCTTTGCCCCGCGCCCTCACACGGACACGTGCCACGGGCCCTCCTCAGCTCTCTTCCACCAAAGTAGCAGCGAGCGCCGTGCTGTACCTGTACCCCCCTATATAACCCCTCGCATGCAACGCGCCTCGGCCGGCCTAGCCAGCTCCACCGACACCGCCAAGCGCCGCCGCCGCCGCCGCGCACGCCCGATCGACGACGACGACGACACTTCCTCCGCCCGTCCGATCGGCCCCGGTGAGGTAGCGAACGCACGCCCGCTCGCTAGTACACGACACGTACAGCTAGCTGCAGTATCGATCATGGGGGTGACCACCGCCGGGCCTGGGGAGGCCGTGTGCAAGTCCCCGGTGCGGGGCTCGGTGATCGTCCGGCTCAACGCCGCGTTCCTCGCCTTCTTCCTCTTCGCCTACCTGGCGCTCCTCCTCCACCCCAAGTTCTCCGACATCCTCGACCGCGGCGCCACCTCCCTCGTCCGCTGCACCTTCCGCGACTCCTGCCGTCCGCCGCCGCCCTCGTCGACCCAGCAGCTGCTCTCACGGAAGGTAAGGTGAGTCAGCTAGCAGTGTGACTCCACCGCCACAGGCACGACGACGCGTACGACACCGCCCTTGAGGCCGGTGAGCTCACGACGACGTTGCGTTGCGTTGCATGCAGCTGGGCGGCGTGGCGGCGAACAAGGTGGTGGCGGAGCGCATCGTGAACGCGGGGCGGGCGCCGGCGATGTTCGACGAGCTCCGTGGACGGCTGCGGATGGGGCTGGTGAACATCGGGCGCGACGAGGTGGCGGCGCTGGGCGTGGAGGGCGACGCGGTGCGCGTGGACTTCGACCGCGCCGCCGGCACGTTCCGGTGGTCGGACCTGTTCCCGGAGTGGATCGACGAGGAGGAGGACGACGAGGGCCCGTCCTGCCCGGAGCTCCCCATGCCGGACTGGTCCCGGTACGCCGGCGACGGCGGCGGCGGCGAGGTGGTGGACGTGGTGGTGGCGTCGGTGCCGTGCGACCGCGGCGCGCCCGGGTGGAACCGCGACGTGTTCAGGCTGCAGGTGCACCTGGTGGCGGCGCAGGTGGCGGCGCGCATGGCCCGCCGCGACGGCGACGGCGCCGTGCGCGTCGTGCTGCGGAGCCCCTGCGAGCCCATGATGGACCTCTTCCGCTGCGACGAGGCGGTGGGACGGGAGGGGGACTGGTACATGTACAGGGTCGACGTGCACCGCCTCCAGGAGAAGCTCCGCCTGCCCGTCGGCTCGTGCAACCTCGCCATGCCGCTTTGGGGATCAGGAGGTACGTACGTACGTTCCCGGCTAGGAGTTCATGCTCAGTCTGCATGACCTCTGCATGTGCTTCATGCTTATTACACTTGCACAGTTGCACTGCATGCAATTCAAGGCACCAATGTGTAGGTGCTACACCCGCCACCTATTACTAGTTGCCAGGATCAGCTGGATTACATACGAACAAGATGGATACTACGTACGCGTCAGAGTTGAGAAGACTGCCGATCTCATACAATTATTATTCTCCTAACAAACATGTTGTGAGAAATCTAGAAATCAAAACACGACTGAGATAGCATCAACATAATATTATACTTGCGATTTGTTCAAGGAAAAAAAAGAACAAATATGTGCATAGTAGCTCCCCGGGGTTCGTTCAAAGAAAAGTAAATTGGTGTCGGTTCTGTTTTTTTTTTTTCAAAAGGTGGCTAGAAGCTCATGCCGGATTTTTATTAGACGAGAAAAAAAATGATTACAAATTTACAGAAAAACGAGCCCAAACTAGTGAGAATAAGCAAATCCACTTGGTAGTGGGAGGATAAGAGAACAATAGCATCAGCCCAACACAAATAATGTCCAGAGAACATGCATGTGCTACAACACTGTGTGTGTTAGGGACATAACGCACCACCTAATGGAATTATATTAAAGCTCTATACATACAGCACATACATAATCATCATCAAGCTAATAAGGTAGATGCTCTGCTTATCTGGGCATATATGATCGGTAGGGACAGTCGGGAGATATAGATGTGGCAAAAGGACACGATCAAAGCCCATAATAATTAATGCATCGATTCTCACCAGCACTCAACGGTCTCCTTTATTTTATTAGAGAAAAGGTGAGTTAATTAGTCATCCCCCCATTATTCTTACCCAACACTTGGAAAATCCGGACGGCAAATGTCCCAGCTAATATCGGCCACGAGTATTGCTAGGGGAAGAAAAAGAAAGGAAGAAGTTTTCGTATACCAAAGCTCCTGGTAATGATGGATCTATCAGTGTCACTGGTGTCATCCAAAAGCAGTGCCCCAAAATAAACCTGGCCTTGCAAGAAACAAAGATAGCCGCTAGTAGGTGTAGGTCTAGGTGTGACCGTGTGTGAGCCTTCCAGGCCACCAATTTTCAGCTCCCGCAAGAACCTGACATGAGTATGCCAGATAACAAACTCAGAAATAACAAGTGTTTGCATCCAATGCGCACGTGTATTGGCTAATTAAACTCGAGAAAAAAAAATACTATATGTATACTTTGGGGAGGCATACTGGGTCTTTACCTAACGTGGTTGGAGGCCTTTCATCTCCACCCGTCTGATCGACCGATCAATCGAGCACGCACTGGCAGTCTGACACACACGACGCATCATGGCACGGACACGACTGATTGAATGAACTAGATTCCGTTGGTGAGCTTGGCTGGGTCTCGCCGGCTTTGGGGCTTCAATTTGGGCACGCAAGCGCGCACGCGGCGTCGTGCGGCGGCGCCTAGTAGTGATACTTGCATGCTACTGCATTCTACCAGGTGGATCACCAACCCGCACGCACGCCGCAAAAAGTTTATCTATTGGTGGTTACTTGCGTGGGTCGATTATATGTCGTCTCTCTTTATTGAGTTTGTTTTGACTTGACGAACACTTCAATAATCCACCAGATCGAGATCGAAAGAACTTTCTTTTGTTTTCTTTTGGGGATAGATCAGTGTATAGTACCGCCAACTGGTGATACGTTAGTTTTACAGCTGAGCTGTCTAGCTGTTACGTACCAATCCCCATCACACATTCACAGGCTTACATCATATATAATTGTATATATCAGCTTTTCAGATTTCTTCCTTAAAACAATAATTAATTTGTTAGTTTGGTGAGGAGATTCCTAGGAAAAATGACGATGAAAGAGGAAAATATATATATATCCTGTTTTTTGTGCTTCTCAGCAAGGCATGGTTTATTTATTTGATGAGGAGGTTCTGGTGTTCACACAAAAATAATGATAATCTGGAATACGAAGGGCTCATACAGGAGGTGTTCATCACTCTGCGCACTGCAGGGATCCAGGAGGTGTTCAACGCGTCGTCGTCGTCGGAGCTGCCGGCGACGTCGTCATCGTCGTGGTCGGGCCGGCGTCCCCGTCCCCGCCGCGAGGCGTACGCGACGGTGCTGCACTCGTCGGACACGTACCTGTGCGGCGCGATCGTGCTGGCGCAGAGCATCCGGCGCTCGGGGTCCACCCGCGACCTGGTCCTCCTCCACGACCACACGGTGTCGAAGCCTGCTCTCCGTGCGCTGACGGCGGCCGGGTGGAGTCCCCGGCGGATCAAGCGGATCCGGAACCCGCGCGCGGCGCGGGGCAGCTACAACGAGTACAACTACAGCAAGTTCCGGCTGTGGCAGCTGCTGGACTACGACCGCGTGGTGTTCGTGGACGCCGACATCCTGGTGCTGCGCAACCTGGACGCGCTCTTCGCCTTCCCGCAGCTGTCCGCCGTGGGCAACGACGCGCACCTCTTCAACTCGGGCGTCATGGTGATCGAGCCGTCGGCGTGCACGTTCGCCGCGCTGCTCCGCGACCGCCGCGCCATCGTGTCGTACAACGGCGGCGACCAGGGGTTCCTGAACGAGGTGTTCGTGTGGTGGCACCGCCTCCCCCGCCGCGTGAACTACCTCAAGAACTTCTGGGCCAACACCACGGGCGAGCGCGCGCTCAAGGAGCGCATGTTCCGCGCCGGCGCCGACGGCGACGACGACCCGGCGCAGGTCTGGTCCATCCACTACCTGGGCATGAAGCCATGGACGTGCTACAGGGACTACGACTGCAACTGGAACGTGGCGGACCAGCGGGTGTACGCCAGCGACGAGGCGCACAGGCGCTGGTGGCAGGTGTACGACCAGATGGGCGACGCCATGCGCGGGCCGTGCCGCCTCTCCGAGCGAAGGAAGGTGGAGATCGCATGGGACAGGCACGTCGCCGAGGAGATCGGATACGCCGACCAGCACTGGAAGATCAACATCACGGACCCAAGGAAATGGGACTGATTAATTCACGACGACGTGTACTCTCCGTCGCCTGCTGGTGCATTCGTACATACGAACACTACTACGACACGTAGCTGAGAGCAAGATAGCTAGCACGCGCGGCAGGCAGCAGCACATCGAGCTCCATCGTTTCGATCGCCACATTTTCTCTCTTCCTTTGTTCATACTTGTTACACTGCGGCTAGTCTGTTACACACATGAAGGGGCCAGGGGAGTATGCCCAGCTTGGATTGGTTGGTGCCTTGGATTGGCGGAATAATGAATAAGCTCAGTTACAGTTTCGAGCTAGTGCGGTTCGTGTCAAAAGTGTCAGCAATAGTACCTAGGATCAGATTGGACCGTGCCTCGTGCCTGGCCTCCGGCCCAAAATTCATGTTGTGCTAGGGCCAGGCCAAATCGTCGGGGTCATAGGCCGGGCCAAATCGTCGGGCCATGAGCCGTGCTTGTATAACGCGATCTGAACACACTCGACACGAACTTCAAGAGTTACACAGCCTGTTCTTTTGGCTGAAAATAAGCGCTGATTTCGACTCGTGCTGATTTGTTGTGAGAGAAAAATACTGTTTCGTGGCTGAAAATAAGCGCTGATTGATCAAAAGAACAAGCTGACACCCGGCGGAGTATAACTAAATCATCTACAGTAGTTTTCATACAATTTTAGAAACTATTCCTAGTGTGAACTTGTGAGTTGAATGTTTTTTTTTTCATCTTGGGTCTCAACTGGACTTCTCTACTTTCAACCAAATTCTGTTGGACTTGTGCTCGTCTTCTTGATCACAGGTAGCCGCAGGTCGTGGGCCAAAATACACCCTTTCGCCAGTACGATCTGGCGAATCCAGTTTTTTTTTTTTTTCCCCCATTCCATTTCCATGGGCTGACCCCGGTCTGACTTTGCGCTGCGAACCAAAACCACTCCTTCAACCTTGCTATATTTGAGCACAGACCAAAACCATCGTCCGGCCACCGCTGCTTTCGGCCGTCGTGCAGGCTGCCTGCCATGCTGGCATGCATGCGGCGGCCGACCAGGGGCCAGCCGCCCGCCCATAAACATTTCTGCCATCCGTGGCTGGCTCCCCTTTCTTGGCGTCTTCTCCTTCGCCCTTCGGAGCCCCTTGGCGGGTGCTCCATCGTCCACCTCCAGATCCTAGAATGTCATTACGATGCCAAGCCGCATCGCATTGTTCCCCTCCTTCCTCTCCTTCGTCCTCGCCTTCGTCGCCGCCGCAGCCACCTTATTCCCCTCCTTGTCTTCCCAACAGCCGGCGCCGCCGCCCTCCGCCGTGCCACCACCACAGCCCCGAGGGTTCTACATCAGCTGCGGGTCGGACAAGGACGTGCAGGTGGGGAGCATCAAGTGGGCCAAGGATGAGGGCTTCACGGCCGCCGGCAAGGCGTCGGCCGTCACCAAGCCCCACCTCCTCCCCGTGCTCGCCACGCTGCGCTACTTCCCGGACGCCGCCGCGCGCAAGTACTGCTACCAGCTCCCCGTCGTGAAGGGCACGCGCTACCTCGTCCGCACCACCTACTTCTACGGCGGCTTCGACGGCGGCAGGGAGCCGCCCGTGTTCGACCAGATCGTCGACGGCACCCTGTGGAGCGCCGTCAACACCACCGACAACTACCGCCGCGGCATGTCCACCTACTTCGAGATGGTGGCGCAGGGGCAGGGCCGCACCATGAGCGTCTGCCTCGCGCGCCGCAACGACACCGCCTCCAGCCCCTTCATCTCCGCGCTCGAGCTCATCGACCTCGCCGACTCCATGTACAACACCACCGACTTCGCCCGCTTCGCCATGAGCACCGTCGCGCGCCACCGCTTCGGCACCAAGGGCGAGATCGTCAGGTATTTCGCCGCCGTCGTCCCGCATTGTCTCCGGCCGGCCGGCCGGCCGGGGAATCCGTGACGACGGTGACGTGGTTGCTGCCATTGTTATTCTTTCTAGCTATCCAGATGACCCGTACAACCGGTACTGGGCGCCGTTCGCGGACGGCAACCCGATGGTGGAGAGCCACTCCGCCATCTCGCCGGACGACTTCTGGAACCAGCCGCCGGCGAAGGCGCTCAAGGCCGGGGTCACCACCAGCAGGGGGAAGAAGCTCACCGTGCAGTGGCCGGTGGCGGAGCTCCCGGCGGCGACCTACTACGTGGCGCTCTACTTCCAGGACTCGCGCACGGCGAGCCCCTTCAGCTGGCGCGTCTTCGACGTGGCCGTCAACGGCAAGGAGTTCTTCCGGGGGCTCAACGCCTCCGCGTCCGGCGTCATGGTCTACTCCACCATGATGCAGCTCTCCGGCAAGACGGAGATCCTGCTCACGCCCAACGCCACGTCCCCCGTCGGCCCGCTCATCAACGCCGGCGAGATCTACCAGATTCTCCCGCTCGGCGGTAGGACTGCCACCAGAGATGGTATGCGTTACCTTCTGCCAATGGCGACTGAACGAACATTTCGCGTTCGTTCTGTGGGATAAAATGTCTGGACTCTGGGCGATGAGAAGCGTTAGGCTTTTTTCCCTTGTGCAGTGATTGCAATGGAAGATCTCGCAGCGAGCCTCAAGAACCTTCCTCCGGACTGGGCTGGAGACCCTTGTCTGCCACAGCAACACTCTTGGACTGGGGTTGAATGCTCCCAGGGATCACCCATGCGCGTCTTGTCACTGTAAGTATTCAGATTACAATATAATGACAGCCTAATCCAATCGAATGCCAATGGTGTTCAAACTGTTTTTCTTGTTCTCTAAATGAAGAAAAAGAAACTAAGGGCTAAATTCAGCAGATGCATTGGCGTTCTACTTCTTGTCCTGATGGAAGAACGCCATTACAGCCCAGTAAAGATAAAAAGGCTAGAGAAATGTTAATCATTGCCGTGTTAATATGATCGGTTTTTTTGCAATACAGGGATCTGAAGAATCATGGTCTTTCAGGAACGCTTCCCGACAGCATTGTAAATTTGACAGGGATGAAAACAATGTAAGATAGACAAGAAACTAATCTCTCAATGGTATGAGCAGACTGGATGGACGATCCTTCTAATGATGCCTAGTAATTTGTGACTACAGCTATCTCAGTGGTAACAATCTGTCAGGCCCCATTCCTGACTTGAGCAGCATGCACACCTTAACTGCCGTGTAAGCTGCAGCATACTTGACTTGTTTTGAACATTCATTCTGCAATTTTACTAATCATGCTAAGCTTTTCATCATTTGGAAAGGCGCCTTGATAGCAATCAGTTCAATGGAACGATCAACCCATCAATGGAAAAACTAGTCAATCTTAAGGAGCTGTTAGTACTCGATGTCCCATTCTCATATTAGTATCTCCATATATTCTTTGCCTAATGCATTTTCTCAAAAATGGCAGATACCTGAACAACAACAATCTCGCGGGCAGGATACCAGATGGTCTGAAAAACAAAGCTGGACTTGATTTGAGGTGCCAAGAATGTGAATCAATTTATTAGGTTCTTTGTTTTGTCATAAAATGTGATTGTATGTTTTGCGTGAATAACTTTCAGAACTGAGGGGAACAAATTTGAATGAGGCTGGCAAGGAGGAAACACCTTGATGCTAATCCTCAGCATGATGCTGCACCCATGCACACACAGTTCAATGGTGAAGGGAGAGGACTGGAGGCTTCAACAGTTGTAGGATGACATTGATGTCTGATGTACGAGAGCTCAAGATTGATTTCACATCTAGCATGCCTTTGCACCGTCTCTGTCCTATTCTTAGTTTTATTGTACATACATGTTGGCATGTTGCATCAGGAAGCATCAATTTGGGATAAGTATTAGGTGAAAGAATCGTTCCTAATTAAGTCACAAGCCATGCATTTTCTGAAACTTCCATTAGGACAGCAACATTCAGTGGCCAGAAAATAGTTCATAATGCATTTACTTCTGCAAATTAGGAGTCTCACTAGCAGCACCGAATAACAACAGGCATACAAGTAAAATACATACTATGGCAATTCTGATAGATAAAGCCTAAAAACACTCCAAAATCACACTTTCCACCTCCTGCTAAGTTAGTACTTAGTATGGCTGTCGCGTGATGCAGTCACTCATCTAGCTCACTACCATCATCAGAAGCTGCTCGGATGATATACACCTGGGAGACGTCATTGGTCAATGAGCACTGAATATTATAAAGGTGAAACATGCTTTGAGCTACAAGTTATTCAGTACTGTAAAGCATATAGTACCTTGAAGGTCGTGGGCTTAATCAACTGAAAAACAGTTGAATCTCCATCCTGAATCCCATGGCATAGTGCAAAACCAGCCCATCCGCCACTTAGCCCCTTCTTGTAGGCAAGGTAGTTAGTGTCAAATTCTTCATCCTTCTCATCCACCAAGGTGATAATGGTGTCTTGCTTCGGCATGTAAGTGTCACAGAAATAGCTCGGGAGACCCTTTCGATCATATACATTCAGAAAAATCAGTACGTGTCATGAGCTAAGAAGTTGCTAGGCAGAGCAAACGGTAAAGAGCTGAGTACTCACCAGCCAAAAACCTCGAACGACATGCGAATGCAGCATTGCCTTCACAAAGGACGGGATTTCAGGATCAAGTTGTGATTCTAGCTCCTCGGCCTTTCTTGTTGCCTCCAACCTAGCTTTCATGGAAATTGATCCGCATCTTGCCAAGTAGATGAGGTCAGCTGGTTTTCTAGGAGTCCTACGGAAGAAAAAGGATTGCTACTTAATATAGGAGCAGAACACATGTTTAAAGCTCCTATGATCATGCTAGGCTGCTGGCAAATATCCACATACCTTGTCATTCTATCTGCACTGTGCGGTGCTATCTGTTGACAAATGCAACTTGTCAGTAAAAACAAATGGTTCAAAGTTGATCATGAGTTGAAGACATGGATGCTAGGCAAAATGGCACGATGTAACATGTTCTTTATTGTGCCATGTTACATTACAGGATGATTACAAGAAGAAAACTTTTGCAAACGGATGCCTTTTGAAACGATTTTGTAAGAAAACACAATCTGTTGCGCCACACAAATCTTCACAAAAAAAAACAATCGGTACAGTGAACAGACTGTGCTTGCACTACATGTCATGGGTTGGTGTCTTGGTACAAACCACAATGTTTCGATTTAATAAGAACAGAGGAATAAAATGTTGCTCTGTTTCACATGGCTCGGAAATAAATGGGAAGCCTTGAGCTCGAAATAAGAAACTATCATGTCCAGCCACACAAAAACAAACACAAACGCGTCTGGAAATAACTCAACTTGAACTATGTGCACTTATTAGAGCCCCAAAAGGGAAACGAGACAGAAGCAGGCAAAAAAAGACAGATACCTCCGCGTACTTGACCTCAGGGAGATTCGCAAGGCGGCGGGACCTCCTGGGAGGCGAGGGAACCACGACCGCCTCCTCGATGATCCTGCGCCTCTTCGGCTTCTGCCCCGCAGCAAAACGAAACAAACATTTCAGTCAGACAAACGGCCGCGCATATAGCAGGGTGGAGAACGAAGGAGGCGGGCGTGGCATCACCATGGGGGAAGGTGTCTTGGGGGCCTCCTTGATGACGGCGGAGAGGTGGCGCAGGTTGAGCGCCTCCATCTTGCGCTTGTTTTCCTGCACGTTCCGCTCCCGCGCCGCCTCGTACGGCGACATCCCCTGCGTCTCCGCGGCAGCCGCCACCATCTCCGCCCGCGCCGCCCCTCCCACTCGACCTCTTCCTTCAATGAAGTGGGAGATCAGGTGCGCCGTACGCGCGAGGGGAGGCTAGAGGGCGGGAGGCGCGAGGTTGGGGGAGGGTTTAAGGGGAGGACGACGGCGTGGGCGTGGTGTGTGTGGGTTTTGAAGGCAGGGCAGGGCAGAGGAGGTAGGAAATCGACCGTTGGGATGAAACGGTAAATTCTGACGCACAAAGGCGTGGCCGCATGGGAGAAAACACGGAAAATTGTTTTGGGGGCCGTGTTGCTCGGGAAAAGGTGGGGGGAAAGGCCGTGAAAGGAGAAATTCTTTTGCCGGCCCATACGAAGACACGCTCGGCCTAACCACTCAGAAGTTTCTAAAATACTCTCCCAATCTTTAATTTTTAGTAAAACTATAAAAAAAACACATCTCCAACAGTTTCTAATCTCACCTCCCAATCTTTTAGGACTAGGAAAAAAACACCCCCTTTGTGCGTAAAGATCCGCGTTGTATGAGTCGCGCGTATCCTCCTTCCCTGCCTCACGCATGCGGCTGCGGCTTCCTGGACGTGCGGCGCCCTTCTATGTATGCGGCCGCTGCAGCGCCCTTCCTTGGACATGAGGCGCCGTTTGGTGCAGACGGCTGCTGCGGCTCCGTGGACAACAACGCATGCAGCTGCGGCTTCATGGACAACGATGAACACAGGTGACACACACGAGCACGTTGAGTTCCTCGGCGATGGAGAGGAGTTGGTACTTGATGGCCGAAACCTCCGTCTTGAGCACCCTCCGTGGAAGCAGATGGAATGAGGCAAGGAACGTCAGATCCATCGAAGAACAACGACGAAGAAGAAAGCATCCGGTCAAACATATCTAATTTTTCTTTTTTATATATATTTTGGGAGTAGATTATTAGAAACTCTTGGAGATTGATCTTATTTATTCCTCCCAATCTCTACTAATATAAAAGGCACCAGTTAGAATCCTTCTAAGCGTATCCCACCAAAACAAACATCCAGTCTACCTCTCTCCTAATCTTCACTAAGCGCACCTCAAATCACGTACCCACGAATCCAACTTTTAATCCAACGCTCCAAAGACACCCCTACCGCCATATTCTCTTACTCACTGTTGACGGTAGTTATACCATGTTTTTACCCCATCAAAACCGTCAACAAGACATTCTTTCTGGAAGAAAACCACCAAACACATAGTGATTTAGGTACAAATAACTTGGTTCCACATGTACTTGTCATTATTTGGTTGCAGGCACTCAGAACAGGTACTTTTCAGTGTCTGGAAGCTCTATATGAAGGTTGGGCAATCAACCAAGTATGGCCAAATGACAAACCAACTTCACAGTCATTAATATCATAACTTCTGAAGACGATGTGCAAAAGATGGGCACAATGAGTGGTTTGGCTGAACCACCCATGGGCAAGTTAGCACCACCATTGTGCTTAGAAGTGCATGAAGAAGCCACCTACAGAAGATGGACCTTTGGTTCCACCAAAGGTGGTTTGGCCGAACCACTCATGGTGGCACCAGACCATGACATTTCAGTACATGAGTCATATCAGCATACACAAGGAAGATCAGGGCAAATGGAGCACATGCATGGTTCGGCCGAACCATGCATGGGGCCCACAGGACTCTGGTGACGTGGCACGATCCAGCAGAAGTACTCCCAAGCCAAGTTTCACCCTCGGATCACAAGTATGTTTCCTCTTAACGGTGAAAGATGAAGTCACATGGATCCATGGACCCACATTTCCATCATTCGAGGTGATCAGGGGGTCTCACCACTTCATACCCACACTAGAGATGGAGGAGAGGGCCCACAAGCAAGGGGGATGGTCCCACCTATCAAAGGGGGTCGCCCGAACCACTAAGTGTGGCCTCCCGGGCCCACTTTCTCTCCACCGACTTGGTATGTCTTCTAGAAGACCAGGCTGGGCCTACAGGTTAGTGGGTGGGTCGGCCGAACCCCTCAAGGTGTCCATCCAAGGCGGGTGGCACTCCACCGACTCCCTGCACGCTTTCCACGTGGTGGTTGATCTAAGGCGTCCATCCAAAGGCGGTTTGGAGGTCAGTTTATCCAAGGGTGGAGGTGGAGAGGCACACGGATCGCTGACGTGGCGATGGAGTAGCCCCTACTCCACTTTTCCCTATAAATACCCCCCATATGCCTTCATTTAAGAGCATGATTCAAAGGAGAAAATACTATGTAGTAGCTTTAGCTCTGCCATAGTGCTGTGCTAGTTGGGAGAGAGTGAGGGAAGTCTTCAGGAGAAAGCCCCGGGCCTGTCGGCAATCTTCTCCAAGGTGTACCTCAGCGGATGCGAATCTTCAAGTAAGTTTTACGTCCGAGTCCTTCTAAGTATTTGATATTCTAGTTCTGGTATTTTAAGTATGTACTTGCTTCACTTGCACATTGTTTTACTTAGTGAAGTGCTCTAATCTCTTGCAAGGATTAGAGTAGTAAGTATAGTGTAGACGTGGTGTCTAGGCTATATCTTATCAGTGTGGGCCGCTTGTCGCACGGATTGTTTGTGGTAGCCAGCAAGTGGTGATAGCCTTGTCTGGTCTTCGTATTCCACCACGTGTGTAAGACAAGTTATTAAAACGGCAGGGCATCAAGACAATAGTATAGCCGCCTCGGGAAGAGTTATATCTCCTCCTGTTTCGCCTATCGCCTCTTGTAAATGGAGGAGGTGGTAAACCTCTTTATACTTAGAACACCAAGACTAGATATCTTTGCTATATAAGAAGCTCTCTACCCAGTTATCATAGATCCTTTATCTCATCACTGGACAGTCTTGAACCTAGTTAGAACATTCACGTTCCCCGTGGAAAATACGATACCTGGAATACTCCCGGTGAAGGCTACATTGACTACCGTACGCTTGCGGTATATCCGTTTGCCACTTCTGGTGTCAACACTCACTCAAATCCAAGGGCTCAGAGTCTCCAGATCTCACGTCATCACACATACCCCTCCCACCTCTCACGCGATGCGAGGGCCTCACGCGGCATGATCTCTCCGCAACGACGCGCCGCGATCCCCGCGCTCTCTGTCCCGCGATCATCGCAATCGAAAAGGAAGCCGCCACAAAAAAGATATATTATCTCTCGGAAAAAATATACGATCTCTCCTCGCACCGCCGGCGCAGACGATCTCCTCACGACGACGACGCCCACCAGGACGCGATCTCTCCTCGTCAGGTATGTCGCCGGCCGAGCACTCCTCCTCTTGACGCTTCTTCCGCTCCTCCCATCGTCCTTCGTCCCGGAAAGCAGTTTTTTTGGAGTGTACATGTTCAGCACTGCTTATCCTAGCGGTCCATACTGCGCTTTGAGATACGTGCAATGCAAAACAGGAATGAGCATTGGAAACAGTGTATAGCACAAATCTCAAAGCGAAAATGAATGGCTCAGATAGATAGTGCTGAGCATGTACATGCTATGTTGCATTGTTGTTCATCCCGCCCAGGCCCAGAACGGAGACCACATACGCCCATCGCGGATCCGTTCGTGCACGTACATCCGAACAACGGCCATCATCTCATGACTTCAAAACAAAAAAAAATTTCAACGCACGTATAATGTATATACTGGATGAATAGGTATGTTCTTTTCAATATTCTTTTCAATGCGCAAACGAATCTGGGTTGCCGTGGCCAGCTCGCGCCGCCGTCACCGTCATACTCTTGCGGTGGCGATAGCGGCGTCAACGGGATCCGTGTCCCTCCATAGCATGGCGTCCGCATCGGACCAAGCAGCGCCACACCGGACGTGACTTTTTCCCGACAGGCTAGGGCGCCTCCCCTGATCGCAGGCGCTTAGGCCGACGCCGCGGCCACCCATCTGCATTGCCGCTCCTCCTCTTCCTCTACCAAGACCCAGGCCACCGCCCACCTGCTTCTTCCCCGTCCGACGCTCATCCCCTTCAAGCACGGCTCACCGTTACGGTGGCATGACGTCAACGCGGCAGGCCGTGTGTACCGTGTGCAATCCCGGTAAGACTCGCAATTAACCACGCTGGTGTCCCCTTGAAGACAACTGGATGCTGCTTATGCAGTTGTTATAGTTAATATTTCTTTATGATCCACTTCACTTTTTCATGCATGCTCATGCTCTTTTACATTAACAATATATATTGTTCTCTTCACATTTTCTCAGGCCATTGCCAATAACTTGCCTTTCTTCTGATATTGTTGAATCGACATCTGTTGCTGGACCTGGTTTTGTGAACATTACCTTATCAAACTGCTGGGTTGCACAGGTTTGAGAGGTTTTTTATCTACAAGTTATGCTACCCTTAGCAATGCCATTATCTATTCTGCAAAGAAACCATGCGGAAGATTGGGGTACGCAGGTCTTGTGTTGTGATCTACACATTTGTTACTTGCTTTCGGTGAAACAAAATATTTTTAATGGTGAAAATTACATTCTTCGGTAGCCAACCCTTTTTTGTACCTACTGGTGAAATTCAAGGTTCGGTTGGCGCAGGTTCTCCTGGTTTTGTGTTATCACCTTGGACAATTTGCATATGGTAACTTGCACTGCACATTGTGTTCTGTTTCCTGATACCATATTCTTTTCCCACTTTGTGACATGATTTTTTTTTTCTATTGAAGCATCACCACACTTTCCTTGGCATTATGACTACTTATTTTAGAGGTGCAGTAATGCCATGTAATTTTTGTATCTAGGCTTTCCTGTGAACACATTTTATTTTTTCTACGAAGTAAAATCATGCTTCAGATATTCTATTTGTGGCTGGGCTATTGGAGAAGTTTGTGCCTTGGTTTCCTGTATGTGGTCTAAAAGATTGAGACTGTTTACTGCTTGCAAGCATGCTAACTAAAGTATGTTTCTGTTCATGCAGTTTTGGGATGCTAATAGAATATTTTTGTTTGAGTAATTTCCGTACTGGAAAGGAGATAGGTAGCCAGGCTATTGGGAACCTTCAGGTAACACGTTCAATATATATATTACTAGTGGCTGGGCGCGCGCATTTCGCGCGCCCACACAGGCAAAAGTGGTGACAGTAAAAGTCGAGTTAAGATTGAATACTAATACATGAAAACCAACATGTGTTTGGATTACAGTACTTTGATATGCATAATTAGTGAATCTTCACTTAGAGCATGTATACATGATATAATCAGTAATGTATGATTTTGTGTTTGTATCTCGTAAGATTGTTGTCAAATATGTACTAATACGTTGACGCGCGGCTGCGTGGAGTGCCTACCATTTTTATCCAGTTTGGCCATGTATTTATGTTGCGGGTACGTATTTTTTTTTATGAAGCAATGATACATAACTTGGGTATTTAGCTACTGTATATTTCAGTGATTTTCTGCAGGTTATATGCGTACAAAATATTGGTGACGTGGACGGTCTCATCGGCGGGCTAGCCATGCCGCCTTGTATCGTAGTAATTTGCCAGTTAGCTCTCTGCATACAAAATATTGGTGCTTTGGTAGTTCCAGACATATAGGAGAGTCCAAAGATATGGTGCTAAGCTTTGTTGGCGCACGCTCGATTGCAATAACTATATGTCTTATTATTAGCTGAATAATGGTTTATTTTAGTGGTATTTTGCTATTGGATACCGTGGCCTGATTCCTCAAGAGGTTGGGAGGCAACAAATCTGATACAGGCATACAGCTGACTAATGTACAGTATGGTGAAATAATGTTGTTCAAATAATATTGTTTTAGATTTAAATTAATGATAGATATGGTCATTTGGTTGCACGGGTATTCCTTTAAAAATAATTCGTTGCAACGCACAGGCACTATACTAGTACCTTTTAGGAGTTGGAAAACATCATATTTTTTAGAAAAAATAATATTAGAAACTCTTGGAGATGCTTTGGGCAGACTGCGAAGAACTAATAGGGAGATGATGAGTGTTTGATTATTGAGAAAATTATCTATGAGGTCAAAAAAAATACCTGGCTTTCTTTCATGGCCCTTTTTTGACAAAAACTTAACTCGGACGTGGCCTTTCAGTTATTTTAGGCACTTAATGATGTTAAGGGAGGGGTCAAATGACAAAAAGAAATGATTAAAGTTCCGAGTTCAATCTGATTCAGATTTGGAGCAATATTAAGCATGGTTTTAACATTTTCATAACTGTATTTTTTTTTACAATTATGCAAAAATTTTCATAATAGTAACATTTCTCCAAACCTAAAATAGCCAACTGAACTCTGAACGTTAATCATTTTCTCGCCAGTGGTAAATTGGTCATTTTACCCCTCATTCAACACCATTAAGTGTCTAAACTAACTGAAAGATCATATATAGATAATTGAATTTAGTGTTTGGGGCTCATAGGTAAGTTCAAATAAAAAAGAACCATGAAAGAATGCTGGACTTTTTTGGGGCCACATAGGTAGTTTTCTCTTGATTATTTTGAAGCTCGTTGTGGGTGGTGGTAGATTCTGATGACAAGTATGCGATGTAGCCTGTTGTCAGATGTGATCTTTAGCTATAGGAGCAGAGAGCTTATTTTGCGTAGCAGCAAGTTCAATACCGGTGCTTTCCCTAGCCCGTCAGTTACCCAAATGATATTCTATAACTCAGAGAAATTCCAGTTATATTCTTGTGCACATCATATTACAGTCGGATGCTAATCACGAATGCACAGAACAAAATCAAGAAGCATCCAAAAAGAGCCTAAAGTCAAAGAAGAAGTCGAAAGAAAGAACGAAACACCACAGCCCACGTGGCAGATTGCACTTATCCGTTTGTTGTCACCGTTGATCGCACGATCAAACTAGCAGGTTTTATCCTTGGGCCTTTGGATTTTGTTTATTTGTTTGTTTGTTTGTACAGGACTACAGGTGGATGTGTTCGTAAGCTCAGCGTGTCCTTGTTTATATCTTATTCTTGACGACCGCCTTCATTTCTTCGATGTGATTCTCTATAGTCCACCTTTTTTTTTTCTCCAAATAATACAAAGACAAAGATCCGGGTTTTTCTCAATGCTTAGAGGGAAAGAAAGTTGCAGCTCTACTACTATTCTCGATAACAGCAAGTCCAAGTACTTCATCGACTGGTCTTGTTGCTTTTCTGTTTACCTTTGGTGGTGTGCCTTTTATCAGTTCTGCTGTGAAGTTTTTGTTGAGCTAAGAGCAACATTAACAGCCTCTTTATATTCTTTCTAGCTGTTATGAATAAAGATTTTGGTGGAAAAAGATACCCCAATAGCTACTTAATTAGCTCTTCAAACATAATTATATTCGTCTAGATTTCTCACTAGCTAAAGAATAAAGATGAAGAACGGAGTTGGCTCTCTACACACATACAACTGATGTCCAACAAGCTTCTTCAAAACTTAGATCTCTTTTTCCTTTTGACTCGAAAGATACTCCCAGATATTTATTTGTTTACCGTTCACAGCAAACACTCTCTATTCCTCTTTCCAATTTATCTATTCACTTAAACATCAAACAAATACTCATAGTCCAAACATCCATAAATCCCAAGCCTCTACAGTATTTAGGTCTGTTCAAAGTCTCCCACCCCACGGGGAAAGGTGATTTTTCGCTCACAAAGTTCAGCTGCCCTCTAAATAGCTTACAATCACTTATTTCCTCTGTCCATTTGAATATGCAGTTATAGAAAACGTGCCAATTAAACTTTGTCAACTTTGAACAAGTTTATACCAAAAAGTATAAACATTTATATCTCGAAATAAATTTATTATGAAAACATATTTTATATTTGTTTCATAAGAGTTAGTATTTTTTTATATAATTTTAGTCAAAGTTTACGATTGTTGACTTCTCGAGATACGAGAAATTGCATATTCATGTGGACGGAGGGAGTACAAGTACTCCAAGATATTTTAGTAATTTTTCTTATAAATAGCTTGCGACTTAAAATCCAAATCTAAATTAAAACAAATAGGATATAAGCTAAAAAACAACTTCCACCAACCTACATTAGATTTGTGGGTCAGTGTCACCAAGCGACCAAAATACATTGAATTTTGAAGAAACTACTTGCATATGGAACCTAAACTCTACCTCATTCTCGGGAGTGAATGAGAGGGACCACAAAGATCAAGATGTGCCGGTGACTGAGGCCCATGAGTTGCAACTTGTAACTAAAACACTATAGCAGCATTTTATTTTAATAAGTGTTCAATCATGTCCCAAGAAGGATTAAAAAATTCGTGAGATAACATAATACTCTATACATGTGTCGTAAAATTGATGTGACTAATTGGCATGGAAGTGGGAGGAGATTTAAACAGGGCCTGAGCTTCTAACCATCTGGAATGCCAAAACAATTCCGTCTTTCAATTGTGGATCTGCGCACCTGTTGCATGCAGCTGCCAAACGTGTTTTTGTCAATGGCATAAACCGGCGGTAGCTCCATACCATTCCAGGCTCTCGTTCACGACAGTTCCAGACAAAACCACAACCAGGAGCAGCAGCCGTGGGCTCCCCTGTCGGTTGGGCGTTGATTGGGCCCCTACCACTACCAGTAGTAATGTGACAGATGGGCTGAGGCGGACGTTATCATCATCTCATCGATCTCTTTGCCGTCGCCCATACAACATGTGCCGAATTTTGGCTATCACCCTCTTCTTTAGACTGAAAAATAAACGCTGATTTTAACTCGTGCTGATTTATTATGAGAGAAAAATACTATTTCGTGGCTGAAAATAAACGCTGATTGGTCAAAAGAACAAGTTGTATATCCTTCACCCATAAATACCATTGTGTTGCCTTGGAGCATGAGGAGGTGGGCGAGCGTGCCGTGCCGAGCATGAAGGTGGTGGTGACGGGCGCGACGGGGTTCATGGGCGGCCGCCTGTGCGCGGCGCTGGCCGACGCCGGCCACCGCGTGCGCGCCTTCGCGCTCCCGGGCGTCGACGTCTCCGGTCTCCCACCAGCCGTCGAGGTGGCCTACGGAGACGTCACCGACGAGGAGTCGCTCGCCGCCGCCTTCAGCGGGTGCGACGCCCTGTTCCACGCCGCCGCCGCCGTCGAGGCGTGGCTCCCCGACGCCTCTGTCTTCCACACCGTAAGAACACTATAAGACACGTACGATTGTTACTGTATATATACGTACATACCGGAACATGCATGCATGGTTTTGGTGGTTTATGGACTGGTGTGGAACTCCATTTTCTTACCATTTCACTGATTCCCATTTGCGGTATGTATATAGTATAAACATTTTGGTGCCATCTCCTTCCGGGCTTCCGGCTTTAACTCCCCCTGCTTGGCGGCGGCCCTCTAGGAAGCCTGAACCTCAAACCCTTCCTAGTTCCCACCATAGTGTAGTCAATTGAGTAATTTGTACCGACACGAGCTCTCTACGTGTGTGCTCGTAAAAGTAAATACGAGTTGTCTACCATTGTGCACATATATGTAAACATATATATATATATATGAACACTAGCTCTGTTCGCTGAAAGTTTAAAGTTGAAGGCTGAAAGCTTAAAGCTGATTTCTTGTGAAAGAAAAATACTGTTTCAGAGATGAAAAGAAGCCGAAATAAGCTGCTTATAAGCTCAAAAGATTGCATTTATATATATATATATATATATATATATATATATATATATATATATATATATATATATATCTATCGTATTGCACATATATTATAATTCAGTCTTTCCATTCTAAATTATAAAACGTTTATTTAGATACATTGTATTTAGATACATAGTAAAAATAATGTAATTAGAATAGTCAAAATATCTTATGATTTAGAACAGAGAAATATATGCGAGAGAAAGGAAAAAAAGGAAACTATTGTCTTTAATTTGTATCACGTCATCATCTTAATTGTAGTCGATATAAAAACATATGGTACATCCTACATCTCAGTCTACGTGGGAATGCGTATACCAGACAAGTTCTTTAGGCGATCTTTAATTGTGAGTTTCATGAGAGTTTCGTGTAGAAGATAAAAAATTAATGGGATGAAATAAATTTTTTGAGGATAAAACTGATCTACTATATTTCCAACACATTATATGGAAACTGGGAGGTGAAATTCAGTGCTGATACCGGGCATCCCTAATGGTTCTTAAATAGCTAGTATGAAAAAAAATCTCTATCAAGGGGAGAGATCATATAGTTAGCGGCTAATCTCCGAGAAACAATTTTTTCACAGCTCACCTAAACCTCCATTACAATGTCCTTTTTATTATTATTATTTTGTAAGTTTTATTTAGCTAGTTATTTGCAAGTTAAAAATTCCCTAAAACAAAAAACTCTAGCATCATTAGAAAGGTGCATGCACTTACTGCTGCAGTTATTATTAACAGGTAAACGTTGGGGGACTTGAGAATGTATTAAAGGCTGCCAAGAGAACGCCAGAGTTGAAGAAGATAGTGTACACATCGTCATACTTCGCAATTGGGCCAACGGATGGTTGTGTCGCCAATGAAAAACAGGTATAAACTCGTATTCATGTAGTTTAGATTATCACCATTCTTTAAAAAAAAAACCTTGACCAGACTAAGAGAAACTATGTGATTTTTCATTAAAAAATAAAATAAACACCCAAAAGATAAGCTAAGAGAAGATTTAAAACTGGGTAGAATAATAATTGCAACTAGATAATATCTCGCGTATTGCTACAGAGATTTTTTATATTGTATATGTGATTACTGAAGGAGAAATATTCTTTTGCTGTTTGTGATTTTAGCTTAGAATATTAATTGATGGCAAAAGAAAAGCTAACATCACCGTATCGGATATTATAATATTTCTATCCATAGAATATGGACACGGAGGCTAAACTCCGTGAGACCTACCAGCTAAAAATCATCCTCCTCACGGTCTCTCTCATCCACGTACGGCATCTTTATCCTCTCGAAACTCCTCTTCGCATCTCGGTCATGGTCACATCTCACATGGACGAGTGCTCATGTGACAGCGTTAGACGTACGGCACGGCAATGACGGCGACCCGCGCAAGAGCTTGGTTGGCCGGCCCGCTCGCCATCGCCACAAAGGAGAAAGGACGCGATTGGTTGGCCGGCCCAGCGGCCTAGCTCGCGCGACGACGCAACTTATAATACGCTAATCAAGCAACTTAACTATAGTAACTCCAATCAGAAAATCAAGCGAATCAAGCAACCTATTTCTGTCCCTCGTACTGCCAAGTTAATACGCTAGCGCGACTTTTAGTTTTAGCCATCAATTTCAAATTAGGCTCCAGATACTGAAACTGGATCACATTTGTTATTCGCATCTTCATGTTTATGCAGAAGTGCTTTTACAAGTTACTACATGGTAGTGCAAAATTGTGACATTGTTGAATTGCTTTTAAATCTCAGATTCATCCAGGGAAATCATTTTGCACAGAGTATGAGAAATCAAAGTTTCTAGCAGATAGAATTGCACTGAAAGCAGCAGCAGAGGGGGCACCAATCACCATTGTCTACCCAGGCGTTATGTATGGCCCTGGAACGCTTACATCTGGAAATCTTGTTTGCCGCGTTGTAAGAGAACTTTCCCCTTTTTTGTTGCTGTGACAAATGGATACATAAGTAAATGATCTAGCTAAGTCTATTACATTACAGCCATAAGAAATTAAGAAGAACCTGAACAAGATATTCTTGCAGTTAATCGAAAGGTTCAACGGGCGTCTACCTGGTTACATAGGGCACGGGTATGACAGGGAGTCATTCGTCCATGTCGATGATGTTGTCAAAGGGCAAATAGCAGCCATGGAGAAGGGCAGAGTGGGCGAAAGATATCTGCTCACTGGAGAGAACGCATCGTTCGTGCAGCTTTTCAACCTGGCTGCGAATCTCAAAAACACAAAGCCACCCAAATTCCACATACCTCTATGGCTGCTTGCAATCTATGGGTGGATTTCAGTTTTTGTTGCTCGCATCACCGGAAAACCCCCACTTATCAGTTATCCTGTATGTCCATCATTCTCCATTCTAAATGTTCAATTTTACTATCTGCAGATAACCATGCTTTGTGTTGATATATTGTTGGTCCATAATCTGTACATTATTACAGGGAGTGGAGTGTCTCAGACATCAGTGGGCTTACTCATGCGACAAGGCCAAGAGGGAGTTGGGCTATAGTCCACGAAGCTTAACTGAGGGCTTAGCAGAGACGCTCTTGTGGCTGAAGAATGAAAAATTGATCAAGTTTTAGATATCTACCCGTTTTAATTTGAGATTCCATTTCGATAACAATGTCATCCTAAAGAACTTGTATATATATAAAACATGGAAAAACAAGTTGCTGAGAGAAGTTCATGTCATAAGGTAATGCTGCAGTGGCCACATAAAGGTGGAAATGCAGGGTCAAGTGGTGATTTTTCTTGGTGTCTCCTCTAGTTTCCATGGATATTTTTACAGGGCTTGCCAAGAAAACTGTGGCTCTGTTCGCTTAGAACTTACTACTGGCCAACATCAGCCAACTACAAACCATTCAGTAATATTTTTCTCTCACAACAATCAACCAGTTAACCATACAACCCAGCCAGCCAAA
This sequence comes from Eremochloa ophiuroides, assembly GCA_038502445.1. Classification (NCBI taxonomy): domain Eukaryota; kingdom Viridiplantae; phylum Streptophyta; class Magnoliopsida; order Poales; family Poaceae; genus Eremochloa; species Eremochloa ophiuroides. Next base: position 106,346,708 of record JAHLJS010000002.1, on the reverse strand, counting down.
CAGAGCCTATGATTTATACTGTAATAAAAGTAATTTTTAGACAAAAATACATATTGTAAAAATAAAATCAGGTTGAAAGCCCAACCAAAGGAGGCCTAAATGCTTCATTCAGAGCGCGCACGATTTGGTGCTACGGCGCGCGCACCACCACGACGTTCGATTCTCCCCAACAGTCATCCAATTCGCTCCATAGCTCCGCGAAGACGTGCACACCACGACGGTTGTCCGATTCTCCCCAACAGTCGTCCGATTCACTCCGCTGACGCTCCACGACGGCACGCACACCGCAGACGCTCCCTTGCCCTTGCCCGCACCCGGCCGCCATGAGGAAGAAGAGGAGCTCGCCGACGTCAGCTCGAAGACAAAGAAGACGACCAGCTGCCATGAGAAAGAAGAGGGGTGGGAAGGGGCTCGCCGACGTCAGCTCACAGACGAATATATTCCTATATGAATATTGAAGTTTCAAGAAGAGCATGTCTTAGGAGAAAAAGAGTCATTGAATAACTTTATAATGAATAACATGATATGTTTGTGTATATCATAGTAATCCCTCATGAAGTAGAGAACATATCTCATAAAGGAGAAATGTTATTCGCTAAGAACGAGAACAACTTTGAAGGAATTAATCCACGAATGGTTTACAGGTCACATCATTAACACTTGAAGTGAATTTAGACCCGAGAGAAGATAAATGAGGAATTCTAAATACGAGGAAGGTGTCATACAAACACTTAGAAAGTGTATATTGTAAAGTCAACAAGAAGTATTGATATCCTCTGAACACCATGGAAGGTATAACAATAATGGTGATTTTGGCAATTGAGTTATCCCCCTAATTTCCAAGTGTAAGACTAGATTTTATTATTTAGTGGTACAATCAAAATTCCGAAGATTGGTAGAACAAATAATTTGAAAATACACTATATAATAATTATAAGTATTCAAACTCTAGTATAAGTTTGATGCACTATCTAGAATATATTGAATATTGTAACTTATTTACCCCCATAATCCTCTGAAAAGATTCATTACCTTAAAAGATAAAATTTATTTGTTTTGCACAACTAATAAGTGGTCATTATTCATGAAGCATATTGCTCTTATTTATACTCATTATATTTCATAGAAGAATTATGAGCCACTTTTGAAACATATAGTATTGTGGTATTGCACACCATTAATTAAGCACATATTTATGAAAAGTGTGATCTGACCATGAAGTTCAAAGTATGACTTTTGTGATGTGGGGCATATTCGATTAAATCTACCTTAAAGGTAGACCATTGAAATTACAAAGATCATGTAAATCACATTTTCTACAACATTAAAGTTTGTGCATAGATCATGAAGATCAACATCTATTCATGAAGAATAGAATATCCTGAAGAATATATGACAAAAAGCTTAAGTGTTGTACTCCTTTTTATATGTGAGCTTTTACATAAAGGTTTCTCACATAAGGTTTTAGTGAGGCAACATGTGCAATTCAATTAACTAGTGTGATGTACTCTCCAAGAACCATTTTCCCACTGGGTTTTTAGTTAAAGTTTTTAACGAGGCATGTGCATATATATTATGGTAATCGCTCGACGGGGTGTTGTAAAACATATGGACTCTATCCTATAAGGAAAGGAGAAGGGAGAAATCCTAATTAGTGTGTTTGTATATGGGCTCCTACAAAAATTCTTAGACCTTAGCGGGACTATATATATGTGGAAGCTCTATGCTGTAGTTATCAATATTCAGATGAATAAGGAATAGCCTCCATACCTACCTACCTTGTGTCTATTTGTTTTTTCTTTATTATTCCTATCTTCAATAAAAAAACGCAGTACGAACATACTATGAGCAAACAAACCCACTAAAGAGCCCAAAGATGATTTCTAATTCTAGCAAGTTTCTACAACTAAAACATATGAACTTAATGAACAAATTGGTTCTGTTTTTTAATTCCTCTTCTATCTTTGTTTGCATTTTTTTGATAGAATTAAAATACATTAAGATTATGCACATGAGCACATCTATCTAATAATCTAAAAGAGAAAAATAAAGAAAAGGTTGTGTGAGGAATGTTAGACATGTGACCGACAGATATATTTGCAATAACTATGTTTTTTTAAAGTATATTTTAAATTTCCTTAAAACTTAAGAGTATATGTTTTTTCAAGACTAGAGAGATGGCCGACAAACTTTCCTTTTGCTTTCGACGAACTAGGCCACGCCAAGACGCTTGTAAGACCCTGTCATCACGTTTGCAAGCGACCAGCGAGGTCCTGCGACTGTCATGCCGCGCCGTCTTGGACGCATGCATTTGCAATGCAATGCTCGGCTTCGGCGATGAGAGCCACACCTGCCTGGCCCTAGGCGCCTGTCGTCGTGTCGTCGGAACAGTGTGCCCTTTGGGCCTTGAACTGCAATCATACCATTGCACCATGCCCTTTTGCACTGCAGCGGAGCTTTTTTCATTTTTTTTTCCAAAATTTTTTCTTCCAGTCGTCTTATCAATTCCTTCCAATACAATATATTCACTTCCACCAGAATGACTGGTTTGCTTCAGAGTATCAGTTGTAGGACAGTGTTTAGTCTCACGAAATTAGCATCATCAAAATCAGCACTTATTTTTAGCTCCAGTGAGCAGAGCCCGTCAGGATAAGTATGTGTTTTTTCTATATTTATACATAATAATAAACGATAAAATTTCTCTCTACTTTTATGTTCATCTCCCTTTAACTATGGAATAATATAAATTTTTTTCGACTGAACTTATATATAATAATCCCTACTCGTACGAGTTAAAATAAAATATCTCTTGTCTAACGTGAGCAAGTGCGTGACACGAAGTGCGATTCCAAAATTTTAGGCTAAGACTACTGATCCTACGCGATTTCATTAGAGACTCAAAACAAAAGTTTACATACAACTCGTACACCTACAAAATAAATAGGAGCCGGCTAACATACGGCCGGTCATAAAATAGTATATTCGCACGGCCTATCTATTTTTAGTAAGAATAATTATTCTATAGTTTTTTGTTTCGCAAGGATGTATTTTTTACATTAATAAACTATCCTAGCACCGTCTGTACGCCTCAGCGCCCCCTGGAACCTTCTCGTCTCCATGTTTCTCCTTTTTTGTATTTTTATTCCAGCAAACAACACGGTACGTCCAAAAAGCAGCATAATTACATAAATCTCCACCTGCTTTGCTTTTCTCCTTTCAGCACGCAAAACAATTCAATTATTTTTGTATCACCTGATATCAAACTTGTTACTATATGCAAATATGACGAAACTAATAAAAGCAATTCAGTTCTTTTTTATAAGCAATTCATATGTTTTGCTTAAGCAAATCAATTAAAAAAAATTGTAATACAGTTCCTGCTGCTTACTTCATAAGTAGACCTGATTCTTACATGTTTCTATTGCTTATTGTATAGATATACATCTTAAGTTGTTCTTGTATTAGCTGCTGCAATGGTTACTCCTATTTTAATATCAAACCATGTTCATTTGATGCTTGATGGCCTCACACCTGTAATTAAATAGAAGTTACCATAAGTACATAGAAGATAGTGAGAAACTACACTAAAAGAAGATTCTGTTACTACATAGAAGATAAGCACATAAAATGACCTAGCCTCCAATTTCAACTGCAGTAAAAGAAGACTCTGTTACTATAAACCAATTCAGTTGGTTTGCATCACCTGAAAATCTGCTACAAGCTTAATTTCCCTGTATGCTTAAAAATCAGAAACTCACATGAAGAAGATATGAGTAATCGGCCTGCTTGTCTACAATTATTTGGTTGTGGTTGCAGCTTATTATACTTATACCTCTGGTATATTTTAGTTTATTTTTGAAGTAAACTAGTAGCAGCCGGCTAAAAAAAGACGGTTGTGCTTCTCTTAGGCAATTTAAAGGTCATAATTAGACGACAATGTATTCTTAAGATTACCAAGCACTAAAAAAAGAGCTTAGTAGGTCATGAAAAAGGATAAATAAATCAATACAAACAGCAAGCAGCTGTAAAGTAGCTAGAGAGAACATGGCAAGCGGCTATTCAAACCTGAAAGAAAACAGAGCTAAACTATGTAGTGCCAAAAACGTTGCTTATGCTGCCCAATAGTGGACTAGATGAGACTGTAGTTGCTATGACCTACAGATAAGAACTGAAGCAACCAATCCTGACTTGTTTTTCCAAGTTAGGCAATAATAATGCTAAGCGTTAGGCAATAATAGGTTATAAATTAGGCAAGACATTGTACTTGATTAAGCAATAATTAATAATTTATAACCGGAAATGTGCGGTCAACGACAAGGCTGTGCTCGCACCACGGGACAGGGGCACTGCTGCAAGGCATACAACAGAGAACTGCAAAAAGGCGGGGGTTTGTCAGGGTGAAATCCAATGCAGTCGTCACAAAAAGAAGTCTGCAGGTGAAATAGAAAGCAAAAAAGAAACAAGAAAACTAATATTGTTGCCTATCCAGTGTTATGTTATTGCTGATATGAACCCTTATTATTGCCTATGCATTTCTGTATTGTTGATTAAACATAATATATTAAGTTGGGCATGTGTACTAGCCTCATTTGACATGGCACTGGGTGTATTCGATGATACAAATCTCTGAATATCATCCTTCTGGAATAGTGATTCATGTGCAGTTGAATCTCGTGTTCATTTGAGCTGACCACATAGAGCATCCCGTAAATGTGCAGTGAATTTCCTTTATTGTGAAAAACATGAAACATATATGGAATAGTATGCCAAAATTTAATAGCAAGAATGAAAAACATTATAGTTAAATGCCTACAATATGACAATACAATAAGGGCGACTAACTCAATAATGTAGTACATCCAATATTTCCATGTATGCTCAGAAAAAAAAAACTATGCTCAGAAATAAAAAAAACACACATGAAGCAAGGGGAACTAGCTCAATTATACAATGTTGAAATGTTTGTGTTCTGCAAGATTCGTTATTCACCAAGAAAGCTAGAGTATTCACAAACTTACATGCTACACTAGTGCTGAAACCATGCTGCTTTGGCATAATAAGTTGGTGGAAATATCAAACTAAATTTCTTGTTCATGGAAAGAGTTGTAAAACCTAGCATATTATAGGGATTTGCATAAAAATAGCATCTATTTAGGCAAAAGTTGTGAGCCTTATTATGAAGATCCAAAGCAGTTTGTACTAGTAATCCTAGTATCAAGTAGCAGATTGTAGGTACTTTAATATCCTAGCAAAACAGCATCTATAGGGATTTGCTAGTTTGGTACATGGACCTACCAAAGCAGGGTCAGTTTGTAGAGCTCAAGCACAAGGCCACCAGAGAACAACAAAGCTTCTTAACTTTCTCTAAATCTGCATGAGGAAAGGATGATATTATCTTGGCAATCTCTATTAGAGCTCCAGATTTTCTCTGAAACCATTTGTGTAAATTTGTTTTAGCAATCAGCAACAATAATCTTTTGAACTTCAAATCCATGTAAGCACGTGCCTTTAATATAGTGCTTGTACTCAGACTCCTGTTCTGGCCCTGCATGAGTTAATTTATTTTCTTAAAATGAATGAAGGCAGAAGAAGATACGAATCTTGAAATTAATACACGGCAAGCTCTTCTTTTGCAAAATAGGTTACCATGCCATAGGGTCTTCTTCAGTCAGCACGCGTTAGTAGCTATAGGTATTGTAGTATCCTAGTTATTACTAGCTAATTACCTGCCCTTGCAGGCAACTAAAAATACAGGAAGAAATTAGTGGAACAACCCCAACTAATCAATCTTGAGCATGCTGCTGCTGTACGAAGGTGTCAAATATTACTTCAACCATCCAATCAATATTTTAGAAAATGCCAAAATCAACGGATCCAAAACTATGAGCATTAGACGAGCAAGACAAAGCAACAAATAATCGCTTAGATCCTACTGCAAACAAAGATATGAGGGTGAGTTAGGACGACAGGAGTAAGAAGAGATGAGATTGAGGGTGCGCTCACCAAATCTGACGCGGAACGTAGAGCAGGGGCAGATAGGGCGGACACCGGAGGGACGAGGTATGCTGCCGTTGAGGGACAAGCCCGAGCTCCGCATCTGGTGGGAGGAAGATGGAGGAGGGCGCTTCCACCGAAGGAGCTCCGGCCAGAGGGGCTCCGTCACCGAAGAGGTCCACCACCGGAGGGGGACTCGAGCACCGCAACCGGTGCGGGGAGATGGAGGGGGATTCGCACCGGGCTCCATCGCCGGAGGGGGCTCGAGCGCCGTAGTGGGTGCAGGGGAGATGGGGACGGCGATGGTGGTGGAGGGAGCCAGAAGAGAGACGGGAGAAGAGACAGGTCGCGGTGGGAAATGGCCGATCCAGAAAGAGAGGACTGCCTGCGAGACATTATTCTTGTCATTCCGATGCTCTATGGACGACGGATGCAGCAGGCCGTGCCGAACAATCAAAAGACGGTCAGCTGTAATAGAGTCTTTACCAAATAAATATTAATAGGGTAGAAGATAAATTATGTAGAAACTCCAACTCAAATAAAAAAAGAATCGCAAATCGAATAAAATATGGAGCACAAGATTTCTCCTTGGATTTGATTCTGTTTCTACGTAATTCTTTCATGCCAGTGCCTTGGACATCGGTTGTGCACTTACGGCATGTACACCGCCCGTCTACGAGTCGTCCTCAAACCGATGATTTTTTGCAAAAATCCCCCTAAACCCTCTGTAGACGGCCTCTCCGTCGGTTGATGAAGAGACGAGGCCCGACTCGTGGCCCAACGCTGCGAAGACGGTGAAACTCGCGTTGTACGACCGCCTCGTTGTTTGTATTTTTAACATCACTTCATGTTAAGTTGTCAACTCTAACATGATGCTAAAAATCATTGGTAAAATAATCTACACAAGCCATCTAAAAATATAACACTATAGAATATATCCGCAAACGCACAGATAATTCTCCTATTATAGCACTTCACCCGGTAAGTATTCCGAGTATCGTTGATTTATTTTATGCCAAAAGAATAAAGCGGCATTGTACTCATTAGGATAATCTACTAGAATATTTGAAAAGATAATAAATGTGCAAACCTATGATAGCCAGTAACTCTAATGCTTTAGCGATAATAAGTCAATAATAATATGATAAATGATAACTGAGTAAATAAGGTAAATGGTATTCCAGAGATAGAATATAGAGACCCACTAATGAAGTAAAGACAATCTCGAGATTCGGCTAAAATAAAGGAAACCTATATAATTACCAAATATAAAGTCTACAGCCTACGCTACATTAGACATCTTCATTTATAGGAGAACCGACTCAGAAAACATCATAAGGAGCATCATCTAATGAGAATATTAAGACATAAGGGTCACCTCCTTCGCGACCGCGCTCTGCTAGTCCTACGCACGGGGGTGGACTACAAAGGAACCAACGCAGCTGTCACCTACGCGGACTACCACACGACCCAACACGTCAGGGTGACTCCGTAGGTACGTAAAATATCTAGACACCACGTCTACATAATACGCACCACCAAACTCACTCGAGTACTGAATTAGGCGCTTTACGATCCTATGACAATAATCATCACCAATCACAACTATATCGAATATGCAACAAGAATAAACTAAGAACGGAATAAATAGCAATATATTAAAATAGAGCAAAGTCATAATGAGATACAAAATAATATTACCGACCTCCAGATGAACAGATCTGGAATACCGAGCGTAGCGTCCAACTCTACTTGAATCTTGCTAGACGCCTAAACTATGAACTTGAAAAACTAGAACTCTATTTCTAATCTCTGGAAACCCTAACTTCTGTCTACTCTTGACAAATGAGCAAGAGGAATGAATTGGTGTTTTGGGAGAGGGGTCTACTCTTTTATTTATAGCCCGGTGGGGTGAACGTGCGCCATTGGATCAAATCGACTTAAACATAGGGCCCAGATGAATCCTCGGAGGCGGTGGATGAAGACTCCAGAAGGCGGCGGCAAACCCTAGAGGCCGGCCCCCCCTGTGGGGCCGGTCGGCCCCACTCTGGTGGGTCTCGGGCCCCGGTGCTTCGAGTGTGTTCTGGACTCTTCTTTCTTGCCGATTAAGTTTGTTTCCGTCACGATCAAGTGTCGTGGTAATTATGCTCTTTAATCCTTCTTTTAAGCTTTTCTGGAAAATCCCATGGAAAATAGACAATTCACCAAAACTCGTAGAATCTGTCAGTAATAACCCCTATGTTGCTAGTATTGTCCTTTTCCATGCATTAGTTGACGGTATAAAATTGATGCTTAACGACCGTCAACAATACCCCCAAGCTAAGTCATTGCCAGTCCCTTAGCAAAGTTGACTTGAAATGATTTATTCAGAGTTTCATTAAAATGTATAACTTCTAACAAGTACTTAAATATTTAAACAGAAATTCTTTCTAGATTGTAGTTCATCGATCTACCCTTTCAAACTTATTCCTACTCTTTTAAATCGTGGGGCTTTTAAACTAAATCTTGGGTAATTGAGAGATAGAATAATTAAGCAAGCATTATGTCTTTCATCCTTTATTTCAACTATTGCTCCAGAGTTTTATATAATTTTGATTTAGAAAATAATGAGAGTCTATTAATAAGATTATAGAGGACTACTAAGCTATACACCACGATTGAATGTGCAAGTGTGATAAAATTTTATTTTCGAGCTCATATGCATTATCTCCCCCATCGGATACTTTTTGTACCCATTTTTTTCTCTCAGGCGGGTGTCTTTGCACCCATTGTTTTCTCTCTGATTTTTTTGGCACATACCCTTTTGATATGGCATCTTTTAGACTCATACTTCTTTGGTATGTCATCTTTTAATTTTATAAACCATACTTTCTTTTGGACTTTTAAGAGAGAGACTTGTGCATAGAGTAAAAACTTTAGTGTATGTGAATTCAATCATGAATGTATAACAAAATAGTCTACTTAAATCATATTAGCAGAACACTTTTATTATATTCATTTTGATTTTGATTTTTGGAAATATCTGGAGCTTTGGTGTCACTCAGAATGAAATACATAGCAGCTCAAACCTTCTTATGTCATATCCGTCAATTTCTTAGATCTAAGTTTTAATGCTACCCACAGATGTCAAGTTTCAGAATAATTTATCATGGTAGACAAACTTTATGTAATTCACAGGAGAATTTAAATTTAAACACTAAGCATTTGCGGAAAATTATTTTTAAGCAATTCAATTATCTTTTTGATTTTTCTCTAGCTTCAAGTTCTACTTTATTCTAAAGACAAATTTAATGCGAAATTTAAAGCAACCTTAATTATACAATCTACTTTTTTATTATTTATTATTTTTTTTAGTAATATTAAAATTGACAGAATTGATAGACTGAAATAAATACTGAAATAACTGGTATAATACGTATAGGTGAGGGGTGTGAAAGGATCAAGGATGCCCAAGAGGGGGGGTGAATTGGGCAACTAATAATTTTTCGAAACACAATTCAACCTATCGCAATTTGCCCAATGTCACCCCACAAGTGCTTGTGACAATTCTATTCCTAAAACAAGTTATGCAACCTAGAGCCAAGTCCTATCACAAGTATGCTACTCTAGGAAAGTAGTGAACACAAAGGAAATGCGGGTATATAAAGGGTTAAAAAGACAAATCCGTTTTTCCCGAGGTATCGAAGAGTCGGCACTCCCCACTAGTCCTCGTTGGAGCACCCGCGCAAGGGTGTAGCTCCCCCTTGATCTTCGCAAAGACCAAGTGCTCTCTACGGGCTGATCCTTTGCCACTCCGGCGCGGTGGATCGCCCACAACCGCTCACAACTTCGACTTGGGCCGCCCACAAGCTCTCCAAGCGGTCACCAAGCCACCGATCGTCACCAAACCGTCTAGGTGATGCCGATCACCAAGAGTAACAAGCTTAGACTCTCACTTGACCAAGAACAAGGCCAAAGAGGGTGATGGATGCACACAAGTCACTCTTGATCTCTCTAGGGAAGAAGCTCACAAGCAATGGAGTTCACACTAATCTCCCTAGGGCTCTTGCTCTCTCACAAGATCAACAATGGTTCTTTCAGCTGTTAGAAATGGCAAGAGTGATAGAATGGAGGCTTTGGTGGAGTACAAATACTCACCCTCTCCAAAACTAGCCGTTTCTCACTTTCCTGCGAACCGTCGGACTCTGCCGAGGCTCGACCGTCGGACTAATTTCCACGGTCCGACTCTCACACAAACACTGCGCCCTGAACTGTGACAGAGGGGCGTCGGACCGAACTCGATGGTCCGACGCTCCTCAGTCCGACGCTTCTGCCTGCGGGCACAGTGCCTTTCAACGGCTAGTACACGGAGCAATGGTCCGACGCATACCGTCGGACCCAGTCCGACGCTCAAACTCGCTCTGGGAACCTCTCTGGAAGCGTCGGACGCTAACAGATATTAGTCCGACGCTCCCACTCGCGACGGTCCGACGCTCGCTCAAGCAACGACTGGCACCGTCGGACTGTGGAAAATGGTCCGACGCCCATCCGGCCAGGGTCCGACGCTCCCTGGCACGCTGACACTCGTCCAGGGGCTGCCACGTGTCGTCGGACTCTAGCTATTGGTCCGACGCCCATACTAGTTAGAGTCCGACGCCTCTAATTCGATCAAAACTTTGCCGAATCGAAAACTTTCCAAAACGAAGTTTGATCCTCTCTCTCTCAGGAGAAACCCTGGGCTGTCTAGAGCTATGTTGGACAAGTGTGCATCACATCTACACTCTCTAATCTTGCTCTAAGTCAAGCTACCCATCCAAACCCCTCTTAATAGTACGGTCAAGGAGAAAAAACAAAACCTAAGACTACGCCAAGTGTCTCTCAACTCCAAACGACACTTAGCACTAGCCTATCACCGTCTTGTCTTTCATCCTTTGAAAACCGAATCGATTTCCATCGCTAGGGGCTTGAACCTATATGTTATTATGACCTAACCTCTAGGTTATCCTGCAAAACACACGTTAGTCATAATAATCGTCTTGTTGTCATTAATCACCGAAACCACTAGGGCCTAGATGCTTCAATCTCCCCCTTTTTGGTGATTGATGACAACAACCTCAAATAGATTTAGAAGGAATGAGGTTTTTAAAAGTTTGATTCATATAAGCATGTGACAATAAGAGCAAAAGGGTTAGGCATGCTTATACAAATCAAGACCACAAGGTACATATAAGATAAGAAATAAGCACAAGAACCAAACGATACGCTCAAGATCGGAATGAAGTGCGGAAGCTAAGACAAGAGCGTAACCAAAAGAGAATCAAGTGACACAATATATAAACACATCCAAAAGAACAAAAGAATCAAAACCCTCTCACGCGCTCCCCCTAAATCTATGCTCTCTCCCCCTTTGGCATCAAGCACCAAAGACCTAAGACTCAGGAGGAGGAGAAGAAGCTGCAGCGTCGCGGTCGGAGGAGTGAGGTCGAAGCTCAAACTGAGAAGGGTCTTCCTCGGACTCAGAGCTCTGAACAGCCTGACCCTCTGTCGGAGCACGTGAAGGAGAAGCGGTCCGGGTCTGCTGAGCTATCTCTGTAGCTGCCGCTGTGACTACTACTGTCGCAGGCCCTGCTGAAGTCGGGAGAGGCTCTGAAGAGGCGACTGACGACGGTAGTGTCTCTGTAGTCCCAGTGGCAGGTGGAGCTGTGGTGGTGGTAACAGGCAATCTGAACTCAGGAGGTGTGGGAATGCCTGTGATCTCACTGAAAGTAGCACCCAAGCTCCTGGACACTGAGGGGCCACCTAGGTCAGGTGTGAAACCGGTGTGGATCGGAGTGAACCCCTGAGTGCCTGGCGTGGCAAACCACTGCTGAGTCTGCTGAGTAGGAGTGACAAACTGGCTCGGTAGAGAAGCTGTGCCCTGACTCTGAAGTCCACCAGACTGTATCGCTGGAGTCACTTGGGCTGCAGTGGCTGCCGGTCCAACCTGCTGGACTGGAGAGGCAGTGGCTAGGAACGGTGGGGCTCCGGTGTGCCTGATGATGTGCTCCATAAACCCAAAGGTCTGTAACTGTATCTGCTGGCTCTGGAGCTGCATCTGGAGCATCTGCTGCTGGAACTGATCCTGCCGAAGCTGAATCTGAGTGAGAGCTGCAGCCTGCTCCCTGGCAAACCGGGACTGCTCCTCTGCCTGTCGCTGCTGTGTCTGCTGTAAGGTCTGAAGAATAGCAAGCAGTGCAGGGTCTGTCTGTGAAGTCTGAGGAGCGGAGCTGGACCCACCGGCCTCCGAGTCGTGAGCTCGTGGACGTGAAGGGATGGCCCGGTAGTCCCTGTCAGAGCTGGACGAGGAGGTGTCGACGGGGTCATCGTCTGCAAGTAACTGCTCAAGCTCGCTATGGGCAACGTGCCTCATAGCCTCGTCCTGCTGCTGAACCTCTACCATGTCTGCCCCTGAAGTCTAACGACGCTGTACTCTGTGTAAAGCTCGGCTGCCACGGCGTCCGTCAATCAGAGAGGTCATCCGATATACTGGAAACTCTGTCTCAGTCTGGCGCAACTCACGAGAGATGCCTGTCCAAATCCGGTGCAACCTCCGCTCAAGGATGTGTGAGATCCAATGAGCGTAGGGGAGCTGTCGCCGAGACCTGATGCCCTCTGCTATGGTGTCCTCCATCTCACTGATAATTAGATCGGCAATGTCAAACTCAGACTGCTGGACCAGGGCACTAAGGAGCTATAGCTGTAGGTGTGTCAAACCCTCCTTGTACCCCTCCCGCGGTAAAAGAGTACGCCTCATCACGTCGTTCAGGAGACGAACGACGGGACGAAGCTCCGAAGGTGTCCTGCGGGAGCCGTCTCCGAACGGTGGTCGAAAACATGCTGCTATATGAGCAGTACCAGGTGCCAGTCCTCCGTGAGCCCTCCTCGGCGGGTCTGTCGTGGCATAGCAAATGCTGTGCAACCTGGTAGCTGACTCTGGCACTCCAAGCAGCTCTCGCAGAGCCTTCGCGTAGAGCCGGTATGGCTCTCCGCCGAAGGTGTACTGCAAGTACTCGTGGTCGGGGTCGATCCATAGGGAAGCATAGAACTCTCGGACCCACGACTCCACGTATCGGCCTGATCGGCCAAGAAGCTCTGCAAGTCCAGGCAGGTATGTCAGATATGGCCTGATCTCCTCTCCTGCTGCCTGGACTATGTCCTCTAGGGGACATACTCTATGCTGTCGCAGTCCAACTCCTGTGGCCATGAGGGCGGTGAAGAAATCCTCGTGAAGAGTGGTGTACCAGCCCTCAGAAGCTCTGGGATCTCTCTGATCCGGAAACCAGTTGGAAAGCGACGTCAGCCGGAGCTCTCTGACTTGGGCTGCAGAGATCCTCTGCAAGTCCAAGTGAACATCCGGCTCAGGCACCGGCTGAGGCTCGGAGGTAGCAGGCACCCTGGGAACTCGGTCGCCGCGCCTCTGACCAGCTGGCCGGGGTGGCACCGAAGGTCGAGTGCGGCCCGAGCGACGAAGAGGTGGAGCCTGGGCCTGCTCCCCCTGAGTAACTGCCTCCTGCTGCTCTGGCTGCCTCGGCTCGGCCACCACTAGTTGTGCTGACTCAGTCTCCGGCTGCCTCTGAGGCTGCGGCTGCTCCTCGGTCTCATCTCTGCCCGACAAACTGACAGAGATGCCTCCAATGTGTATACCCCTGCCACGCTCTGCCTCCTCTGCAGCCTGTGCTACCCTGATGGCCTGCCTCTGCTCTGCTGAAAGCCTCTTTCTCTTCTTGCTGCTTTCGACGAGAGGAGCCTTCCCCTTGTCCAAAGGTGGACGAGGAGGAGGCCTCTCGTCTCCACCTGTGCCTCCCTGACTGCGACTGACCTGCTTGCAACGAACCATCTCTGCCAACTGTCACTATCTCTCTGAAGCTGCTAGCTGACACTCAGAGGCTTGGCCTCGTTCCGTATCCGCGAGCTTGGCCCCGGATTCACTGACGCACTGCCAAACTCTCTGACCACGACAGCTGCAAGAGAGAGATAGACAGGGATACATAAGCATATATAATCTAGAGAAGAGTGATCCTAGGAAGCAAGCATAATGAGATAAGAAGGGAATAGCAAGAAACCTGCGAGAAAAGGAACCTGTGAAGGGGTAAGAGACTCTGTCGACGTGAGGCACCACAGGGAATCACACTAGGTGTAAAGCACCCCCACAAGCCGTAGAATGCCCGAGAGAAGAGTCAAACTTCAATAGAACAGCGAGGAACGCGAGGAATAATGGTTAGGGCATTTCATCGAACACCTTGAGTGCGAAGTAGATTTGAAACAGGGGATTCAAATCTTACCACCATGTGAGCAGCTGAGGAGTAGAGGGATGACGAGTTCGACAATGGGGAACTTGATTGAGCCGCGGTGATGAGCACAACGGCGGCGAGAAAACCGGCGGCGGCGGTGCTGCTCGGTGGCGCTCGGCACGGCGACGTGCGGCTGCAGCAGGGCGCGGACGCGCGCGTGGAAGAAGGGAGGGGGTGCCCGCACGCGCGGGAAGGCCAGGCTGCCGGCGGCGAAGGCGCGGGCGAGCTGGCGGCAGAGTTTTAGGGCGCGGCGCGGCGGCGGCGGCTAACGTTAGGGCGAACGGGCGCGGCGCAGCGAGCGGTTCGGGAAGATGAACAGGAGCTGACAGCGGGGCCCCACGCGACAGAGAAAGAAAAGAACTGAGGCGCGCCTTCGAACCGACCGTTGGACCATTACTGTGCAAGCGTCGGACCAATACTCCGCAGAGTCCGACGCTTCCAGTAAGCTCCAGCGGCCGTCGGACTTAGTCCGACGCCCCACGTCGGACCAATACTTTCGGTCCGACGCCGTGAACGCGGCGTGAACGCGGCGCGACACGGCGTGAACCCTCTTAACCAAAAGTCCGACGCCTGAAAATTTCCGTCCGACGCTACGTCCGACGCTTCCTTCGGCTTTGCCGTCCACCGTCGGACTGAGGTTGAAAGTCCGACGCTGTGAAATCCAGCGTCCGACGCCTCGGACAACACGGAAAGGGACCGTCGGACTGAGGCTATTGGTCCGACGCTTGGAAAATCAGCGTCCGACGCCTCGGTCCGACGCCCTAAAACCTGTTTTCTTCCAAATTTCTTCATGCCGACTCTTCCCAACTAAGTTCCAACCCCAATAAGAGTCAAATAAACACCAGTTGGAACCAGTATGAGAGGCCCTCTCTCAAACCCTCAATTTTTCAAATATTTTGCCTTAGGCATATGTGAATTTTATGAAGATAGGCAATGAAATTCATAAACAAAACGACAAAACAACAATCATGCAATATGCAATGCAAATTCACGTAAATTAAACTAGTTGTTGTCAAGTTTTTCCTCGGGTAAGCTTCTTCACACGCTTTTAGGCGGTTATCTTAACCGAGTTAGACAAACCCTACGTGCAATTCAATGTTAGACATGTTTTATGTTACAATGCAATGCACATGACAACACAACATCATCTTTTAGTGAAGTTGCTTAGATCAAGGCAATTAAGTTCATTCCTTAGAGTACAAAAGCGTGCCTCTTCCAATGGTTTAGTGAAAATGTCCGCCAAGTTATCATCCGTTCTCACTCCCTCAAAGGAAATGTCACCCTTGGCAACGTGATCTCTAAGAAAGTGATGACGGATGTCAATGTGCTTTGTGCGGGAGTGTTGAACCGGGTTATTTGCAAGTTTTACCGCACTCTCGTTGTCACACAACAAAGGCACCCTTTTTAAGTTGATTCCATAATCAAGTAGGGTTTGTTTCATATAAAGAATTTGTGCACAACAAGCACCCGCGGCAATGTATTCCGCTTCGGTTGTTGACAAGGCAACACTATTTTGTTTCTTGGAGGACCAAGAAACTAGTGATCTTCCAAGCAAATGGCACCCTCCGGATGTGCTTTTCCGGTCAATCTTGCAACCGGCATAATCCGAATCGGAATAGCCGACAAGAGTAAAGTTAGCTCCTTTGGGATACCAAAGGCCAATGCTCGGGGTGTGCTTTATGTACCTAAGGATTCTTTTTACCGCAACTAAGTGAGGTTCCTTAGGATTGGCTTGAAAGCGCGCACACATACACACACTAAACATGATGTCGGGCCTAGATGCGGTCAAATACAACAAACTACCGATCATAGAACGATAGAGAGTTTGGTCAACCGATTTACCTCCCTCATCAAGGTCGAGATGTCCATTGGTAGGCATGGGGGTCTTGATGGGCTTGCATTCTTCCATCTTGAAGCGCTTGAGGAGGTCCTTCGTGTACTTCTCTTGTGACACGAACGTCCCCTCCCTCATTTGCTTGACTTGAAAGCCGAGGAAGAATGTGAGCTCACCAATCATGGACATCTCAAACTCCTTGGACATCATATCACCAAATTCCTTGCAAAAATCTTCATTAGTCGAACCAAAGATAATATCATCAACATAAACTTGACAAATGAAGATATGCCCTTTGTGCTTCTTGGTGAATAGTGTGGTATCAACCAAGCCGATTTTGAAGCCCTTGTTGATGAGAAAGTCACGGAGGCGCTCATACCAAGCCCGTGGGGCTTGCTTCAAGCCATATAGCGCCTTGGACAATCTGTAAACATAGTTTGGATATCTAGGGTCCTCAAAACCCGGTGGTTGCGAAACATAGACAAGTTCATTTATGAAGCCATTTAAAAATGCACTTTTCACATCCATTTGAAAGAGTTTTAGATTGTGATTAGATGCATATGCAAGTAGGATACGAATGGCCTCTAATCTTGCCACGGGGGCAAAGGTCTCCCCAAAATCTAAGCCTTCAACTTGGGAGAACCCTTTTGCCACGAGCCTTGCCTTGTTTCTCACAATGTTGCCCTTGTCGTCTTGTTTGTTGCGGAACACCCACTTGGTGCCTATGACTCTTGCTCCTGTTGGCTTCTCTTCAAGTGTCCAAACTTGATTGCGGGTGAAATTGTTGAGTTCTTCATGCATGGCATTCACCCAATCCGGATCTTGAAGAGCTTCCTCTATGCTAGTAGGCTCAATACAAGAGACAAACGAGTGATGTTCAATGAATTGAGCATGCCTTTGTGAGCGAGTCATTACCCCCCTTGAAGGACTCCCTATTATGAGATCTTGAGGATGTGCTTGTAGAAGTGGAGTGGTTCTTCTATCAACCACTTGAGGAGGAGGTTGTGGAGCATCAACATCTTGTGCTTGTGCCTCAATTTCTTCTTGTGTGATGTGGGTGTCTTCATGTGGATCCACCCCATCTTTATCTTCATCATCTTGAGGCACATTTGATGAAGATGGTTGATCGATCACTTGCACATCATCACCATCATCTTTTGGCTTGATGTCTCCGGTTGGCATGTTCTTCATGGCCTTCCTCAAGGGTTCATCACCTACAACATCAAGATTCTCATGCTCTCCTTGAGAGCCGTTAGTTTCATCGAACTCCACATCATATGTTTCTTCAATAAGGCCGGTGGCATTGTTGAATACTCTATATGCTTTGGACTTCAATGAGTAACCAACAAGAAAACCAATATCACAACGTCTTTGAAACTTCCCTAGGTGTTGCCGCTTCTTGTAGATGTAGCATTTGCAACCAAACACCCGAAAGTAGGAGACGTCCGGCTTCTTGCCAATGAGTAGCTCATAGGGGGTTTTCTTTAGCAACCGGTGAGGGAATAGGCGGTTGGATGCATAGCATGCGGTGTTGATTGCCTCCGCCCAAAACCTCTCCGGTGTGTTGTACTCATCAAGCATAGTCCTTGCAAGGGTGATCAACGTCCGGTTCTTCCTTTCAACTACACCATTTTGTTGAGGGGTATAGGTGGATGAGACTTCATGCTTGATCCCAACTTCATCATAATATACTTCAATGTTTGTGTTGTCAAACTCTTTTCCATTGTCACTTCTAATCTTCTTGATCTTTACTTCAAATTCATTTTGTGCTCTCTTGGCAAACTTCTTGAAAGATTGGGCTACTTCGGTCTTGTCATGAAGAAAGAACACCCAAGTGTATCTTGAAAAGTCATCAACAATCACTAAGCAATAGAGCTTGCCACCAATGCTTGCATAAGTTGTTGGCCCAAATAAGTCCATGTGAAGTAGCTCTAATGGTCTTGAAGTTGACACAAATGCCTTGGATGGATGTGTATTTGCCACTTGCTTCCCGGCTTGGCAAGCATTACATAATTTGTCCTTCTCAAATACAACATCTTTTAATCCTCTCACCATTTTCTTCTTCAATAACTTCTTGAGTGTGCTCATCCCAACATGTGCATGCCTTCTATGCCAAAGCCACCCAAGAGATTGCTTGGTGAAAAGACAAGTCTTCAAATTTGCCTCTTCCGAGTTGAAGTCCACTAGATAGAGATGATTGTACCGAAAGCCCTTGAATATCACTTCATTATCATCTTTCTTGGAGACAACCACTTTTTCACTTGTAAATAGGCATTGGAAGCCAAGATCACACAATTGACCAACCAATAGCAAGTTGAAGCTCAAAGAAGCAACTAGAAGAACATTTGAAATGGAATGATCATTAGATATAGCTACTTTGCCAAGCCCTTGCACTTTGCTCTTGGAATTATCACCAAATGTTATCTTTCCTTGGTCTTCTACATTCTCTTCAAGGGAGGTGAACATACGAGCATCACCGGTCATATGTTGAGTGCATCCACTATCAATTACCCAATGAGAGCCACCGGTCTTGTAATTCACCTACACACAACAAATCAAGCTTGATGTTTAGGAACCCATACTTGAGAAGGGCTCCGGACTTTCTCAACCAAAGCTTTCGCCACCCATAGTTGCCTAGGCCTATTCTTGTTAGGGGGTCCTAGGAACATGACTTTCACTTTGCCCTTAGAATCTTTCTTTAGCATGTAATGAGCATCAAAGGCAAAAGGCCTAGCATGCTTGGGCAAAGGTTGTGGTGGCGGTGTCTTGCACTCATGAGCAAAATGACCTTCTTGACCACATTCAAAGCATCTCTTTGGCTTGGGCTTGGGCTTGTTCTTTGCTTTGTTGAGACGATTTTGAGCTCTAATATTTTGCACCTTCTCACCCATGTATCTAATCCCACTTCTATCAAATTTCATCACGGTGTTCATGAGGAGATCACTTTGGAGATATTGACCTCTTGTGAATTTTTGCAAGCCCACAGTGAGATGGCTCTTTTCTTGCTTCAACTTCTTGTTCTCTTCCAATAAGCTTGCAAAGTGACACTTCTCATTCTTGAGAATCTTGTTTTCTTTTCTAAGCACTTCAACTTCATCATCTTGTTGCACCGCTTCAATGACAATGGTATTTGTGGTTGATTGCTTCTCAAGCTCTTTCTTCAAGTTGTCATTTTCAATCTTGAGCTTCAAATAGTCATCATGGCAATCGGCCACCACCACTTCCTTGCCTTTGCTACTACTACCTTGCTCAATGATCTCATCAATCAAGTCATCACATGATGTAGCTATGTCACACTTAACAACATGGTTAGGAGCATCATGTGTTTCATTGGAAAGCAAGTCATAGGCCATAGCAAGGTTGTCATGATTCACTTTCACTTGAGTATAGACCTCTTTTAGCTTGTTGTAGCTAGTGGTGAGCTCAATGTGTATCCTCTCAAGTTTATCATATTTTTCTTTGAGCTCTTTTATGTTGGCTTTGAGCTCCTTAACCTTGGATGACACATTTTGATTTTCAACTCTAAGCTCATCACTAGCTTTAGTGAATTGTTCATTTTGAGCTAAAAGGTTTCCATTCTCAAGTTTTAAGTTTTTATTTTTCCTTGTTAGCTTTCTTATAACTTTGGTATAGTCATTTAGCAAGCTAGCAAGTTCATCATAGGTGGGTGATTCATACTCATTGTCACTATCACTACTCTCATCATCACTTTGTACCTTCTTGTCCTTAGCCATAAGGCAAAGGTGTGTTGGAGATGAGGGCGGTGATGGCGGTGGAGGAAGTGAAGTCCCAATCACAAGAGCGGCCACCTTCTCCTTTTCATCATCACTTTCTTCACCGGATGAGCCACTAGAAGATTCAATGTCAGTGAGCCAATCACCAACAATGTAAGCTTTGCCACTCTTCTTGCTTTTGTGAAATTGCTTTTTCTTGAATTCTTTCTTCTTGAATGGCTTGGCCTTCTTCTTCTCATCATCACTCTCATCACTAGAGTCTTGCCTTTTGCCATTGTTCTTGTTCTTGAATTTGTCTTTCTTGGGCTTTGGGCATTGATGAGCAAGATGCCCAAGCTCTCCACAATTGTAGCAATCCATCTCGGAGATGGGCTTTCTCTTGCTACTAGTGAAGAACTTCTTCTTGTTGGAATCAAATTTGATTCCCTTGTTGTTGAGCTTCTTGAGCATCTTGGTGGTCTTCCTCACCATGAGAGCGATCTCCACATCATCATCATCATCATCATCACTTGTGGAGTCAAGAGAAGAGTACTTTGCTAGAGCTTTGCCTTTCTTGTCGGCCTTGAGGGCCAAGTCTTTCTTCTCTTCTTTCTTGGATGATGATCCATCTTGAGGAGTGATCTTCATGTACATCTCATGAGCATTGATCTTCCCCAATATTTGGGTGGGGGTTGCATTTGAGAGATCCGTTTGATGAAGTACGGTTACAATGTGACCATACTTCTCAATTGGAAGAGCATTGAGGATTCTCCTTGCAACCTCGGCCGGTGAGATTTGAGTGAGTCCAAGGCCATTTACTTCTTCTACAATGATATTCAAGCGAGAATACATGTCATTAGCACTTTCATTGGATAGCATTTTGAAAGAATTGAGCTTGTCAATGATAAGATAATATCGTTCCTCTCGCTCATTCTTAGTTCCCTCATGGAGCGCACAAATATCCGACCATAGTGCATGGGCGTTTTTGTGGTTCCTCACACGGTTGAACACCTCTTTGCTAAGGCCTCTAAATATGATGTTTCGAGCCTTAGCATTCCACTTCTCGTGCTCTTCCTCAACGGGTGTGAGGGTTGCGCCGGGTTTGGGAGTGGGGTACCCTTGTGTGGCGGCTTTGTGAACACCAAGGTCCACCGCCTCAAGGTATGCCTCCATACGAATTTTTCAATAAGGAAAATCGTTACCGTCAAAGACGGGAGGGGGACCATCGTGACCACCGGATATCCTTCCTCTTGGCGGTTAAGCCAAATTAATGAGCAACAAGGCTCCGATACCAATTGAAAGGATCAAGGATGCCCAAGAGGGGGGGTGAATTGGGCAACTAATAATTTTTCGAAACACAATTCAACCTATCGCAATTTGCCCAATGTCACCCCACAAGTGCTTGTGACAATTCTATTCCTAAAACAAGTTATGCAACCTAGAGCCAAGTCCTATCACAAGTATGCTACTCTAGGAAAGTAGTGAACACAAAGGAAATGTGGGTATATAAAGGGTTAAAAAGACAAATCCATTTTTCCCGAGGTATCGAAGAGTCGGCACTCCCCACTAGTCCTCGTTGGAGCACCCGCGCAAGGGTGTAGCTCCCCCTTGATCTTCGCAAAGACCAAGTGCTCTCTATGGGCTGATCCTTTGCCACTCCGGCACGGTGGATCGCCCACAACCGCTCACAACTTCGACTTGGGCCGCCCACAAGCTCTCCAAGCGGTCACTAAGCCACCGATCGTCACCAAACCGTCTAGGTGATGCCGATCACCAAGAGTAACAAGCTTAGACTCTTACTTGACCAAGAACAAGGCCAAAGAGGGTGATGGATGCACACAAGTCACTCTTGATCTCTTTAGGGAAGAAGCTCACAAGCAATGGAGTTCACACTAATCTCCCTAGGGCTCTTGCTCTCTCACAAGATCAACAATGGTTCTTTCAGCTGTTAGAAATGGCAAGAGTGATAGAATGGAGGCTTTGGTGGAGTATAAATACTCACCCTCTCCAAAACTAGCCGTTTCTCACTTTCCTGCGAACCGTCGGACTCTGCCGAGGCTCGACCGTCGGACTAATTTCCACGGTCCGACTCTCACACAAACACTGCGCCCTGAACTGTGACAGAGGGGCGTCGGACCGAACTCGATGGTCCGACGCTCCTCAGTCCGACGCTTCTGCCTGCGGGCACAGTGCCTTTCAACGGCTAGTACACGGAGCAATGGTCCGACGCATACCGTCGGACCCAGTCCGACGCTCAAACTCGCTCTGGGAACCTCTCTGGAAGCGTCGGACGCTAACAGATATTAGTCCGACGCTCCCACTCGCGACGGTCCGACGCTCGCTCAAGCAACGACTGGCACCGTCGGACTGTGGAAAATGGTCCGACGCCCATCCGGCCAGGGTCCGACGCTCCCTGGCACGCTGACACTCGTCCAGGGGCTGCCACGTGTCGTCGGACTCTAGCTATTGGTCCGACGCCCATACTAGTTAGAGTCCGACGCCTCTAATTCGATCAAAACTTCGCCGAATCGAAAACTTTCCAAAACGAAGTTTGATCCTCTCTCTCTCAGGAGAAACCCTGGGCTGTCTAGAGCTATGTTGGACAAGTGTGCATCACATCTACACTCTCTAATCTTGCTCTAAGTCAAGCTACCCATCCAAACCCCTCTTAATAGTACGGTCAAGGAGAAAAAACAAAACCTAAGACTACGCCAAGTGTCTCTCAACTCCAAACGACACTTAGCACTAGCCTATCACCGTCTTGTCTTTCATCCTTTGAAAACCGAATCGATTTCCATCGCTAGGGGCTTGAACCTATATGTTATTATGACCTAACCTCTAGGTTATCCTGCAAAACACACGTTAGTCATAATAATCGTCTTGTTGTCATTAATCACCGAAACCACTAGGGCCTAGATGCTTCAGGGTGCTCACCTTGCGGGGGACTCCCCCAAGCTGAATATTGTCGCGCTCAGTACTGTGGTGGAGGCGGCGGCGGATATCCCAATTGCTGTATCAAATACTCCAATCCACTCTGCGTCTACTGCTGTCCCTGGTATAAATGGTCAAGTTGTTGGTCCGTGTGCTGCTGCCACTCCTCGTGCTGGTGCAGTGTGTCGCTTATTGCGTTCTGTCCCTGCTCAATGTTAGTGAGGTGCATAGATAAAGCTGAAAAATCATTAACGGTAGCCGAAAAGTGCTGTTCAGGCGGACGGTAGTGGCCATCTTCCGGTGGTGCGTGGAACGGATACGGTTCACCAGTGGTGAAATCCGTGTTTCCGCGTGCGGAAAAGGATGCTCGTCCTCTCAGAAAATCATTAACTGTGTTGCCTGCTCCCCAACCTGCTGCTGCTGCGGACGAAGATTTTTTTTGCTGAAATGTGGACTACTCCTCCCATCCTGCATGTGCAGTCCACTGCTGACGTGGCTCCTGCGTCGATCCCTGCTCACCAAAATTAACATAGTGGAAATAAGCTGGCCCCGACGGTGCCGGGTCAGCTCCGGTGAAATCAGTTCTCGGCGCCCTGCTGATGTGTGCGGACGGATACCTACCAACATTAGCTCTAATAGCTGGAAAAACAAAGTTCTGCACAGAATAAACTCCTAACTCCCTGTCTGGCGATTCGTACTCATTGTCAAAAATTTTATAAATCATAACTATTTTATTATTTCGGCGTTTTAGCATGTGAGCACGAAAGAAAAAGTCATATCCAATAATTCTGCGGGCATCAGATATATACACAAGTGTAGCATTTGATAATAAACCTAGCCCAGCAGCTAAACGTGTAATCCAGGAAGTGAAAGAAATACTGCACTTTTTTATGGAAGGGACAGTTCTCCAATAATTAAACATTTATTTCACAGGTGACGCCTTTCTTTTTTTTATCATAATATATAATAAAGACAGCTCATCTTGTTTAATGGTATTCAACTCCTCTCTAGGAAAAAATGTAAAAGCTAGCCATTTCAACATAAACCTTAGTGTGGGGTGATGCACTTCTTCAGTAGTATATTTTTGTTTTCGCTCTGGTTTCTTTGCAGTGATACTCTACCAAAAATCATCTTTATCAAAATCTTAGAGAGTTTCAATTATATTAACCACACATTGATTGTGAAATCATAGTGCTAAACTAAGAGTTTTTCACGAGAGGGTAAAATGTTTATTAAACATTCTAAAATTAACTTCATCATCATCAAAGTCTAGGGTGCTAATGAATTCTATGGTGAGTAACTTGCTACACTGTTCAGTGATTTGCCATGCACTTTTCCAACCAACATTTCTAAAAATGAGCTCAAACTCGGAATCCATTCCGGTTTCATAGAGCAAGGTGTCATAAAAAATTAAAGTATGCACAAATTCCTTGTTCTTAATCGTATTTAAAATTTCTCTCTGGGGTCTAGATGGTAATGATATTTGAGAGATGTTTGTCAGCTCATACCTCTCTTCCTATTGGGAAGAGGATGACGGGGTACCATGCACGAAAGGTGAAGGAGGATCGATGCTCATATCGGTGCCGACGAAGGATGGTACTTGTGATGATGATTGGCTTCTTATTGTGCGGCGTGAGAACGCTCTTCCAAGTGATCGGATGGCTCCTTTCATCCTGTTGGTCATCTTGCCTGTAAAGTGAAGAACATGAAGAACATGGCAAGAACGAACAAGAACACAAGAACAAGCAAGAACAAGTGGAGAGGATATGATGAAGTGGTAATCTCTCCACTAGGTGTTCTTGCTAATCTTATTCTCTCTTCCTTTTCTTGCTTAAACTTGAATCAAATGAAGGATCCGTGGTAGTGTGAGTTTACGAGCAGCAAAACAAGGTAGCTAAGAGCTCTCTGGTGTTTGCATGAGTGAATGAGTGAGTGAGAGATAGGAGAGACAGAGGAGAAGGAGAGGGGCGCCGACCGGCGTGGATGTGGGGCCGGTCGGCCCCACCTTGTGGCCTTTGGCTCTCTACTTTTGAAGAATGTCGACACCACCTACATATCGTCCCAAATGCATGTGCTAGAGTGATCTTTCTGGTGAAATGAATGAATGGTGGGTGGTACATGGAGTTTGGTGATGTTTGGATGATAGTGGATGGTAGTGGTTGGTGATGAGACTTGAGGTGACTTGATGTGATGATGGTGGGTCCCATATGTCTCCTGTATTTATACCGTATAATGACACAAGAATGAAAAACTAAATTACTTTTATGAATCTATGAAAAATTAGAATTCTAACGATGGTCTTTTTATAATTTTCTGTCACCACAGTAAATTCCACTGACGGGGGTTTAACACTCCGTTAGTAGTAATCACATGGGGCTTAAACTTTAATCATGTCATGCTTATTTTTTATTTCTTTTTAATAATGCAATTCATGAAAAGTAGAAATGCTAATTTTAATGCAAGAATTAAATTACCGATAACTACCGAGTTACCTCCCGGCGATGGTTCGGGGCTTTCAAGTCCGCCGACTCGGACTTCTCCAGTTGAATTATTCTCCCTTATTTATCTCTGGTGTCGGAGATGTTGTTGCATTTTGTCCTTCATGACACTTCAATGTTTGGCATTGTTCCAGCCTCGGCTTGAATGCGAACCGCTCTTCTTGTCCATTGATGGTGAACGTGATTTCTCCAGCTCCGACGTCGATAGTTGCATTTGCAGTGTTTAGGAATGGTCTCCCGAGGATGAGAGGTATCTTCCTCTCTTCCTGCATTTCAAGTACTACAAAATCTACAGGAACGAAAAAGTTACGGATTTTTACCGGAATATCTTCTGCAATTCCTACGGGATAGCGGACCGATTGGTCAGCTAGTTGCAGACACATCGTGGTTGGCGTGAGCGTAGGATAGTTGAGCTTGTCGAAGACGGTAGTGGGCATGACGCTGACGCTTGCTCCAAGATCACATAAAGCATTCTCGAACATCTGGTCTCCAATTAACCAATCGATAGTGGGACACCCTGGATCCTTCTTCTTCGCAGGAGAAGAACTCAGAATTGCCTCACTACACTCCTCCGTTAGCTTGACAATTTCAGTAGAAGGTAGTGGTCCTTTGTTGTTGAGGATGGTCCGAAGATACTTCGCGTATGTAGGAACCTGCATGGCATCTAACAACGGAATGTTGACATATAACTTCTGAATCACCTCTACAAACTTACCAAATTGATCATCTGTTCTAGCTCTTCTTCTTCTACATAGAAATGGTAGGAGGGTTGTGTCATAAAAATCTTGAGTTAATTCTTGATCTTGAGGTTCAACTGGTGGTATAACTTCTTCTTCTCTGTCGTCCTTTTTAACTTCTTCTTCTACCTGCACTAAATGTGGTGGTCTACGTGCCCCTTTTGGGTAATGTGGATCACGTGTAGACTTACCTTCTCTAGTAGATATTCCTTTTACTGGCTCAGGGTTAGTGGTAAACAAAGTAGAAGACAATTGTGCAACTTGTAACTCTATCTTTTTATTAAATAATATTTGATCTTTAATAGCAGAAGAGAAATTATCTAATTTAGAATTAATTCATTCTAAAACTTTATCATTAAAAACAAGCTTCTTATAAATAATTTCATTAATTCTAGCTTGTTCTAATATTAATTCTCTCAAGGGTGGTTGTCTATGGTTTGAAAAATTAGAATTGCCCTGGTACTTACCTTGACTGGTTGACCGAGGTTGACTCCATCCTTGCTTCTTGATGACTGTACTAATATCTTCTGGGGATTTAGCAGATTCAATTCTTAAATAGTCTTCACATTGATTCTGGGAATTGAATGCATCTTGGATAGCTTGACGACCTTTCTTATAATTGGCCCTTTGCTCTAACCAGCTCAGCAGTACATCCATCTTGGTCGATAATTCACACACTCCTTCTGGAACTTCTTCACTCTTATGGCACGTCTGGGTGTTGTATGTCCAACTCTGATTTTCTGCTATCTTTGCCATAATATCTTCAGCTCTTCCAGGGGTGAGTGACATAAATGATCTTTCAGCAGTGGCATCCAGTTGCTCTCGTGACCTTTGAGTTAGTCCATGAAAAAATGTTTGCATGAGCCACTATTTCTCCATTCCATGATGAGGACAATCTGATATGTAACATTGAAAACGTTCCCAGGCTTCTGGAATAGGTTCACCTTTCTGCTAACTAAATTCTAAAATCTTTCCTCGTAAGGCATTGGTTCTGCTTACTGGGAAAACTTTTCTAGGAAAGCTTTTGAACATTCTCCCCATGTCTTGACTTGATCTTTATTCTGATAAAACCACTTCTTCGCTTTTTCCTCCAGTGAGAATGGAAATAAACGAAGTAGCACGACGTCTTGAGGAATGCCCTTGATGTCGATGGTATTGCCAATCTCCAGGAAATTCTGCAGATGGACACTTGCATCTTCATCTTTCTTTCCAATAAATGTGATAGCTTGCACCATTTTGATGAGACTTAGCTTGATCTCGAAATCATGATCTCCAAGGTTAAAGGTTCGCCCAACGCGAATATTCTCAGTGCTTGGAGCAGAAAATTCACGCAGAGTTTTCTCAGTCATGGCTTCTCAAAATGATATAAGACCCTTCTTCCTCTGGTTGTTCCTAATTGATAAGAATTAAAGTACTACAACCAATCCTGCACTTACCCTATATAAGATATTTAAACAAAAGACAAAACACGGGTAAGTCTGCTAAAACAAAAGGTTGCGGTCTATCTCTAAGTATTTATATCTATAGTTATTTTTATTTTGTTTTTTCTATTATTTATAAAAGACTCTCCAATGTGAAATTCTAGAATGAAAATATTCTGGCTAATAAAATCAACGAACCAATAAATTATCCTAGTGAATAAATTGCCATCCCCGGCAACGGCGCCAGAAATGCTTGTTGGTATTTTTCACATCACTTCACGTTAACTTGTCATCCCTAACATGATGCCAAAAATCATTGGTAAAATAATCTACACTTGCCATATAAAAATATAACACTATAGAATATATCCGCAAGCGCACATATAATTCTCCCATTGTAGCACTTCACCCGGTAAGTATTCCGAATATCGTTGATTTATTTTATGCCAAAAGGATAAAGCGGCATTGTACTCATTAGGATAATCTACTAGAATATTTGAAAAGATAATAAATGTGCAAACCTATGATAGCCAGTAACTCTAATGCTTTAGCGATAATAAGTCAATAATAATATGATAAATGATAACTGAGTAAATAAGGTAAATGGTATTCCAGAGATAGAATATAGAGACGCACTAATGAAGTAAAGACAATCTCGAGATTCAGCTAAAGTAAAGGAAACCTATATAATTACCAAATATAAAGTCTACAGCCTACGCTACATTAGACATCTTCATTTATAGGAGAACCGACTCAGAAAACATCATAAGGAGCATCATTTAATGAGGATATTAAGACACAAGGGTCACCTCCTTCGCGACCGCGCTCTGATAGTCCTACGCACGGGGGGTGGACTACAAAGGAACCAACGCAGCTGTCACCTACGCGGACTACCACACGACCCGACACGTCAGGATGCCTCCGTAGGTATGTAAAATATCTAGACACCACGTCTATATAATACGCACCACCTAACTCACTCGATTACTGAATTAGACGCTTTACGATCTTATGACAATAATCATCACCAATCACAACTATATAGAATATGCAACAAGAATAAACTAAAAACTGAATAAGTAGCAATATATTAAAATAGAGCAAAGTCATAATGAGATACAATATAATATTACCGATCTCCAGACGAACAGATCTGGAATACCGAGCGTAGCGCCCAACTCTACTTGAACCTTGCTAGACGCCTAAACTATGAACTTGAAAAACTAGAGCTCTATTTCTAATCTCTGGAAACCCTAACTTCTGTCTACTCTTGACAAATGAGCAGGAGGAATGAATTGGTGTTATGGGAGAGGGGTCTGCCCCTTTATTTATATTCCGATGGGGTGAATGTGCGCCATCGGATCAAATCGACTTAAACATAGGGCCCAGATGAATCCTCGGAGGCGGTAGAGGAGGACTCCAGAAGACGGCGGCAAACCCTAGAGGGGGGGCGCCGCCCGGCCCCCTTGTGGGGCCGCCCGGCCCCACTCTGGTGGGTCTCAGGCCCCGGTGCTTCGGGTGTGTTCTGGACTCTTCTTTCTTGCCGATTAAGTTTGTTTCCGTCGCGATCAAGTTTCGTGGTAATTATGCTCTTTAATCCTTTTTTTAAGCTTTTCTAGAAAATCCCCTGGAAAATAGATAATTCAGCAAAACTCGTGGAATCTGTCAGTAATAACCCCTATGTTGCTAGTATTGTCCTTTTCCATGTATTAGTTGACGGTATAAAATTGGTGCTTGACGACCGTGAACACTCGTCTCCTCCGATGATTCTGACTGGATCCGACGTGCTCACTGTGCGAACTGATCATTTGATAGACGTGTGAACTACTCACTTGGTGTGTGCACTGCTCACTTCGTAGTGCAACATATACAAAGAAAATATGGATGCAATTAAATATAATATATATTGTATCTATATTATTATAAAGAAAAGATTATTACTATGTTAATCTAATTTGTGTCTATTAACTCTTTTAAAAAGTGTAACATAGTGATATACAAAATAGTATGCATCTTTGATCCTAGTCACATATGGAGCATTAAACAACATATAGACAAAGAAACATTCACCCTATTGTATGAACTGTCTTTTTAGCTGTCCGCATGACAAATTCTATCTTGTTACAGACGATCCATGTCTATCTGTTGAACATGCCCTTATGCGCTTCTCATGTCTGCAGGACTGATCTCACGCAAGACACAACCATAAAAAGATTGAGGAATCACTGCTCTAGGTGCTGGGAAGGCAGGGGCCTGTCATGACATGGCTGTGTTAGAGGACTGTCATGCTGAGGAGGGGTTTCCCCATCCACCAGCAGGTTAGCAGTTGGGTTTGTGGAATGTTCATGCTTTGTTTGCTTGTCATGTGCAATATGTTGTGACCATAGGACCGAGTTGTTGTTTTGTAGGTCGGTACTACCTGGCCGATGAAGGGTACAAGGAGCAGCAGGGTTTCGTGACTCCTTACTCTCATATGAGGTACCATGCTAACGAGTTCAGGGGCGTGGATCTGAGGACTTTGCTCCGCGAAGAGAAATTCAATCATGTGCACTCGATACTGCGGAATGTGATTGAGCGTCAGTTTGGAGTTGCCAAAGAGAGATGGCACATACTTAACAGTGTGCCATACTGCGCGAGGTGAAAGCAAGCTATGATAATCATATCATGCTTTACTTTGGACAACTACCTGTGGCTGAGTAAGTATGGATCCGCCGACGTACCCGCTGTCGGAGTGGGTTTATCTCAATGAAGATACCAGTACATCTGCAGTGAGAGAGTACATAACCACTTTCCTGTTGTGAGGGGGGGTGAGACTTGCAGGGTGCATGTTCTGATCAGTGTTGTGGGCTGTGTTGTTGCTTACTTTGTCTAGCTTATAGGCAATTGGTCTCGCGCAATACTCTATGTTGACCCAAGTACTCTTTTTTTGCTGTGCTATGCCTTGGCAGTGTCTCATCGAGTTGTGCACAGGTTGCAGATGCCATGGGCAGGTGCTGAAGAATGACTTTTGGAGCTAGTTGAGGAGCAAATGATGATGAAAATGGAGTTCTACCTTTTGTTGATAGCTGTGTTATGGGTGGCTCCGGGCTACCACTTTTGTGCGAACTGTGCAGCTGTCGTAGCATGCTAATGTGACGCCTGTTAACTATTCTGAGGTGCTTATGACTTGTTAGAATTATGATTTAGTATTGGAGGTGTAGTTGAATTTGGATGCAACAGTTTGTAAATGGCTAGTGACTTCTGGGTGTTGATGTTGATGTTCGAATGGGTGCTGATGTTGGCACCGTTTTTTAAATTCATTTCTTATCCGCGTTTGGGTGAACAACAGCTGTTGGTTGGCTGGTTCAGCTGAACCACCCCAGCCAGTTCTGTCCTACCGAACGAGCTGTGTATGTCCAGGTTTATAATAACATACTGAAATTCCTAAAACTATGAATGAATCAAGTGCAATTTCAAACTGTCCAGAACTGTTTTATTTTCTCCGCATTTTCTGCTTGCTGCGTTCAGCTCGCCAAAAATCACCATCCGATGTTAAAGATATACAAGGTCAGAGAGTCCTACGTCAATGGTTGATCCTTAAGAGCATCTTCAAGATATTAGCCCAAAAACTAGCCAAATTTACTGATTTAATCACTCTAAAATAGATTTAACGAACAGACTCTGTAAATTAAAGAGGCGAGATGCTCAGTGAGGTAGACTATTTAAAAGTAGATTGCGAATAAGGTGGAATGAAGAGCTACTAAATTTTAAATAGCCATTTACAGAGTCTGTTGAAGATGTTTTTCTTTTAATAATAACTAAGGCTGCGTTTAGATTCATTTGGAATTTAGAATTTTGACATTGTGGCAGTGTGAAATCTTTTCCAGTAAGTGTCAAATCATGACCTACGTAGGCTTAAAAGATTCGTCTCGTGATTTACACAGTGGCGAAGCTTGGACATAAACCTAGCAGGGGCCAACCATTAAAGAACAATGCTTATCTTTGATTTTTATTAAGCCAAATAACTTGCACTAATAGAATTCATGAAAATTCAGGGGTGGCCATGGCCCCCTGTTGGTTTGTGAGAAGCTCCGCCACTAGATGTACGTACAAACTATGCAAATATGTAAACATTTCATCTATGTTGTTTCGTGCATGTGCCGCAATATTGATGTGACTAGTTGAAATTGAAAGTTGGAGGTTATTTAAACAGGGCCTAAATTAAATTTTAAAAATGATTTTGCTAATCTCTCTGGAGATGCTCTAAGACAGCTAAAGCGCGTACACGGTACACCAGACGACAGACATGGGCCTACTTAGCAAAGGATTTGCCAGCACAGCAGCAGTCACTCTGGGCCCAAGCTTTCGTTTCTTCAGATGGGCCATGGATCGTGGCCCAAAGTTTTAGTTAGTCGGCGTGGTTTGTTTTGTGTGGGGTGGTTTGAGACTGGTGTTGACTAAACACAGGCTGTAGCTCAAATCCAAATCCAGTTTAAAATGGTGAATAATCTCCCCCCAAATCCCTAAAAATCCTCCTCTCACTCAGTCGCATCATTCTCCTCGCCTCGTGTAGCTGAGTTTGCATTCGAGCAGGTGACACAGGCTGTGTAGTGTAGTGTAGTGCTATCAGGATCGGATCAGCGGCTGCTGCGCTTCAGCTGCCGCCGCCGGCGTCATGAGGGTGGTGGTGACGGGCGCGACGGGGTACCTGGGCGGCCGCCTGTGCGCGGCGCTGGCCAGCGCGGGCCACGCCGTGCGCGCGCTCGTCCGCCCCTCCAGCGACGTCTCCCGCCTGCCCCGCGACGTCGAGCTGGCCTACGGCGACGTCACCGACGCCGAGTCCCTCGCCGCCGCCTTCGACAGCTGCGACGTCGTGTTCCACGTCGCGGCGGCCGTCGAGCCCTGGTTGCCTGACCCCTCCGTTTTCTTCAAAGTAAGGCAGTTGCTTCTGTTTGTTTTGTCTGCGTAGCTCTAGAAAGAAGGAACATCAGTTTTGGCCCTTCATTTTATTTTGAGCTCTGTCTCTACATAATAAACATGCGAGAGCTGTTCGGTTGTGATATAATTTGGGCAGTTCAATTGCGATGTGGTCACAATCAACAAGCTACACACTACACTAACTCCTTAACCTGAAGGAGAACATTATTGATACATATGTCAATTTCTGGCAGACTGGCACTGTGGTCCAGTCTCAAGTAGTCAAGTTTTTGGGCACTCGTACCATTGCTTCTGCCCACTAACTTCTCATGTTGTTACCGTTTTAAGATATGGAAATAATGCGGGAAAACAATTAAGCAGACACTGCGCGGAACTAGAATGCATAGTATTTTTTTAGCATAAAAATGCATACTAATTTGGGCTGGTTTAAGAAATATGTGTTCCATTGTGTGTTGTGCTGCAGGTTAATGTAGGTGGACTTGAAAATGTATTGAAGGCTGTCAAGAGAACACCAACTGTTAAGAAGATAATCTACACATCATCTTTCTTTGCAATTGGTCCAACTGATGGTTATGTTGCAGATGAGACACAGGTAAGACCATTCTCGTGAATGTACCAATGATTTTTGCTGTTTTCAATCCTGGAAGATTTGCCATGAAACTAAACTAATGGTGTTCCTCAACAATTCTTTTGGCTCTATGACCTTATTGCATGGCCATTTATTCTGTTCCTAGTGCGCACATTATCATATCCAGATGCTCTTGTTTTAACAGACTCTGGTGCCAAGAGGTGCAAGATATGCTTATACCGGTGCCTGGTTCACTTGATTTTTTGGTTGCCATTGAACTGCATGTGGTATACTTTCAAAAGTGTTTGGATCCAACTGTCCCTGTACAACAATCCTTTTTGATGTACAAACAACTTACTGAGTTTACAGTTTAGTTGTTGGCTGCAACCAGGCTCCTTTTGAATTGGCTTACTCGTATGATTTGGATCGTACATGTGTATGCAGACTTGGTTTACACTGCTGCGAGTTGTAACATAGTTGATTGGTTCTTAAGCAGATTCATCCAGAGAAGGAATTGTTCCTCAACAATTCTTTTGGCTCTATGACCTTATTGCATGGCCATTTGTTCTGTTCCTAGTGCGCACATTGTCATATCCAGATGCTCTTGTTTTAACAGACTCTGGTGCCAAGAGGTGCAAGATATGCTTATACCGGTGCTTGGTTCACTTGATTGTTTGGTTGCCATTGAACTGCATGTGGTATACTTTCAAAAGTGTTTGGATCCAACTGTCCCTGTACAACAATCCTTTTTTATGTACAAACAACTTACTGAGTTTACAGTTTAGTTGTTGGCTGCAACCAGGCTCCTTTTGAATTGGCTTACTCGTATGATTTGGATCATACATGTGTATGCAGACTTGGTTTACACTGCTGCGAGTTGTAACATAGTTGATTGGTTCTTAAGCAGATTCATCCAGAGAAGGAATTTTGTACTCAATATGAGAAATCAAAGGTTCTTGCAGATAAAATCGCACTGCAGGCAGCAGCAGATGAGGTGCCGATCACCATTGTCTACCCAGGCGTTCTCTATGGCCCTGGAAAACTTACTACTGGAAATCTTGTCTCCCGCATTGTAAGAGAACTTTCTTGTAGATGCATATGCCAAATATCAAATATATTTATTCTACATTTGTTTCAATCTAAAGTGTACGATCATCGCCTTACAATTTCTTATGAATATAGTAATGGGCACAACCTGAACCTTATTTTTTCTTGCAGTTAATAGAGAGGTTTAATGGGCGCTTGCCTGGTTACATAGGAGATGGGTATGATAGAGAATCGTTCTGCCATGTTGATGATGTTGTTAGTGGGCACATAGCAGCTATGGAGAAGGGCAGAGTGGGCCAACGGTATCTCCTCACTGGTGAAAATATGTCATTCGTGCAAATTTTTAAGATGGTTGCTAATATCACAAACACAAAGGCTCCCATGTTCCACGTACCTCTCTGGTTGATTGAAGCATATGGGTGGATTTCAGTTTTTGTTTCTCACATCACTGGAAAACTCCCATTTATCAGTTACCCTGTATGTCCACTATTCCTTCGTTTAAATATCTACAAGCTTGTTATTCACACATTAGGTTTGCTTTGGGTTGACATTTTGCCTCACATGTATTGCAGACTGTGCGTGTCATGAGACATCAATGGGCATACTCATGTGAGAAAGCAAAGACGGAGCTGGGCTATGGCCCAAGAAACTTGACTGAAGGTTTATCAGAGATGCTCCTGTGGCTTAAGGAAGAAAAACTAATCAAATTTTAGGGAGCGTTTGGTTGGGCTCCTCTAGACGGATTTCTCCGGAGGAGCCGTTTGTGGCTTTCCCAAAACAGTTCTGGCTCCTCTGTTTTGCAATAAAAATCAGCTACTCCTACAGATCGTTTGGCTCCGGATCCTCCGAAGAAGCCGAAGCCGATGAGAAGCCTTACCAAACAGGCCCTTATACTACTTGTCGCGTCACACATTTTTAATGTAAATAAAAATTGAGACATTGCTGGGGACTTTGATGTGTATGCTTCAGCGTTGCATTATGTTGAGAAAAGCTAAGATGTAGATGTGTAATACTGATATTATTGGCAATAAAGGAGAAATTATGTTTCTTTTTTTTTTACATCGGCACAATTAATCCAATCCTCTACAGGCTGTAGTATATGCATTGAATTGGAAAGTAAGTATTTCACAATTTTAAGCCATAACCAAGACGGATTTGGGCAACGGATATCTATATCCACCGGCCTCGTTAAAGACAATCAAACTACGTGAAAAATATTCATTTTTCTCCTATTCTGCTGAGCGTTTGAGATGCATATGCAGGAGACCTTTCAGCACCCTCCATACTCATCATGGTTCGTGCTCATGAGTTTAAGCCAACATAGCAGAGCGGTCCATGTACAATTACAGAATGGCATGCACAGCTGAGTTCTTTCCATGGTAATATATTTTCCTTTAATACGGAGAAGATCCTTCAGTTGCACATAGCAGAGAAAACTACAACTTGAGTGAATTCATCGTCCATGGAAATTGTGCTAATGCAAAATGTCAAGCCAACTCTTGTAGCAACTTCTCCAGTGCGTCAGAAACAAGAGGGATGCCGAGGCAATCTTGGCCATCAGAGTGCTTCCTGATCTTTACCAGATCATGATCTTTAAACTCCGTCAAGTGTGAATTCAATGTCACTTGATTGCTTACCAGAAAGCGCTCACGGCATTTTGTATACAAACTGCTGACTGGCATACCTGAGAAACGAAGTAAGGAGGCCTCCAAAGTAAGTTTAGTATCAGCATGCAACATTCAAACTCTTCCAGGAAAACATATAGAGAACAAACTCACCTTCCTCCTTCTCATTTGCCAACTGATATTCAGCAAGAACTCTGAAAACACTTTGTGCATTCGGTGTCAGACTCTGCAGAACAACGAGAGCAGTTTTTGTGGTTTGAGCGTGACCACCACTAGCAAGGATCAATGGGTAGAACACGCCTTCAACTTTGTAAGGTGCAAAAGTCGGGACATGGTACCAGCTCCACTTGAACTGTTTGTGCACCATCTTCTTGTCCCACACTATAGTAGTATGAGTTTAGTATATCACAGTAAATACACTAGAGAAGGATAAAGCTACATGTGCAAGGAACTTACATAAAGGGGCATTAACATGGTCTATCGATGCAACAACATGGACTTGTGGGCAGCAAGAAATTTGTGCTAGACACTGTTGCGATTCAGCATCACGCAAAGCAGGCCCGTCAATATTATGAACAAGAAGGCACACACGATCATCCACATCATCGGATGTCTGTCTCATTAGGAATGAGATGATGTCCTCTGTTGATTGTGACGGAAACTGCTGTGACAACTGGGACTTTATTCCTGCCTGTCTCTTGCATTTGGCTTTTGTTTGATCCCAGAACATTTCAGCTATTGTTGCTATGACCTGAAAATGCAATAGATTATGCCAGAACTTATCCTTTTCAAAGGTTAGATGTAGAAAGCTATGCAATCTTCACAACAATAACATCAAACGGAACTCTAGAAGCACTTTCTGACTGAAGTGAACCAATCCAAATCATATACTTTGTGCAAGATTTGGAAATGTAACTAAAAGATTAATCCAGTAAAACTTTAAGCCCACATTTTAAATAGCGATCCAAGCCAGGAAAAATAATGGGCAAAAGGTAACCATTCAAGAATCAAGAAAATGTAAAAAGTACAAATATTTAGGACCAGCACATCTTCTACGAAGCACAGGGTTTCCTGTCACAAACTAATTAGGCCTATATCAAGAGTTTTCTATTCTTCAGACAAAGGTTAAAGCAGATTCGAGAATCAAAACAGAAATCAAACTTGCATCATCAACTTAGCACCACAAGTTCATGCATTCATTCTTCGTGTATACATTTCATGATGTCATGACTCATGCTTAAGATTTCAAAGCATTTGAACAGCAGCAGGGCAGTTCAAACACTCCTGCAAGCTACTGCAGAGAGCCAGAGAATAATATTGGGCAGACAAGGCCATACCTGTTTCAAATTGACGGACGGAAGGTAGCCATTGATTACAACGACTGTGAAATCAGTCAAGGTAGTGGAGGCAAAATCCTCCAGCAATTGCTTCTTAGATCCAAATCCATACATCAGGAGACCAAAACCGCATCTACATCACAAAACAGCATCTTATTGGTCCAACCAATCTTGCTTTAGTACTGCGCGTTTATGAAGAGACCTTAGTTCGAACAGCCAGTTGCGGTACTGGTCCTTGTAGCTTCTCGCCAGGGCCTCCACCTCTTCCTCGTGCTTCGGAGGGATCTGAGCAAGGGATGCACGTAACACCTGCAGAGAGTCAAGAGATCCCAAATTAGAGAATCGTGCCCATGGATTAGTGCTGCTAGAGGTGAGGATGTGGTCCGCTGGTGTGAATGGGACGGCACTATACCTGCTCGTCCACAAGGTTGAGGTCAGAGAGCTTGCCCGCGGCGGCGCGGGCGCGCTTCTTCCCGGATGACGGCTCCTTCTCCTTGGCCAGGAAGTAGCTCCTGGAGAACCCGGCCTCCTCTTCCTCATCCTCGGAGCCGGAACTAGCCGCCGCGCGTCCCCCTCTCGGTGCCATCAGTGGTGCACACAGGATTTTAGGCCTGGGTATTCCAAATGTGAGAGGGTGTCAAATTTTTTTGGACAACCTGATAAACTCCTAAAGCCTAATATTAGAGACCTTTCCAAGAAAGCCTTGAAATCTATAGTACTAACACACTCTTTTTTTCATGTTTGAGACCTAAAATTAAATCAGGGAATAGTAAATTAGATTAGGGGACCAAGTAATCTGGGGAGTATGTAATTTGCACGCAAACTCAGGCTCTCCTCCTTCCAGTTTACAAGTGATTCACAAATTGCAATTCCTAATTTTATCGAACAGGAAATTGGGAAGCCAAGAGACTGAATTTGAACTTACAAAGTTCAACAGTCGGACGTTTGACTGCTGGCCGCTCGCTGTTCGCCGCTCGGACCGTCCTGCGGGCCGCCTCGCTGCTGGTGCTCGGCTGCTCCGGCACTGGGGAGACTCCGCGGCTGGCGGCTGGCGCACTCCTCGTCCTGGGCTCCCGCCTGCCGCCTGCCGCAGTGCTGCTACGAGCCTGCGCCCTGACTCAGCCAGAGTCCACCGCGACGCCGCCTGGCCGCCGCCGACCACCAAGTCGTCCACCGCGCTGTTGCTAGGGTTTGGTTGCTGAATAGGGAAAAGAAAAACCGAAGTCGGGACTGAGGTAGCAAGCGACGAACCGAGCGCGAGCGCGCGGGAGACGGCGGGGGCGATGTGGTCTGCTCTGCTGGTGTGGAATGAAATCCTCGGCCCAACAAGGCAACAAGATCATCACGCTGCTCGGGTTTTTGGCGCCAGACTACGCGCGCTCTCGTATTTTGGCGCGGGACAAGCCTGGATTTGGAACAAGTCCGCAGATTTTAGATGGGTCAATGGGAAATGAATGTCAAGAGCCCTGCTTCGGAAGCATTTGGTGAAAATCACCCAAATTTTGGCTGTTCACTTAGCATATTAGCCTAAATTAGCGCTACCTTTTTCAGTCATATAGCACAGTTTTTCTCTCATAACAAATCACAAATCAACATCAACCAATACCCACGTTTATTTCCAGCCAGCCGAACAACCTGCCCAATAAGATTTGCTTTTTCAAGATCTAAAACTTAAGGTAAAACATACTTTTCATGGACCTTAGAAAATATGTTGTACCTCTTATTTCCATCTTCTTTGGGGTTTTTTTTTTTTTGCTAAAATTGTATCCACCAAAAATTATGGCATGTTACACCATTTCTCATTCAAATCTTACTTGCGCTTATCAAAATTTTGGAACAATGTTTTCTTGCTTAATGACAATTGATGATTTTTTGAATATTTTTTTATTTTTTAATGTATATCTGATATTTTCTTTTTTTTTCCCCACCGTATTTCTGATATTTGTACCAGGTGAAAGTGTTGTAACTTGTAAAGTTGTAAGGGCACCCAGTTACCAATTCAACTTAGTGCCACGGAACCAATGTAACCTGGTGAAATACAAAGAATTGGCGCTCACAACTTCAAACTTAAAATATTGTAACATTTATCTGATATTCTGATTTGCTAACCAATGCAATGCAATCCAACCGTACCTAAGCTAATAACGAAAGTCATCGAGCGAAATTATACAGGCCGAGAAGTCATAATACAGTCGTCGATCTGTCAAAATTCGCCGACCGGCTGTTGTGTCCCGCTCCTCGCCCTCTCACGGCTGCACTTGAGCATTTCACATTTTTTATTTTCTCATGACTCATCGCTCACTCTGTCACTCATCATCAGGCATACAGTACGTCGAATCATTGTCGGTGGGTGGAGGCGACTAGTAGAAAAGATAAGGTACACCTGATATCATGGAAATGATCTCAACGTAAGATTATTGACATTGTTTTTTCTCTCAGAAAAACAGCCCTCGATCGCTCGGTTCCTACATTCCAAATAGTGGTCACATGAGATAGTTCAAATCAGATTCCACTTCAATTTCCCTTGGGTAAAATATCACTTCAAATGCAGTAGTCCATCTTTCATGAAGAATGCTTTACATTCAGAGAAAGCCTTGCATGGTGATGATGCAATAAATTGGCTCTCAGGCTAAAATAAGAAAAAAAATCTTTCAAGTAAGGGATAAAGGCGAGTAGCCAAGGAGCGAGGAATGTTGGACCAAACCATCAAAACTTTCTTTACCACTATATACGTTGAACAATCAGATACAATCTACAGAGGAACGAAACTCCATCTTTCCCTGTCAAATGAACCGGCCGCTGCTGGCTGTACCGAACAAGCATAATATTTCTGCCAATAACGCTGAACGCCAGGGAGATGAGTTATGTACCACAACATCTTGCGCATCTACATTAATGGACTTTATCCTGAAACTTTATTTTACCTTTTTCGTAAAGCAATTAGGAGATCAGAACTGCACCGGTGCTTGTGGTAGCATATGCTGTTATTCACCTTCAATCGGCTTCATGGTTGCTGCGCACGTATGCTGTACAATAGCAGCACATGTAGGCATGCGAAATTACTATCAAAACATAGCCACTTCGAATGACTTCAGATCGCTAACTGCAGAATCTGATTTATCTTGCTGCAGTCCAAACTCACTACAGTGTTAACCATCGATCATATGAAATCAAAGGTACTTCTTCCAGGCCACTACATTCTTTTAGTGCTCGACAATCACGGTGACACAGGAAATATTGTCTTTGTCCAGAAGATTTCCCTAACTCTACTCTGTCAATCATCATCCTCACTCTTTGCATCCTCTACCATCCCGGCCTTTGCATAGATGTTTGACATCATCACAGAATTTCCAGCATTCTGTGGCTCCACCTGAACCAGATGCTCTGATGCAATCCTTCCAGATTACACATTGTCATGCATCCTAAGTACCCCCACACAACTGCATTTGGTCTCACTGGCATCCGATGGATAAATTCCAAGGCCTCCACAAACCTCCTATCACGTTCAAGCAAATCCACAATGCAGGCACACAGTTGTGACGAGACCAATAACTGACACAAAGCACTGCAGTGTTGAAGCCCTTCATAAACCAAGCCACAATGAGAGCATGCCATGAATGTCCACAAGCTCAAAGGCCCTTTCTCCATACCAATTCTCTTCTGTCTCAAGTCGAACTATCAAACTTGAGCAGATACAAGTGGTCCAAGTTAGTCAGAAGTTGAAAGATCTTGTCATGAAAGCCCTATCATGATGCTTTCACCGCCAATACTTCTGCGATATTGATGGGTGCCAGGATATGAGTTATGCATGCAGGGAAGGGTCCACAGTTTTGAATTGTCTGCATCCTGGATAAGGACATAAGGTTTATTTTGCCATCATTTCCTGCAAAGTAATCAGGAGTTCAGTATTATATCAGTATTATAAGGTTTATTCATCTTCATTCAGTTTCCTGGTTGCTGGGCAACGTAAGGTGAGGCATAGTAAGCAAGAACTGCTGCAGCAATGCTGTAGAATACCAGTACATGTAGCCACATAAAATTACCATACCATCAAAACATACAGTCACTTCAGATCACTAAACGAATGATTTGGTTTTACCTGCTGCAATCCATTCTTGCAAACCAACATTAACAATCAATCATATAAATCAAAAGTAATCTTTCAGCTCACTAGATTCTGTTAGTGTTCGACAATTGGGGTGACATGACATTGTGAGTAGTAAAGTACTCGAAGCCCACCCTCTTTGATAGGTGCAACTCTGATGATTCCATGGAGATTATGCTTTACTACAAAACTTCCACGCAGCTATGTCCAGAAGGTTTTGCTAACTCTACACTATCAATCATCATCCTCACTCTCTTTGCATCCTCTGCCATCCCAGCCTTTGCATATATGTTTGACATTGTCACAAAATTCCCAGCATTCTCGGGCTCCACATGAACCAGCTGCTCAAATGCAAGCCTTGCGAATTCCACATTGTGATGCACTCTACTTGCGGAGAGCAAAGCACCCCAGACAACTGCATTTGGTCTCACTGACATCTGACTGATAAATTCCAAGGCCTCCACAAACCTCCCAGCACGTGTGAGCAAATCTACAACACAGGCACACTGCTCCATGGTTGGGACGAGACTAACAACTGACACAAAGCGCTGGAATAGTTCAAGCCCTTCATCAACCAAGCCACAATGGCAGCATGCCATGAGAATGGCAGTGAATGTCACAGAGTCTGGCTTCATACCACACTCCAACATCATGTCCACATGCTCAAGGGCCCTTTTACCATATCCGTTTTTGGCAAACGCTCCGATCATCACATTCCATGACACGACATCCTTCCTAACAATCTCCAGGAACACCCTCTCCGCATCTGTGACACAGCCGACACGCGCATACATGCTCATCAATGCATTCCACAAAATGGATTTTGAAGAACCACCATGACTACTCACTATAGTCCCATGGACCTGCCTGCCGGACTCCATGTCACAAGACCCCAGCACCACCACAGCCGTGCGGGCATTCTCTCGAACACCTCTCGAGCGCATCTCCCGGAAGCAAACCCACGCCTCACTGTCCATCCCGGCACTGGCGAACCCGCCGATCATGGCGTTCCAGGACACCACGTCCTCGCCGTCCATGTAGCCAAACACCCTCCTGGCCGCACCGACCTTCCCGCGGCTCGCATACAGGGCGACCAGCGCGGGACCTGCGGAGGCGTAGAAGGGCAGCGCCGCCACGTTCTTGACCCCGTAGGCGTGCGCCGCGCGCGCGGGGAGCAAGGCGGACGCGCGGCGGCAGCATGAGACGAGGCAGGAGAGGAGCTCGGCGTCGGGGGCGACGGCGGACGCGGAGGCGGCGGCGAAGAGGGAGAGCGCCTCGTGGGGACGGCCGTGGCGGGAGAGCGCGGAGAGGACGGTGGTGTAGGAGGCGGTGGAAGGGTGTCGGAGGAAGGAGAAGGCGCGGAGCGCGGAGGTGAGGAGGTCGGCGTGGGAGTAGGCGGAGATGAGGGCGTTCGAGGCCCGGAGGGAGGTGGGGAGCGCGCCGAGCTTGAGGCCGGCCGCGTGGAGAGCGGGGACTGCGCGCGCGGCGAGGAAGGAGGAGGTGCAGGAGGTGGCGGAGAGGAGGAGACGCGGGAGAAAGGAAGGGTCGAATGGTAGGCGGCGGCAGCCGCCGACGGCGGGCGGCGCGATCGGGAACGCCGGGTGGTGTTCGTACATTGGGTGCGGGCCGCCGCGCCGGGTTGGAGAATTATACGCGGATTTGGATCACAGCCATCAAACGGATGAAGTCTATTTCCACGTTAATCCAACGCCAGAAACTGGCAAATAACGAGTGAAAAAGCATGGGAGCTGAAAACTCTTGGTTTGCCGAATTGTTTCTACTATTTTTCAATTCAACTTAAGTTTGGCGTTTTTTATATCAAAACTTTTATTCAATCCGATTCCTCTATTTTTCAACGTATAAGTTTGAACAGGAAAAAGAAGTACTTAATCCATCCCAAATTATAGGTCGTTTGACTTTTTCAACCATAAGTTTAACCACTCGTCTTATTCAAAAAAATTTACATAAAAAGAGTTAAATTTAACATGTTCTTGAAGAACTTTTGTTAATAAAGCAGGTCATAACAAAAAATATCATATTTTACACAGATTTTTGAATAAGATGAATAGTCAAATTTAGTAAAAAAAAGATCAAACGACTTATAAATTAAAATGGAAGGAGTACATATCAATTTGATGGCGTCGCGTCGTCCAAACCTCAAAAAGTTTTGCGTTGGCACGAGACCCATCACATGCCTGTCAAGAGAAACGCAAATCATGTCGGGCGGTCGATGCCGTTTGGATGTTTAGGCAAAGCCGCAAAGGAGAGTACAAGCTAGTAAGCGACTCCCTTCCTATAAAAAAGAAATTATTATGGATAAGATTTTAATCAAACATTAAAAATATAAATTATGAATAACTTTTAAATTGCTGAGTTTGGAAATATAAACACTATATAAATAGATTTGTCTTTAAATATATTTTTACAAAAGTATGTATATATTATTTTTAATAAATATTTTCATATAAATATAAAGTTAAAGTCATACTTTGAAGAGCATGTTGT
This sequence comes from Eremochloa ophiuroides, assembly GCA_038502445.1. Taxonomy (NCBI): domain Eukaryota; kingdom Viridiplantae; phylum Streptophyta; class Magnoliopsida; order Poales; family Poaceae; genus Eremochloa; species Eremochloa ophiuroides. The sequence goes on along the minus strand of JAHLJS010000002.1, from coordinate 106,303,167 downwards.
TGACCTAAACGACTTATAAATCTGATACGAAAGAAGTACATGACTAACATTACAATTTTATTCGCTCATCTGAAAAAATATTGATTTTAATTGATGTTGATTTATCGCGAAAAGAAAATACTGTTCTATAAAAAAAAATCAACATCTGAAAAATCGAACGACCTCCCGATATTGATCCATGCGTGACTTGGCAACATGTACATGAAATGATTGATATTGGACAGGCTCTTGTGAGACCTCGAGTGGAACATAGAACTTCGACTTGCCATCGAATTCCAGCCTTTGGATAATAGGTGACAAACTGACAATAATGTGTGTAGGAGTAGATGCCTTACTGGAGTTGCATACGCGAGGCCAGCTCGATCAAATAATGGTGTGTTAGCTAACTTAGGGTCCTTTTGGCAGAGTTCCAGCTCCTGAATCTTTAGATTTACTCCTGATTCTCTTGCGAAGTAGTTCTGATGGCTGAGCTTTGAAGAACTCCGCTTCTGAATTTTTCATCTCTGTTTGTCTATTCTTCGATTAGTGATTTTATTGGAATTTTTAGAGAGAGCGGAGAATTAAATTCTCAGTTGATCTCCACCAAAATATAACAAGAGAGGGTTAAGATTAGGAGAAAAATCTAGAAAATAGTTTTTTTAGTTCACTTGTATATAAAATAGAGAAATAATTATTAGAACTTTTTATGTTTGAAAGCGGAAAAGTGATTAGTTCAAAAATCTGCTCTATAGGGTACTCCTAAACGGGGCTTATACACACTCCAACTTCACTGTAAAGTTCTTTACAAATACCGGAAACTTCGAGTACGAGGCCTTCCCAAACTTTAGGCAGCCCGTCAAGCGTCCAAGCCCAGATCCACTTCCGTCCCGTTCCCGTGTACCGTCTCCTCCCTCTCGCTCTCTCTCTTCCCTTTGCCGCACCAGAAAACCGCCTCTCCCCCTCTCCCGGCCGCCTCCCTATTCTCCGGCGAATATTCCCCGCGCCGCGCGCCCTCGCTCACCTTCCCTTCCACGGCAACAGGACAGCCCACGCCCGTCTCTCGCAAGTCGCATGCATCGCCCAAATAACGCAGATAATCACACCGTCCCGAGGAGAAGCCGCACGCGACGCTTCCCGCGCCGGCAATGCTGCGACGCGTCCTCCTCCTCCGCCGTCTCCAGCACCACCGCCACCGCCTCCGCCTGCTCTCCACCACCCCCACACCCGCACCCACCACACACGCCTCGCCCGCCCCCTCCACCTCGGCCCCTTCCCTCCCGATCGCCGCCACGCCCGCGCCGCCGCCGCCGCACCACCTCGCGCCCCACCGCGGCGGGGGCGCGCGCCGCCTCGCCCCGTTCCTCGCCTTCTCCACGCTCTCCATCGCCGCCGCGGGCGCGGTCTACCTCACCACCGACGACCTCGAGGAGACGCTGCAGCGGTCCAGGGACTCCGCGGGCCGCGTCGTGGAGCGGATGCAGCACACGTGGACGGCCGCGCGGGTGCTCTGGAAGTCGCTCCTGTCCGTGCTCTCCTCCGCCAACCACGAGGTGCGGTCCGGGTTCGAGCTGCGCGTCGCCGCGCTTGCTCGCCGACATTGCGGCCGCCAGCGCCGCGCGCCGCGCGGCCATCGTCTCCGCGGGCGGCGGCGCCGTCCTCGACTGGCTGCTCGAGAGCGTCGTTCGGGGGGCCACGCAGGCCGAGGCTGCCAGGGCGCTCGCGCACCTGGTGGCGGACCCCTGGGTCGCGCCCGCCGTTCTCGGCCGTCCGCACGCCGTGCCATGCCTTCTCCAGTTCATCTTCTCGTACCAGCCCACGCGCGGCAAGAAGGTAATGGCTGATCGTACTTTTGGAGAGCTATTTTCTGCTTGCTTTGCTTTGTCTGATTGATTGACATAATGTACGTTGGTCGTAGAAGCTTGGTATTAGTGATTATGTGCTTTAGTTGTATCCAATTTGTGATTGTTGCTGTAACCACTCCATGAAATTGAGATATTAAGGGCTTATTTGGTACAGCTCATAACAGCTTCATGAGCTGTATTTTTTGTATGCCCTGTAGCATCAATGGATATTTATGTTTTCTAGCTAGGCATATTGATTTGGTGTTGCCCGGTTTCGAGCAAGGACATAGGGTATTTGTGTCAGTAGGATTCAAATGGTGATTTATAGCGGCTCTGTTCAGCAGCCACAATAAATCCTGCCGAACAATATAGCTCGTTGCGTGCTGCTTAGCTCATAACAAGCGGAAATGAGTTTGGGATCTTTTTTTTTTTGGCAAGATTTGGATATCAGTGTCATGTCTTCAGTTGGTGTTGAATCTCTGCCTGGTTGCTTGAGCTTATTTCTACTGAATGTAACCAATTGTGGTTCCAGTTATGAACCTGCAAAATGTCTATGCAAACTTGTCATTGCTGGTTTTGTCTTAGGGCCCTTAAAATTAACACTTGGAGATACTTTTTCATGTATGCAAATTACAACATTATCACTTATGAAAGGCAAAGGCAAGCACAATAATTGACATGATGTGAGGCAAACACAAGAGAATTGACGTGGCCTGTGGGCAGCATATTTACATGTCCTTTGCTTAAGGCGATTTATCTACTAGGAAGGAGTCTAATGTTGCAATGTGGATCTTATACTTCTTTCAGGCTAAAATGATCTGGCATCAGTAGGGGAATGCTGATAATTATTTCCTGTATGTCAATTAGATGTAAAATGTAAAATAAAGAAAATAGCATAAACATGTTTTTATTCTGTTTGGTTTCTACAAGGTACTAAGCTGTATGATTTTTTTTTTTTTTTTTGTTGCTGATCAGTCATTTCTTAAGCTTAATTATTTTTCTGAATATGCGTCGTCTCTTCAGGCTCAATTTATTTTTGTAAAAAGAAGCAACCCAGATTTGTTAATGTTCTAGCTTTTCCACTTCTATGGACACTTAGCTTCTTGTACCTGATATATTTTCAATTTTGAAACAGAAATCTTCATTTGATGGTTCAGATCATTCTAAAGGGAGAAGCATGCTTGTGGCTGCACTTATGGATATCATCACTTCTAACTGCGATAATGCAGACTACTCGTCGTTTAGGCCTTTGCTGCCTGCTGATGCTGATACAAGAGATATTGCAACAGCAATTGAAGTTATTGAGCAAGGGGGAATGCATTTTGATGACCATGAGGATAATAGCAGTAATGATGGTGACACTGGATTAAAGGGGATAGGTATTAAGGTGCTTGGTGGAACCACGATATTGGGATTCTCTAGAGGAAATAACTCATTGGAGTTGGATAACTCAGATAATGATATTATGGATGCATCATATGATAGAAGATTCGTGGTGGAACAGACTGCTGTTGAGTCACCACTGCTTGGGAAATCAAGCTCTTCTGCCGTCCCAGGGCTTTGGGATGATTTGCAGAGGGAGCATGTAGCTGTACCATTTGCTACATGGGCTCTTGCAAACTGGGCTATAGCATCAGATCTGAATCGCACTCGTATTCAAGAACTTGATAGTGATGGGCATGCAGTTGCAACTGCGTTGAAAGCAGCCGAAAGAACTGTTAAATGGCATGGAACTCTGGTGGCTCGAGCTCTTTTAGAAGACCAGAATTTGGCCTTGGCTCCATCAGTTCCTGATTGGTGCTCTAGTCTTCTTTCTACAGCTTCTCAGGCTACTGTAAACAATGACATGCCATTGGGTCAACTGTCATTATCAACGTTCCTATTATCAATGATGCGCTGTAATGAGTCAAAATTTGTCATAAGGCAGAAGGGTCTTCATCCTCTTCGTAGTATTGCAAAAAAGATAGAAAATCAGAATGGCCAGAATAGTATGAAAGAATCAATAGCAAGTGCTCTGAGTTTGCTTTATGCTGGTGAAGTTCCTTTATCACTTGAGGAATCTCAAAGATGGTCTGGCATTCTTCTTAGATGGCTTTTTGATAAATCTGTATCAGATAAAACACATCTGACAGCTGTGAAAATCCTTTCATGCATACTTGAAGATTATGGTCCATCTTCTGTGCCAATTTCTCAAGGATGGTTAGCTCTTGTCCTTTCTGAGATTCTTGGGGACAACAAGGCCCAAAGTTCAAAAGGAAGCACACAGCCTGAACCAGAGAAAGTGAAGGTACTCATTTCATTAGATTACTACAAAATATATTTTGGATGAGAGTTTTCCCCATTTTAAAGATCCTAAACATGTATACATACAGTCACAGCATTAAAATGGATAGGATCTAGCTATGACAAAAGTACTGTTCCAATCTATAGATTTTGCTTTAGACATCATCACAGTTTGCAATACCTTAAGTGATGTTTTTTTGGTAGTTATGTTACACTGTTAGAGTTATCTCATTGTGGACGTAGGCATGTTCTATAAAACATTCAGTCTTTGAAAGGAAACCAGAAACACTTTGATTAGAATGTTGACTTTGTAACAAAGTTATCATTTAATTGTAGCATCATTTATTGTCAATATATGTAGGCATTTACCTGCTGTCATGTTTTTTTATATAGTATTACCATGTTACTGTATAAACTTGATCTGCATTGTAGAATATATTGTGTTAACTGATATAGTCCTAATGACTATACTGGTATATATCTTTTTTTTTTCCACATTCTTGTTCTTCATCCTACCATCCTAATACAACTTGTGTTATTGACAGAATCCAGTTGATTACCATAATGCTTCCACTGCAACTCAGGTCTTGAATCAATTAGGTAGCGCTGTTGTTAAATTAGCAAGCGCCCAATCGAACTGTGAGCCTGGGTCTGATGACAAAGATAAAGGGCCACTCTCAGATTTTCTCTCTCTTGAGCCATTTGCTACAGCTCTAAAGAATATGAACAAAAAGAACCCGCCCAAGTTTGATGCTGCTGACTCAGCATCAGCAACGCTCAAGGGAATAAAAGCTCTAGCTGAGCTTTGTTCCGAGGATAGTGCATGTCAAAAGAGAATAGCTGATTTAGGAGCCCTTCCCTTGTTGAGGCACATCCTCCTGGGCGATGATTATGAGAAACTTGCTGCAATTGAAGCATATGATGCATCTCGTAATCGAGAAGTGCAAGAGAAGAATGTGCCTTCTAATGCTTCATCTTCTGATGCTACCACTGATCCCTCAAGTGTACGGGTTCCTCCTGCAACACATATTCGAAGGCATGCTGGACGGCTGCTTACCATTCTCTCTCTTCTACCTAATTCAAAGAAGGAAATTATTTCTGATAATGTATGGTGCAAATGGCTTGAGGATTGTGCTAGTGGGCGAATTCCCTGCAATGATATAAAACTAAAAAGCTACTGCAGGCTAACATTACTGAACATATTCTGTTCTGAGAGTCCAAATACAAGAAATTCCTCTGATGAATACCCTGATTCAGAAAGTGAGTATAAAAGAAACTGTCCTCAGTTTGGAGATGCACTATTCTTGCTAAATCCAGAGTTACCTCTTGAAGTTCATGTGGACAACAGTGGTTTTGGTATTTTAAGAGTTTCAAGCAATAATTGTAAGGAAGATGGAAGTATTGAAGACCTTGGCTCTGAAACTGCGAGCTCTGTAGATGATGCCGAAGCTGCATCCAAAAGTGTCCCTTTGATGGATGTTGTGTTTGTCCATGGCCTTCGTGGTGGCCCATTCAACTCATGGCGAATTGCTGATGACAAATCATCAACTACCAAAGCTGGTTTGGTGGAAAGCATTGACGAGGATGCTGGGAAAGAGGGTACATGCTGGCCAAGAGAATGGCTTGCGGCAGATTTTCCTCAAGCACGCTTCTTTACTGTCAAATACAAGGTTTGTTCTTTCTTTGATGCCTTCCCTTCACCTGCTATTCTTCTCACGATTGGATATCTGTATTGGGCCCTTTCTATATTTGAGCTGCTCTGGTACATTTTAATATTTCTGCTGATACCGACTTTGTTGCTTCTAAACTTCTCAACGTCCTTACTAATTTCGAATAATTTACGCAGACAAATTTGACCCAATGGACTGGAGCCAGCTTGCCTCTTCAGGTAACTTCTGATATTTCTTTAGCTTTTTATGCGTAAATTCTATTCGACGACGGGTCACACTCTATAGCACTGAGTGCGTGACCCGTGCCAACGCTCTTCTCTTCTTCTCCATCTCCGGTGGGCTTTAGAAAGGATTCGAGGGAGGGAGGCAGGCCCGGTGGTGGGACGGGAGAGACGGAGGCAAGGCGGAGGCGGCGGTGACGCTGACGAAGTGGGCGGCGGAGGAGGCAGCTGGGCAGGGTTGGGGCAGGAACGACCATGGTCATGGTGGCAGCGGGGAGATGGGAAGGAGGAGGCCACCGCTAGGTGCAGTAGGTTCTTGTCTGTGGCTGCGGAGCTCTAGCGAGACCCTACTGCGCCGTGGTGGGGCGGTGGGCAGCGGTGGCGGGGTTGCGCGATATTGTCGTCCTTTTTATGCTGTGTGCATGGTCGCCTCCTCGACATTTTCTCCTGTGCGATCTAAAGAACCTTGGTTTTTGTGTGCCCTTGTATACCCCTTTATATTATATGTGCACCTGGACCCAACTTGTCAACATTACAAGTTACACTCTGGCTATTTTGAACTTTGTAGTGGCATATGTGGACCCTTTTTTTTTTTGTTATTGCTGGACATTTTTGTTGTGGCTGCAGTGATATCCCAACATGATTCTAGATTTCCAGATTTTTTGTCTGATGCTATATATATATATTGGTAGCTCTTTTCATGTTACTGATTATTTGCTGTTTTTCTCACTCACGATCTTATTTGTTTTATAGGAGGTGAGCTCTATGCTGCTGAGGAAGTTGGTGGCTGCTGGGATTGGTAGTCGGCCTGTTATTTTTGTGACACACAGGTAAGGATTGTTGTTGAGTCTATGATGCTACTTGGCTATGCAATTGCTATGTCGTGTTGATATATTTGTTGTGCTCTTCACTTATGTAACAGCCAGTTTCTGAAATAGCTTATAACTTGCGTTCTCCCCATTTTCATACTTGCAGCATGGGAGGATTGGTGGTTAAACAGCTTTTACATCAAGCAAAGCTGAATAACTATGACAAGTTCCTGAACAATACTATTGGGCTAGTATGTATTTTTGTGTGTTGAATTTTGTGATTATCTGTGTGCCTGTTAATTCGATCTAACTATTTCGGCATCACAGGTTTTCTATAGTTGTCCACATTTTGGCAGTAAACTTGCAGACATGCCATGGCGTATGGGTTTAGTGTTTCGTCCTGCTCCTTCAGTATGATCTTCCATTCCTCATTTGATAAGCTTTCTTACAAATTGATAGTTTGTGCTCTCTATATGTTCTGACATTTAATTTCGATAGATTGGGGAGTTAAGGAGTGGATCTCCAAGACTAGTTGAACTAAATGATTTTGTGCGTCAACGCCACAACAAAGGATTTCTTGATGTTCTTAGTTTTAGTGAGGTAGTAACATCATACTGCCAAGTTCTGCTGCCACAGTGCTAAGTTATAAGTATATGCTAATTGGTTCCATGACAGACCCAGGTCACACCGATTGTTGAAGGATATGGCGGTTGGGCACTTCGTATGGAGATAGTGCCAATTGAATCTGCATACCCAGGCTTTGGGGAGCTTGTCGTAAGTATTTTTCACGGTTTATTGCACCATTGCGTAATGCACATGGAATTATTGTTGTTGTTTTGCAAATGATGGAATTCTTATTATCATGAGGGCCTTAACATATCATCACATGTGATGCAGTCCAATATTAATCCTGATTATGTCAGTGTTGCTTATGTTCATATTCAAAACTAGTATTGGGATAGCACTGGAAGAATCAAGGCTTCTTTGATTTTTTTAGATTACATAGGCTCCTAAGCCATATTTACGCTTCCCACATTTTTCCACCATTTTTGTTCCTTGTATGCCTCCATAATTTCATCGGTTCAAATTTATGCAAATTTTAAGCAATCACCTTTCATGTTCTTTTTATTTCTCTGCAGGTTCTACCGTCCACTGATCATATAAATTCATGTAAGCCAGTTAACAAGAATGATCCTTCTTATGCGGAAACCTTGGCATTTTTGGAGAAGAACTTTAAATTGCGTCTGAAAAGAGCAGAATCCTAGGTGTTGTTTCAGAGTGAGTTGAATTTCAATGGTGCCGTGGAGTTTTCAGCAATGTGAAGGCTTCATTTTCCCTTTTCTCCCCAGACTTTTCTCTCGTTGAGGACAAATGGCGGTTCATCTGACGAAGTGGTTTGGGCGTGCTGTGTTTTATGAAGCTCGCACCAACTGTGTAGTTACACTGCACATAGCGCCATAGCGGTTAGGCTGTAAATATCTGTATCTACCTTTTAGTTGACGAGAGAGTTGTCCCCATGTAACATCATGATATATACCCCAATGCATATGTATCTTCTCAACAGTTTTCACTTTTCAGCAACAGTTTTTTTATACAAGTTATTTTCATAAAATGAATCTTTGATAATATAAAACTTGGAACTTTTTATGGTCCAAATTAAACACGGACTCATAAGTTATGCTCATATATATTAGAACAACTCGATACGGAAAGAGCAAAACTCGGATTATAGAAAAATATTAAAAAAAATAATTAGAGTGAAATAATATAAAAAATCTGTGCACTAGGAAAAAAAGAATGGTTATGCACACAGATAGACTCTTACCGTTTCACTTAGGTATGTGGGGGGAAAATAGGAAAAAAAAAAAGTAATGGCTTATATGGAAAAAGGAATAGAAATAAAAAAGAATAGTAATTAATGGATTCAGTCACTTGGTTTATAGGGAAAAAAAAACAAAAATAGCAATGCACTCTGTCATAGACTCCCCGGACATATTTGCTGGTTCAAAGAAAGTTTGATTCAGAGTTCACCACAAAACTCCCGAAATCAGTGGGCTATGCGAACTGAAGACGGAAACAAACTTTCGGCCCATTTCCACTTTCCAGCACGATACCCGTCTCCAGCCTCCGTCATCTCCTTCCCCGCGGAAGAGATTGGAGCTGAAGAGAGGAAGCGGCGCGTCCTCGGTTCTCCCCTAAAACCCTCGCCGCCCTCCTCCGTCTCCTCGCCTCTCGTTCACGCGAGACGACGCGTCGGCAAGCAATCAGTCCATCCCAAGGTGCCACCCCTAATTCTCCACTCCCCAGCTCTTTCTTCCCCTTCGCCTCACGATTTGGAGATGTGGGTCCTGGGATTCGGTCAAATCTGATCGTGCAGCCTCGATTTCCCCGCACGCTTGCGAAGCGATGGTGGACGCGTGGTGGCCTCTGCTGGGCGCGGCGATCCCGGCGCTGGTGGCGGGGCAGTTTGTCCGCATCAAGCGCCGCCGCGACGAGGAGCAGCGCCTCAAGGCGGCGCGCGGGCGGGAGAAGAGCTCCGACGAGATCTTCGTCTGCGAGCGCGTGTGCACCTCCAAGCGTATGCTCAAGAAGGTGGGGGCCTTCTCCAAGGACCCCATACCGGAGACCTGCGTCACCGTCTGCGGCGTCTCTGAACTCGACGCCTGCGCCGACGCCTGCGCGCGCACCGTCTGCGTCAACCAGCACCAGGTGCCCAACTGGAACGACGTCTGCCTCAAGAGGTGCCAGAGCGAGTGCCTCAAACTCTCCTCATCACTCATGTAATGGCCACTCTTTAGACTATCCATATCGTTAGGTGCTTATCTGCTTCTATCCATATCATGGTTGAGGAACTTCAGACATTGATAACCGCCTCTTTTCTGCTTCTATCCATATCGTGTTTGAGGACCTTCAGACATTGTTAACCGTCATTTGTATATCTCAAGGAATTGGAGTGATTGAATGTAGCTGGTCAAGGCGGTTATGTCCTTCATTCCGTTGGCGCTTGCACATTTCTCTTCCGCAGAATTTGGTTCCCTCAACTGATTGTGAGTACTGAGGTGCCATATCCTGATTTTTGAGTCACAGCAGGACTGTGAGTCCTCCAGGATGAATGCTGGTTTCGACATTCAGTTTTAGTAGGTTGCTTATGTCTTTTAATAATTGAATGATTTTCATGAATTGAATATTATAAGTTTCTAGGGTGGTGGTTTGATGGATTTTGCACAATGACAAACCCTTCACAGTTTAAGCTAAGAGGTAAGAACTCTGAAATGCTTGTGGGCTTCATATCCAAAATCTTTTTTTAATAACTCATATCAAAAAATTTTATGTGTGGCTTTTAAGGTTTCTGAGAGTTAAATTTTTTCAGTACGGTTATAGATTAATCCTTCTTGTTGGAGTACCTACTTTCCAGTGCATAATGCAAATATCCAAGTTTGTGATCATGTCGGTTTAGATAATTTGTCGATTAGTTGATGCCATGGCTCATTTTGTCTGACCATCCTTATTGTACCTCATGTTTCTTGTTTAAAAGCAATGTCAATACCATCGTTAAATTGCATTTGTCTAGGAGATCAGATGGCTGTTTAGGTTAACCTTTCTAACTCTGTACAATTATCACATTATGGTTTCTGAATTTTTGGAGCTGTATTAGTAGCATAATAGGCAGGTCCTTCTTTCTTACTCTCATAACAAGATCACTGGTTTTCGAGTGAAAAGAACAATGACGGTTGTGCTACTGGGAACTTGGGTTAGTGGGGGGACCATAAATTGTTACTAGGTTCAAACTGACCACAGATGATATATATCCAATAGTGTTAAGACTTTACTAGGTTGAATTTTCCAATAAGGTATATTTGTTTGAATACATTTAGGTATTTCTTATGTATTTGTTTCCTACCTGCTGAAGGTTCTTGAGGGTGTAACAAGCTAGGCAACACGAGTAGTCACACCTTCACCTTATTGCCTTAAGAACATTGCATCTTTCTAATTTCAGTGGGTTAAACATTGTCTCTGGTTTGCAATAATGGTTAATCAACCATCTTGCTAATAGAACTGAGAATATTGAAGACCTGCTCAATAAAGAACATGAAGAAGAATAGGTGGGATGGACCCATATCCATGGTATTAATGACTGAAACATAATTCACTATATAGTGCAGTTCATATCCAAAATCTTTTTTTTTAAAAAAAAAATTATATTCAAAATTTTAGATGTGTGGCTTTTAAGGTTTCTGAGGGTTAAATTTTGTCTTTTAAGGTTTCTGAGAGTTAAAATTTGTCAGTACCATTATAGATTAATCCTGCTTGTTGGATCACTTACTTTGTCAGTACCATTATAGACTAATATAGTGTAAAATGCATATATCCAAGTTTGGGATCATGTTGGTTTAGATAATTTGTCGATTAGTTGATGACATGCCTCATTCTGTTTGACCATCCTGATTGTACCTCATGTTTCTTGTTGAAAAGCAATGTCAATACCATCTTCAAATTGCATTTGTCTAGGAGGTCAGATGGCTGTTTAGGTTGACCTTTCTAACTGAGTACCATTATTACATTATGGTTTCTGAATTTTTGGAGCTGCATTAGTAATTTAGTAGCATAATAGTCAAGTCTTCTTTCTTACTCTCATAACAAGATCACTGGTTTTCATGAATCAAAAAAGGAGAGGAAGAAGATGCTTCTAACAATTGAAATTAAAACAGATTTTGGATCCATAAATCAAAACTAGTAGCGAGTCTTGACTTGATTCTTAGGGAAACCAGCACTAGTTGCCTTCTGAAGCTTCTTTTTGATTCTATGAAATTTGGCTGGAGACCTTTGAAAATAAGATAGTTCCTCACTCCCCAGATTGTCCAGCTCATAAGGACTACTGCTGTCATGAAGAAAACTGAATGAAGCTGGGCTCTCATCAAGTTGACAATTTCTGAGAAGGATCTAGGGGGAGTGAAGTCAATCCCAAGAATATTCCAACATTCTATTGCAAAGGGGCAGTTGAGGAAGAGGTGATCTCGAGTTTCCTCCATGTCATTCTGACAGAGGACACAACTGTATGATTGAAGCAACCTGTTCTTCCTTCTAAGGATATTTCTTGTACTCAGTCTATCCTTCAATAGCAGCCAGAAAAAAAAAACTTTGTGTTTAGGCTAACAATCTTATCGCCAAAGCCAAATAAAAGCATCATGGATCTGACGGTGGTCAACTGAAACATATAAATTTTAGCTGCAGAGAAATTGTTGTTGCTTGTGGACCAGGGGAAAGCCCAAATGTCATTAGCTCCCACTAGTTGCAGGCTGTTGATTTTAGATTCTATTTTTTTGAGACTGACTGAAGACAATTTCAGACATAGGCAGATTGAAGTAATGACTTGAGCTGCTCTGAATTACAAACTTTGTTCACAGTGACCTGACCATTTTTTGCGAAGGAGTAAAGTTCAGGGAATTTTGTTTTAGCAGATTCATCTCACCAGTTGTCATTCCACAGCAGACAAGAATTCTCATTCTTCACCTGCACTTTAGCTAACCTTTTGAACTTGTTCAGAATCTTGAGATTGCCTCCCCACCAAAAGCTCGCTTTCTTTTGGATGGACGGAAGCTTTCCATTGGGATAGTGCTTCTCCCAAACTAGAGAAAACCATGGGATATCTAGTTGGTTGAAGAATTTGAAGAGATTCTTCATCAACAAAACCTCATTATGTTTTTTCAAGTCAATGAATCCCAATCCACCTTCTCTCTTTGGCAAGGTAACCATTTCCCAAGCCGCCTTAGGTGGTTTCCTGTTGTTTAGCTCTGATTCCACTTCATAAGCAGTCCTTTCTGAACCTATCAATTTGGCTCACAACTGTTGGTGGCAGAATGAGAGTAAGCATGTGAAATGCTGGCAAGGAGGAGAAAACTGAGTTCACCAGTTCGAACCTTCCAGCCTGAGAAAGGAAAGTTGAGACACCTGCTAATCTCCTTTCACGTTTGCTGATCAGAGGGAATTATTCTTCCAATTTTTTTATTAGTTCACAATTGACTATCCATCTTCGTGATATATTTGCGCAGATATGGAACGAAAGCATGGTTAAAATATTTTTTACAATAGACTTAATCAGTGATGTTCTTTTCACTTTACTCAATTTGGTAAATGAGTGAATAATCGAAAAGAGGACGGCGATGCCTGCACGGACTTTTGGCTATGGTGAATTTGTTATAGGTTCTGTTTGGCAATTGGTAGATCGAGAGCTCTGGCGGGCTCCCACCGTGCACTATATGCTATATCTATAGTATAGTGAGGAACTATTTTATTTATTTATTTTTTAAAAATGAAATCATACTGTAGCAAAAAAGTGAGAAGAACCCATGCCAAAAAAAAAAAAGACACATAAGGTAGCTTCACTGTGAGTATTGAGGAGGTGCATTGGCTATGTGCCCCTCGTGTTGCTCCCACGTTGGCGACACGGGCGGTCCCTGAAACCCTAGTGCCGCCACCTTCTCCCTTCCCCTCTCCCATGCATCGCTGCCTTAGCTGGACGCCGATATGGCCACTCGAGCGGGTGGGATAGGCGGTGGCGCATTTCTCCCTCCCTTGAGTGCGACGGTGGCGCGATAGCGAGCCGATGGTCCCTCCCTTGTGCGAGTTGTGTGGAGCTCGGCGACAAGAAATACAACGGTTGTGGCAGTGTCGGTTGGTGCCCGAGCTGGCACACGGGTGGTGGTGGGGTGCTTTCCTTCTCTACGCGTTTCTTCCTCCAAGTCTTGATGGTGGCAGCGGCGTCAACATGGGCTGCTGATTCGGTGCCCGAGCGACCACATCCAGGGCATTGGTAGCTAGATCTGTTTGCCCAAACAGGGCGATGTGTCGGGCAGTGACGATTGCGGTGGCAGCGGTTGGACACTTTGGCGGGCCTACTAAGGACTAAGCATGACAACAGGATTGGTTCGGATAGTGTGAAGTCTATGGATACCCAAAACCGAAACCCGACCTTTAAACCTGAACCCACACTGAAAATCGATTCGGGTGAAAATCCATCCCCGAAACCAAAAATCCGCGGATACCCGAAACCCGACGTATTAACCGAAATCCACAACTATATAGCAATAAAAAATAATAATAAAGAATTTTTACCAACATATGTATGATATATTATGTATTCAAATGTATAAACATGTGGCAATAAACAACACACAATTTTATGACTCAACTTAGAACAAGTTTAATAGCTTACATAAACAATTTATTGATAAAAATACATGAGATTTTATTCAAAATGTTATATTCGGACATATGACATTGCCTATCCGCGGGTGAAAACCAAACCCCGAAATCGAACCCGATAAGTTTCGGGTACCCCAACCTAAAATCCGTAGACAAAATCTGAACCCGAACCCACTGAAACTGAAACCTACGGATATCCGCCCCGAACTCGATCTACTGCCATCCTTAGTAAGGACGGTGCCCGTGACGGCAGTCAAGACGGAGATAGCGGCATCAGCATGGGGTGCCGAGTTCGCAGCCTTGCGGTGACCCCAAGGCAGGGGCGACAGCCACGATGACAGGCACGTACCTCGCGATTGCTGGTAGCAAGGTCGATATCGACTGTTGTGGGTGCCAGAACTGACGGTGACGGTCATTGACGACCTTAATGTGCGTGGATGTTACGGGAGCGGCAGAGCCAAGTCCAACCTCTTATGATCCGATTGGATGGGGTAATAGGCGACACAGCTGTGTGTGCAGCCAGTGAGTCAATGCGCCTCTGAAGGGCTTTTGGGGGGTGGCAGAGGGACAACGGCAATGGTGCTTCTGCCTGGCTAGGGATCTGGCTTCTTCGCCAGTCGTTCATGCTAGAGGGTTCGTGAGAGAAAGCATTGGCCCGAGCGGCACTGGTGGGCACCGCTTCTTGTTGGGGGCTTTGCGTTTTCCTTCTAGCACTATCATCATCATCATGCAATGGTGAAAACCCGGTCCATTGGACGTGCTATGGTGGCGCCATCGGCATCACTCCATTCCTGAAGACATCGCATTTTGATTATCATCACGGCTTCGATGTTTGCTTTGGCAGCTGCTCTTTGCTTCCCTACGCGCAGCGACGTAGTGGACGCGTGGATGCGGGTTTGTAACGTGAAATCGGAGCTGCTACATCGAGGACGTGGCTTAGTGCAACGATGAGCCGATAACACGCGACATCCCCCCTTCATCATCGGGTTTCTGCAACCGCTGGAGGCAAGGCACAGGGTGACGATTGGATGTCACAGCTGCTCTTCGCGAGTGTTTGAGCTTCGCAAAGATGATAGATTGCGGTCGTTTGCTTTGGTCCCGTCGATGGGTGGCTCATGGATGGTCTGAAATGGAAAGTTGAAGCTGGTGGAAGTTTTGCTTACATGTTTGGAACGATGACCCATGGCAACATATCATATTTGTGCTTAACTGCATTGCATGGATTTATTAAACTCTTATATTTTATTAGAATGAAGCCTTAGAGAAGGCACATTTATTCTTAGAAAAACAAAAGAACATACAATATCAATTTAGAACAAATTGGTGCTTAACAAATACAAAATAACCAAAAAAAAAGTCTGATCGATCTTAGGCAACGGTGCTTGTGATCTCCATTTTACGAAGGAGGGAAGCAGCTCGGTCCTGCACAACCTTCCACGCCTGGCAGACATGTCGCTCCTCCGTAAGCGTGCTCCCGACGGCGCACCTGAGCATGTAGATGCCAGCGACATTGGCGGAGCTCATGTACGGCCCGGAGCAAGCCGCGTTCACCTCCTCTAGGAGCCTCCGGTTGAGCTCGTTGGCCGCCTTTGGGCCGCCCACCTCCGCCGTCGCCCGGAGCCTAAAGCACACGAGCGCGAACCGCCTCGTCGCCGTCACTTCGAAGCGAGGGTCGGCCTTCACCATGTTCTCGAACGCCGCCGCCATGTCGACGTGGCCGCGAATGTGCTGGCGCAGGCCCTCGACGCCGTAGCAGCGCAGCACGAGCCACAGCTTGAGCGCGCGGAAGCGGCGTGTGAGCGTGACAGACCAGTCCTTGTAGTCGACGACGTCGTGCCCCTCGGCGGCGGCGTCTTTGAGGATGTACTCCTGCTCCGTGCCGAGCGCCGCCACCAGCAGCGATGGCTTCTTCACCCACAGAGCGCAGCAGTCGTTGTTGGCCAGAAGCCACTTGTGCGCATTCATGCTGAAGGAGTCCACGGCGTCGGCGCCGTCGATCACGTGCCGGAACTCCGGGCAGACCAGCGCCGACCCCGCGTAGGCCGCGTCCACGTGCACCCAGACACTGTGCGCCGCCGCGACGGCGCAGAGCTCCCGGATAGGGTCCACGGCCGTCGTCTGAGTGGTCCCGACCGTGGCGCACAGGAAGAGCGGGACGAGGCCGGCGTCGACATCCGCTTGCATGGCGGCCTGCAGCTCGGTCGGCGAGAGCGCGAACATGTCATCGTGGTACGTGGCGATCTCGCGGCAGTTGTCGCGGTGGATGCCGGCTATATGTGCCGCCTTGCGGAACGCAAAGTGCGTCTGGTCGGAGCAGTACACGACGAGGTCGCCGATCCGCCCGCCGCCAATGTCCGCGAGCTTGCGGTCCCTGGCGGCGACGAGGGCGCACAGGATGGCCTCGCACGTGGTGCCGAGGAGCGTGCCTCCGCCGCCGCCGCAGAACATTAGGCTCTCCGGCAAGTGGAGCGCCTTGCCGAGCCAGTCCACGACCACCATCTCCAGCTCCGTGGCGGCCGGCGAGGCGGCCCACGTGAAGGGAACGACGTTGATGCCGGCGGTGAGGGCCTCGCCGAGGGCACCGACGGTGCTGCTCGACGCCGGGAAGTGCGCGAAGTGGCGGGCGCTCTGCCAGTGCGTCATGCCGGGCAGGATCAGATCACGGACGTCCCGCAGCGCCGCGCCGAACGCGTCGGACTCCGGCCGCGACGGCGCGCTGGCGGGGAGCTGGTGGCGCAGGAAGCCAGGGCTCACGCTGGGGTGCACGGGGTAGTCGTCCATGCGGCCGTAGTAGTCGGCGATGAAGTCGATGACCTGGTGGCCCTGCCGGCGAAACTCGTCTGTGTCGAGCATGCCGGCGGAGTCCGCCTGTGGCGGCAGAGGCACATTTCCCGACGCCCCCTGGAGGAAGGCGCCGTTCTGTGCGGCGCCATTGTTGATGTAAAAGTGTGATGGCGGGGCCATTGGTGCGTGTGGGAGAAAGGTGGGAGCTAGTACGTACACAGTACTGATGAATGGATCGAGGATTATCTAGTGCTCGATTTGCTGCGCCACTACAGCTCTACTCCCTGTTGCGAGAGCACGTAAAAAAGTTGTGGCAAATGTGGAGACTGGTGCATGAAAAAATGAACTGCCTTCGTAGCTATTTATATGCAGCGGAAAGGTGCACACGTCGCATGGAGGTAGGTGAGGTGCCGAGTAGTTGTTTGACGGAAACTTCTTCTATATTATTTTTCTAGCTTCCCAGACTAGTATGCATGGTTGAACGTTCACCCCCCAGTCAAACCAAGCACTACTAGTTGTGGAAAAGTCCAAACTAACAACCATGCCCCAATTGGCAAGTGTCTGTCTAAAATCGAGTACATTGAGAACATCACGTCCACATGGACTTGGAGTTCTTTGTTGCAAATGTCGCGCGTTAGGTGCTGTTATGCCTCCCACCCTGTAAAGTTTACGAGAACGCGGCTGCATTTTTCGTCAAACGACATCAGCCGGCTCTACACACACACACCAAGGCCCCAAGTGCTCCAGATCAAACACTCTGATCCCTGGCCATTTCCACGTGCTTCAAATAAAAATAATTTAGTTATCAGACTGACATTTTTCTCAATTATATTAGTATAGTAAGGATGATGCACGCAGAGGCGAAAGAAGGACTATAATTGGTGAGACATATAGATTATTGCGACTCGCGAGGGACACACTACGAATCATTAGCAGCGTGTTCCATCTTGGCGTCGCCGGAGCCAGAAACGAGTGGCGGTTGGCATAGGATTGCGGCGAGCACAGAAGAGGAGGATCATGAGCACCAGTAGCTTGCTTGCTCACATGAGACGAGGAATAACGAATGAAGTTCAGAAACGTGAGATTCCGAAATAGCTTGCGCTCACACATGAGACCTGGAAGCCGAATAAATAAAGAAGTTAAGTTCGGAACGTGAGTTGTTTTAAAAAAAAAAAGGTTTGGAACATGACATTCCCAATAAGCATAAGCATTAGCTCTCCCTGAAAAGGAGGTGATCCAGCCGCACCGGACTGAAGCACAGGCCTCGCGGTTTGCCACCAGACGGCTGCTGGTGCTCAGCGACATGGATATAGAAGAGGCCCACACGCCCGTGTGCTGCCGCTCGCTGTTGTAGCCTCGTTCCTGGCCTCTAGCCCTTGGACGTAGGTCGTCGTCTCCCACAGCAGCAACCTCCAGCATCACGGTGGGCCGACGTTTACCACCTTGTGGTCACACGCATCTTGGTCTAGTCGGGCGCCGATGCCAATGTGGGCCGACGGAGGCTCAGGGCCCACATGGGTCATGATAGGGGAGGATCCAGGGGCTCGTAAGCAGGGGTCGCCTGTGTCGGAAGGGAAGAGGTAGCGGTTGTCCACGGTGGGAAGCGTGGTGGCGGGGCGCGTCTGACGGAGGCGGACAAGAGCGAGAAAGAAGGTGAGCGGAGGACCGGATGCACTAGCCAAGGTGGCTAGTGGGGAACGTATTACAGATGCATTTTCAGCTAGCCAGACTTGGGCTTGGTTAGTGCTTACATCGGGCAAGAGGTCTAACCAGCCAACCAAAGAATGCAAAGGTGGCTATCTGAAGCCCGGTTAGGAGTTAACCAGGCAACCAAATAGACTCTATAGGACTATGGCGAGCACAAAGGAGAGGACAAGGAATGTGATGTCGTGACTTGTTTGAGGATTTGAGGTTGAAGACGATGTGTGCTCTCGAATCTTATGGGGGCAAATGTGTAGTACAAATATACATGTACATGTTGGTGTAAACACATGTATATTTGTACAAATATACATGCCTTTGTAGTATAAATGCAACTAAGATTTGTCATTTTCGCATGATTTTTCACAAGTTGAGTTTTTAAGTATCAAGTTTTGCAACAAAATACATATAGAGATGCGCTATGGTCCATGGATGATTATTGTTTTTTTTACACAATGAGTTTTATTATAAAGTGTGTTACTTAATTACTTTGTATTGTTGCTACACATTTATGCCATAACGGTGGGTATAAACTTTACTCTAAAAAAAATTCAGGCGTACACAGTACACACACGCTGCCTCATATATCGCAACTCTAGTCCTCTACTAAAAAGATATGAGCACGCTGCTGTCCTGGATGTGCCACGCCAGGGAGTCGGGGACTGATCCATGGGTCAACGACACTGCGACCTCGTTTGAATTTTATGGGAGGAGGAAATAGTCAGCCGCGCACGTGTTCGTGTTTCGCGTACTTTTCCTTTTTAACTTACATGCGCACGTGTTCGTGTTTCGCGTACGTTTCAGTTACATGCGCAGCAATCAACTTATCAACGCGCTATGCCGATGGAGCCCTAAAGTGCACGTGCACAGGCCGCGCCACACACCTTGGACGTGATCGAAGAGAAGGAACGTACTGCGCTGCGCGGCGCAACTTTTCCATTAATAAATGGTCTTCGTTTGGTTTTGGTCTAAAAGCTGCGGCGTAGCGGGCAGCTTGGCGTCCAATCAACGGATAGAAATATTGACCAAAGAGCGAATAGCAAAACGGTTTTGGTCTCCCGAGCACGCTACCAAAAAGCATACTCATGCACTAGTTAGCACACACCGACACACCACCCATATCGTCTTCATCTATTTATAGGCACACACTCGTCATCGTATACACAGCCACAACATCAGAGTCAAGTGCATATCGCACCTCTCTCAGCTCCTAACACAACAAACAGTTCAACCAAGCTGCTTAGCTAGCGCTTATTACTGGCATTGTAATACCAAGCTGCTTAGCTAGCGCTCATCAGTCATCACGTACACGCATTAATTAGAATGGAGGTTATCACGACGACAAGCGCGATGGTAAAGCCCGTCTACTCTGCCCTGCACCCTCTCGCCGGCGAGAGGGTCCCGCTGACCGTCTTCGACCGCGCCGCCTTCGACATCTTCGTGCCTATCGTCTTCGCCTACTCGGCGCCGGCGCCGTCCAACGAGGCCCTCAAGGAGGGCCTCAGCAGGGCCGTAGCGCTGTACCCTCACCTCGCTGGCCGCCTCGCCGTCGACGACCGGGGCCGCCGGTTCTTCCACTTGAACGACGACGGCGTGCTAGTGGTAGAAACAGCCCTCTCGGCCGACCTGGCCGACGTGCTCCACGACGGTATGGCCACTGCCAACGTCGAGGAGCTATATCCGACGCTTCCAGAGGTAGCTACATACAACAAGCTGTTTCTCATGCATGTGTACCTACACTGTGGATGTTCGTCCTGACATCGTTTTATACTGACATTTTATAACACACGTGCGTACGTACAGGACAACTTTGGCGCGGCACTGCTACAGATCAAGCTCAACCGCTACAAGTGCGGCGGCCTCGTGATCGGCATCACCAGCCACCACCAAGTCGCCGACGGCCACTCCATGAGCACCTTCCTAACTACGTGGGCAAGCGCGGTGCGCTCATCGGGCAACAAGGACTTCAACGTTCCGGCCGCGCCGCCGGCGCCCTTCCTCGATCGCGCGGCGACCGCCGTTCCCCGCGCCACGCCGGCGCCGGTTTTCGACCACCGGTCCATCGAGTTCAAAGGAGCGGACGACGATGGCGGCCGCAGATCAAGGCCTTACGCCGTCATGCCCATGGAGGACAAAAGCATCAAGAACGTCACCGTGCACTTCACCGACGAGTTCATCGCTGAGCTCAAAGCGCGCGTCGGCGTCCGGTGCAGCACGTTCCAGTGCCTCCTCGCGCACGTGTGGAAGAAGATCACGGCGGCGCGGGACCTCCAGCTGGAGGAGTTCACGCAGGTCAGGGTGGCCGTGAACTGCAGGTCAAGGGCAAAACCAGCCGTGCCGACGGACTTCTTCGGCAACATGGTGCTGTGGGCGTTCCCAAGGCTCCAGGTCAAGGACCTGCTTAACTCGAGCTACGGCAGTGTGGTGGACGCGATCCGCGACGCCGTGGCGCGCGTCGACGGCGAGTACATCCAGTCCTTCGTCGAATTTGGGGCAGTGGCGGACGCCGGCGGGGAGGAGCTCGTCGCGACGGCGGCGGCCCCCGGCACGATGCTGAGCCCGGGCCTGGAGGTGGACAGCTGGCTGGGGTTCCAGTTCCACCAGATGGACCTCGGCACCGGGCCGCCGTGCGCGTTCCTGCCGCCGGACCTGCCCATCGAGGGGCTCATGATCTTCGTGCCGTCTCGCGGTGCCAAGGGCGGCGTCGACCTGTTCATGGCCGTCGCTGAGTGCCACGTCGAGGCCTTCGAGCAGATCTGCCACTCCGTCGATTGATCGAACGGCTGCAGCGCCTGCGGCAGCTTGGTTTCGATTGCATGCATTGAGTTGTGATTTCATTGATTATTAATAGCAAATGGCTACGCTGTTATTGGCAAGTACTTACCAATTTATTTAAAATCCACACGTCATTTTATCGATCTACCATATATTCTTTAGAGTAATACATTGGCGGTGCCTAAACCAGAACCAAATGTCTCATTCATGTTCTAAACTCTCTTTTTTTTTTCTGAATCCTTCAAACTTCTTTGAGTCTCACGAATGATTCAAGCAGGTGAACCACAGATTTAAATATGACTGAATATTGATTCACCTTGAATAGTTACCTATTGTGTGCATCTGTTGTGAAGCTAAACATTTGAAAGGTACTAAGTCACGGGCCCTACAAGGGCCCCGACAAGTTCGGTCAGTAGGCTGAGCCGTCGGCCAACACTAGACGCGGCCCGAGCCTGGTAGGCCAGCTGTCGCACCTCCCGAAAGACGTGGCCAAGTTAGCGACTGGTCAGCACGACACCGCGGGCCTAAATACCTTCGGTCGCCCGACCCCGACCAGGCTAAGGTAAGCTGGGCATCACACGAGGGCACAAGGCTGGCAGCTCGCCGACAAGCTCCACCAAGCACTTAATCGCAACAACGTCGATGACATCTCTAATCCCTTCGGGTTTGGCTCAGAAGCCAAACCCCTCAACCAAAGGCTAGAATGCCCCTAGAAGAGCGCCTGACCTAACCTACATCAACAAAAGCCATCATCATAGTTAGCCTGATCGGAGAAGATCGGGCTCAGCCCTTCGTCGTCCCCGTGGAACCAACCTGGGTGGCCACGAAGAGTTAAGGGGCTTGTGACGAGTCAAACATAGGGCATATTAAGTCCCCGGCTGGGAGCCTGCGCGTCCCTCCCACCCTTCTCCAAGCCTTAGGAGCTCGATAGAGTCACTCGAACCTTCGGCTACCGAAGGCATGAGTCGGCCTCCGCTAGGTCTCTCTCGAGCTAGAGGTCATTCCTAATAATCAATGCAACGAGTGCTGATAGGCGCCTAAGCCTCCGAGGCTCGAGAGCTCCCTGCCAGACACCTGATCCATGGGCGTGAGTGTTGTTCACCATTCCTCTGACAAGGTCACGCATGTGGCATGACACAACAGGATAAACCGTTCTGCCAGCTCTAGGGGTGCAAGGCTCCTAGTCCCAGCTAGGTCCACTCATCAGCCCCTAGGCATGGGCGCCTTCCCCGCCAAAGGAGACTCGAGAAGGCTCACCCGTGGAGGCTGGCCCACAATAGACAACCCCGAGCGGATAGACGCCAGGGTCCCAGCAACGACACACATCACCCGCAGCTTCCCGATCTACCCATGTTTTAGCAGACCCTTCTTTTACCCCGTTGCACAAAGACTATAGACTGTAGCACATTAACCGCGTGCCTTCTACCGGACCCTTCTCAGAATATAGGTGGAGAGTCATGCCCTCTCAAAGGGAGATCCGAGTTCGAACCCATTCGATCTAACAGAATACAGCCTCAATCCTCGTGGCACCCCTGATGGCGCCGTAGCGGATGAGGACAAACAAACCCATGAGGAATTGAGCTTTCTTGCCCCAGGACAATCCAATAAGAGAGAAGAGTGTTTATCTTACTCACCGTGGTTGAGACTTCATTGTTGATGAGCCGTAAGATAGCACTGAGCGATCTGTTGCCAAACTCTTTCTCATTCATTGTTATCCCTCCGATTTTAGTACTCTTGAATACAAAGAACAACTCATTGTTGTGCGTAGGGCCCTAAACGGCCTGAACAAGGATACATCGCCGCGTCTTTTCTGTGTTCTTGAGTGCTCGAGCCACCGGGGAACCACACTCCTGACATCCGACAAACAACGATGATTGCTGCGGTGACGAACCCGTGGCAGTTGTCATCTAGGTCCCTACATATTTCAGCCATTTGTGTGTTGTAGTGGAAGTTTGTGGACCTAGGCGACATCGCCATACAAGTTCTAGGACACAAACATCGAAATTCAACAGTTAGAAACCCAAATAGATGACACTGTCATACAAGTTTAGGGACCTATAAATCAATATTCGAGAGTTAGAGACCCATATGACACCGTCGTGTAAGTTTAGGGACAGCCAATGAACTTTATGGAGTGGATTGAATTTTATTTGTACATGAATTGAAATAAGGGACAAGTTTAGGGACTTAGAAATAAAAAAAATTGAAAGACAGTTTTAACTCAACTCGGCGCTTATGGTCTCGTGTTAAAGGATGTGAACTCGCTAAAATCGTGAGCTACGTACCAAACTGATTACAAACTCAAGGAGGGGATTGTGAAACACAGAGGATTGATCCGAGTATCAACTCATAGAAACCTTAGCTATCTCGTTCCTAGATGAGTTATGGGACCGTGTAATGTTCAGAAATTTTTGTACAAGTAGAACTTGCGGATGCTTAGAAAAAGAACTCCGCCTGGCCACCTGGGCCTGGTCTCTGGAGTGGGACGTGATCGCCGCCCCCCGCATGCAGATGGCTGGAGTCGGTCTCCAGCTCGATTCAATAAATGCCGACGTAACCTACCTGCTCAAGTGCTCATAGCTTTGTGTTTTCATAATTCACAAAAAAAAAAAAGCTTTGTGTTTTGATATGGGTTAGGTAAGAAAGACGTGCAAGTGCAATAGCGAGAAGCCCTCTAGGAATAGCCGAATAGACTAATATATTCATCATGTCATCATGTACGCAACAACCGTGTTATCATCTAACTAGGTGGGTGCGGGGAGCTGGCCACCTACACGTGCTTATTGCATTATTTTTTTTCTTGTCGGCCATAATGGTTCTGTTGGCTTGAGTTATGCTCAGTTTATTTTCAGTCATAAAATAATATTTTTCTCTCACAACAATTCAGTCATTCAGCTGTATAATTTAGCCTAACCGAATTTCAGCTTAGCGAAAGGCCACACTTGATCGAGACTCCGGGAAAAAAAAAGACCCGTGACAAACAAACCACTGTGTAATGTCTTTACAGTCCAAACCAAAAATAAACACGCCCGGCGACAAGCGCGGCGTTCGTGGGTGGACCAGCATGTAATGTATATGTACCAACACAGATACATAGATAGATTAACGAAGAGGTAATAAACGCGCGTTTTGGTGGCTTACGCGTACCAAAGTCATCTATCTATCTATATATATCTGTAATCAGTGCTAACTCTCCGATCACCCGAGCTATACTAGCTACTCTCACACAACAGCTGAACTGAGCTATACTAGTGTCAATTATTACACACGATCGAGAGATATAGGCTACGACCCACGAGATGGAATGGAAACCATGAAGGCAGTAAGAACGCTGGTGCGGCCCATCTACTCCACCCCTCACCCGCTCGCCGGCGAGAAGGTCCCGCTGACCGTCTTCGACCGCGCCGCCTTTGACATCTTCGTGTCTACCGTGCTCGCCTACCCGGCGCCGGCGCCGTCCAACGAGGACCTCAAGGAAGGTCTCCGCAGGGCCGTAGCGCTGTACCCTCACCTCGCCGGCCGACTTGCCGTCGACGACCGGGGCCGCCGGTTCCTTCACGTAAACGACGAGGGCGTGCTTGTGGTAGAAGCAGCACTCTCGGTTGACTTGTCCGCCGTGCTCGCCGGCGGCTGTATGACCGACCTCGGCGACGAGCTGTACCCGAGTCTCCCAGAGGTAACAAGTGAAACGACCTTGATTTCCACGAAGGGAAATCCACAGGCTCGAATTGTAATTCAACAGATTGCTTGGGACAATCCATAAAATTACTCATATCTCAGTTGACACCAGGATCCATACAACGGTAATTAAATCTTACATAAACACTTATTACATCGCCACACTGGCGGAATCAACAATCAGAGAAGCTTTAGAAGATGCGGAAACGATTCATCCTTCACGGCCAACTTGAGTGTAGCACGTGACCCTATTCCTCGCCATCGTCTTCCTCGAAGTCGTACTCATTCTCGTCACCTGACAGCAAATTTATCAGTACGATTTGTACTGGCCACGGAGCCCACCTATGCAGCATTTGCTTTGTGGAAAGTGGATGCAAGGCTATACAAGCAGACCTATAGGCTGAGGTTACCTATGCAGCTAGTAATCAATGTTTAATTCAAGTTTTATCTCCAGTTAACACCATCATCCCTTTTCCCATCACCACATCTCACTTACCCACACCTCGCTCTCATTCGACAGGCCCAACTCCCTCTCGGGCCTATCTCAGCGGCACACTACCACAACGGGTACACTGCCAGAAAAATGTCATCCAGGGGGAGAAGAGAACACTCACTACACTAGTAGAAGCTTCACAGGAAAGGTCCATAGCCAACGAGTTGGCATATGTATCGATCGATCAACCGTACACTCTGCAGAGGTTTCACTACCCACAAGATTAGCCATCATAGGTGTTGCGCAAACACCTAGGCAGAATTCCGGGTGCTTGCTTGCCTAGGTCGATGCCACCCTACCACTCAGCCCTGGGATATTCCGGATCCTACACCGTTATGCTGAGACTGGGAGACACAGTACCGGGCCCATCCAGTGGTACTGTGCATCTAGAACGGAACGGAAACCCATCGACCGTCTCCGCCCACCCTTATCACCTCTCAACCTAGCAGTAGTGGCACCGTCCTACCAAGTAGTCCAGCCGTCTCCCGCCCATAAGAAGCGAGTGAGTAGAAAAGGATTCCCATGAACCTGAAACTAGTCCGTCCTAGGTTTGACCAAGCAGGCATCTCCACTTAGGGGATACTCTCCCCGTGCCATCACAGCACCTCCGTCCACGGGCTTCAAACCACCAAGGCTATCCCACCCGGGACCTCCTCAACAACTTTACCCGCCACAGGTATCTCGCTTGGGGATGCCCAGGTTACACCCCCGGCACGACTTGCCCCACGGGCTTGTCTCACATCCCACTTGGTCGACATCAACCCTTACCACGCATCCAAGACGCACGCAGCACTCTCTCCCAGTGGTTATAATCAGTTATACACCGTCCCAATTCCACCACATAGCATATAGCAAGTAGAAAGTAGTGGAAGAGTAACAGTAAATTAAGCAGCAGCTAACCTAGCAGCGGACAGCAGGGTAAAGTCTTATCAAGGCAGGGAATTCAAATATACTACCATGCAACCAATCCATACATAATCACAAAGCAATAGCAACAATGTCATTTGCAATGCGTAAATAGGATCTAAAGATTTGGTGGGACGTGGCACCTTCGTAGTCGTCTCCTAACTCCTGAAAGTACTCGTGGTCGTCCTCCTTAGTCAGATCCTCCTCCGGCTCTGAAATCGAACACGAAATAGTCGCGTCAGCGACTCCTATAGAGTATTTCAGAAAAATCCAATAAAATAAAGAGCCAAATGCACACAAACATAGTCTTAGATTGTAGATCTAATTTTTCTGAGAATTTTGATATATGGTGCGTAATTTTTGGACATCGTATGAATAAGTTATGAATTTCCGAAGATTATCCTATTTTCTGAAAATGGAAAATGGTCTATTGATCAGGGGCAGCTCGGGATTGGTCCACGTGGCGCGCGGGTCCAGTAGTGCGGCAAGTGGCGCCTCAACAGAACACAGACCCGATGGTCGCCCACCAGGTGTTCGATGCTGGTTCCCAGAGAGTCGCCGGTGTCGGCGTAGCTCGGCGGAGCTCGGCGGTGGTTCGGCGGTGGTCGGGGGTAGCTCGGCGGGGCTCGGCGTAGTTCGGCGGTGGTCGGGGGTAGCTCGGCGGAGCTCGGCATAGTTCGGCGGTGGTCGGGGGTAGCTTGGCGGAGCTCGGCGTAGCTCGGCAGGGCTCGGCGTAGCTCGGCGGTGGTCGGGGGTAGCTCGGCGGTGGTCGGGGGTAGTTCTCAGAGGTCGGGGGTGGTTCTCAGAGGTCGGGGGGGCGTCGGCGGAGCTCGGCGTAGCTCGGCGTACCTCGGCGGGGCTCGGGCGAATCGGACATTTGGGCGCCGAGGGTGCCGTTCTCCCGAGCTCTCCCGGGGAGGTTCGGGCGAATCGGAGATTTGGTGCGCCGAGGGTGCCGCTCTCCCGAGGTCTACCGGGGAGGCTCGGGCGAATCGGACATTTGGGCGCCGAGGGGGCCGATCTCCCGAGGTCTACCGGGGAGGCTCGGGCGAATCGGACATTTGGGCGCCGAGGGTGCCGCTCTCCCGAGCTCTTCCGGGGAGGCTCGGGCGAATCGGAAATTTGGTGCTAGGAGGGTTCCAGGGCGTCTGTTCAAGGCGGCGGTGTCTCTCCGGTGCGACGGACGATGACAGGGCGGCGATGACCATATTTCGGCAAGACAGGGCTCGGCTTTCCCCAATTGGCGTGCTCAGGCAGTCGTCCGACCAGATGGTGGCGGGTTAGAGTCGTGGTATGGCCTCCTTCTCTCCCTCGGCATACGGCGGTTCTCCGACGAGGTGGAGGCGCACGTAGCCAAGGCGACAGTCGTGATTCGGGGCTCGGCTATCTAGCGGCGGTGCCGAGGCAGACTTGGCGAACCTCGGCGGCCTTTCTCCGCAGCGCGAGGCGACCGGGGGTACTCGGAACGGATTTTAGGTGAGGCGGAACGTGTCGGCGGCGATGTCGCCGCGACTGTGAGGTTCCGGCGGGGCTAAGGAGGTCTTTTAGGAGATGTATACGCGTCCAGGGTCTATGGCGATGGTATACCAACTACCAATTTTGGCTACCGAGATTCCCAAGGTGCTCGGTTGTGGCGGCGGCGTGTCGCCGACGACGGCGGAAGGCGGCAACGCGGCTACGACCAAGTATTGGTTCAATCGAATGCGGTCTTGTCAAATTAGTGAGGCCAGAGAAGCATACAACACTCTGGTGGCGAACTTTAGCCATGGCATGACCTTCTTTTGGCGACGGCTCGCGGCGGCGCTCCGGTAAGGTCGCGGCGCACGCGGCCAAGGCGATTCAAGCTTCCTCTAGCGCTTAGATCCGCGTAGCTAGCTCAAGGGGTCGTGGCGGTGCTCCACGACGCTCTAACCTACGGGTGCTAGTCGGATTGCTCGGAACGGGTGATTCGGCGTCGGAACGCGTCGGTGGTGAGCGCGCTCCGCCGAGAACGCGTCGTGCTGCGTTCTCGGTCTAGCAAGCTTGTAGTCCGGGGGTTTCAGCCGGTCGCATGAGTGCATGGTGCAGGTGATCTTCCTGAGCCGGTAAAGGCTCGTGCCTGCGCGTCCCGTGGGCGGAACACCATGGCAAAAGCAGGGCGAGGTTCGGACATGGCGTGCGGTGGCTCACCGTGGTGTCGGTGAAGCTAGGATGGCGGTGCAGTGGCGAGTCGGAGCCGTGCAGAGCGTACGCAGTGCCGTGCCGAACCACGACGGGGCTCTGGCTTTTCCTTCGTGTCCGGCTCGGCGTGCTCCGCGGCGGCGGCGCTCCGGCAGCTCCTCCTCCTCTGCTCCGCCCTTCTCCCTCTCTCTCGGCTATGCGGTGGGGTGCGGTGGCTTGTGGAGCCGCAGCATGGCGGCTACGAGTGGGAATGGGCTAGGGCTCCTCGGGTGCTCCAATTTATAGGCGAGCTTGGCAGGTTCCCATGGCGGACGGCCGCGATTGATTTCGGTAGATCAGAGGGCTACGGCTGCTCGATGTTAGGGCTTCAGGGTGCACGCGGGCTCGCTTGGCGGCCAAGAAAGGAGGGGACAGGAGGGGGACAACGGGGTCAGGGCTCTGCCATGCGTGGCGCTGTCGGTCACGCCATTTGCGTGACCCGGTGGCGTCGTCTTCGTGTGGAAGAGAAACAGTGGAAGGGGAAGGCGGCTGACAGGCAGGGCCGGGTGGTCAGCGGCTGCGGGGAAGCGGGTGAAACGATCGCGCACGTGCGGTCGGCATCGCGCGTGCGCGCGGTGTTGGGCCGGCCCAGTGCGGGGAGGCGGGGTGGAGCGCGCGCGCGGGTGAGGTGAGGAGAAGAAGGCCGGGCTGGTTTGGGCTGGCCTAACTCTCTCTCCTTTTTCTATTTTCATTTTAGTGTATATATACATATATTGCCCATTTTAAATATTGAGTAAATACAAATATAAATTGCAATAAATACCAAATGCGATGTATAGGCTATTATTCTATGTGAATGGAATTAAAATGGAAGCTATACTCCTTTATTTACCAAATTCATAATGAAACCTATATGCTTGCACAAGAAAAATGGGTTTTCATAATAAATAAATGAAAAATTTTAGTTGGTTGGGATTTTTAGGTTGTGTGGATTTTTAGGGTTGTTACAACAAGCTAGAATGCGTCACTAACTCCTGGAAACTCTGTTAGTTTGGCATGTTCCTCATCGGTTGCTAATTGCGATACGATATCGCCATGCATGTCACACACACGTGTACAGGACAACGTTGGCGCGCCGCTCCTGCAGATCAAGCTCAGCCGCTGCAGGTGCGGGGGTCTCATCGTCGGCATCATCTGCCACCACCACGTCGCCGACGGCCACTCCATGAGCACCTTCTTCACCACGTGGGCTAGCGCGGTGCGCGCAGGCAAGGAGGTCTTCAACGTTCCAGCGCCGCCCTTCCTCGATCGCGCGGCGACCGCCGTGCCCCGCGCCACGCCGGCGCCGGTTTTCGACCACCGGTCCATCGAGTTCAAAGGAGCGGACGACGATGGCGGCCACAGATCAAGGCCTTACGCCGTCGTGCCCATGGAGGACAAAAGCATCAAGAACGTCACCGTGCACTTCACCGACGAGTTCATCGCTGAGCTCAAAGCGCGCGTCGGCGTCCGGTGCAGCACGTTCCAGTGCCTCCTCGCGCACGTGTGGAAGAAGATCACGGCGGCGCGGGACCTCCAGCTGGAGGAGTTCACGCAGGTCAGGGTGGCCGTGAACTGCAGGGCTAGGGCGACACCTGCCGTGCCGACGGACTTCTTCGGCAACATGGTGCTGTGGGCGTTCCCAAAGCTCCAGGTCAAGGATCTCCTGAACTCGAGCTACGGCAGTGTGGTCGAGGCGATCCGCGACGCCGTGGCGCGCGTCGACGGCGAGTACATCCAGTCTTTCGTCGACTTTGGGGCAGTGGCGGACGCCGGCACGATGCTGAGCCCGGACCTGGAGGTGGATAGCTGGCTGGGGTTCCAGTTCCACCAGATGGACCTCGGCACCGGGCCGCCCTGCGCGTTCCTGCCGCCGGACCTGCCCATCGAGGGGCTCATGATCTTCGTGCCGTCTCGCGGTGCCAAGGGCGGCGTCGACCTTTTCATGGCCGTCGCCGAGTGCCATGTCGAGGCCTTTGAGCAGATCTGCCACTCGGTTGGATGATCAAACGCGCGGCTGATGGCGCACAACGTGGTTTCGGTTGCCCACACGATTTTCGTTGTGATGGTTGCAGGGCAATATACCTATAAATTTGAAGCATGTAATATTTAAAATTCAAACTTTGTAATATTTAACAAGCAATTAATTGTCTTAAGACTCGTGGGACATATAAAAATATGGTATTGGTTATTTCACACTGCAAATATCATTTTATCAGGTACCATTATTTTTTTTTTGAGAGCACGCCAAGGCGCGTATTTCATTAAGCGGAAAAGAAGTTTAGGACAAACAGACAAGAGGTATTATGAATTTATGGTTTTAAATATAGAACATTGCAAGAAACAATAATAACATTATTTCTTCAAATTTGAGATGGAAGTTGGTAAAATATCCTTCATCCCTTTGTCTTCCTCCTTTTTCTATAGGAACACTCTCTTCTCTCTTCTCTCTTGCACTTGCACTTGCCACTCCCCCCCCCCCCCCCCCCCCCCTCCTTTGGTGTGTTGTGTTCTATACATTAGAGACCAGGCACCTACACGCGCAAAATACAGTGATGGGTGTATACGCACCCTATGATTCATGGCTGAAAAAGTTGTGTTATATGTCTACTACCACGACTTCGCCTGGAGCTCATGCAAGAAAGCAAAAGTATGTCAGCATGCCTGTCAGCCCTTTGAAGCACTGCATCTCAGAAACTCAGGAGAGAGGCACGGGTATATATGTTGGAGTTGCGAGTGTTTACTCTTCATTCGGGTATATATGTTGGAGTTGCGAGTGTTTACTCTTCATTGTCGGGTCTCGGGTCGTAAGTCTAGACTCCAGTCACAGATTGGGAAATATATTTAACCGCGATGAAAGTTCCTATCATTGTTGGATAGAGCCACAAACCGACCATGATATATCACAATTGAATTTGAAGACAAACTGGTGGTGATATCGGTGTAGGTTTAGGCTTTGACCACCCCGACAGCAAAATGACCACGTCATTGCTAGGTTGTATACTGAACCAACAGTGTTCGGTGTCACTGGAGCCACCAAATCACCTATTACTTTCTTATCCACCATCGGATCCCCCTGATGATAGGGATGGGGTTCTCTGTAACAACACTAAAAATCCACACAATCTAAAAATCCCAACCAATTAAAATTTTTTATTTATTTATTATGAAGACCCATTTTTCTTGTGCAAGCATATAGGTTTCATTATGAATTTGGTAAATAAAGGAGTGTAGTTTGCATTTTAATTCCATTAACATAGAATAATAACTTATGCATCACATTTGGGATTTATTGCAATTTATGTTTGTATTTACTCAATATTTAAAATGGGTAATATATGTATATATACACTAAAATAAAAATAGAAAAGGAGAAAGAGAGTTAGGCCAGCCATTCGACCAGCCGGTCTGCTAAGCCAGCCCAAGCCAGCCCGGCCTTCCTCTCCTCACCTCACCCGCGCGCGGCCCACGTTGCGGCTCGGCAGCACGCGCGCGACCGGCACACACGCGCTCGCGCTCGCTGCCAACCCGGCCCCGCCTGTCAGCCGCTCTCGCCCCCCCCACTGTTCTTCTTACTCGCAGAGGCGACGGGGACGAGTGCACGCAATTCGCGTGACCCCGGACCCACGGCCGACAGCACCACGCCCCGCAGAAGCTGTCCCCCTCCTGTCCCCTCCTTTCTTGGCCGCCAAGCGAACCCGCGCCCATCCGGAGCCCTAGATCCACTCGAGCCACGGCCCTTCGATCGGTCGAGCGCGATCAGGACCGTTCACCATTGGAGCTGGCCAAGCTCGCCTATAAAAAGGAGCTCACTCCGAAGCCCTACCCTCATTTCCCCTCGCCGCCACCGCAGCACAGACCGGCACACTGCACCAGACCGAGAGAGAGAGAGCGTAGGAAAAGGGCGGAGCAGAGGAGGAGAAGCTGCCGGAGCGCCGCCGCCGCGGAGCACGCCGGAGCCGGACACGGAGGAGAAGCCCGAGCTGCGGACGAGGAGCGGCACGGCACTGCGATCGCTCTGCACGGCTCCGACTTGCCACTGCACCGCCATCCTAGCTTCACCGACACCACGGTGAGCCATCGCACGCCATGTCCGAACCTTACTCTGCTTTTGCCATGGCGTTCCACCCTCGGGACGCGCAGGCACGAGCCTTTACCGGCACGGGAAGATCACCTGCACCATGCACTCAAGCGACCGGCCGAAACCCCCGGACTACAAGCTTGCTAGACCGAGAACGCAACACGACGCGTTCTCGGCGGAGCGCGCTCACCACCGACGCGTTCCGACGCCGAATCACCCGTTCCGAGCAATCCGACTAGCACCCGTATAGGTTAGAGCGTCGTGGAGCACCGCCACGACCCCTTGAGCTAGCTACGCGGATCTAAGCGCTAGAGGAAGCCTGAATCGCCTTGGCCGCGTGCGCCGCGACCTTACCGGAGCGCCGCCGCGAGCCGTCGCTAAAAGAAGGTCATGCCATGGCTAAAGTTTGCCACCAGAGTGTTGTATGCTTCTCTGGCCTCACCAATTTGACAAGACCGCATTCGATTGAACCAATACTTGGTCGTAGCCGCGTTGCCGTCTTCCGCCGTCGTCGGCGACACGCCACCGCCACAACCGAGCACCTTGGGAATCTCGGTAGCCAAAATTGGTAGTTGGTATACCATCGCCATAGACCCTGGACGCGTATACATCTCCTAGAAGACCTCCTTAGCCCCGCCGGAACCTCACAGTCGCGGCGACATCGCCGCCGACACGTTCCGCCTCGCCTAAAATCCGTTCCGAGTACCCCCGGTCGCCTCGCGCTGCGGAGAAAGGCCGCCGAGGTTTGCCAAGTCTGCCTCGGTACCGCTGCTAGATAGCCGAGCCCCGAATCATGTCTGTCGCCTTGGCTACGTGCGCCTCCACCTCGTCGGAGAACCGCCGTATGCCGAGGGAGAGAAGGAGGCCATACCACGACTCTAACCCGCCACCATCTGGTCGGACGACTGCCTGAGCACGCCAATTGGGGAAAGCCGAGCCCTGTCTTGCCGAAATATGGTCATCGCCGCCCTGTCATCGTCCGCCGCACCGGAGAGACACCGCCGCCTTGAACAGACGCCCTGGAACCCTGCTAGCACCAAATCTCCGATTCGCCCGAGCCTCCCCAGGAGAGCTCGGGAGAGCAGCACCCTCGGCGCACCAAATCTCCGATTCGCCATGAGCCTCCCCAGGAGAGCTCGGGAGAGCAGCACCCTCGGCGCACCAAATTTCCGATTCGCCCGAGCCCCGCCGAGGTACGCCGAACTCCGCCGAGCTACACCGAGCTCCGCCGAGCTATGCCGAGCTACGCCGAACTACGCCGAGCTCCGCCGAGCTACCCCCGACCACCGCCGAGCTACCCCCGACCACCGCCGAGCTCCGCCGAGCTACCCCCGAGCTCCGCCGAGCTACGCCGACGCCCCCCCGACCTCTGAGAACCACCCCCGACCACCGTCGAGCTCGCCCGACCACCGCCGAGCTACGACCGACGCAACCCCGACCAACGTCGAGCTCGCCCGACCAACCACCGAGCTGCGCCGACGCCGGCGACTCTCTGGGAACCAGCATCGAACACCTGGTGGGCGACCATCGGGTCTGTGTTCTGACGAGGCGCCACATGCCGCACTACTGGACCCGCGCGCCACGTGGACCAATTCCGAGCTGCCCCAGATTAACCGACCAATTTTCCCATTTTTAGAAAGTAGGATAATCTTCGAAAATTCGTAACTTATTCATACGATGTCCAAAAATTGCGCACCATATATCAAAATTCTCAGAAAAATGAGATCTACAATCTAAGACTATGTTTGTATGCATTTGGCTCTTTATTTTATTGGATTTTTCTGAAATACTCTATAGGAGTCGCTGACGCGACTATTTCGTGTTCGATTTCAGAGCCGGAGGAGGATCTGACTAAGGAAGACGACCACGAGTACTTTCAGGAGCTAGGAGACGACTACGAAGGTGCCACGTCCCGCTAAATCCTTAGATCCTATTTACGCATTGCAAATGACATTGTTGCTATTGCTTTATGATTATGTATGGATTGGTTGCATGGTAGTATATTTGAATTCCCTGCCTTGATAAGACTTTACCCTGCTATCCGCTGTTAGGTTAGCTGCTGCTTAATTTACTGTTACTCTTCCACTACTTTCTACTTGCTATATGCTATGTGGTGGAATTGGGACGGTGTATAACTGATTATAACCACTGGGAGAGAGTGCTGCGTGCGTCTTGGGTGCGTGGTAAGGGTTGATGTCGACCAAGTGGGATGTGAGACAAGCCCATGGGGCAAGTCGTGCCGGGGGTGCAACCTGGGCATCCCCAAGTGAGATACCTGTGGCGGGTAAAGTTGTTGTGGAGGTTCCGGGTGGGATAGCCTTGGTGGTTTGAAGCCCGTGGACGGAGGTGCTGTGATAGCACGGGGAGAGTATCCCCTAAGTGGAGATGCCTGCTTGGTCACAACCTAGGATCTGACTAGTGACCGGAAACATCTGGATTCCCTTGCTACTCGCTCGCTTCTGATGGGCGGGAGACGGCTGGACTACTTGGTAGGGCGGTGCCACTACTGCTAGGTTGAGAGGTGATAAGGGTGGACGGTGACGGATGGCAGATTCCCGTACCGTTCTAGATGCGCAGTACCACTGATGGGGCCCGGTACTACGTCTCCCAGTCTCAGCATGACGGTGTTGGATCCGGAATATCCCAGGGCTGAGTGGTAGGGTGGTACCGACCTAGGCAAGCAAGTACCCGGAATTCTGCCTAGATGATTGTACAGCATCGATGATGGCTAATCTTGTGAGTAGTAAAACCTCTGTAGAGTGTATGGTTGATCGATCGATACATAAGCCAATTCGTTGGCTATGGACCTTTCCTAATGTTTCTGCAACCACTATTAGATGAGAGCATATTCTTTTCTCCCCCTGGATAACATTTTTCCGGCAGTGTACCCGTTGTGGTAGTGTGCCGCTGAGATAGGCCCGAGAGGGAGTTGGGCCTGTCGAATGAGAGTGAGGTGTGGGTATGTGAGGTGTGGTGATGGGAAAAGGGATGATGGTGTTAACTGGCGATAAAACTTGACTAATTAAACATTGATTACAGCTGCATAGGAAAACCTCAGCCTATAGGTCTGCTTGTATAGCCTTGCATCCACTTTCTACAAAGCAAATGCTGCATAGGTGGGCTCCGTGGCCAGTACAAATCGTACTAATAAATTTGCTGTCAGGTGACGAGAATGAGTACGACTTCGAGGGAGATGATGACGAGGAATAGGGTCACGTGCTACACTCAAGTTGGCCGTGAAGAATGAATCGCTTCCGCATCTTCTAAAGCTTCTCTGAATGTTGATTCCGCCAATGTGGCGATGTAATAAGTGTTTATGTAAGACTTAATTACCGTTGTATGGATCCTGGTGTCAACTGAGATATGGGTAATTTCATGGATTGTCCCAAGCAATCTGTTGAATTACAATTCGAGCCTGTGGATTTCCCTTCGTGGAAATCGAGGTCGTTTCATTCTCAATCTTTCATAAGGTGTAGGTAACTTTTGATTTGGGCATTTGGCAGAGGCATGCACACCGATCTAACTCTAGAAGTCCAGATCACAAGGATAGCCGAACCTTGGAACCTTAGCACCATGTCTATCTAGTTATTATCCGTCACAATTTGGTTGACCTCGCCGAGAAAGCTAATTCTTGTTGGTGGAATATAAGAAGGCTGAGTACCAAAGAGTTCTTGGGATATTTGAGGCATTTGTGAAATTTCTTCATTCGACAGAGAAATTATTTTGGGTCCCATCCCACCTGGTCGCCTTTTCAGCCCTTTAATTTGAGTTTTACTTAGAATTTTTTTTTTAAGATCCAATTTTTCGTACCACAAATTAAATGAATGATTAGGAGATAGAACAGAGAAATGGTTGCGCCGCGTAAAAGGTAGTTAATCCATACCGTTGTCCTATCGGCGTCCCTGCTGACGCATCGTAAGCACTTTACAATTCACTGTTACCAACCGGCAGTAGCAGATCTGGAAAGTGACTGACCATGTGTGGGGCATGCGGCCTAGCTCGCTGGTAAGAAGGTTCGTGGGGCAAGCACAAAAGTGCCGCCTGAATTCCGGTCGTTTTTCAGGCATCTGAAGCTTAGGAATCGTGCAATCATAATGTACTATGAATGTTTACTTAATTAGTTATATGTAATCAGAAAAAGCCGCCAACCATCAGAGAGAGTCGGTCAACTACGGCCCTGTTTATGTATAGAGCATTAAATATAGATGAAATGTTTGCATATTTGTACTTTTTGCATGTACATCACGAGACGAATCTTTTAAGCCTACTTGGGTTATGATTGGACAAAATATTTAAATACAAACGAACGTGCTACAGTGCAGAATTGTGACTGTAACTGGACCGGGGCCTACGTTCGTGTTCCCTGACGCATCCAAGCCCTGATGCACCCTGAAGCACACACGTGAAAGTGAAAGCTAGCTTGTCCAGAAATTAAACTAAAGATACTAGCTAGTTTGTTCACTAATTACGGATATTATATTTGAACAACCGTGAGGCCCAGAGTCCCAGACTGACCATCTGGCCAGGGTTGCCCTGGTCCATCGAGGGGGACGACTGATGCTGATGATGACGCCTCGATTCCACCGCGAGTCCGGACCTGTTCACTTGCCAAAATTTGTCATTATTTCCTATCATATTAATTATACTTTCCATCTACATGGAATACTAAATAAAATAGCAATTGTTATATGTTTGTACTTTTTGTTTGACTAGTTCAAGATAAATTTTTTAAATTTATTTGGACTATGATTAGATAAAAATTATCAAATACAAACGAAACTATTACAGTACATTTTTCCTCACTTTTCGCTGGCTAAGAAATGATGATGATCCACGACGACTGAGGTCGCCTACCTAATAATGGGAAGTTTTGACGCGTTCGATCCGGAAACGGCACGCACGCACGCGGCAACAAGACCTCGTGCATGTAGTATCTTCCCGGCGGATAAGTCATACTAGCCGGCAGACCGGCACCACCAACCCCGCTGCCACGTGCATCCCCATCTCGTTTTTTCCACCTGGTTGTCATTGAAACGATTTTTTTTTAGTAAAATACTGTGGTACACATTGTAACGTTTATTCCGTTCTTCAGGATATAATATGCTTTCTGTTGATACCGAAACGGGACAACACACAGTAAGGTGCTAGATCGTACAGTCGCGCACGAAACGAAACAGCACGGAGCAGCACGCCCGCGAAACCTGGCCTGGCCGGTTTCAGAACCCGGTCGAGCCGCCTACCCGGCCTGGCCGATTTTGATAATCGGCTGAGCCGGTTTCCTCGAGTTCACCGACGAAGCTAGGGTTCCGGTCTTCTGGTCGTCGGGACGACCGTCTTCAGCAGCAGAGGATGTTTGGTGGTCGATGTAGCGCCTGTCCTTCGCCGGAAACTCCCAAACACCCCTCGGAAAGATCCGTCGGAGAGATGCATGTAGAGGTTGCCCTAGGGATCGCGGAGATCACCTAGAACGCCGACTAAACTCGCGGAGAGTCGAGCCGAACAGCAGGATAGAGATGAACCACCGCGAGAATCTACTTGGTAGATGTGTTTTGACGATTGGATGATTAAGATCTCAATCGATCATGATCCTCCATATATATATAGAGGGGGTGGTCTTATCCCAGTAGGAAACCGCTCTAAGACTTACTCTCCAAGTTTCCCACGTTAAAATATTGCCAAAAACCGATTAGATCTATTAATCGGATCGGACTCGACCAAATCCGGCCAAGCCGGGTCCAAACTCGGCCAAGCCGGGTTTCACAGGGCCTCTGGTGATGACACGTGGCATGCTGCCGGGGCCCGGCACAGGGGCCAAACCCGGCCTAGCCGGGTCCCAAACCCGGCCTAGCCTATTCTGTTGGAAGTTCCGGCGCCTGTCGAAACTTCCGGAGGGTCGGAACTCCCGACACGTCGGAAGTTGTGTCGGAAGTTTGGTCGAAACTTCTGACGTGACGGCATATTCGTGAGGGCGTAACTCCTTCGTCCGGACATTGAACGATGCAAACCATATATGTTTTTCAATCAGCTTGACGAGACGGACGCAATGGTGATGTCCA
Organism: Eremochloa ophiuroides; assembly: GCA_038502445.1. Lineage (NCBI taxonomy): Eukaryota > Viridiplantae > Streptophyta > Magnoliopsida > Poales > Poaceae > Eremochloa > Eremochloa ophiuroides. The sequence continues at coordinate 106,264,509 of JAHLJS010000002.1, read as the reverse complement.
ATCACATTTTGACAACTTCATAAAAATAGATATATTTTGGTTGTCAACATATGACCCCCTATTTTCAGGTGAATCAATGTTCATGAACCTGAAAACATAAATAAAACCAAACAGCAACGATAATTAACCCAACGGTTGTTTAGTGATTAAGGGCGATGTATACATCGGCCATTTTTTGTTTTAAGGGCGATACATGTACCGGCCATTACTTGGAGAGCACCTAGGCTTCTTGCCAAACACTTGGAAAGTATTTTTTCAAATACCTCCCGTTAATTGCCCTTGGGAGACGATCACCTTGCAATGTCTCTAGCATATAAGAATTACCGAATATCACGTTGACCACTTTGTAAGGACCTTCCCAACTAGGCGACCACTTGCCGAACTTATTGCTCTTGATCCCAATTGGTAATATTGTTTTCCATACTAGTTCTCCAACTTGGAACGACTTGATCTTCTCTTTCTTATTATAAGCTTTGGCAAATCGTGCTTTGTCCTTCTCTATCTCCTTTAGAGCCATTAACCTTTTATCTGTTACCTCATCAATATTGTCCATCATTAAATCATGATACATAACGGCAGACAAGTCATCTTGCTTAGCGAGCCGATATGCATTTAAATTCACCTCGATGGGTAACACGGCCTCTTGTCCATATACTAGCTCAAAAGGAGTCACCTTTGTAGCACCATGACGAGATATACGATGAGCCCACAGAGCCTCTGATAATACTTCATCACACCTTCTTGGATTGTCCTCTATCTTTTTCTTGATAAGCTTAATCAAGATCTTGTTACTAGACTCAGCCTGGCCATTGGCTTGAGCATAGTATGGAGATGAATTGAGCAACTTAATCTTATATGATTCGGCAAATTCTCGCACCTCTTTTGATACGAAAGACTTCCCCTGGTCCGTAGACAAAGTCTGAGGAATGCCAAATTTATGAATAATATGCTCAATCACAAACTCAATCACCTCCTTATGTGTCATATTCTTTAAAGACACCGCTTCGGTTCACTTAGTAAAATAATCTGTGGCCACCAACACGAAGCAATGACCCTTTGAAGAAGGGGGATGAATTTGGCCAATGAAGTCTAGTCCCCAACCACGAAAAGGCCACGGTTTGATTATAGGATGAAGCATTGCAGCAGGCACTAACTGAATATTACCAAACCGTTGGCACTCCTCACATCCTTTGTAGTAGCGAAAACAATCAGCTATCATAGTAGGCCAATAAAAACCAGCCCTTCTCAAAAGCCATTTCATTTTAGGAGCCGATTGATGCGTACCACAAACGCCTTCATGGCCCCATAGCCACTTTAGCTTCATCAGGTCCCAAGCACTTGAGCAACAAATCATCGGCGGTCCTCCGATAAAGCTCATCATTATGCAAAGTGAACTTAAACGCAATCCGCCGAATACTTTTATCGGCTTTAGTGCTGGGATCTCGCAGAAAATTTAACAAGGGAGTGCTCCAATCCTCCAAATCGGTCTGCCCATCAACTTGGCACAATTCTGGCCGATTTGGATCAAAGCCGCAATATCCGGCCGAACCGGCTTCAACACCCGGCCTGGCCAGTTCCTGGCCAGAACCGGCCTGGCCGCCTTCTGTACCCGGCCTGGCCGGGTTTGGTCCAGAGCCGGCCTGGCCGACTCCTAGACCCGGCTAGGCCGGTTTCCACGTACCTGCACAGAAACCAGAAAAGATACTTTGCACCGTCTTTAAATCTTTACGCCCACCGATGTCAAAGTCTGATGCTCGCTGAGCTAACATGTTGGCTCTTGAATTTTCATGTCTCGGTATGTGCCGAATTTTAAATTCGGCAAAAGATGCAATTAAATCAAGACAAGTATCAACATGAGCATTAAGTGATTCCTCTAAACATTGTCATTCACCAGAAACTTGTTGCACAACTAATAAAGAATCACCATAAGCCTCAACATGTTTTACTCCCACGGAATTCAACATCTCTAAGCCGCAATAAAGAGCTAAATATTCGGCTTAATTATTAGTGCAATAATTTTCTAATCGGTTTGACACATCCATCTCAGCACCATGTGGTGAAATAATAACAATACCAACACCTTGGCCTTGTTTGCAAACCGATCCATCAAAATAAAGTTTTCATGGAGTAAAAGTTAAGTAATTGATCTCATCTCATAAATCAATTGCATGCTCAACAATAAAATCAGCAAGAACTTGACCTTTCATGGCTCTCAAAGGCTCAAAAATCAAGTCATATTCAACCTAATACATATGCCCATTTACCGATCCTTCCACTAAGGATTGGCCGATATAACATATGTTTAATTACATCGGCCTGGCAAGCAACAATACATGTACTAGCTTACAAGTAATGTCTCATCTTAGTACAAGCAAAGTATAATGATAAGCATAATTTTTCAATATGGGCATACCTTGTCTCGGGATCAAGAAGACGACGACCAATATAAGCAATAACATACTCCTTGCCATCATCCTCTTGAGTCAAAACCGCACCAATTATTTTTTCTTCGACAGCAATATATAATTTAAAAGGAACTCCTCTCCTTGGAGCACGAAGAATCGGTGGCTCCGACAAGTATTCCTTGATCTTCTCAAATGCCTCTTGTTGCTTTGCCCCCCAAGCAAACTCACTCTCATCTTTCAATCTCAATATGGGGGTGAAAGGAATAACTTTCCTGGACAAGTTAGCAATAAATCTTCTCAAGTAGTTCACCTTTCCCAGAAACTTTTGTAAGTCCTTTTTACATGCAGGCGCCTGAACTTGCTTCATACTCTCTATTCTCTTGGGATCAACTTCTATGCCCTTCTCATGAATAATAAATCCGAAGAACTTGCCCGTCGATACACCAAAAGCACATTTAAGCGGATTCATCTTTAAACCATACCGGCGCATCCTCTTGTACCTCAGCGACGAAGAACGCGGTTGCCAACGTTTTGCTGCCGACGGTCAACTCCATCGTCGCTACGCCCAAAGCTGGAATTGGTTCGCCGCCTCCAACTCCGGTGATCGTCATGTTGATCTTCTCTAGCTCCCCCTCCGTGCCGCTGAGCTTCTTGTAGAGCGAATGCGGCATTAGATTGACAATCGCGCCGCTATCCACCAACATATGATGAACTGGCGTGCCGTTGATATGCCCCTTGATATGGAGCGGCCGAAGGTGGATGACGGAATCCTCCGGCTTCTTGAAGACGGCATCCTCGGCGGCGAAGCAAAACTGAGCCGTCGGCGAACCTTCATCTTCATCGATTACATAGTAATCGGAAGACAGGTAAACGACATTAAGTTCGGCGCGCGGCGGTGTCGGCTCATAATCGACCATCTCCTCATCTTCTACGTCACCAGAACCTGCAACAACAGAAGAAACAGCAGCGACAGCCGATTCCAGTGAACCGGCGTCGGCGGCGGCGACGGGAGACGAAGCCGCAAAACCCGGCCTGGCCGGCTTCAGGCAGAATCGGCCTGGCCAGCTCTGACCCGGCCTGGCGGGTTCCTGGGAAACCCGGCTGGGCCGGCTCTGACCCGGCCTGGCCGGTTTCTGCGACCTGTGCAAACTTCGCTTCTGGCATCTGCCCAGCAACCTTCTCTGCAGATTTTTTGAAGCATGCCGGATCACTTCCTTTCTGAGTTTGCGGAAAAATTGGGTGTGCAGCATTGAAGATCTCCTCTCTCATTTTTTCCAACTTCTCCCGCTTTTCCTGAGTTTGGCGCGCTCGCTGTAACTTCCGCCGCTGCGTCTTGGTCAATCTCGGCGGGCACCACTTCAGGTTGCAAATATTTTGGATCAATCGGCTTCTTCTCCACAACCTTAGCGGCGACCTCCGGAGCGGTGGATGATGGCTCCTCAATCCTCATCGGCTCGTCTTTGTCAATGATAGGCACCTATTGAGAGCCGATAAGAATTGTTGCCGAAGGTGCCTCCTTCGGCGGCGGTGCAGTAGGAGCAATAGGAACAATGGGAGACTCCACGACCCTCTTAGGCACATAGACTTGTCACGGTGGAGCCTTCTCTCTTCCATCACCAATCACCAACCTCGCTGGCGGCAGCGAGAGCGACGCCCCTTGGCCGCCGTAGCCCGATTGACCGTAGCCCAATCGGCTAAACACCGATGATGAAGACGCTCCGTTCATCGGCTGCTGCTGCATGAGGAAGGGATATGGCACGAACACCCCCCCAATGCGGCTGAGGTGGAGGTGGGGGACCCCAACGAGAGACGCGAGGGCGAGCAACCTCCTGCGCCGGAGACGCTGCCGGAACCACCGTCATCTTCTTTGGTTGCTCATCTCGCTTTGGCGGTGTAGCCTCTTTTTTTTTATGGGCTGATTCTGGGAATCGGCCTTTTCTTGCCGGTACTTTTCCATGAGCCGGTCAAACGTGCAAAGCTTCTTTGGAACGACCTTCCCCTTATTTGAACTTACGTTCGTCTTCCAAGTGCCAATTTCTGGACGCTTTGGGACGAACGTCCTGATCACCTAGGCTCCACAAGCGCTGGTGGCCCTGGGAGCAGCAGAGGAAGAAGAGTCACCACCCCCGACAAAACTGGCCGAGCCGGCTACTGTACCTGGCCTGACCGGGTTGGCGCCAGAACCGGCCTGGCCGGCTTCTGTAGCCGGCGGGGCCGTGTTCCCGGCTGGGCCGGTTCCTGGAACCGGATTGGCCGGCCTCTGTTGTGCCGCCGTGGCCTCCCAGCGCCGCTGCCGAGATAAGTACTGCGACGGCCCTGCAGAGATTGTCAGCTTCGTCTTGCCGTCTTCGTCCTTCTCAAGCACCACTTGACACCCCGAAACTTGTTTCGGTGCCTCCCGTGGTTCGCCGATAATCACGTTCTTGCGTTGCGTGGTGTCGGCTTGCTCTGGACGAATCAAAATAGCGGGCTCCCCTTTCTCGATGACATTCATCGGAAAAGGCACTTTGTCAACCATCATCTCAGCTAAGTTTAATCGTCCTTCGTTGAGGGCCGATTGTATCTGTCGACGAAAATAGTTGCAATCATTAGTAGCATGACTTGAAGAATTATGAAATTTGCAATACGCCCGTTTTTTCAATTCTTCACTAGACGACAAGGTATGAGTAATTCTAATGTTACCGGTTCTAAACAATTCATCAAAGATCCGATCACATTTAGAAACATCAAAAGTAAATTTAATTTCATCCTGCCGATTTTTATAAATCGGTTTCAGAGATGGGCAAGAAATTCCTTTTTTATTTGGAGACCAAACAAATTCAGCAGAGTTACACTCCAAATTCTCATCTCCTCGTTGTCAGAGCATTCCAACACATGGGTTCGATAAGATTTCTTGGATTCACTTGCTAAACGAGATTCTACAGCAATAGCCTTTTGCAATAATTGATTAATGCTATAGAATTCATAGTGCTCCAATTTCTCTCTAATATTAGAGTTCATACCGTTAAGAAATAAATCTACCAAATCTCTATCAGAAATATTCAAATTAAAGCATCGGTTCTTAACGTCCCTAAAACGTTTAGCATAATCAAGTACGGAATCACGCCCTTGACGAACCGATGTGAGATGTGACAGTTTAGTTTCTTGAACACCAGTAAAGAAATAGTTATGAAATTTTTCCTCCAAATCATTCCAGGTACTAATTGAATGTGGTAGCAATGAAGAAAACCATGCAAATGTTGTACCAGATAAAGATAAAGGAAAACATCTAATTTTCATGTAATCATGAGCACTAGCTTCTCCTAACTGAGCCAGATACATGCCAATATGCTCCATAGTGGTTTTACTATCATCACCATTAAATTTCTGGAAATCGGGCATCTTCCACCCAATCGGTGCCCGCAAAACATCATAGGTGGAAGGATATGGTTTTTGGTATGAGCTCTGAATAGGCTTAATGGTTATCCCCAGATTCCTCTCAATGGATTTAGTCATCTCAGCTTTAAACCGATTTACGATACGTCTACATCGGTCTTAGAGGAATCGGTGACCGCATTATTAGCCACTGGAATCTGACTAGGTGATGGCGGGGGATTAGGTAAAACAGTGTTACGACCCGCCGATGGCCTAGTCGGATTCACCTGCCTAGCTGAAGAGCTAGCCATGCCGCGATTGGTTCTATCGGTTTCATGCGCCGAAGGACCTGATTGAAGTTGGCTAGCTATAGCAAAACCAGGTTGATTTTCATAAAAATCGAAAGGCATACCAAATTCAGGTTGATTATCAGGATCTGAAAAACCAACTAACTTTTCCTCAATTTTAGATATGCGCTTGCCGATTTTAGCTTCGGATGCATCAATAGAAATTTTAATTTGCTTACCCATATCTTCAACTAAATATGTAAGACCATCACGGGTAGTAGTGGAGGGGTTCTCATCATTATTTACCTTAGCCTTGAGCTTTTCCTCCTCCTTAGTAGCCCTCTCCGCTTCGGTCTTCCCTGCCTCCTCCGCCGGATGAAGAAGATGAGTCGCCGAAGTTAGGCTCGGAGACTTGGGTGACCTTCTTGCGCCGGTCCTTAGTACAGCTATCCAGGAAGGCTTGGGTATCGGCAGCAAGCTTGGCCTTCAGCTTTTTCCGGAGCTCCTCAGGAAGCTCGTCGATAGTCTTGGGGCGGACGACGTTGTCTTCATTGACGTTCTTGTCGGTCTTCTTTCCGTCGTCGGCCGCCATGCCGCTAGCAGATTGGATCTGGGATTGAGCTTTCTTCCCCAGCGGAGTCTCCAAAAAGTGTGTTGATGCCGAAACGGGACAACACACAGTAAGGTGCTAGATCGCACGGTTGCGCACGAAACAAAACAGCACGGAGCAGCACGCCCGCGAAACCCGGCCTGGCCGGTTTCAGAACCCGGACGAGCCGCCTACCCGGCCTGGCCGACTTTGATAGTCGGCTGAGCTGGTTTCCTCGGGTTCGCCGAGCAAGCTAGGGTTCCGGTCTTCTTGTCGTCGGGACGACCGTCTTCAGCCGCAGAGGACGTTTGGTGGTCGATGTAGCGTCCGTCCTTCGCCGAAAACTCCCGAACACCCCTCGGAAAGATCCATCGGAGAGATGCACGTAGAGGTTGCCCTAAGGATCACGGAGATCACCTAGAACGCCGACTAAACTCGCGGAGATTCGAGTCGAACAGCAGGATAGAGATGAACCACCGCGAGAATCTACTTGGTAGATGTGTTTTGACGATTGGATGGTTAAGATCTCAATCGGCCATGATCCTCCATATATATAGAGGGGGGTGGTCTTATCCCAGTAGGAAACCGCTCCAAGACTTACTCTCCAAGTTTTCCACGTTAAAATATTACCAAAAAACGATTAGATCTATTAATCGGATCGGACTCGACCAAACCCGGCCAAGCCGGGTTTCACAGGGCCTCTGGTGATGACACGTGGCATGCTGCCGGGTCCAGCACAGGGTCCAAACCCGGCCTAGCCTATTCTGTCGGAAGTTCCGGCGCCTGTCGGAACTTCTGGAGGGTCGGAACTTCCGACTTAGGTCGGAACTCCCGACACATCGGAAGTTGTGTCGGAAGTTTGATCGGAACTTCTGACGTGACGGCATATTCGTGAGGGCGTAACTCCTTCGTCCGGACATCGAACGATACAAACCATATATGTTTTTCAATCAGCTTGACGATACGGACGCAATGGTGATGTCCATTTCATATTTTGACAACTTCGTAAAAATGGATATATTTTGGTTGTCAACACTTTCCTTTTCCTTCATTCCCCAGATTACATAGCGAAGCAAAATTTAGGTACTTGTTCGGTCAAAAAAAATAATATGTACTTATTCAGTTGGTGTAAATGATTATTTGTAGATTAGAACGGTCAGAATTACTCGAATAGTTATCTGACTTTTCTGTTCTTTTTATTTAGGTTCCCTTTAAAATCTTCATATCTTCATTTGAGAAAATGATGTTACATATTGTTCACAAAAGTGACATATCTCCCATATAGTTCCATAGTTAGCATATATAGAGAGAAATATCAATTTGTGAACACTACCACTTTGGTGGATGAACATATGACCAAAATAAAAACTGTAGATCTTGACGGATTCTACAACCTTCATGTTCATGTTTTTTTTAGCTGAAATCATTACTTCTTCAAAATTATTTATAAATTACCATTTACTTGATATTCATAATTTAAAATGTTCAAACAAAGTCAAAATGAAAAGATTGCTGAAAAATAGCGGGAAAAAAACAAAAATAATTTGATAGAGAATGATTTTAGAATTTTTTTAGGAAAAAATTATCAAAATTGAAGCTGGCCATATATTAAAAGGAGAAATTCAACAACTTGCAAATTCAATTTTAGAATTTCTGACAATATTTTAAAATATTAAATGATTTCAAATTTTTTAAAAAATGTAAACATCAGAGTTGCATAACTTTTCGAGATTTGCAACATTTATTTTGGTCATTTCTCCCTCTGAGCTCGTTTATAAAATTCAAATTTTAATACTACAATTTTAATATTCGATGTCTATTTGTAGGGACGGCTCTATATTTTAGACACCTCTACAAATTCAATTTGTAGGGCGGTTGTATATAGATCCAAATAGAGCATTTGTAGGGACGGCTAATAACACTAGCCGCCCCTGCAAATGGATTTGTAGAGGCGACTCGTTTGGGAATCATTTGTAGAGGCGACTACATCACCAGCTATTTCCTAACCTAAATTCCTTCTGTCTGTACAAATCTTTTCTGCCGTAGTGGTTATCGCTGTCAGTTTGAGAAAAACCAACAATGATCAGCCGGTACTGAAGGTCTGGTTTTGTAGTAGTTCCATGTAGGATATTTAATTTATGTATAGAACAAAGGAAGGTTTTTGAGTTGCATGGCATCAAATACTTGTACATAGTTAGGTTTAGATTATGAGGTGGTTGCTTCACGAACCACCTCTTTCTTCAATTCTTCTACCTCCTTTTCTCACTTTTATATCAATAAAGATGCAATATAGCACTGCACAAGATAACCTATAAAACTATATATGTGTACCGAAGTACTTTTCTTAGGTGTGATAGTTGATGTATTGGACAAAATCCTGTTGATCAGGTAAGCTCAAGGCTGGCAGGGTACGTAGACTTAGAGTACCACATCATCTCCCAAACCATTAAAAATGTTTGTGCCCTATCAACTCTTAAAGATTCGTTTACCAAACTCTTAACAACGTGTTTGGGTTGGAGGTTGATTTCTGTCCGGCATGACCCGCTCTGGAATGTGCTCATGACACTTTATTTTGGAATGGCCTGGTTCACACCATGATTGCCTTTAGTTGATGCTAAGCAAGTAAGCAGAACTATCTGACGACGGTACGGCTCCACATTAGGAACCATCCCTTGATAATCAATGTGTCTCACCAATTATAGTCCTTCATTCGCCTCTGCGTGCGTCCTTGTTATTATACTAATATAATTGGGGAAAATGTCAGTCTAATAAATAAAATTACTTTTATTTGAAGCACGTGGAAATGGTCAGGGATCGAAGTGTTTGGTCTGGAACACTAGTGGGGAAGGGAGGAATAGAGCCGATTGAAATCGTTTGACGAAAAATGCAGCGGCGTCAGCTAGAATAGTAGTACTGTAGTGCACTAGTGCTTGGTTTGAATGTGGTGGCCTGGTGGGTGAACGTTCAACGTGCATGAGCAGTTCAACATGCATGAACAGTTCCATCAAGCAACTACTCGGCACCTGCCTGCATGCGAACGTGTGCACCTTTCTGCTGCATATAAATAGCTACGAAGGCAGTTCATTTTTTTCATGCACCAGTCTCCGTATTTGCGACAACTTTTTACGTGCTCTCGCAACAGGGAGTAGAGGTGCAGCAAATCCGAGCACTAGATCATCCTCGATCCATTCATTCATCAGTACTCTGTATAGCTCCCAGCTTTCTCCCACGTACGCACCAATGGCCCCGCCATCACACTTTTACATCAACAATGGCGCCGCACAGAACGGCGCCTTCCTCCCAGCGGGGGCGTCTGGAAATGTGCCTCTGCCGCCACAGGCGGACTCCGCCGGCATGCTCGACGCAGACGAGTTCCGCCGGCAGGGCCACCAGGTCATCGACTTCATCGCCGACTACTACGGCCGCATGGACGACTACCCGAGCACCCCAGCGTGAGCCCTGGCTTCCTGCGCCACCAGCTCCCCGCCAGCGCGCCGTCGCGGCCGGAGTCCGACGCGTTCGGCGCGGCGCTGCGGGACGTCCGTGACCTGATCCTGCCCGGCATGACGCACTGGCAGAGCGCCCGCCACTTCGCGCACTTCCCGGCGTCCAGCAGCACCGTCGGTGCCCTCGGCGAGGCCCTCACCGCCGGTATCAACGTGGTTCCCTTCACGTGGGCCACCTCGCCGGCCGCCACGGAGCTGGAGATGGTGGTCGTGGACTGGCTCGGCAAGGCGCTCCACTTGCCGGAGAGCCTAATGTTCTGCGGCGGCGGCGGAGGCACGCTCCTCGGCACCACGTGCGAGGCCATCCTGTGCGCCCTCGTCGCCGCCAGGGACCGCAAGCTCGCCGACATCGGCGGCGGCCGGATCGGAGACCTCGTCGTGTACTGCTCCGACCAGACGCACTTCTCGTTCCGCAAGGCGGCGCATATAGCCGGCATCCACCGCGACAACTGCCGCGAGATCGCCACGTACCGCGACGACATGTTCGCGCTCTCGCCGGCCGAGCTGCAGGCCGCCATGCGAGCCGACGTCGACGCCGGCCTGGTCCCGCTCTTCCTGTGCGCCACGGTTGGGACCACTCAGACGACGGCCGTGGACCCTATCCGGTAGCTCAGCGCCGTCGCGGCGGCGCACGGCGTCTGGGTGCACGTGGACGCGGCCTACGCGGGGTCGGTGCTGGTCTGACCGGAGTTCCGGCACCTGATCGACGGCGCCGACGCCGTGGACTCCTTCAGCATGAATGCGCACAAGTGGCTTCTGGCCAACAACGACTGCTGCGCTCTGTGGGTGAAGAAGCCATCGCTGCTGGTGGCGGCGCTCGGCACGGAGCAGGAGTACATCCTCAAAGACGCCGCCGCCGCCGAGGGGCACGACGTCGTCGACTACAAGGACTGGTCTGTCACGCTCACACGCCGCTTCCGCGCGCTCAAGCTGTGGCTCGTGCTGCGCTGCTACGGCGTCGAGGGCCTGCGCCAGCACATTCGCGGCCACGTCGACATGGCGGCGGCGTTTGAGGACATGGTGAAGGCCGACCCACGCTTCGAAGTGACGGCGACGAGGCGGTTCGCGCTCGTGTGCTTTAGGCTCCGGGCGACGGTGGAGTTGGCGGCCCAAAGGCGGCCAACGAGCTCAACCGGAGGCTCCTAGAGGAGGTGAACGCGGCTTGCTCCGGGCCGTACATGAGCTCCGCCAACGTGGGTGGCATCTACATGCTCAGGTGCGCCGTCGGGAGCACGCTTACGGAGGAGCGACATGTCCGCCAGGCGTGGAAGCTTGTGCAGGACCGAGCTGCTTCCCTCCTTCGTAAAATGGGCATCACAAACACCGTTGGCGCCTAAGATATTGATCAGACTGGTTTTTTTTTTGTGTTATTTTGTATTTGTTTTAAGTACCAATTCGTTCTAATATATTGATGTTGTATGTTCTTTTTTTTTAAAAGAGAAATAAGTGCCTTCTCTAAGGCTTCATTGTAATAAAATATAGTTTAATATAGATATGTATACAAAAGGTGAAAAGGGTTCAAAATATGGGACAATTTCGAGATTTCCGAGACATCCCGTTTAAAATACGGTACATGAGCTCCACCCTGGTATTCTTGCTCTATCACCTAAAAATTTGAAATTTTAAAATTTATCCTCCCAAATAGACGCCATAGACCACCCCATTATATATCCTAATTGTAAGCAATGTTTCATTTTTCTCTCATGTTTCCTTGCAGATTTAAGTTGCCACCACCGCAACACGCCAACACACTTGCACGCTGCAGGCATGTTGTTCTCCTCACTGAATAGGCAATCCATAATATGGTTCTATTGAGTTTGTTATATTAAATGGTTGAAAAATGATCTGTGTTTTTCTGAACAAAATAAGAGCTATCTTCTGTCTACCTTTTTTTTTGCTTTTTTTTATCATTGATATATCTAATATTTCTGTTTTTTGGTGATCACCAAGATTTTAAAAATAATATCTTTAGTGTACTGCCTTCTCAATACATTCTTCAATTACACTATATAAACAATAAGGTTTTTTATTTCTAAACACGGTACATGTATATCATAGGTACAGGGGGCAGTCACCCTTGTGACTGTATTCTTCCTTAGAGTAGCTAACGCTAGCAATTTGTGTGTTTGGCAACGGGTTGCTAGTCGGATTTCAATACTCAAGGAGTCAAGGATTACAAGCTCTGTCGTAAATGATTTTGAGCTGTATGTTCTTCTCTTGGTCGAGCGTAGCTCCACTGATCGGATTACTTGTGGTAGAACCTATTCACCCGCCAAATTTGAGTCCTCGACTTAATATAGGTATTCATACTTTTCTAAATTTATTTTAAGATTTAATAACATTATTTTTTTAGTGATAGACAACATGCTCGTTGATAGGGATGCGTCTACGATGATTTCATCAATTTCAAGATTTAACGATCCAACCCAATTCTTTAAAAATGCTTCTTAAGGGTTGGTTATGCATGCATATATTGATAAAGAGTGGGCGTACACGTATATGATCGTCTGCAAATTAATTTCTCGCGAAGAAAAAGAACCACGATCGTTCCTGTCGCATGTACGCACCGCGCCCTGTTCAATCGAGGTGGACGACATGACGCCTCAATTCCAATGCACAGACGAGCTGAAAAGGACGGGACGGGAACCTCTCAGTCCACCACTGTGTGTCTCCCTTCCTTCCCCTTCCGACATAATCCATTGTTTTTTCTATAAGTTTTCTCTAATAGATTGAATCATTAGACTTGATATCTCTCTATACCAAAATTCTTGGTATTAGAATATTCTCCTCTCCGGCGAAGGTGTTGGGAAAAGGTAAAATCGTCTTCTTCATGGCGGCTTCGTTGAAGATGAGGACAGCAACCATAGTGTTAGCATCTTCATTAACATGATGATATGGAGACTTTTTGTTTCCGGACGACGGCATCAAGGCGGAGATGTTGTCATCGCCATAGAATAATTTTCTCGGGTCTCTTCTTTGTTTTGTTGTAGTTAGATCTGGCCATACGAAGGAATAAAGAGAATAAATTTCAGATTAGTCTTCCTCATTCTTTGATGACAGAAAGAAGAAGAAGAAGAAGAAAGGTACCAGAAAAAAGAAGTTCCTCAATTTCGGTTACAGGAATGTTGGCAGTCGTTCGTTAGACATTTGTTCTCAGGCCGATTGCCGAGTATTTGGCTGTACGGTCATTCACACGGTAAAGTATCAAACAAGTTAGATTTTGAGTTAAGTACGTTTTGTAATTTAGAGTGGTAAAGTATCAAACAAGTTAGATTTTGAGTTAAGTACGTTTTGTAATTTAGAGTGTTTGTAACGTGTTGATGTATTTAGGCATCATATAATATAATAATTCTTTATTCCTGAAAAAAAAATTCCAACGCACAGACGCTGACAAAAAGAAAAGTGGCGACGACTGCGGTTGGCCGGTTCCCTAAATCCCTACCTACTTGGATCCCGGAAACGGAAACGACACGCGCTGATGCGCAGGCGCACGCGGCAACAAGTCATCGTGCATGTATCTCGCGGGCAGATGGTCTTCCAGCCGGCACGCACCAACCGCGCGCTGCCACATCCATCGACATCTCGTTTTCCATGCACCATTGTGACGTTTATTCCGTACTTCAGGATATAATATGATTTCCTCTTTTCCCCAGACTATAGCAAAGCAAAATTTACGTTCTCCTTAAATAGAAGTCGTCTAGTACAACAATATGATCTTCAAAACATGATTTTAACTTCATATTTTTATAAAAATACTTATTGAAAAGTGATATGCGTATACTTTTATGAAATTATATTTAAAGACAAATTTATTTATATAGTTTTCATATTTTTTAAATTCAATAAGTTATTCATGATTTATCTACTCTTTTCCTTATAACTATACTACATTTTCTATTCCCACGTGAGGCCACGTCGCCGCTATTTTTATCCGTCCGATTTTGCATCAACGGCCCACCTCACCACCTTCTCGCGGCTTCCAGCGAGGCACGGCACGGCCCGCCTCAGCACCTCCTCGAGGCTTCCAGCAACAAAGAAGAAAAAAAATGAGAAAAGCCCCGTGCTCTTTCTCCCACTCATGCCGGCCTGCGGCCTCCCAACGCGCCGTCATGCACCCGACACCTCCCTTCCATGTCCAGCGCCGCCCCTGCCTCCGACGCCCTCCCCAGCCAGCCTGCGCTGCCGTGCGCCCTCTGCAGCGCCCCCTCCCCCGGAGATTTTCACGCCGCCGCCGCTCTCCGCGACGTTGCCTAGCAGCACAGAGCCCCAGCGCGACAAGCCCTAGCCACGCAATCTAGGCGCTGGCGACCTCACCGCCGGAGCCTTGTGAGTCTCCAGCGGCAGCGCTACCCCCAGTGCTCTCCAACTGTCGCCGACGGACGGACATCTTAGCGACTTTCCGTCGGCCTACTCTTCCGTGCCACAGTCCAGGAGACTCCCTCGCCCGGCGCCTCACCCTCACTACTGGCTACTGCGCACCTCCTCCAGGAGCTAAACAGAGGTATGCTCTGCCTTCTCTCTTTTGATTTTATCATTTTTTCCCGAAATGATGGTTAGTTGTGGATTCCATGTATATTCAGTTACATGTCAATAGTAATTAAATGCAGTTGTACAAGAGAATTGATGAATCCCAATTTACAAATAATTACACCTGCTTCCCGTGTTTCGCTCCGAAAGGTTATTTTGCTCTTGCCAACGTTTGACGTGTATAGTTCTAAGATCTGCACTCTTTTTCTCTTTTATATGGACATCGACTTCTCTTTTCCCAATCATAATGCAGTATTCATATATTTTATATAGAATATTACATGCTCTGTTGTTTCTTTACCCTTTTGGAGAGTGCCTAATCTTCCAATTCACAAAATTACATTCAGATTTCAGGAATTTACTCTGTTATGTGATGCCTTGCATGCACCTCTACCTATTGAATATTGATTGTTTGGTTGGAAAAAAGGTCATGTGAGAGGTGCCAACGCTCTCTAGCTGGTGTTTGGATTTTGTGATCTGCCATCGTATTACATTGTCCCTCAATGGGATGAACTTCGGTGGTGAGCTCCATTTCCCCATTTTCCCACTACTTTTTACACGTTGAGTTCTGCTCCAATTTTGAAGGTGCTAAGACTCCGTTGTCCACTGCAGTTTCCATGGCACAATCTGCTGATTTCTTAAGCCTGCTGCTTATGGGCCTATGTATGTATAAGATATGGACGTACAACTAATGCGTTCTACATCCACATCATTTAATTTCTTTCCCCTTACGATGTGGTCTTCACTACTAAGTATAGATGGTTGAAGTTATTGTATTTCATTCATTCTGATTTTCTGGCATTATTGTTTTCTGGGTCAACATGTCAAGGCACCAATCACATCAACAAGCTAATATTGCTGTATGTATAGCCTTTATTTCCTGTTTTTTGGGTGAAAAGATCTCTACAAATGGGTGCATCACACCATCGCCGCATTGCTTACCATCATTGCATTGAAACATTATCCTTATGCTCAGATCAGAGAATTTGTTAGCCATTTTTTTTGGCAGTATAAGTTTTGCTGCCGCTTCTACATGATCTTTGTGAAATTATATTGCTAGATTTTTCCTGCTATTTTTGTGTAACCAACACTTCCCTTTATCGTGCTTAACTAATAATAAAATTATGCCAAATATATAATTGTGCTTCACCTGAATTGTTTGCTACAGCTACCGCTATCTTCGTATGTTGTTCTTTAAATTAATTATACACTTCTAAGCTAACCCTGTCAAATGTTGTAGGCTTACCATTATTATGAATCAAGCACAATTGTGGGCCATGAACTTTGCTTCATGAAGTTATTATCCCAGAGCTACTCAATAACATTTCTGGTTTCTCTAATTATGACTCGATAACTGTACATATGCACTTCTCCATGTTTCCTCCGATAGTCCGACTGACACTCATTACCTGTTGGATGCTTCCCATGCCCCATGGAGATGATTAATGTATTCCATCTTACATTCATAGACAATATGGGTATTGGTTATCAATATTTTGTCCATCCGATATGTACACAGGGAGCAAATGTTTCAAATGCAACCTAGAGCAAAATTGTACACTTTTCGCTTGAACACATATGCAAGATCAGTATGTTCCCAACATGATCAATGATCCAGTGTAGCACAAATACTCCTTACATTTATAGTCACGCTCTCTATGTACAAAATATGTCATTTCTTGTAACATATTTCTTATATGTACCCTTGCATAACTCACATAGATTCATGTCCCTCCTGCAATATGTTGGAATTATAATTGGCTGACACATACCTCTACATCTGTAGTATGCATATTCTCAGCCTCTTGCCCGCGCAACGCGCGGGGGCACCTAGTAGTATTCCTAATGTTTGACCAAGACCTTTTCGAAAACAACTTCTATTTACAACATGGAGGGAGTACTTGTAATGTTTTCAACTAGAAGCGAACTATTTATCAACAGTTTTCCATAAAAATATGTCAAACTATTGACCATCGATTCTACTTTAGGATTTGTGCGATGTGTTTTTGTCCTTGTGCGTTTATGGGTCTAAACTCTGAAGTCCACGCCTGTCGGGTACCAAAGTTAGGGGTACCCAACTTCGATGCAAAAACGCTCATTCCCAACATGGCCTGGCCCAAGTAAGGCCAGTGGAAGCCCACGAAGGCCACGTCCGAAGCCCACGGCGTCATTGCACTAATGACAGCCAACCATCGGGAGAGCGGCACCCTCGGCGCCAATTCTCTGATTCACCCGAACCTCCTCAGGAGAGCTCGGGAGAGCGGCACCCTCGGCGCCCAAATCTCCGATTCGCCCGAGCCTCCCCGGGAGAGCTGGGGAGAGCGGCACCCTCGGCGCCCAAATCTCCGATTCGCCCGAGCCTCCCCAGGAGAGCTCGGGAGAGTGGCACCCTCGGCGCCCAAATCTCCGATTCGCCCGAGCCTCCCCAGGAGAGCTCGGGAGAGCGGCGCCCTCGGCGCCCATTCTCCGATTCGCCCGAGCTTCCCCATCCCCCTCGAGCGCAATCTCACAAAGGCATCCAAGGCACCGGTGATGTCAGCAGAGCAATCTTGGACCACAAGAGACCTCCCTGACCACTTTACAGGCACTATCCCGTCAGGCGAGATTCTCGACGCAACTGTGCTTCGCACGCCCCTGATGGCCATACCATCTGTCAGGATTTCCCTGGCAGAGGATTTGATAGGCCCACTACGGCCGTTCTCTCCACGGTATGGTCTACGGTGCGCCGCCCCGTTTTCCGCCGGGGTCTATCAACTCCGACTGCGACAGTCCGAGCGCCTGACGACGGGCTACACAAGAACGGGAAAGGCGCCTACTGCACTGTCCACTCGAAAGGACAAGCACGCCTTCCATCCGGGCCCACCTAACCCTCAGGAAGTACTGTTCAAAGGCCGGAAATATGACCAGGGGAGATATCCCCTGCTCCATCCCATCACGCCTTCAGGAGTCCCGAGCCTCGGGAAACAACGTCCCGAGGCGACTCACCCTCTTGTCACATCGTGCGGAAGGATAGCCGATAGATATGACCCTACGGCACGCCGTGATCTGACGACTGTTGCCGCCTTGGAACTCACCAAGATCGTGCGAACCACTAGGGCCATATCCTGGAGACGCGAAGAAAAGACTGTAGCTGACGACATTACGTAATCCGACGACTGTTCCCGCCTTGGAACTCACCAAGATCGTGCGAACCACGACGGCCATACCCCGGAGATGCGAAGAAAAGACTGTAGCTGACCATAGTCAAACGGGGAACAACAACTCGTTGCTGTAACAGGCGTAGCATTGTAAGCGCTGCCCTTGCCTCTCCCTTGCGACTATAAAAGGGAGAGCAGAGGTCAGCTTTAGAGAGACGGAGAAGTTCTAAGTTCTCACCCACACATACACATCCACAGCAAACGACTTGTAAACACTCAGACACTCACAAGAGACCTGGGAGCACTTCCCTCTCTCGCCTAGCTTGTAACCCCCTACTACAAGCACCCCAGTGCAAGGCACGCGACTCTCCTCTCCACTGGACGTAGGGCTTGCTTGGCCTGAACCAGTATAATCCCTATGTTCCCCCTTGCACACCATCCGCAGCCTCAACCGCAAAACACATATTTACTAGCCGGTGTTAGCCCGCTAAACTAGCACCGACAACGCCCACATCCTAAAATGTCGCGTCGCCTCACCTACCATCCGCCTCCACCAACCTCGTTGCCTCCCTCGCCACCACCTCCACCTCCTATTCCACCCGCCCCTGTTGAGCCCCTATCACAGCCGTTCGAACCGCTAGCCTCGTCTACTCAGCCTCGCCTTGAGACGTTCTTATTTCTCCTTGCAAGCCTTGGGTAGGACTCTGGTATTGACTTAGTTGATGCCTATGATTTCACCTTCTTGTTATATAATCCTCTACAAGATCCTCCATACATATAATTAAGTAGGTGTATTATTCCTGTTTTGCAAAGAATTATAAATGATTTGGAGCACAAATGGAGGGCACCAGCCATCCTTAAGCTCAAGGATCTAGGTTACACACAAATAAGGGCTTATCTCGACATTTCGACATGATTCCATGCGAGGAACAAAAGGTGGATTTGGACATGGTGAAATATTTGATCAAATCACATATTTGACTCCACCATATCGACCACACAGGGTAGTAACGGTTCATGGCATGTGGAGAAGCAGAAGTGGTGAGCAGGAGTCAAAGAATTACCTACTCTCTCTCTCTCTCTATCTCTATCTATCTATCTATCTATCTATCTATCTATCTATCTATCTATCTGAGAAAAAACATTTATACACTAATACCATGTCAAGTCATTTAAACTTTGACCAAGTACATATGTATCAATATTTATAATATTGAATAATTATGGGTACATATATCCATATTACAAAATTCGTATTTTTATAAATATAATCAAATTATAGATAGTTTATTTAATGATATAATTAGAATTGTATGTTTTATGGTGGCATTTTATGTGTTTTCCTTTCTCCTGTTAATACAAGAAGGCCGTACCTGTTGGGTCAAAAGTCAAAACGCTAGGCTGTAACTTTAGGCCTTTAGGATAGCCTGCCCGGCCCATATGAACACGTTTCCTCTTCTTCGTTGTCTCCCCCACCCGAATCGTGCGCGTTGCTCCTCACTCCTCTCAGCTCCGACCTCCACGGGCCCACGGGGCCCGACGCCCGGCGGCTTACCCCATCGCGCCATGGCCTTCTCTTCTTCACTGGCGCCCTTCTTCCCACCTTCTGGAACCTTCCGAGCCCATCCCGCCAGGAGGCTCCGGGCCGATGCACCCGGGAGGTTCGTGGCGTCCTCCTCGCCCCGTCCCGACGTCGTCGTGACGCGCGAGCAGGGAAAGAACGCCAGGCTCATTGCCGCGCTGGTGAGTCTCCCAATGGGTCCTTGGTCCATCGCGCTTCCTTGTTGAAATCAGTTGTTAGAGGCCCGGAAGGGTGGCACGACGAACGGCTTGGGCGCTGTTGGTGCTGTGGTGTCCTTACTACTGACCAATTTTGGTCAGTTTGGCAGATGACCTTCGGTGAATGTCTGTACAAGGACCAAAACGGTGGTTAGTTATACTAGTATTTTCCACATGCCATACCATTGGCGCTATTTCCTGCACGAAGGGCTAGCATGGAACTTGATATATATTTTAGAAGTTTTCAGGGCCATTTTCCCCCCATGGTGCTAATGGGGTGCACTGCTTCTATAACCTTTTGGAACTGTTATCAGGATTAAGGAGTTTATATTAAATTAATATTTCCAAATTCCTGTGATTGAAAGGTAGCACTCTTTCTTGGAAAGGTTTTTCTCCTTCTATTCCATGTGATTTCTTCCCCCATTTCATCCATTTTGTGCGAAAACTGATGGCTGTGGCCATACTACATTGCTGATTCTGATTAATTTTGGTTTTGAAATTTTCTCAAGTTGACTTCAATCATGGTCTTTACACTTTACTTTATTAATTGATGATAACAAAACCTTGTAGTTTAACAAAAAAAAAAAGTTCTCAGAGGTGACTTGAGCATGAATCTACTGGGTTTCTGATAACAGTTAAGTTTTTGTGGGCTAGTCAAGTAAGATAACAATCTAATATTCTTCAAAATATCTTGTCTGATTCATGCCTTGCATTTACATCGATTTTCTAATTGGATTCTGTAGGAAAAGCATAATATACACTCTCTGGAACTTCCTCTTATTAAGCATGTTGAAGGCCCCGATACAGATAGGCTTTCAGATGTCCTACGTAGTAAGTTTTACAGTCTTTCCATTTTTGTGATCTGAACACCGTTCATCTGCTGAATTTCATTTACAGAGTTTCATTTGGACACGCAGCATTCAACATTTTGTTCTTCACATTTGTTTCTTGTTCCATTTTCTCCTGTAGATATTGTAGTTGTCCATTTCATATACACTCCTCTTCACACTTGCTATATAGAACGGCAACGAAAATTTGCGATTTAGTCAATGCTATTCTGTACTTACAGATGACAAGTTCGACTGGATTACTATAACCTCTCCTGAGGCAGCTGCAGTGTTCCTTCAGGGATGGAAGTAAGCATCAAGTATATTGCAGTTATGTGCACAAGTTGTTATACAAGTAGTACTTATGCCTCAATTTACGCTTCATTCCTTACTACTTGTTATGCCATAGAGTTGTGTTTTATTGGCTAACAAAATGCATGGTCTATGTTGGTTCTAGAATTTTACAGGCATATAATCCTTGATTTCATATCATTGGTGCATAGCATGACCAGCTCAGACATAATCACTCAAGTTACACAATGATGCAATGTCAGGGCTGCTGGAAGTCCTAAGGTGCGAGTAGCTGTTGTTGGAGCAGGAACTGCAAGTGTTTTTCATGAAGTATCAGAATCTGATGATCATTCTCTTGAGGTTGCATTTTCACCTTCCAAAGGTATCTTACCTTGTAGCTTCTATGGAGTCCTTGTGCATGTGTATTTTCAAGACTTTATGCTCTTCCAGTCATCTTCAATTATTTATCAGTGTTAATAATTTTGTCACATTTCTTTGTTCATCAGCTTTGGGTAAAGTCTTGGCTTCAGAGCTTCCAAGAAGCAATGAGAATTCATGTAAAGTATTGTATCCTGCATCTGCAAAGGCTGGCCATGAAATTCGTGAGTTGTTTTGGTGTTAC
This sequence comes from Eremochloa ophiuroides, assembly GCA_038502445.1. Taxonomy (NCBI): domain Eukaryota; kingdom Viridiplantae; phylum Streptophyta; class Magnoliopsida; order Poales; family Poaceae; genus Eremochloa; species Eremochloa ophiuroides. Next base: position 106,243,185 of record JAHLJS010000002.1, on the reverse strand, counting down.
AATAAGCACTTACCTCAGTGCTATTTTTTTCTGCTTTCGCTATCGTATTCAGTTTTTCTCAAATGGTGTGTTTTCTTGAGGATGTTGAGTCGGTTTTCGTCTAGTTGAACTGTTACGGTTGTGAACTCTAAACTTGTTTTCTTTCTTTTTTGTTTAATGAATGTAGGCTTCATGATACTTAATTATTTGCAATGCAGAGGATAGGCTATCAGAACGAGGATTTGACGTGACTCGACTGAATACATATACAACTGTAGGTTTTGTTTCACTTGTGCAGGATTATTGTTTTTTTGTTTTACTTCATCGCTGCATACACAGACAAACTCATTATTTGCATCTTGTTGTGCTGCTTCTGGTAGTTTGTAGTAATTGTTTTGTAGCATCTATATTTATATTACTAGAATTTTGCAATATTTATTTCATTTCTGTGTTATCCATTGGTCTTCATATGAACCCAGTTTTTCAACAGTGTAGGTTAAAATTCCTGTAGTGAGCTCTTGAGCTCACTAGTTTTCAGCAGTTTAGTTATTCCTGTAGGTTAAAATTTGAGTGAGCTCTTTCTTGAACACAATTCCACTCTTGTTCATCTATGCATTTTCTAGATGCTTAACCTCATGAATCATGATGTATTCAAGCCTGACATATGATATTAATATATTCACAGCTTGCCTTCTTCCTTTGGTATTGGCATTTAATTTTGTAAGTTGATTGTGACATACTTGGCCAGGGTAGAGATTTTGAATTGAGAATCAGAAAATATTAACCATCGGTTTCTATTTTGGACAGTTTCTGTACATGAATATTAGTCTTCTGCTAACATCGTAACATATGAAGGTGCTGGGTGTGCATGCAGGTTCCTGTAGAAGATGTCGAACCTCTAACATTAAATCTTGCTATATCAGCTCCAGTTGTTGCAGTAGCTTCTCCTTCTGCACTGAGGTAATTATACACTGACATTTGGATAATATTTTTTTTTACCAATTTTTTCATGAATTGTGCAAGGTAAAGCTGTTGTGCAATAGATATGGATATACTAGCATGTAAGCATCAAACTTTTGGGGAGCATAGTTTAACAATATAAAATAGATGCAAATGGCATTCCTTAATTAAATCATCAGACTCCTTGGATCGTTTTCCATTTTGCTAGTGTTAGTTTTTATGTGTGGTTCCATTGGTTCCATTGTTCAGGTTTTCTTTTTTTGCAGGGCATGGTTAAATCTTATCTCAAAAGTTGATAACTGGAACAACTCCATCGCGTGCATCGGTGAGACCACTGCATCTGCAGCGAAGAAATTGGGCCTGAAGAGCATATATTATCCAACAACCCCTGGACTTGAGGGGTATGCATACATCACAATGCCCTTAAAGTAACATTATCCGATTGTCATGTACACGTCACGGATATTGAACATTACGAACTGGTGTACATCCATTGACTACTGCTTAACCTGAACGCGTCTTGTCTATGCACTTCACAGGTGGGTTGAAAGCATTCTTGAGGCGCTGAGAGTCCACAGGACATCAAAAGAGGTTCTGGTCTTTCCCTTGCAGTCCTGTTTTTTCCTTGATTTCTGTCGTCATGGCCTTCCCTGTTTCTGCTGTAGGCCCCAAAATGTTGAAAACGGGCATCCCCTTGTACCGGGTGGCTTAGTTTCTTCTTGACGTTGGTGGCCGGCTGTATGTGGAAGAATTCTTTGCTTCTTTGACTACAATCACCCTCTGTTGTTGTTTTGTTACTGAAACCGTATCGTCAGCTGATGCAGGCGAAACTACCTTGTAATGCGAGGTGTTCAGTCGAGCATTCAATTAGTGCTGAATCGCAGTTCCATGATGCGGTGGGACACCATGTTTTGTTGACCTGTATGGCTGTACATGTGTATAGTACTTTTTTTTAATCAGGAAATTTAGATTAGAGAAGCACGAGCATGCTGAGGAAAATCAGTCTGTAGAGAGGCGGTGTTGTTAACTCACGGCTTTTCCATTAGCCCAGTTTGTAACGGTTCCTTGGGCCGAAAGGCCCATATCTGCACTTAATTCCCTTCCTGTTCCTGGGGTTGTCCGTATGTGGACTCGCAAGACAATTACATCAGTCCATGTCCATCCATTTCATGTAAGGTTAATTAAAAGAAAGAAGCTATCAAAAAAATTAAAAGAGAGAAAGAAAAAACAGTGCCGTCTCTGTATCGCTAATTGCGTCTTGTCGTCACGCTAAGGGCAGCCTCGTTCGTTGGCGTTGAACTTGTGGGTGTTGACGCAGCCGATCGGATTCTTTTGCGGTTTGATTGAGTAACGCCAGAAGATTCTGAATATCGTCGGCGTCTTGGCGAGGCTGTGGAATCTCCGCCGCCCTCCGCCCTCCACCAAAGATTCCCTCTCTTCTTTGAATTTAACACATGATGACCAATCATAGTTGGTGAGAAAACTCTCCGCATGGAAATTGTTAGCCCGCACGTTAGTGGCAGCTCGCGACAAGAATAGCGATATTCAACTGTACTTATCAGGTTATACGAATTTTCTTTTCTTTTTTTACCCTCGCGGATGCAGCAAATATGAGTGTCAGCGTCACGAGTCATCACCCACAAGTCTACAGTATTCTTTTTTTTTACTATATAATAACACATTTCCTATATTTCAGGTGTCTAAAATTTTAGATGATTTCAGGCAACACTCTATTTCGCCAACTAGTACAAGTATATCGTTACTTTTATGATTTGTTAGTTTGTCTTTATGTCATGGCATATTAAATTTTTATCTTTGTCTTCCTATAGAAATAATTATAAATTTTTAATTGTCTTTGTTCTATAACAAATTAAATCTTGTCAGTTTGTAGATTTGTTTAACGAGTTTTTATTATCGGTACAAAAAATTGCAGATTGCATCTACATAAATTGCAACGAACAAAACATGCAATTTTAGTATAAAATATATGCAATTACCGTCGCCTGAAAGAAAACTAAATTTCAGGCACATGAATTTTAGCGAATCCCATAATTCTCGTTTCTCAAGGAAAAGAAATACAATTCTCATCTCTCTCGAGAAGTAAAATTATTTAAACTTTGATTAAATATATATTAAAAATTACAAGGAATCGTGATAGTATCATTATATTAATTACAAGGAATCGTGATAGTATCATTATATTAGTTACTAGTAGAATATATTAAAAATTATAGGAGAGATTATAGAATATATCTTTCATGCAGTCGCATTGGTTGAATCAAGCTCCAAGTCCAACGACGGGGCCAATCGCCATCGACGTCCCTGTTGAAGGTTGCAGGTCCAAGCAAACTTACCCTCTGCTATTGCTTGCTAATTAATTAGTAAGCACTATACTAATTGCGGCTGGTCAAAAGCTACCTGACGAGTGACGACGGCGAACGCTTTGGGCTGGCGCCTGGCGGGCGGGCAACGGCAGGGCCGGAGCAAGGTCACCGTCGCCGACGCGAACGGGCTGCCGGCGCCGAGGCCGAGCCAATAGAGGGCACCCCTACTCTAGAAACAAAACCTGCAGGTTTGCGAATATGCGCCTCGAAATCTATGGCGAATTTTGCCGTGTCGTACGCTTTGGCAACTTGTTGGCAGGCGCAAAGGTGTGGAGTAGAGTTGGTGATAGGTGTTGTTTAATAGTAACTGCAAGGTAACAGGAGGAATGCTTAAGTAATTTAGAATGGTGCCGCCTGTAGGACGTAGGAAAACCTAGCACCCCTGTCTCTGCCCCTGGTTCCCCTCACTTCTCATCTGGCATCTCGCCGAGGGATGAAGGTAGCGAGCATCCATTGTTTTTTACAAGTTTTTTTCTAATAGATCGAATTATTAGGGTTAGTGTCTTTCCATGTCAAAGTTATTGGTATTGGAGTTTTGTTTCCTCCTTCTCTTCCTCTCCGGCAACGGTGTTGGAGAAGGGTGGAATCGTCTTCTCCATGGCGGCTTCGTTGAAGATGAGGGCAGCAACCATGGCATCAGCATCTTTATCAACATGACGACATGGAGATTTTTGTTTCCGGACGGCGGCATCAAGGACGGAGATGATGTCGTCGTCATGGAATAATTTTTTCCGATATCTTCTCTGTTTCCTTGTGGTTAGATCTGGCATAATGAAGGACAAGGGACAATAAGTTTCAGATCAATCTTCCTTATTCTTCGGTGGCAGAAAAAATAAGAAGAAGGAAGACATCAGAAAAAAGAAGTTCCTCAATTCCGCCTACAGGAATGTTGACCGTTGTTCGTTGGGCATTTGTTCTTAGACAGTTTGCCGAGTGTTTGCCTGTGCGGTCATCAACACTGCAAAGCATCAAACAGGTTAGGATTTGAAGTGTGCTATTCATGGTGTGCGTACTTTTTTATAATTCAGAGTGCTTGTAACATATTGATGTATCCCACTATTATATAATATAATTCTTCTTTCCTCAAAAAAAAGTAATTTAGAATGGTAGATTCTAGTAGTAAATTACTAGCTACTAGTTGTAAAAGTAGTACGAGTACTGTGTCCTGTCCGCTACATAGATGAGCGCGGCCTGAACAATGCAAATTAACCACCAAGTTTGTTTGTTTTTTATTGGGGGCTGCCTGCGCCCAGACGTCCGGACGGACCTACGTGTCCGGACTCCCGAGGCTTCTGCGCTGAACCCACAGGCGTTGTTGGCGCCCGAACGTTCGAGCGGAGTTTAGTCTCATCGAACGATCCCACCCTCACACCTGTCCCCCCGCGCGTACGGACACCCCTAGCCTGCCTACCCCCTGCATGTACGCCCGCCCGAGCTGCACGCCCACCCTGGCCGCCATGCCCCCTCTACTCTGAAGGCCACACAAGCCCACGCATGGCTGGAACCTTCGGCCTCCACCTGATACGCTCGCCCCGCAATCCCGCCCCTAGCACATGCGGTCATGTCCGCATCCGGCGTCGGGAAGGGAAAACAGGGCACTATGTCTGGTTGGGGGAGCAGGGGCCGTTGGGGGTTGGGGTAGGACACCATGACGAAGGTAGCAGGGCGCCGCTAGTTGCAACACCAAAAGAAACATATTGCAACATCTTCAAACCACTATTGCAACATCTAGAAATGACTACTGCAACATCTAGAAAACATATGTTGCAACATCCGAAAAAAACATGTTGCAACATAAGAAAACACATATTGAAAAAATCTTAAATGACTATTGCAACATCTTAAAACCACAGTTGCAACATACAGAAAAACATTGTTGCAACATTTGAAAACACATGTTGCAACATTGAAAATAGGCTATTGCAACATCACAAAAACACATCGGGTCCGGGCACCGTGGGGGTGCAGATCGAGTCGCCTCCATATGGATGAGATGGGGGATGGGTCACCGTCGCCTCCTGGGTGGAGGAGACAACCACGCGCGCTGGATCCACCTCGTGCTCCATGGATCCACCACAGGGAAGGCTACCATGGCCGCCATCGAGGTTGGGGAGGCACGCCTGGGTGGAGGAGGCACGTCGAGCTCGCGCTCCCCCCCACCGGGTGGATGGGCGGCGGCGCCGTGGTGAGGGCAGGAGATGCCTAGGTGGGGGAGGGGGGAGGTGTTGGGTGCATGAGGCCACCGACGGCGGCGAGGGAGGCAACCATGGCCACACTTAGTTGTGGGGGGTGAGGGGAGTCATCGGATGAGAGGATGAGGGAGGAGGGTGTGCGCCGGCAAGCAGCCTAGGCATGCGGCTGTACCTATGAGCCAGTGCGGGCGGCGCTGGGAACGGCTCTGGAAGAGCAGGCGTACGAATCGGAAGGATGAGAAGGACAGAGCGCGAGCAGATAAGGATAAGGGAGTTGAGTGGAGGAGAGGGAGCCACGTCACGCATGTGTTCGATGGGAACAAGTGGCTCTAGACGGTCGAATAGAATCATTTCTCTTTTAATTAACATGCAATGGCCCGTTCGGACGTTGCGGCCCACAGCTGAGAGCGTCCGACGGAGGCCGGACGTCTTAATCAGAGCATTACCGTTTTTTATTTTACTACTGGTGTTTACTTTTGTTTGTACAAGTGAGGCAGAGCTAATCAAGCTGGATGGAAAAGAGTCAAGAGCGAGGAGAGGAGATTCCCTAGACTATTTTTTTTAATCGGGGATATAGCCCATTTTTCATTAAACAGAAGAGAATGGTCAATAGACCTATGCATAGTTGATACAAGGGACTCGCAAGTAATACCAAGATTACCGACAAAATCCCGATACAAACAAACAGACAGCAAGAAAACTAGGGGAGGGGGGCTCCACCTCCAAACACCAACCAACCAACCAACTAAACTATGCCTGCATGAGAGATACATCCACGCCAAAGTCGTCAATCGAGGGGGTCTAGCCGCGGTGGCAAAGCATCCATCAGGACCTCAAACGACCAGGTAGTCATGAGGTGAAACCGCCAGTGACCAGGAAGCCACTGCGAAAGACGTCGTACTGCCGAACCTCCAGCGACCAGGTAGTCGCGAGGTAAAACCGTCAGTGACCAGATAGCCAATGCGAAGGGGACGTCGAACCGCCAGTGACTAGGTAGCCACTACGAACTGTTGCGGTGACACCAACACCCGAGCTGGACGAACCATAGCGAAGAAGAGTAGAAGCACACGTATACATAGCGTCGACGAAGGCATCGGGCCACAGGGTCTAGTGATGATCACCCTTCATGTTGTTGGTGGTTCACACGTCGCGTATGGTGGAGGCCGCTACCTGACGCCGGTTGGAATTGAGTTAGAGTTGGAGTCGGGAACGACATCGATAAGCTGCCTGCCGTTTCTTGCCCGACGACCTACCTGCGGTTGTTCTTGTTGGCATTTTTCGGCACTTTGCAACAAGGACAGTAGGATTCGGATTTCGGAGTGGGAGCAGTAGCTAGTAGCTCAGAATGCGCTGTTGGTGAATGGCAGCGAAGGAATTGAAGCCGGGTACGGAAAAGCTGGCCCAGGCACGAGTTGTGTTGTGCCCCCTATGCAGGTACAGACAGTACACAGCAGGCTACTGATACGGAGCGCAGGTACAGACAGCAGGCTACTGATACGGAGCGCAGGTCCTGGTACGTTGCAGCCTATTAGGTGCCGTCTGCCGTGTCGCCGTGCCGAGACGCTGGACGCTGGAATGGACGGACAGCCGATCCATCCTATCTAAGGTCTCGTCTAGATGCAGTTACAATTTATAATTTTAACGCTGTAGTAGCGAATAATTTTTTTAATAAATATTCAAATATAGCTCAAGTAGATTTAAAAGATTCATCTCGTGATGTACATATAAACTGTGTAAACATTCAAACATTTTGTCTATATTTAATGCTCTATGCATGTGCCACAACGTTGATATGACTAGTTACAATTGCAAATTACAGTGTATCTAAACAGGGCCTAAGACTATCTCTAACAATGTGCACCCAAATACAACACCCATTTACTACTTTGCGTCATGCACAGTAAAAAAAAAGTCGAGCACCCAAAATAACGGACCTCTAACAGCCGACGCAAATCTTCATCTCCTCTCTCTTTGCCTCGCCGTCCTTGTCTACAGTGCTGCCACGGGCTCGCCTCGCAAGCCGCCGTGCGCCGGGTAGGCTCGCCTCGCGCGCCGCCATGCGCCGCCACGGGCTCGCCTCTCTCGCCGCTGCGGGCTCGTCTGTCCCACTGCCGTGCGCCGCCGCGGGCTCGCCTGTCGCGCTGCCGTGCGCCACCGTGGGCTCCTCTCTCTCGCTGCTGTGCGCCGCCGCGAGCTCGCCACGGACCGGTCAGGCGCTGCAGCGGGCTCGCCTCGTGCACCGTCGTGCCCCGCCGCCGTGCCTCGCCGCGGATTCGCCTGGAGGAGCCGCCGCCTCGCCGAAGCCAAGCCAGTCGAGCCCTGTCGCGGGCAATACACCTCGCCCTCGCCGTGGGCCTACCACGACTGGCACCATCGATTTGCGTCGTCCATTTCCACAATGCATTTTTGCCTTCCGGATCGACGGATATGCAAAATGCATCTTCTATTTGCGTCCTCTGTTGGAGCTAGTTTTTTAGAACGCAAAGTACTGTGCGCGATCCAAAATGAGTATGCATTGTGTGATGGCTACTTTGTTGGAGACAGTCTAAGGAACAAACATTGTTTAGTTTCAGGACCTAATAGTACATCATATGAGATGTCACAAAAGATATTATAGGATAATAATAAACAATAATTTGCAGAGATTCCATTAATAAACTATGACATAAATTTATTAAGTCTATAGATTAACATATGTTTACTATTGTACAACATTATCTAATTATAGATTAATTAGTCTTAAAATTGTATCGAAAAAGAATTATAATCTGTACAATTAGTTATTTTTTAGTTTATAATATTAATAATTTATGTATATGTCTAAACATCTAATGGAATATGGAGTAAATGTTTTAGAAGGAACATGGAGTAAATGTTTTAGGAGGAATTGAACAAAAGGCCTTCTCATTAGATACCAGAGGTACCTTCTGCTGTACATCCAAACAACTGCATGGCCTTTAAGCAGCGAGGAAAATTCACCAGCGGTCCTCTAAATTAGCACAAGGTGTCATTTAGGTCCTTGAACTTTTAAAATAATATCTGTAAGTCCCTAAACTAGACAAAGTGTGTCATTTAGGTCCCAAACTTTCAATATGATCACCGCAAGTCCCTAAACTTGGCAGAAGATGTTATCTAGGCCCCAAATACTGTAGCAAATTTTGGGAAAAAAGAAAAATCTAATTTGGGTATTGTAGCTATAATTATAGAATATTTCAAAAATTGTATCTTTTCCATACGATCTCGGATGAAGATAATTTTTATATAAAAAATATAGTTCTCGACGGGATCTACAACTTTTTAATTTTGATTTTTTTAAATTTGAGGTCGTTAAAATGCTTAAAAAAATTAAATAAATTTTCAGCAGTATAATAATCGTGTACAAGCGTCTATCAACAGGAAGTTTCTTATATGCTATCAAATGAAGATACTTTCTATATGAAAGTTATAGCGCTCAAGGAGATATATAACTTTATAGTTTTGAATTTTTTAGTTTGAAAGCATTAATATGCTAAAATTTTTTAGAAAAATATAAAATCACTATGCATAAACTGAAATCAGCGGGTTTTTTTTTTTTTGCATCTTAAGGACCTCAAACTAAAAAACTTAAAACTAGAAAATTGTAGACCTCCTCGAGCGCTACAATTTTCATATAGAAAGTATCTCCATTTGATAGCATATAACAAAGATATGATTTTTTTAAGGCGACAAGCGCTTGTACGTAATTATTATACTGCTGAAAATTTATTTAATTTTTTTTGAGCATTTTAACGATCTCAAATTAAAAAACTCAAAACTAAAAAGTTGTAGATCTCTTCGAGAACTACAATTTTTATATAAAAATTATCTTCATCTGAAATCGTATGGAAAAAATATAATTTTTGAAATATTCTACAATTATACCTACAGTACCCAAAATTAGATTTTTCTTTTTTAAATTTTTTTTCGAAATTTTCTACAGTATTTGGGACCTGGATGATAACTTATGCCAAGTTTAGGGACCTACGGTGATCATCTTGAAAGTTTGGGACTTAAATGACACACATTGCCAAGTCTAGAGACTCACATATATCACTTTAAAAGTTCAGGGAGCTAAATGACACCTTGTGTCAACTCGAAGCACCTGTTGAAATTTTCTCTTAAGCAGCAGCGGCAGTGTTGTTGTAGAGGCCTATATATCTTTGTACCTATATAGACTGCTATATAGTATAAAGTATATTAGTATACGACTATACGTGTTGTGCCGTCATCTTCCAATGCAACGTGCACGGTGAGGGACTGAGGGTCCAGGAGGGCCGTCAGCAGTTGCACGTTCTCTCTACTGCATTATAGTATACGGACAGAGGCAGAGCTAAGTAAAACCTGTATCCATCCAATCTCCAGGGAGAGGACCACCAGGCGCAAGCAGCACGAGACGACAAGGAATAAAGGCTTCCCTGATTTGGCTTTGGGATGTCACGCTACCTGCTCCCGGGCGGTTTACCTTCTCGCTACACGCTCTCGTGCTATACTGTATGGACCAACTTGTGCTTGTGTATACATGCAGTGACGAATCTAGAAACATATAACAAGAGGTGGCTAAATAATAGAGAAGGATTTCATAGTGATGAAACTCAACTGATTTTGTTAAGTCAAGAACCAAATGTATTGTGTTTTAGAACATATGCACAACTGGATTAATAGAATCTATGTCGGTCTAGCCCAACCCAAGACCATTGCCTATGAAAATAACTATCATTCATGGGTGAATTGCCACATAAATATATACTTGATGATGATGACGCAGGGGATAACATCACCATCCCAACCCATTTATTGAAAAAGAACGCGAGCAATGGTGGTGAATTGAGATTTACCTCTCTCGTGCATTGTTGAGATCATGCGGGGCAAATTGACCAACAACAACAGGGAATTATGGTTCATACACTAGAGGAAATATATTGACAACGATGGCGGGGTGCATTTGGCTGAACGCATTGACCCCGCCCTTGCTCTTGGCCTCGAAGTGGTTTTGACACCGCCGCGACATGGGTAACACCTACTAGTAGCCTCCTAGTAGACAGCGCACTGAAGTAGAGGGGCACGCCATGGGCAATTGCTACAATTTAGTGGTGTGTGGTGTGGTATATAACCACTCCATCTTATTCTTCAATCTTTGGAGCAAGTAATATATATAATAACCCAAACTGATCCAAAGAGGAAAAGATAGATGATTACAGTAGTTGATTTAACAGAGAGCTGCCTTGGCTCTTACTGCCGACTGCTAGCGTTAGCAGTAGCATTTGCCTTGCAAATATCTGCTAGGCCGCGACGAATTGTCGTCACCTGTCGGGAGTCGGGCTGTTGAGTGTTGGCACTAGTACGCGTGTGTACTGACTCTTGGTTCCTTTTTTCCCCTACACGGGAGGCCTCTTGGTTCTATCTATCTACTCCCTCCATTTCCTCTGTCCCTTTAAACATGTAACTCCGTGTTGCGTATCAGATAAAGTAGTTTACGTTCAATTAAATTTTTAGTAAATAGTATTCATATTTATAGCTCCAAATTAATATATTATGAAAATACATTTTATAATTAATTTATTGGTATTTATTTGACATTATAAATATTTATAGTTTTTTATTTATAATTGGTTAAAGTTGGTACACTAAACATACTACTGTGCTAGAATTGCATAATCAATTAAACGAGTAAGTAAATTAATCCTGTGGATCGGATTTGGCTGCTGTGGTCACTGGGATTGCGTACAGATATGGCAAACCCTCTCCATTGTATCGGTAGCTCTGTTCTGTACTAGTAGTAGTACTCTCTTGCATCGCATGCTGCTGTGCTGTGTGGCTGTGAGCCCTGTGTATCAGTGATAAATAAGCACGGGCGTTTGTAAATGCAGATGAAGAGTTCTCTTGGACCAGCGTGTCACCAGCAGCCCCCCCTGGTCTATGCTGGTTGGTGGTGAGTGGTGACTGAAGATAACGCCTCTCGGTAGTCAAAAAGGTCGCTCGACCGAAGAAAGACATGATCCCCATGACCCCATCTCCGATGCTTTGCTTCTTTTGGTGATGACAGCAAATTTGATATGCAGCTCTAAAAGTCTAAGCACCCGTTACTACTACCGCTCAAACTTTCTTGTCAGATGTCGTCGTCATTTATAAAATCTCACCAATCTGATCAGCTGCACTCCAAGTCCCTGAAGAGAGCATGACAGCCTGACTTGGCCGAGGGAGTTCACTCGGTGTCTGCTTGCCGAATTGCCGTTGTCCAGTTGCCTTCTGTTGCTCCTGCGCAAACCAATGGCAAACCGGTGATTAGACCTCGTTTGCAAGCCTATTTATCATACAAGGAGACCCTCGGACCCAGACCGAAAACGACACGGCACCGCCGCAGCCAGCCAGGACTGCAGGAGGACACGTCCGTGCGGCCCGCCGTCAGATTCCGCGGGCCCGACCTCATGGGCCCACGCATCGCGATCGCGGGGCACTATCCTCACCGGGGGATCTTCCGCCCGCCAGCCAGCCTGCGGGCCCACCGAGGGAGGCACAGCCGCACAGACACCCCGCGGAGGCGGGTAACGATCGGACCGGGTGCGGAATCCGCCTGGACGGCGACAGCGCCGCCGCGGCCGCGCGCGCGAGATTCCTGCCGTTAGATGCACCGTTAGGTGGACGCGTGTCGACCCCTCAGGGGGTGCGAGACCTGCCGCAACAAACGCGCAACGTACTGGGGACTGGGACTCGAGGTAGCATCATGCAAATTATGGGAGACTGGAATTCCATTCTCTCTCCCTCCCATGCTTTGGTACTCGTGAGCAATCTGGGAGAGAGAAAAAGCAAATCAGCAGTGGTGTCCTTTCTTCCACTGACATACGCCTTACTTAGCACTAAAAGAATGACATCGCTTAGTTCTAAAATGAGGGCTTGTTTAGACGCCTATTATGGCCCTGTTCGTTTCGTCTGAAAAGCGCTTATTTTTCAGCTCTGTTCGCTTCGTCTGAAAAGCGCTTATTTTTCAGCTCTAGAACAGTGTTTTTCTCTCAAAAAAATCAGCAACAGCCGAAATCAGCTCAGCTTATCAGCTCCAGCGAACAGAGCCTATAATGCAAAATGCCAAATCTTTTGTTGTAACAAATGTTAAATGTCAAAATTTACACTTTAATATTTAGTTGCATATCAAAAATTTAGTCATGCAGACATAATACGTGCCTATGATGTTTTTTTTGTCCTTTTTTTCGGTCTCTTGGGTGCTAAACACAAATGTAAAATGCCAAAAAAATTTTTTTGCTGTTTTAAAACGAATCTTAGAAATACGCAAATGGATGTACCAAATCTTCAACGAGTATTCCAGTGGACAGGTCCGCCACAAAAGCTAAGAATCAAATTACTTGATTTACAACACTCTTGGCGGAAGAATAACAATTAGCTAACCTACATGCGTTTCATAATTAATGTCATGGGCTTTTTGATGGTTTTATTTTATTCTTTTGATAAATTCTCCTACGATTAGCACGCAGGATGATTGGGGGCATGTGCCAACCCTACGGGGCCTACGGTTAGCATATAAATGATGTGCCTATGGGTGTAGAAATATAGAAATGGATATCTAAATTACTCGGTATCCATATTTATTTTAAAGCAAATATGGATATTTATATTCGTATTTGATTTTAAAATGGTACCAAAGTGTATACATTTGTATTTGGTTCTGTCTATTTTTAAAAGATTTGGATTCGTATTCGTATTCGTATTCACAAATATCCAGTTGTATTCGCATTGGAATAGAACAAACACCTCACTAAACCATAATATGAATACTCCTAATAGAAACTAATATATTTATTGATGATAATTTTTTTTCAAAAAGTTTATTTATTTATAATTTAATCAATTTTATCTAGTTTATTTATTAAAATACCATTTTAAAATTTATTTCTTTCTATATTTAATTAATGAAATATGTATTAATAAATGTTTTTAGGTATCTACGTGATTTGTGTACTTAAACTTTGATTTTTATATATAAATGATAATTCTATTCTTCCAATAGCAAACTAAAACAAATAATATATGTGATGTCACATAAAATGAGCAAAAAATTTAATATGTATTCATATTCAAACCATCCGTTTTGTATTTATATTCCGACAAAATCTGAATCTGTATTTGTCTTCGAATTTTAAAATATAGAACGTGGCATCCATATTCGGTTATTATCCGTATTTGATTTGTTTTAAATACACGAGAGATTTAAAAAATTATATTGAATCAAACCACCCTTGATTAAAATCCTAGCTACACCACTGGCTAGCCGGCGCAAGTTTTGACAAGCACTTGAACAGTGTTTTACTCTCACACAAGCAAATCAGTATAAATCAAAATCAACGTTTATTTTGAGTTCAAGTGTTTTACTTATACATGGAACTAACATATTTCAGCTGGCATAAAATTTGAATTCAATTGGCATCCTTTCACAGGAGAACCACCTGTGTGCGGAGCACGAGCTGACTTTTGTTTATAGACATAATGACGTTTGCTTGGCTGGATGAAGCGCATGGACGACTTTTCAAAGTTCGAAAAAAAAAAATTCTAGTGTAATATCGTCCCCGCAAGATATGTGCATGACGATCCATACATCTTTTGCCAATGCAATTTGCATTGGTCCCAGGCTTCACTAGGAAGTTGACGTGAGAGATTAACAAAACAGTCAAGACAGATCTAAGGATTCTTCTTCCTTCTCCGAACCAATAATGCCGATTATTTGGGAACACTTTTTTAAATAAAGTGGAAGCCTTAATTGGGGTTATTCTAACACAAAATTAATTAAAGCCAAGTTCAACCAATGTGCTTAGGAGGCCCTCTGAGGAAGCAAGCTGACATTAATGGTGGGCACGATATGCAGGGCCAACCACGACCAGCAGCTGGTACAATTCCTCCCTCTTTTTTTTTCGCTTCCCTTTTGAAGGATCAATCAGCTCCTACCGAAAAAGGCGTTCTGGTCCCATGACAGAGAAATGGGTAGCTTGCAGAAAAAATGGTTCCTACATATAGACAGCATCTTATCATGGGATCCTTGGGTTTTCACCTAACCAATAACTAGAAATGTTTAGACCATAGCTAATAATTTATCCAAGAGACACGGATAGACAAATTGACAGCTCGATCACTTGTACAATAATAGATGTGCTCTCATAAAATGGTTCGATATAGATACATACTACTATTACATCATTAATGTATGATCCACACTATTCTCCTACAAGTTTTTTATTTCAAGTTCGTATCTAAGTTGGTTGGAAGTTATTAGTTGTTACATACACCGGGGTCTTTTCTCTTCTTTTCCCTCCTCCTGTCTTGGCAATAACCTAATGTGGCAACACATACAATCTATTTCTTTTATCCAGTTTTAGTTTTCTCTACTCTTCTAAGGTCTTGTTTGGATCGATGCACCAACTAAGCTTTAACTGACTAATTTTAGGCATGGTGCATCCAAACAACTCATAGCTAAAGCTAGAGGTCAAAATATACACAATCCAAATAATTGTTTCAACCAGTTAAAACCAACTAAAATGTCTAAATGACCAAACTACCCCCAACTAAAGTTTAGTTAGAACATCCAAACATACCTAGCTAAAGTTTAGCTATCTAAACAATAGTATTAATGAGGAGTAGCATGATTAAGATTTTTAATTAGATAGAGCATCCAAACACCCGCAGTAAAATAATCTTTAGTTGGCTAAACTTTAGTTCTATCAATTAGCTAAAATTTAGCTATCTAAATAATAGTATTTCTTCCTAGGGCTTGAACCAAACAAGCCCTTCGGGTCTCGGGGTTAAAGGTTGAAAATGCATCGTTTCTAGTACTGCCTGTATGCCTTTTGTTAGTAATATATTCCTAAGTCATTTGCACAACATTTTGTTTTGTAAGAATTGAACTTATTAGGTGCTATATATTCCATAGCATTTGTGGTCAAGACATAAACTCTAGGGAAGCAGTTGTGGTCAAGACATAATTAAACTCTAGGAAACTAGAGTTGTGTGACCACATTCAATTCTACTATGAGCAGCCATCAATCAAGGACGACACAAAATTTCCAAAAAGTTGAAACAACACTTGTTTTGTGACCTTCATCAATTAAGTGTATGTGTACTAGCGGGGAACACACACAGGTGTAGACGTGTAGTAGAACCGGGGATAGATGAATGCGCGCGGAAGCCAGTCGTTTTCAGAAACCGATCGGCCGGGATCACAATTCACAAAAACATGTGCGGTCAATTGTCTTTAATTAGAGTCGAAACATTCTTATTATTCTCGGTCGTCAGGTTTACCGTGCCGGGTCATGCTTCCTTTCATTTTCCTTTTTTCGTCAGTCCAGAAGACCGCTTCCGTGTCCAAATTCATCGGGCTTCCAGGTTCACAAATCTCGTCTCTCACCCGTTCCCAACTCGCGGTCGGTTTTCCAGCAGAGTCGACCCAAGACCAAGAACCCGTTCCTTTCATTTAGACTCCCTGCTTATCATATTTATTCTGTTACTGCCAAAATAATACTCCCTGCCACTCAACTCGTATCGTATCGTCTACTCCGATCCTACTGTGGTGCTCTGATGTGCCGAACGAATAAACAAAGAACGCATGGAGAAACATCCATGCCACGCAATGACGACACTTTACCAGCCAGCAGGGCTGGGAATGGGACTGCTGTGTCATGTGCCTGGGCGCACTCGTATCGTATAGGAACTGTAGGAGCATATCCAATCATGCGGAGTTGCGGACGTCCAGCAATCGCGGACGTGCAGGAGGCGACGATGGAGCCACGAGCTCACGTCAGGGCACGTCATTGGCCAGCAGGGCCCTCCAGAGTGAAAAAGAGATAAATTCACCGGAGTCCTCAAAGTTATCACTCTGTGTCAAATAGGTCCTCTAAAGTTGAAAACTGCACATTTAGCTCTCTAAAGTTGTCACTCTATGTCAAATAGGTCCCCAAATTTGTCACTCTGTGTTAAATAGGTCCTCAAAGTTGAAAACTGCACATTTAGCTCTCCTAAAGTTATCGCTCTGTGTCAAATAGGTCCCTAAAGTTGTCACTCTGTGTCGAATAGGTCCTTTTTAATAAATATTTTTAAGTATTTTTATTCTATTAAAAATGATTAAAAATAAAAATAATCCCTAAAGTTGGCGCGACCAAAAGAGTTAGGTCTACAAAACTTTTTTAGCTCTGGTTATTTTTAAAATATCTATTAAAAAAGGATTGAATATAAAAAATAATCTCTAAAATTGACGTAACCAAAAACTTTAGATATGTAGGGATATATGAATCTGTAGCAGTGGCAATAAGGTTTGCGAGACGAGAATTTAGAGTCGTGGCACGGCAACACGCAACAAGGGAAAAAACAAAGAGAGAAACGTGCTATACTTGTAGCTAGTGTGGGCATTGCATTTTATTCTTCGTATACGAGAAATCAGTTGGAGACTTCAGCTTTGCGCTTTTTTAATTCCAATAGATGATTGTCAACTAGATTTATTGGTCTTCATTAGTCAAAATTTTACTTGCCGTTTTCTGTTTCTCCAGTCCATTTGTAAGCTGTGAACACTTTGTGTGAGCCGTTGGCCGAACTCTGTAATAATTGGCCTGATTCTATCTTGTGGTAGATGAAGCCGGATATAATTATCCTTTATCTTAAAAGAAAAAGAGAAATCAGTTACTGTACACTTAGAAGTTGGAACACGATGCTTATTCAGCTTTTTTTCCTTTTTGGGCAAGCACTACATATAATTTCCAAATAAACCCACAATGACCTCAAAACTTGCTTTAGCGTATTTCAAATTCTGGTCGCTGCACGGCAGGTTATTTGGCTTTCATTCCTTTCCGCCATATTGGTGCGAAAAAAGCTCACCGCGACAGTATGGAATGAGATCCCCTGCAGTCAGGGGCATCGACTCTTCTCTGCAGTCAAGCATATCCCACCCTTCATTTCAATCCAACGGCGACCAGTCCCACAAGCCTTTCAAGCGTCCCTCTGCTTCTCTGCGCTGGGGCCGGCCCAACATGCTCACGGCGGTGCTGCCGGAGTTTGTGCGATATGTAAATTCCTATGTGCTGATATTCCATGTGCACCACTCTACTTAGATTGCAATGGTAGTTTTTTATTGCTTTTGTCCTCTCTAATTAGATTGTATTGGAAAAATGAAAGAGACATCTACTTGCATGCATCATAACAACAACAACAACAAAAAAAAAGAATGACATGGCCGGTCCTTTTTCTCCATCAAACCGGTTACTCCCTCGCGTCCAAATAAATATGCAATTCTCACGTCCGAAGTCAACTATCAAAAACTTTGACTAAAATTATATGAAAAAATACTAATTCTCATGAGATAAAATAAGTATCGCTAGATCAGTTATGAAATATATGTTTCATAATAAATTTATTTTGAGACATAAATGCTAATACTTTTTGCTATAAACTTGATCAAAGTTGACACAGTTTGACCAGCATGCTTCTAATAATTGCATATTCAAATAGACGGAGTGAGTACCTATTTATTAATGGTACAAATAATATACTCACTCCATACCTATATAAAGAAAAGCGTTTAGAGCAAAGACATGGTCTTGAAAATATGACTTTGATTTCATATTTCCATAAAAAATTTATTAAAAATTGAAATATAAAAATTATTCATGATATATATTCCCGATGTTTGTATAGTTTTCATACTTCCACACTCAACATATAAAAATTATTTATGATATAAATATATTTATATAGTTTTCACATTTCAAACTCAATAATATAAAAATTATTCATGATATATATTTCCGATGTTTGACTAAAACTCTGTCAAAAATGACTTTCTTTACAGGTATAGAGAGAGTATATCATGCCAAGTTTATTTATTGTTCTTTTATTTTGCATGGAGTTGTTAGCACAATTTATAACAGAATTGACGCCGTGCAACCAGTTCAGGGCGAGACGCCGTGCAACCAATTTATAACAGAAGAAGAGTCGACTTCTGTGTTGCGTTGCGGGCGGACATGGGCCTGGCCTGCCTAGTGGAGTGGAGCTGCGGTTGGATCTACAACGGACGGCTGACATGCGCCGACTGCAGTCTGAAGTCGTGGGGAGCGACTGCAGAGGATCTCGTTCCGACAGTATGGGATAGACGAGGCAAAGCCAGACGATGACGACGACGACTACTACAGTGCACAGTTTTCACCATTTATTTACCTAGCTAGCTTGCAGGGTGAATCCAAAAGAACCATGAATACACAACCAAAAGCCAGCGAGCATAATCAAATTCTGGAGAAAAACAAACATTGCATCACCCCACAAAGTTATGGTGCATTGTGATCTAGTGCAGGGATGATGGTTAACCCCTTGTCTGATGAGGTATAGCAAAAAATAATCAAAGGAAGAGAAAAAAAATCCTCTAGAACATTATTGAACGGGACCATTTTATAATTAAAGAATGCAAACCACCGAGAAAAGTAGACAAGATGACGGTGATTTTTTCCGAGGTTCATTTGGTTGCCACTAAGCTAGTCTCCGTTATGTTGACTAACACTCCTGAGTTCGGTGGCTAATTGGAGTTCACTATCCAAGCCTAACCTAGTGCACCATAACAATATCCCTCACAAAAACCTTCTCTGGAGCCACCAAACCGTCTAGGAGGTGGCAACCTACAAGAGTAACAAGCACCATTAGCTTGCAACGCGACCATCTAATGCCATTCGATGTAATCTCACAAAACACTGCACTAAAATTACTCACTAGCAATTGATCGTATTAACACTATTCATGCTAATGAGTTAAAGGGCTTCAAGCATATCTATACAAGCCACAAAGGTTCAAGGGTACTTAACTAGTCGGCCATAGCCGACAAGTGCTTAGTTTTATAGCCCATAAATGAAAAGAATCGTTGTCCCCTTTACTACACTTTTACGTATGCACCGAACATATTGCCAATCACACCAGACGCATCTGATTGACCGCATCCGGTTGCTCGCGTCCCGACCGTTTTTTTTTCTAGATCGGGCCATTCACCCGTTTTTCATTAAGAGGGGTTAAAATAGTACAAACGCTTTACCCCGAAAACGAGTAGCCAAACAGGTGCCAACAAAAGTTCACAGATAGAAAATAAATAACTTGCCGCGCAACAGCTATCTTTACGTGCACGATTGCCTTTGCAGTCGGACGCACCAGCTGTTAACCTGATGCGCCACAGCGCCGAGTCTGGTCACAGTTTAGAGAGCTCCCCGAGAGAAAAAAAAAAAACAATCGAACATGCTCGGTCCCTGCTGGTTGGACACGCCTCTGCGTCTGGTCACTGCTCCTCAACACACAACTCATAAAAAACAAGGTCTAATTTATCGTGACATTTTATCCGAGACGGTTGCGATACCCTATTTTCGATAGGTACCCGTCTTAGCTAAAGTTTTTCTGTAGTAGTGTGCGAAAGAGCCCGTGGCCCGCACGTCCACATTCAGTCTTTGTCTATAAAGTATAAAAATAAAAATAAGAAATTTATTATCTTTTAAAAATAAGCATCAAGAAACGAATTTTTTTGTTACTGCTCTAGGGGTTTCATCATTATTTGCGGTGTTCCACCCAGTTAATAGTCAAGAATCATCAGGAGACCTAAAAAGGATACAGGGGCAAAACTGTCAATTCAAACTGCAAAGTCTCAGATTTTCTTTCGGCCCCCAAAACCAACCTATACCCAACTTATTAGTTTTCCTCTTTTTCTTTTCGCCTTCCGTCTTTTTCATTCCCCCGCTGCGGCGCTGCCTGCTTCTGTCCCTCCCCTCCTCTCCTTTTTCTATTTTTTTCGTTTTTCCATTTTCCGCTGGGATTCCCATGGTCACCACAGTGAAGTCTCGACCGCCGCATGCTTCCTTCGCTATGAGCGGCGGCGGCCGCCGCCCTTCGCCGGCGGCGCCTTCGTGCTCCTCTATCTCCGGGTGAGTTCCACTCCTCCAACTCCCGTTCTCATCCTTTTCTCTGTTTCTTTTAATCCTGATTCCTGAAGCGAAGGAACTGCTCTTTTTTTCTGTTTCAACAGCTAAAAACTTCGATTTTTTTTTTGTCTTTAAGTTTTTTCTTCTATTTTATCGTGAGGTTTTGTTTGCCGATGAGCTGCTATTCGTTACCACTTTCCCTAAACGGCTATCAACTGCAGCCATGTGCTGATTCTTTTGAGGCCGCATCGTCTTGGGTTTGTTGCAGGGGTTCGTTGGTTGCGCTATGCTGCTTAACCTTGGCGCTCCTTGCTTTCTCCATGTCGGCGGCGGCGCAGGATTGCGTTGAGGATAGTGACGGCGCTGATGGCGACGGTAGCTGTCTCAGCTTCCGGGATGTGTGTGCAGACCGGAGCTCCTTCTGCTTTTCCTCCTCGGTGGCTCAGATGCTGCTTGCAAGCGAGGATGGCACCAAGGCGCCGGATTTGGAGATGCCAAGGGACTGGGGACCGTCGTCTCTGCCATTGTCCTTCCCGATGTCCGGCGGCGGAGGCATGGTAACTTGCTCTTCTGTCGACTCGTCGCTTACACGGGCGCGCAATGGATTGGGGCGAGATGACGATGCTAGAGCGAGGTATAATGTCGCGTCATGCCAGGCGCCGCTTGTGCCTGAGAATTGGATGCGGCCATCAGCTGGGGTGCCCATGGAGGTGGATGGCACGGCCACAGATGCCGACCCGAGTGATCTTCAAAGTCCCTTGTCGATGAATGTGGAAATTTACCCCCCGGTGCTGGATTGGGGCAGGAACGACCTGTATGCTGCAACCAAGGCCAACTTGACCGTGGTGAATTTGAACAACAACAGTGCCCTGCGTCTGTATGAGCCTTTCAGCACTGACCCCCAGTTTTATGTGTATGGTTATGAGGATCTGGAGCTGCAGCCTGGGGATAATGCCACAGTTACCTTCGTTTTCTTGCCAAAGTTGTTGGGTTCTTCATCAGCTCATCTAGTTGTGCAGACAAATTTTGGTGGATTTATTATACACGCAAAGGGCATGGCTGTCAGTTCACCCTATCAGATACTGCCATTGACTGGGATAGATGTTCTTATAGGTGGACAGCTAGAGAGGAACTTATCGATATACAACCCATATGATGATACTCTCTATGTTGAGGAAGTAGCTGTTTGGATGTCTTCATTGGAGAGCACAAGGTATTCTTCTCACCTTGTTTGCCAGCTAGGCCCCTTTGATGGAGCATTGGAGCTATCTTCTTCAGGTAGCAACTGGTATACAGCAAGCAGTGAAGAATTTGGATGGCCAATGGTCTATGTCAGGCCTAGTGAACAATGGGAGGTGCTTCCTTCAAAGAGGAACACTGTAATTGAGTTAAAGCTGCAAGCTGTTTCTGAAGGCAAGGTGTTTGGTGCTATCTGCTTGAAAGTGCACAATTGCACTCCTAGTATGACTCATACTTTTGTGATACCTATTGAGCTAGAGGTGCAGACACGAACTTACTATGATTCCAGTGGCTTAATTGCTGTCACATTTGAGCATGTATCGACTTGTGATGAAACTGGGTCTATCTTTTCACTTTCCTTACGGAATGATGGACCAAAGTTACTGAGGATTATGGGTATTACTGAGGATGGCAGAAATGGCCCGATGATCTTTCAGGTTAAGTACATGAATGGATTGATACTCTTCCCTGATACTGTAACAGATATAGCTTTAGTAAGATATACTTCTTCAGTTCCAGAGGACATTTCATCTGACAGCTGCAATATAGTTGTAGAAACAAACAGTACCCTTGGTAGTTCAATCATAATACCGTGCAAAGATTTAGTGCGTGCATCTGAATCCGATGGACCATTTGCCAGGCAAGTATATGAGGAAGAGATCTCTGCTAATGCAAGGACGGGAACATTGGGCAACATACTGCAAATAAAACACACACATCATGTGAAGGTATTCCTCCTCACACTTTTCTCACCAAGAAATAGAACCCTAATTGGTTAGAGTGCTACCTTATGCTGTTTGATATGAAGTAGCTATATCTAGCCCACTGTATTGTTCTTTCTTCTCTTTCATTTCAATCCCGCATAATCCATCTCGTGTAGCTTCTGTTCACCTGTGATTTCTTCTACTGTAGCATGAAACTGCATGGTGTCGAGTCTATGCTGAATTGCAAGTAATTAGTATGCCAGGGTTACTCATCTGGAGCTTGCTGTATGTTTATTATTGAAAGGAGTATGTTGAATAACTAGCCCTGAGTTTTAACTCTTAATCAGTCGTCTCTAAAATGACTTGATGTTTTTAACAACTTTATTTAATCCTGCTAGTAGTAGCAGATTATTCTGGCCTTTAGATATATACCTACTATAGCTGTATATAAGCAGAGTACCTTGGTAGTTTGATTTCTGTTATCTCGCTCTTCAAAATAGAACTTTACCTTCCAATTGTCTGCATTTTTCTGTTATCCTTGTGCTTAAGTGCTGGCAGCTGTTTGATTGCTTATTTCAGTTGGGTAATACATTAGTCTATACCTTTTGCTTGTAATCTGCTGATGTAATTTCATAAAATTATTTGCAGCCAGTGGTCATGAAAGCAGTCAAAGCTGATGATAGAATGATTAGACAATGGAAATCTCATGGAACAAGCGATGTGATTTCTGTTCTTATGGATCATGAAATGATGTTTCCTGTTGTGCAAATTGGTTCACAGTTTTCTAAATGGATAAGAGTCCATAACCCAAGCCTGGAGCGTGCAGCCATGCAGCTAATAGTGAACTCTGAGGAGATCATTGACCAATGCAAAACTGTAACTGATGTATGCGAACTCACATTCTCAAGCAAATCTCCAGAGATTAACTCAACTGAGACTAGATTTGGTTTCTCGTTAGGTGATGCAGCAATAACTGAGGCCTATGTTGATCCTTCAGAGACTGCTTTGCTTGGTCCTGTTGTCTTCCGGCCCTCGAATCACTGCATGTGGTCAACCATGGTTTTGATCAGAAACAACCTGTCAGGTGTGGAGATGCTGCCTCTCCGGGCATATGGTGGGCGACAATCTATTGTCCTTCTGGAGGAATCTGAACCTGCTTGGAAGCTAGAGTTTATCCTTGGGTCCAATGTTCAGAATAAATCAACAATGACCGAACAAGAGATCCCAAGCTCTTTGTGCAGTCAACAGCTAACCAAAGAGATACATGTCAAAAACAGTGGTGACCTTCCTCTCCAAGTGACAAAGGTTAAAGTTTCAGGAGCTGATTGTGGTGTGGATGGATTTACTGTGGACAACTGCAAAGGATTTAGCTTAGCACCAAGTGAATCAATAAGAATGCTCGTTTCTTTTCAATCTGATTTCTCTTCAGCTATGGTTCAGAGAGATCTTGAGTTGGTCATGACTACTGGCATCTTTCCAATCCCAATGACCGCAACAATTCCAGTCGGCATGCTTAACCAGTGCAGAAAATCTTATCTCAGATCTGCCCACTGGAAGCTGTTAGTAATCTTCTTTGGAGCTTTAACACTGCTTATTCTGGTCTTTGTCCGTTATGCCCCAGATTCTTTGACAGTGGGCTCTCAAGATTACATCGAGATTGATGACAAAAAAAGCACCATTTTTGAGGAGAAGAAGAAAAGTACCATTAGCAAGACTCTTAAGCCCTCTTTCCTTAACCAAAACAGCAAAAAGTCCAGGTTAGTTTTGACCAGTGCATCTCCTTTTTCCCAAGTCCAGTTCAATTTTTCACATTTATTTAAGTTTGGTCATTTGTGGTTTGTGCACAGGACAAATAAAGAACACAAAAGAACTGAAGAAGCTCTTGCTGAGAAATACCCTGCCAATGTTGCTGATGACTCAAAGAGAGCAGATGACAAGAATAATCCTGATGAACAACTGCACACAACTTCGACTGTATCTGTGTCCCGAGTTAATCCAGTGGAAGACAGTGCCTCAAGAGAAGCCCCACAAACTAGTGAGAACCTCACTATCAGGATTGCCCGAGACAAAGGGAAACGAAGGAAGCGGAAAGTCGGTGCAGGACTGGCAGGGAAGTTTGAGGTTTCTAGCAGCCACAGTGGGAACTCAACACCGTCTTCACCATTGTCGCAAGGTTCAACCCCAAAACATGGTTGGTCTTTTTCTGGGGCACCATCAGAGCCGAAGCATGAAAATAAACTTGAGACCAGATTTGATGTTGAGGCAACCGCATCATCAATGAAGAAAACTTGGTCACAAGTCGCTAAGGAGCAACCTCGCTCGCATTCATCCTCGCCTAGAACTGGAGTCACATCACCTCCAACTCCTGCAATGACCACCAGCGTATGGCGCTCGCCGTCATTGGCCACATCTTCCCCGATCACTCCACACTGTCGTGCTCCTGGCTCCAACCTGACGAAAGACAAGGCTGTGAAGAGAGACGTGGGTGCTCCGCCTGCGCCGAAGAAAGAGTTCACCTATGACATATGGGGAGACCATTTCCCGGGAAACCTGCTGGTGATCGCAAGGGAGGCCGCGCCATGCAAGATGCCTGATGCTTCTGAAGGCGCCTCCTATAGCTTGTTTGCTAGAGAGCCCCAGACCCTTATGATGAAGCCATCATCTGCGCCCCCGCCCATGTCTCGCGGCCGCGGCTCGCCGCTGTCTGATGTAGCAACTGGTTACGGAATAAAGTGATCCTGAAACCTTAAATAATTTGACCCTGCGTCTTGCATGCATCCAGCACTCTCCATTTCTACTGACCATTTTTTTTAGAGAAGGCCATTTCTACTGACCATGCATCCTAACATGAGGCAAGCTGACAGCGCACATGTAAAAGCTTTATATAAAGCTAAAGAAAGTGAAGCAGGTTAAAAACTGGCGCTTTTTCTTCACCACTGACAATTAAACTGTGTAGCTGAAAGCGTGTAAATTGAGCAGTAAAGATTTGATTGCAACGTTAGAGAAACCAAAGGTCTGATTGCGTTTTTGCTTCAGGTGAACGCGATTCAGAGAACAAAACCGACCCTACATGGTTAGCCTCTAAGCTTTTCAGCTAAAAGATTCTAGAGTGTCATCAACTCATCATGCCTCATCTCGCTGTCATCTGAAGATATGAGGGCAATTATGTTCCTATATAAAGAAGGTGCTTCAAAGGCTTGATGCATGTTCGTGTGTGTCTCATTCGTTAAAGCCAAAATGCGAACCATGTGTAGGTGTAACACGTGCGGAACTGCAGATTAGGCAGAGAGTTCAAAGAAATCTATCCCTGTGGATGCCAAGAACGCCCTCTTTAGCTTGGAGTATCTTATAGTTCAAATTCCATTACTACTTTGCTGCAAGTTCACCTGCTCTGTATACTATATTCGCATCGAAGTTCTCACCACAAAGAACGATCAGAATCCAAATCCTCAATACCAACAGAGTGACATGTCTGACATTGCGAAGAGCAAAAGTACCTGAAGTTATTTGCAGGGACTGGAATAACTCCTAAGATCATGCTGTATAATTAAAGCACGAGCTGAAGGTAACATGGTTGGAAGGATGATTATACGTGTACTAAAAACAGATGACAGAACACAGGACTAGCGGGTACCCGTTATGTATCACCATTCTGCCTGTATATAACAAAAGCAAGTCTCACTTTCAGAATACACACATCATATAGGACTCGAATGCCTTTTTTTTTTTTAAGCGACGCGTTGGTCACTTGGCCTTCCCAATCCAGCAATCCTGCTCCCCCAATTCAGAATGGAGAGGGCAAATAATCGGCACCGCTCGGCTACCAAACATGTCAAATTTCCTGATTTCCATCACTTTGCGCTGAAGAACGGTAGCCTACAACAGTATGCAGATTCATTATATGGTTAGTGCTATTCCCAATGCGTTATCTCACGAGTCAC
The DNA here is from genome assembly GCA_038502445.1 of Eremochloa ophiuroides. Classification (NCBI taxonomy): domain Eukaryota; kingdom Viridiplantae; phylum Streptophyta; class Magnoliopsida; order Poales; family Poaceae; genus Eremochloa; species Eremochloa ophiuroides. The sequence goes on along the minus strand of JAHLJS010000002.1, from coordinate 106,216,841 downwards.
TAGCATATTTAAATGGAATTTCTGAAACTCACCCGAGCCTGAGCGATGTATCGGAGCAGTCGTCAGTGTCGGTTGATGGGCGCGGATAGGATGTGTTTGTCACAGATTCAGATGACTGCCCTTCCTCGTACACAATTTCTGAATCGGCGCCAAGCTGCGTCTCCATCCTTGCCATCCGGGTCACCTGCAGCTTCAGATAGCCGTGGCATTAAACCGAGACATCACTGGAAACAAATGAAGTGCGGAATGGAAACCTCAACAGGGGAGAGCAGGGATTTACTTGCTCCTTCAGCCTTGAATTCTCCTCGATCAGTTGCATTCTCTGTTTGACAGCACAAATGATGCTGTCAGAAAGGCAGGAAACAGGATCTGACTGAATGCAACGTATAAGATTTCAGCTGCATTTTTTTTATCAGCATGTGTGGTGTTGAAATTTCTCTGAAGTTTTCCATAAGCTGCAGCACTAGCCTAGGTCTGAAGCATCTTGTTTTTGAAATAAATTAACTAAAGCTGTTTGAAAAGGCACTTGGGCTTGCCTTTCTTTCCAGACTGCTGATCTCGTCAAGGATTTTTTGGCTCTGCAATTTTGACACGGAAAGAGATGATTAAGCTATGCATCATTACTGTACAGTCTGATACTGTCACAACTCACAGGTATCAGATACCTTGGTTTTGAGTACAGAGCTGAGGCCGGATTCGAGGGTCTTCTCAAGCTCTTGCAACTGTTGGACACTCAGCCACTGGAGCTCCTCTCCTCTCATCTGCCTGTAGGGAATTAACGGTTACTTCTACAACATGCTGATCACCTATTTTATCAAAAAGGCAACCGTTTGCACGCATTTTGTATTAACTTATCTAAATCTTTTTTGAATAGTTATGCACCTAAACGTATCAAATGAAAAAATTGTCAGCTCTCATCGATCATTACAGCTTTGGTATAAAGCGTGTCTCCGACAGAGGCCATTTGAAAGACTAAAAAATTTGAATTAAAATCTTTGTTTTAGATTGATTATCGGGTCCAGCGATTTCAAATGAAATGAATATTTGGGTCCCCTAGTTGAATGATTTCAAATGACACAGTTGCCAACTATAAATTTTATGTCTCCTCGAGTTGTGCAAGCTTAACTTAATTTTTCTTTATCCAACTTTGTTTGGAAAAAATATGATGTATTTGTGCGGCAACTATTATGTAAGACGATCCACTTTACCAGCCCTTGAAAAATCTAAAAATGCCAGATTCATTTCGTACAAGGAAAAATCCATGGCTTGGGGGGGGGGGGGGGGGGGGGGGTCCCTGCCCAATAAAGGATGTGGGTTGGGGTAAGCCAAAACCGAGCCTCGCGTGAAATGGTCAAGTCAAACAATGCCAATTGTTCCTAGTAAGGCCTATTTTTAAAAGTAATCGGTGTATCACCGATCATCTTGATATTTTTAAGGTGGTCCATATGTTAATTAGACGCCGAAAGTTGCCCTCTTTGACTTTGTATCAACTCGATGCATCTTTTTTGAGGTGTTAAAAAAAGCTTCCTTTATAAAAAGAAAAGTTGGCCCCTCTATTGGATTTTGGGGGGACATCTAAAAATCACAATAATCTCTATGAAACATTGGGAGCTTTTATCGATCGTTTGTATAGTAACGGGAACTCCGTGTCCTTGAGGTTGTGTTTGCACCCAAATCTGTGCTGGCTGGCGAAACCGGCCTGGCCGGGTTTGGCCCCTGCGCCGACTTTTGGCAGGCTGCCACGTGGTGCCCCGAGAGGCCCCGTGAAAACCGGCTTGGCCGGATTTGGACCCGGCTTGGCCGGGTTTGGCAGAGTCCGAACTGATTAATAGATCTAATCGGTTTTTGGTAGTTTTTAGACGTGGGAAACTTGGAGATTTGCCTAGATACGTGTTTCCTACTGGGATAAGACCACCCCCCTCTATATATATGAGAGGATCATGGCCGATTGAGATCTTAACCATCCAATCGTCAAAACACATCTACCAAGTAGATTCTCGCGGTGGTTCATCTCTATCCTGCTGTTCGGCTCGACTCTCCGCGAGTTTAGTCGGCGTTCTAGGTGATCTCCGCGATCCCTAGGGCAACCTCTACGTGCATCTCTCCGACGGATCTTTCCGAGGGGTGTTCGGGAGTTTCCGGCGAAGGACGGGCGCTACATCGACCACCAAACGTCCTCTGCTGCTGAAGACGGTCGTCCCGACGACCAGAAGACCGGAACCCTAGCTTCCTCGGCGAACCCGAGGAAACCGGCCCAGCCGGCTATCAAAGTCGGCCAGGCCGGGTAGGCGGCTCGGCCGGGTTCTGAAACCGGCCAGGCCGGGTTTCGCGGGTGTGCTGCTCCGTGCTGTTTCGTTTCGTACGCGACTGTACGATCTAGCACCTTGCTGTGTGTTGTCCCGTTTCGGCGTCAACACACTTTTTGGCGACTCCGCTGGGGAAGAAGGCTCAATCCCAGATCCAATCTACTAGCGGCATGGCGGCCGACGACGGAAAGAAGACCGACAAGAACGTCAATGAAGACAACGTCGTCCGCCCCAAGACTATCGACGAGCTTCCTGAGGAGCTCCGGAAAAAGCTGGAGGCCAAGTTTGCTGCCGATACCCAAGCCTTCCTGGATAGCTGTACTAAGGACCGGCGCAACAAGATCACCCAAGTCTCCGAGCCTAACTTCGGCGACTCGTCTTCTTCATCCGGCGGAGGAGGCGGGAAGACCGAAGCGGAGAGGGCTACTAAGGAGGAGGAAAAGCTCAAGGCTAAGGTAAATAATGATGAGAACCCCTCCACTACTACCCATGATGGTCTTGCATATTTAGTTGAAGATATGGGCAAGCAAATTAAAATTTCTATTGATGCATCCAAAGCTAAAATCGGCAAGCGCATCTCTAAAATTGAGGAAAAGTTAGTTGGTTTTTCAGATCCTGATAATCAACCTGAGTTTGGTATGCCTTTCGATTTTTATGAAAATCAACCTGATTTTGCTATAGCTAGCCAACTTCAATCGGGTCCTTCGGCGCATGAAACCGATAGAACCGATCGCGGCATGGCTAGCTCTTCAGCTAGGCAGGTGAATCCGACTAGGCCATCGGCGGGTCGTAACACTGTTTTACCTAATCCCCCGCCGTCACCTACTCAGATTCCAGTGGCTAATAATGCGGTCACCGATTCCTCCAAGACCGATGTAGACGCTATCGTAAATCGGTTCAAAGCTGAGATGGCTAAATCCATTGAGAGGAATCTGGGGATAACCATTAAGCCTATTCAGAGCTCATACCAAAAACCATATCCTTCCACCTATGATGTTTTGCGGGCACCGATTGGGTGGAAGATGCCCGATTTCCAGAAATTTAATGGAGACGATAGTAAAACCACTATGGAGCATATTGGCATGTATCTGGCTCAGTTAGGAGAAGCTAGTGCTCATGATTACATGAAAATTAGATGTTTTCCTTTATCTTTATCTGGTACAACATTTGCATTGTTTTCTTCATTGCCACCATATTCAATTAGTACCTGGAATGATTTGGAGGAAAAATTTCATAACTATTTCTTTACTGGTGTTCAAGAAACTAAACTGTCACATCTCACATCGGTTCGTCAAGGGCGTGATTCCGTACTTGATTATGCTAAACGTTTTAGGGACGTTAAGAACCGATGCTTTAATTTGAATATTTCTGATAGAGATTTGGCAGATTTATTTCTTAACGGTATGAACTCTAATATTAGAGAGAAATTGGAGCACTATGAATTCTATAGCACTAATCAATTATTGCAAAAGGCTATTGCTCTAGAATCTCGTTTAGCAAGTGAATCCAAGAAATCTTATCGGACCCATGTGTTGGAATGCTCTGACAACGAGGACGATGAGAATTTGGAGTGTAATTCTGCTGAATTTGTTTGGTCTCCAAATAAAAAAAGGAATTTCTTGCCCATCTCTGAAACCGATTTCTAAAAATCGGCAGGATGAAATTAAATTTACTTTTGATGTTTCTAAATGTGATCGAATCTTTGATGAATTGCTTAGAACCGGTAACATTAGAATTACTCATACCTTGCCATCTAGTGAAGAATTGAAAAAACGGGCGTATTGCAAATTTCATAATTCTTCTAGTCATGCTACTAATGATTGCAACTATTTTCGTCGACAGATACAATCGGCCCTCAACGAAGGACGATTGAACTTAACTGAGATGATGGTTGACAAAGTGCCTTTCCCGATGAATGTCATCGAGAAAGGGGAGCCCGCTATTTTGATTCGTCCAGAGCAAGCCGACACCACGCAAGGCAAGAACATGATTATCGGCGAACCACGGGAGCCACCGAAACAAGTTTCGGGGCGTCAAGTGGTGCTTGAGAAGGACGAAGACGGCGAGACCAAATTGAAGATCTCTGCAGGGTCGTCGCAGTACTTATCTCGGCAGCGGCGCTGGGAGGCCACGGCGGCACAGCAGAGGCCGGCCCAGCCGGCTACAGAAGCCGGCCAGGCCGGTTCTGGCGCCTACCGGGCCAGGCCGGGTACAGTAGCCAGCTCGGCCGGTTTTGTCGGGGGTGGCGGCTCGTCTTCCTCTGCTGCTCCCAGGGCTGCCAGCGCTGGTGGTTCCCACGTGATCAGGACGTTCGTCCCAAAGCGTCCAGAAATTGGCACTTGGAAGACGAACGCAAGTTCAAACAAGGGGAAGTTCGTTCTGAAGAAGCTTTGCATGTTTGACCGGCTCATGGAAAAGTACCGGCAAGAAAAAGCCGATTCCCAGAATCGGCCCATAAAAAAAAGAGAGGCTACACCGCCAAAGCGAGATGAGCAGCAGCCGATGGACGGAGCGTCTTCATCATCGGGGTGTTCGTGCCGTATCCCTTCACCTCAGCCGCAGCCGATGGCGTCTCTCGTCGGGGTCCCCCACCTCCACCTCAGCCGCATTGGGGCCCCAACGGGGTGTTCGTGCCGTATCCCTTCCTCATGCAACAGCAGCCGATGGACGGAGCGTCTTCATCATCGGTGTTTAGCCGATTGGGCTACGGTCAATCGGGCTACGGCGGCCAAGGAGCGTCGCTCCCGCCGCCGCCAGCGAGGTTGGTGATTGGTGATGGAAGAGAGAAGGCTCCACCGCGACAAGTCTATGTGCCTAAGAGGGTCGTGGAGTCTCCCATTGTTCCTATTGCTCCTACTGCACCGCCGCCGAAGGAGGCACCTTCGGCAACAATTCTTATCGGCTCTCAAGAGGTGTCTATCGTTGACAGCGACGAGTCGATGAGGATTGAGGAGCCATCATCCACCGCTCCGGAGATCGCCGCTAAGGTTGTGGAGAAGAAGCCGATTGATCCAAAATATTTGCAACAGAAGTGGTGCCCGCCGGGATTGACCAAGACGCAGCGGCGGAAGTTACAGCGAGCGCGCCAAACTCAGCAAAAGTGGGAGAAGTTGGAAAAAATGAGAGAGGAGATCTTCAATGTTGCACACCCAATTTTTCCGCAAACTCAGAAAGGAAGTGGTCCGGCGTGCTTCTCAAAATCTGCAGAGAAGGTTGCTGGTTAGAGAGATCTGCCAGAAGCGAAGTCTGCACAGGTCGCAGAAACCGGCCAGGCCGGGTCAGAGCCGGCCCAGCCGGGTTTCCCAGGAACCGGCTAGGCCGGGTCTGCCTGAAGCCGGCCAGGCCGGGTCAAACCCGGCTAGGCCGGGTTTTGCGGCTTCGTCTCCCGCCGCCGCCGCAGACGCCGGTTCACTGGAATCGGCTGTCGCTGCTGTTTCTTCTGTTGTTGCAGGTTTTGGTGACGCAGAAGATGAGGAGATGGTCGATTATGAGCCGAAGCCGCCGCGCACCGAACTTAATGTCGTTTACCTGTCTTCCGATTACTATGTAATCGATGAATATGAAGGTTCGGCGACAGCTCAGTTTTGCTTCGCCGCCGAGGATGCCGTCTTCAAGAAGCCGGAGGATTCCGTCAACCACCTTCGGCCGCTCCATATCAAGGGGCATATCAACGGCACGCTGGTTCATCATATGTTGGTAAATAGCGGCGCGATTGTCAATCTAATGCCGCATTCGCTCAACAAGAAGCTCGGCGGCACGGAGGGGGAGCTAGTGAAGACCAACATGACGATCACCGGAGTTGGAGGCAGCGAGCCAATTCCAGCTTTGGGCGTAGCGACGATGGAGTTGACCGTCGGCAGCAAAACGTTGGCAACCGCGTTCTTCGTCGCCGAGGTACAAGGTAGCTATAATCTCATCCTTGGTCGCGATTGGATTCATGCCAATCGTTGCGTTCCATCCAGTATGCACCAGACTTTAATTCAATGGGTGGGGGATCAAGTTGAGGTTATTCATGCTGATTCATCAGCCTCCATTGCTACGGCCGATGCTCTTTAGCTCGGGGGGCACGATGGTATTGCTTGCTTATCTGGTCATGACTTGTCTGGCGTTGAGTTTATTAGCGTCACTAAGGAAGGATTTGTGCCTGTGTCATTGAAGCCGATTGATAATCGGCTCAATATCATCGTGTAATTAATTTTTTGCAATGGATGTTAATGTTGAATGGTTGAAACATCGTGTGGATCAATATCGGGCTTCTATGACCAATGTCTGTGAAATAATTGATGATTTTCATGAGCTCAATAAGTTGGGCCAAGGTTTCACGTCGGCCGACCCATTGGAAGAAGTTGACATTGGGGATGGTTCTACACAAAGGCCGACGTTCATTAATAAAAATTTGAAAGCCGATTATAAAGCTGAATTAATCGCGCTTTTAAAAGAATATGTTGATTGTTTTGCATGGAGCTATAATGAGATGCCCGGAATGAGCCGAGAGCTTGTTGAGCATCGGCTTCCCATTAAGCCTGGATTCCGGCCTCATAAGCAACGTCCTCGCTTCTTTCATGCTAAAATTTACGACCGCATTAAAGAAGAAATTAATCGGTTGTTGGAAGAGGGATTTATTCGCCCATGCAGGTATGCGGAGTGGATCTCTAATATTGTGCCCGTTGAAAAGAAAGGATCGGGCAAGATTAGAGTTTGCATTGATTTTAGAGATTTGAATAGAGCCACTTCAAAAGATGAACATCCTATGCCTATTGCCGATATGCTTATTAATGATGCTTCAGGACATAAAATTCTTAGCTTTCTTGATGGTAACGCTGGTTACAATCAAATATTTATGGCCGAAGAGGACACGTCTAAAACAGCCTTTGTTTGTCCTGGGTTTGTTGGATTATTTGAGTGGATTGTCATGACATTTGGATTGAAAAATGCCGGTGCTACCTATCAACGTGCTATGAACTTAATCTTTCATGATTTAATTGGCGTGGTCATGGAAGTATATATTGATGATATTGTGATCAAATCGGCTGCCAATAATTCTCACTTGGCCGATTTGCGTCTTGCTTTTGAGAGGATGCGCCGGTATGGTTTAAAGATGAATCCGCTTAAATGTGCTTTTGGTGTATCGGCGGGCAAGTTCTTGGGATTTATTATTCATGAGAAGGGCATAGAAGTTGATCCCAAGAGAATAGAGAGTATCAAGTAAGTTCAGGCGCCTGCATGTAAAAAAGACTTACAAAAGTTTCTGGGAAAGGTGAACTACTTGAGAAGATTTATTGCTAACTTGTCCGGGAAAGTTATTCTTTTCACCCCCATATTGAGATTGAAAGATGAGAGTGAGTTTGCTTGGGGGGCAAAGCAACAAGAGGCATTTGAGAAGATCAAGGAATACTTGTCGAAGCCACCGGTTCTTCGTGCTCCAAGGAGAGGAGTTCCTTTTAAATTATATATTGCTGCCGAAGAAAAAATAATTGGTGCGGTTTTGACTCAAGAGGATGATGGCAAGGAGTATGTGATTGCTTATATTGGTCGTCGTCTTCTTGATCCCGAGACAAGGTATGCCCATATTGAAAAATTATGCTTATCATTATACTTTGCTTGTACTAAGATGAGACATTACTTGTTAGCTAGTGCATGCATTGTTGCTTGCCAGGCCGATGTAATTAAACATATGTTATATCGGTCAATCCTTAGTGGAAGGATCGGTAAATGGGCATATGCATTGGTTGAATATGACTTGACTTTTGAGCCTTTGAGAGCCATGAAAGGTCAAGTTCTTGCTGATTTTATTGTTGAGTATGCAATTGATTTAGAAGATGAGATCAATTACATAACTTTTACTCCATGGAAACTTTATTTTGATGGATCGGTTTGCAAACAAGGCCAAGGTGTTGGTATTGTTATTATTTCACCACATGGTGCTGAGATGGATATGTCAAACCGATTAAAAAATTATTGTACTAATAATCAAGCCGAATATTTAGCTCTTTATTGCGGCTTGGAGATGTTGAATTCCATGGGAGTAAAACATGTTGAGGCTTATGGTGATTCTTTATTAGTGGTGCAACAAGTTTATGGTGAATGCCAATGTTTAGGGGAATCACTTAATGCTCATCTTGATACTTGTCTTGATTTAATTGCATCTTTTACCGAATTTAAAATTTGGTACATACCGAGACATGAAAATTCAAGAGCTAACATGTTAGCTCAGCGAGCATCAGGCTTTGACGTCGGTGGGCGTAAAGATTTAAAGCCGATGCAAAGCATCTTTTCTGGTTTCTATGTAGGTACGTGGAAACCGGCCCAGCCGGGTCTAGGAGTCGGCCAGGCCGGCTCTGGACCAAACCCGGCCAGGCCGGGTACAGAAGGCGACCAGGCCGGTTCTGGCCAGGAACCGGCCAGGCCGGGTGTTGAAGCCGGCTCGGCCGGATATTGCGGCTTTGATCCAAATCGGCCAGAATTGTGCCAAGTTGATGGGCAGGCCGATTTGGAGGATTGGAGGACTCCCTTGTTAAATTTTCTGTGAAATCCCAGCACTAAAGCCGATAAAAGTATTCGGCGGATTGCGTTTAAGTTCACTTTGCATAATGATGAGCTTTATCGGAGGACCGCCGATGATTTGTTGCTCAAGTGCTTGGGACCTGGTGAAGCTAAAGTGGCTATGGGGGAAGTCCATGAAGGTGTTTGTGGTACGCATCAATTGGCTCCTAAAATGAAATGGCTTTTGAGAAGGGCTGGTTTTTATTGGCCTATTATGATAGCCGATTGTTTTCGCTACTACAAAGGATGTGAGGGGTGCCAACGGTTTGGTAATATTCAGTTAGTGCCTGCTGCAATGCTTCATCCTATAATCAAACCGTGGCCATTTCGTGGTTGAGGACTAGACTTCATTGGTCAAATTCATCCCCCTTCTTCAAAGCGTCATTGCTTCGTGTTGGTGGCCACAGATTATTTTACTAAGTGGACCGAAGCGGTGCCTTTGAGTAAGGAGGTGATTGAGTTTGTGACTGAGCATATTATTCATAGATTCGGCATTCCTCAGACTTTGTCTACGGACCAGGGGAAGTCTTTCATATCAAAAGAGGTGCGAGAATTTGCCGAATCATATAAGATTAAGTTGCTCAATTCATCTCCATACTATGCTCAAGCCAACGGCCAGGCTAAGTCTAGTAACAAGACCTTGATTAAGCTTATCAAGAAGAAGATAGAGGATAATCCAGGAAGGTGGCACGAGGTATTATCAGAGGCTCTGTGGGCTCATCGTATATCTCGTCATGGTGCTACAAAAGTTACTCCTTTTGAGCTAGTGTATGGACAAGAGGCTGTGTTACCCGTCGAGGTGAATTTAAATGCATATCGGCTCGCTAAGCAAAATGACTTGTCTGCCGTTATGTATCATGATTTGATGATGGATAATATTGACGAGGTGACTGATAAAAGATTAGCGGCTCTAAAGGAGATGGAAAAGGAAAAGGTCCGAGTTGCTAGAGCTTATAATAAGAAAGTGAAGATCAAGTCGTTCCAAGTTAGGGAATTGGTGTGGAAGACTATACTACCAATTGGAACAAAGAGCAATAAGTTCGGCAAGTGGTCGCCTAGTTGGGAAGGTCCTTACAAAGTGATCAAGGTGATATTCGAAAATTCATATAAGCTAGAGACGTTGCAAGGTGATCGTCTCCCAAGGGCAATTAACGGGAGGTATTTGAAAAAAATACTTTCCAAGTGTTTGGCAAGAAGCCTAAAAGCTCTCCAAGCAATGGCCGATACATGTATCGCCCTTAGAACAAATATATGCATCGCCCTTAGTCACTAAACAGCCGTTGGGTTAAGTATCGTTGCTGCTTAGTTATTTGTTTTCAGGTTCATATGCAGAGAATTCGCCTGAAAACAGGGGGGCACATGTTTGCACCCGAATCTGTGCTGGCTGGCGAAACCGGCCTGGCCGGGTTTGTGACCCGGCTTGGCCGGGTTTGGCCCCTGCGCCGACTTTTGGCAGGCTGCCACGTGGCGCCCCGAGAGGCCCCGTGAAAACCGGCTTGGCCGGGTTTGGCAGAGTCCGAGCCGATTAATAGATCTAATCGGTTTTTGGTAGTTTTTGGACGTGGGAAACTTGGAGACTTGCCTAGATACGTGTTTCCTACTAGGATAAGACCACCCCCCTCTATATATATGAGAGGATCATGGCCGATTGAGATCTTAACCATCCAATCGTCAAAACACATCTACCAAGTAGATTCTCGCGGTGGTTCATCTCTATCCTGCTGTTTGGCTCGACTCTCCGCGAGTTTAGTCGGCGTTCTAGGTGATCTCCGCGATCCCTAGGGCAACCTCTACGTGCATCTCTTCGACGGATCTTTCCAAAAGGTGTTCGGGAGTTTCCGGCGAAGGACGGATGCTACATCGACCACCAAACGTCCTCTGCTGCTGAAGACGGTCGTCCCGACGACCAGAATACCGGAACCCTAGCTTCCTCGGCGAACCCGAGGAAACCGGCCCAGCCGGCTATCAAAGTCGGCCAGGCCGGGTAGGCGGCTCGGCCGGGTTCTGAAACCGGCCAGGCCGGGTTTCGCGGGTGTGCTGCTCCGTGCTGTTTCGTTTCGTACGCGACTGTGCGATCTAGCACCTTACTGTGTGTTGTCCCGTTTCGGCGTCAACAGGTTGCTTAAACGAAAAAAGAAGGGGTTTATCCTAAACAATACTAACACAATAACCTCAGAGTACCAAAATATTAGAATTCTCCTATTTAAGTAGTAATATCCTTATTACTAGGAGTCATTTGGTAGAGAAAGTTTATTCTAAATTTTGAATGCTAAAACACTAGAAGTCGTCCACATCATTAGAAGAAGTATAAAATTATGGTTATGTCAGTGTGAAACGATGGGATCTTTTCTAATTAAATCGTTTATATAAATAAGAAAAAAGAAGGTTTTTGTCCCAAAAGATAAAACTTGGCAGGTGCATGCAGATTATTGTCCTGCTTTTGAACTAGATTAAATAGTAGGATATATGTGCACCTGAGCTTAAGGCTTGTTTCAGCAAGCTCCTCCTTTAGCCTTGCACACGTGCCATCATCCATCTGTAACACACATATCACAGACTCCAAAGCTCTTAGTGCCAACATCGTGTTGTGTTTGTGCTCGCACTGTGGATTAAATAAATATAAATGTTACCAATTACATGATAAATTCAGATTAGCTCACATGTGACTGCAGCTGAGACGGCGGTACGGACTTCTGGAGATTCTTGGAATGGGAGTCATACCGATCGATTACCTGCTTCATGCTGCAGGAAAATTGGGCAGATCAACTGATCAGACTACACAGTCTAGTAAAGATTAAATAGTACCACTGACTGACGTACTTCAGATAAAGATGATGGCTTCAATACCAAGGCAATTTATCTCATCAACTATAAAGAGCCATATTAGGGCAGTCCCAATAGAAATTAATGAACCGTTTTTATCTTTATTTAATGAGGTGCCACGTAAGTAAAACAGTAATATGACAACTCGATTAATGAGGAAAAAGGAACAAAAGTGAAGAATCGTTTCTTTACTACGATGTCAACTCTCGTCCTGAGGGAAGAAGAAACCATTGTTTCCCCGTTGGGAAGAAACGACACGTTTCCATAAGTGGAGCCACCGCGCGCTCGCCGTTTCCATAGGCCGAAGGAAGAATAAAAAATGAAGAAACTCCCATTGTGTGAGATAATTTCTATGTTGAGATTTTTACAGATGTGATTTTCTTGAACTTTGCACATGGTTTCTACCATAGGGACTGCCCTTGAAGCTGTGTTCCTGGGAATGTAGGTAGTACTCCCTCCGTCCCTAAAATAGTGTCGTCGTTGGTGTGCGTACCATAAGTTTGACTCAATTTATAAAAAATAAGTACAACATTTGCATCTCCAAATAAATTTATTAAAAAACTATATTAAAAGATCTTTCTTATGATACTGTTAACACCGAATTTTGGGCTGGTAGCCGATAGCCGATGCCAGAAGCCGATAGCCGATACCGAAGGAAGATAGCCGATCTCGGAAGCAGATTCCGTCCAGCGGAAGGAAGGAGAATAGCCGATTGAACGGTGAATCGGTTATCGGGCGAAGGTGACAGAAGGCGTGCAGCGTCGGCATATGGTGACGTCATCCAGAGTACGCGCCGCCAAGATGCAATCACGATCGGAGTCCGTTATAAAAGGGAAGATGTGACTCCAAGTTACCTTAGATATAGGATAGTTTGTTGATTTCCTTATCTAATAATGAGTTGTAATTCGACTAGGACTCTAGCTACGCTCAGGGTATAAATATAAACCCTCAGCCATTGTAAAAAAAAACAACAACATCAATACAACACAACTTTCGGCTCCGGCCAAACAAACCCTAGAGTCAGTCGAGTCCGGCGAGTTACTTCATCCAGGCTAGGTGTCATCCGGTGGACGCAGACTTGCTTGTAAGTATCGTCAACCCCCTGTTAAACTATGTCTTTTTACCGTCATCCGGTAGACGTGGAAGCATGGCGGACCAGGGTCCTTGCTAAGCTCTGTTTCTTTGGCGTCATCCGGTGGACGCGGGAAGCACAGTGAGTCAAGGATGATTCACGCTGGTTTACCCGATCAATCTGTGTTAACCGTCATCCGGTGGACGAGATGCAGATTAGGACGGTTTTCACGCGCGGATTAGTTATCGATTCGTGTTTGTTTGCTTGATTAATCTATTAGTTAACGTCATCCGGTGAACAGGCTATAGATTTCGACAGTTTGCACGCATGGATTAGTTATCGGCTCTAGTTAAATTTGGCAGTTTAGCTAGATTCATTAAGTTACCGATGTTGTTTATGTTTATTGTTTATTATTTAAAGCAATCATCAATTTGCCCGTCTTGATCCATATGCATCGGCTTATATCTAATAGATCTATATGTTCAACGAATTATGTTTGCCATTGTTTTATATTGATAATATAGAATGCTTTGCACCAGCCGGTTGTATTTTGGATCTAGATTAGATACGGGTCGCACTCAAGTAATAAAATAAACATTGTCTAGATTCAAAGGTTAACGGATTTAAGTTGCAACTTCATCATGACTGCCTCGATCCGCTCGATCTCCACTGTTGCAAGATTGTGATTTAGATCTATTAGCCGGAGAGTTGAAACATTGTCTACTTTATAGGCTTGTATGTTGCCCGAATACACTGAATCGGCTGAAGTAGCCGATTTCATCTTGTCTTTACATTGAGACATCTTATGATCATGTTAGCTTGCTGTGACTACATCTTTTATAGCATATTTCTGTCTAAAGCAAGTATATGTCATTGAATTCATGTCTGAATCGGTTAACTTGAGTTATAATGCATGTTTCGCTACAATCGGTTCATAACATGACGGAATCGGCTTTCTAGTCGATCTCCCATTACATCGGCTCTTCGAGCCATACAGTTGGAACTATTTGGACATACCGGTTAGTTCCGCCCTATGATTACTGATTACTATCTTTTTCCTTATCAATTGCAGGTCAAATTGACTGGCACGCTTGGGTGTTACTGACACGCTCAGACCGGGTCCGAAGCTAGCTGGATCTGCGAGAGCTTCACTGCCTCAAGGGTCGTTTCCGGCTTCGCTGGTGTGTTGGGCTTAGGGAACCACTTTTTGCGCCAACAGATACCAATTATATACTATAAAAACTAATAAATTTAATATGTATTTAGTAAAAGTTACTTCTTGAAAAGCAAAAATAATATTTTTTAGGGACGGATGGAGTAGTAGTCTAGTACATGCAAAATCTGGGAAGCTCTAGTAGCAACATATTGTTCCATATCGATATTTCATGCATTGAAGGACAGCAAAAAGGACAGCAAAAAGCCTCATAACTTTTATAGTAATAATTAGGTAGAAAAGATGTAGCAATGGGGGTGTTCCTAGTGTTAAACTTTTAAGAAAAATCTTAACTACATGCTTAAATTGATGCACTGCAACTGTCAGAAGACACTTGCATTTTCATTAGCAGATTGGTGCCCTAGTACATAACTGGCCTTTAGTCCCGGTTATCCCAATCTTTAGTTCTGATTCAATAACCGGGACTAAAAGTCTGAGCAAACTTCATAGCATGCGCGTGTCTTACCACCCCACTACACAGCACATGTGACCATGTACAGGATATTTGCCTTTTGAACTAAACCGCAGATGATCCTTTAGTCTCGGTTCGTAACACCAACCGAGACTAAAAGGACCTTTAGTCCCGGTTCGTAACACCAGCCGGGACTAAAGGGTCTACATTTAGTCCGGGTTGGTAAGATCTTTAGTCCCGAACACAATAAAATACCAGGACTAAAGCCAAAACTTGTTGCGACCAAAAGCCGTTTCTCTACTAGTGGTGTTTCCAAATTTTTGGGTTACTTTTTTGGCTAATATTTTTATGCACAATGGCATACAGCAAAATCATCCATGCCACAACAAAATTGTATCCCAAGAATAAAATGCTTGGCCTGAAGATTGAACCTATTGGACAAAATATGGAACAAAGTACGTTACACAAATTCCTTCAGATAGGATTGGTTAATATTTTTCCCTAGGCCTCGCTCCTTTGAATTATGTGATGCACAGGCAACTAGTGCCAGTGATTTAAATCACACTGTTTGCCACAAAAAAGACTAGACTTATTTCTCTACGCATTAATTTCTGAGGATATAAAAAATGTTAACCGTCTAAGCAAATGTAATTAGCTCAATTTATGTTTGGTCAAACTTATATAAAAATATCAACCAAATAAGTATCATTAAATTATTAAAGATAATATTTTCACGGTAAACATAATTACAAATATAGGGACATTCAAGGGGATATAGACAATGTAGTGCTAGTTGATGAAAGCCAAACAGGAATAAGTAGGAAGCTGAAGATGTGGCGGTAGACCCTTCAGTCCAAGAGTTTTAGAGTAAGTCAAACTAAAAGAGTATATGAAATGCAACTTCAGCAGTGCTCCACATGAGGAGGGAGAGATGAGTTTGGAAGGTCAAGTGGTGCCTAAGAAAGATTTATTTCTTTCACTACCTAGGATCGATGCTATAGAAAGATGAAGATATTAATGCATACATTTGCCATAAGATCAAAGCAGGGTGAATGAAGTGGCGCTAAGCATTTGGCATCCTCTATGACAAGAGGGTACCACAAAAGCTTAAAGGCAAGTTTTATAGAACATCAATTAGACCCGCTATGTTGTATGGAGCACAATATTAGCCTCGAAAAAGACATGTCCGGCAACTGCGTGTCGCGGAAATGCGTATGTTGTGCTGGATTTATATGGTCACACAAGGATGGACTGGGTTCAGAATGATGATATACGTGATCGTCTAGGGGTAGCACCAATCGAAGAAAAACTTGTCCACCATCGGTTTGGGTGATTTGGCCATGTCCAAAGGAGACCTTCAGAGACACCAGTGCATTGTGGAGTCCTAAGTCAAGATATCAATTTGAGGAGAGGGAAAGGAAGACCAAAGCTGACATGAGGGAAGGCAATAAAAAGAGATTTAAAATGTTGGGATATAGATGGAGATATTTATTTTGATAGGAATGCTTGGAAGTAAGCTATTGGCGTGTTTGAATCGTGACTTGAGGCTTATGTTGGGTTTCAACTCTAGTCTACCCCCAATTTGCTTTGGACTAAAAGACTTTGTTGTTGTTGTAAACATAATTACAGATATAAAATTGATAGTATTCTATACAAATTTATAATTAAATTTTAAAATTTTAACTTAATTACAGATATAAAATTGATACTATTTTATAACCAAAATGGTGAGGTATGTAGAACTAAAAAAGGTGAGAGAAGGAAAATAGTTTCTTATTAACAAAAAAAAAAAACTATGTCGTCTACATGGAAATAAAGAGTGAAATATGCATGGTCGGTAGATGATAGTGCAGAGAGAGGACGACGACAGTGGTTTGGCTGTTTATTTTTTGGTAGAAATCATGCATTGGAATCTCAAAATGTAGTTTCTATATATATATATGTATGCCAAATATGGATCGGCTTATATCCAGTTTGAATAGTTTAGCCACAAGATTTGTTACCGAGGTTGAGAGCATTTTATTACCATATATGTTATCGAGACTTGAAGTGATGAGAAAAGCTCAATTGAAAACAGCCTACATGTGCCCAAACTCATCAGTGTAAAAATACGTTTTAAATTTCAGTAAGCAGAAGCCCAGTATATAGCAACATGCAATTTTAAGCTTTATTTCTTTGGAAAATTATGGACACATATAAACCTTAATTACTACTCCATTAAAGGAATGTAAACGTGTATTTTATAAAAGGAAATGTAAACGTGCATTTTATAAAAAGGAAATGTAAGCAGAAACATGGAAATCGAAGAAACTTGTACAAAAAGGTAGAGAAAAGATTAGTTGCAGATCAGAACGAAGACTTGTGACATCCACTTTTTCTCAAAGAGCATTTGTTTTTCTACTGGCTACACTGCCAAAAGAGAGAAGCCTCCATCTGTCTAGTCTCTTCCACACATTTTCAAGTTCTTTTAGTACTATATACTCTGTACTACTCTCTCTCTCTCTCGCTGTGTTAAAACATTCTAAGGTGTCGTTCTTAAAATTCTAACCAAATTTATAAAAATATCAACATTTAAAAATTTTATTATTAAAATATATTCCAATACTATTCTAATGACACATACTCGCTCCGTCCCCCAAAATAAATATCGTTTTAGAATTTTAGAACATGTACCATCCGTCTTATTCAAAAACTTTTAATAATTATTAGTTATCTCGTTATGACTTATTTTATCATTAGAGATTTTTAATAATAATTTATTTATTTTATAATTTGTACAAAATTTTTGAATAAAACGAACGATCAAACACGATATTTTAAAGTCAAAAAATGATACTCTTTTTTGAAGGAGGGAGCATATAAGTATATTTTATACGTTTATTCCATCTCAGTTCATACCAATTTAGATGAAACGTGGACATAAGAAATTTCCCACTTATTTCTGGGTGGATATGATGAAATCACACCGACTGGTCAACATATATACCCTTGAATTTCCCACTTATTTCTGGGTGGATTATTACTGAAAAAGCATAGTCGAGTAATACATTAGGCGAAGTTAACACTAAGCTTGAGGTATTATTATGTAGATGGAAAAGAATAACCACTAGAAAATGTTAATACAATATGAATATGATAGGCAGCGCGATAGGATAAATCAAGGACTTATATGGTTGCGGGTGCGGCTGATTTGTTGTGAGATAACTTTTGGTATAGCTAATTTTGGCTGGCTGATGTTTTTTTTCATTCCTATCCTAGCTTAGGAACAAGCGAGGACCCCGAAGCAAGCATATGAGAATCTCTGAAATAATGGGAAAAAAGACACCCCAAAGACAATCGAATCTCGAAACGACAGTTGACAATGGAGAAAAATAGGAAGTTATTAGCGAACAAGCAACAGCTTTCTCCTTTGATCAACAGAACAACCGGCAGGAGCAGGAGTTATGCTTAATAATAGATTGAAATATCGACCATCAAATACCAATTCACATGTGACATGTGGTAGACAAGCTTGGTTTAGAGAAGGGGCAGCTGATCAGCCACATGCCCAAGCTGTTGGAGACCGGGAGACAAGAATCCCTGATCTCAAGAAAGAGGGAAAAAAAATTCAGGTTTCTAAGTTTGGAATTGACCGATCAATCAATTAGGATGCCCAATTAAAGAAAAACAAATACGGAATCGAAATTAGGGCATCCAGAACCAAGATGCAGGATCGAAGCCCCAGACCAGATACGGAAGAACAAAATAAAATCCAAGAACACGGAGCCCCAAACGCATCGATCAAAACAAACCATGAACAATCGCAGATAGGATAGCAGCCGTCGCACGGCGCATAGATAGATAGATAGATAGATAGATAGATAGATAGATAGATAGATAGATAGATAGATAGGTAGGTACCTGGAGCTGGCGAAGTGGAAGAGTTTGCCGGTGGCGGAGAAGACGACGAGGCCGACCTCGGCGTCGCAGAGGATGGAGAGCTCCTCGGCCTTCTTGAACAGCCCCCGCCGCCTCTTGGAGAAGGTCACCTGCCGCGCCGCCAGGTTGTCGATCCTCCGTATCGCTATCCGCTCCCTCTTCCCGGCCATGGCTGCTGGTGCCTCGTCTAGGCTCTAGCCTGCTCCGTACTCCACCCGCGGCGCCGCCGCCGCCGCTGCAGCTGCCAACAACCACAGCAAGAAGAGATGGCCACCAGGTAGATAAAGAAGAGGAAGCACCGAGAGCAACAAGCGGAACGAGAAGGATAAGAACCCTAGCTAATAAGCTGCCGGAAAAGCCACAGCAATCCAATCCTTACAGGTGTTGGAGTAGATCTGCGGCGCGCGTCGGGAGCAGTCCAGATGCTGGTGGTGCTGGTTGGAGGAGTACTGAGTAGGAGTATGTATCTCTCTTTGCGCAAAGGACCAGTGGGCAACTGCCTGGAGCACTAGTATACTATTTATGGACCAATGGCGACGAGAGTGTCAGGATGGATGAGGACGGCCGCGTTGGCGCAGCGGCAGCTAGCATGAACAGAAGCCTAGCCTGCTAGCCACCCAGTGCAGCAGTAGAGGGCGTAGCGTAGGGCAGGCTTGCTGCGGCGCAGCACGGCGTCGTACGGAGGAGCAGTAGCTTTTTATGGCAAAGGGTCACCGGTCGCCAAGGACGACTGGCCCCCTATCCTCCGGCTTCCGCGCGCCAGCCATTGGTCCGCGCGTCAGCCTCGCCCAGCTGTCACTGTCGAGCGAGCGTTGGTAGGGGTAGGCATCTTTTTTTTCTCTCTCCGAAGATACTGTTTCGGGGTGTTTTTCTCGGCGAAGGCACCGCGGATGGACCAATGGGCTACCAAAAATATTTCGGAGTCGGCCATGTCGAGAAACTAGCCTCTCACGTTTTTTTCACAGCGCTCATGTGCTAGTTTGCAGAGTAGATGGTACTATTCGACACATAACTCTACTCTATTTTAGGGATATAAGTTATTTTTATACAAATGAATTAATATACTCCTGATTAAAAATATACTTAAAATTGTCATAATTCAAGTACAAATAATTATCTAAAGTGTTAGATATATTAATTAGGAGTACCCTATTTAAAAAAACATCTAACTCCCAAAGTTAACCCAAACCTTCTCTAGCCCACCTCCACCTCGCCCAAGGCCTAGGAGAAAGGCACGGGTACAAGCCAACCCTCGGGGTCATCATTCGACTCATCCAAGACTTTCGGGAAGAGCTCGAACACACACTCACCCTTTGGGGTTATTCTCTAATTTGCCCAAGGCTCCCTTATACACGGCCTTGGGAAACTATCTACCCTCGGGCAGCGATCTCCGCCTCGCTCGAGCCTCTCACGGGTGACATCACAAGTACCCGTCTCTCCCGAGGGCAGTCCCGTCACCCCTCACGGCCAACCCACATGCATGCGTTGTCTCGTCAGGCGGGCATGCAGGGACATCTCCGCCTGTAAGCGCACCTTCCCATACAGGCAAGGGAATGACGTCATGGTACAGTCTAACAATACCGAGGTCAAATCGCCTCTCAGTCGCCCATAACCACACAGAGACAGGGTTATTAGCCACCGTGCTGCCTAACCCCTGCTCTCTCTGTGCGCCGCATTCAAAGGCGATGCAATGCGATTTGACATGCGTCATCTCGTAGCTCCTGTACCCAGAAAGCTGACAAGGTAGCGCCATCAGTTCCTACCATCAGTTCCTATTCCACCTACTCCCTCTCTCTGTGCAGGACAAAATCCCAGGTGTGTGACAGAACCGATCAATTTATACAAAATTAAGCATGATTGCCCCTGATTAACACGTTGGCACACATATACTCTCTCTCATATAAATCCGGTAGTCCGCCGAGTGTCACGAAAGAACTCGGTAAATCAACTTACAATAGAATCGTACTGATTTAGGAAACATCATATTACAAGCACCGAGTTCACAGCGAAAATTTATTTCAAACCGAGTAGTATAGTTATTACGATACTAAGTTTAATAATATACATGAAACACTCTGGTTTTGAAAACCATTTATTCAAATACACAACACACTGTCCATACTCACTTATATCTCCATACACAGCAGAGAAGGAAAGTATAAGATATATGACCATGCCCTGTGGTCTTTACTCCTCTGCATCCACGACATGGTTATTACAAGTAAGGCAATAGCCTTCATACAGCATATCACCTGCAACGTTGGGAATAACACCCTAAGTACTCAATTTTACTCAGCAAGACTTACCCGTCAGAGAGTAAATAAAAAGACTCTCAAGGATATGCAAGGCTTTATTTGGTGGGGTTCATCGGGTAGCATATTTTGCGGAAAAAGCTTACTATCATATATTCTTAGTTCAAAGTTTTAACTACCAACTTATCATGGAGCTAAGTAGAACTACATTACCAAGCTTTTATAAAGTAAATCACATAATAATAATTGATAGGAAAAGAATCTCATTCTCATATCAACATTTTATAATGAGTTGTTGCTACGTTTCTGGCACATGGATAAGTTTCTTCTAACCGGGAGAGACGGCGATTCGAATCGATTTACACCAACTGGGTAAGCCCGTATCACACACCCTTACGAACCCATCCAGAAGCTCGTACTTGTGTAGGGTAGCTTTTCACTCTATTCGGGATACCGTGGGCTTGATCCACAGTGCAAGGCTCAGGGGGCAGCCGGTGCCAAGACGCTCAGGCTATGCCTGCCCTTGGTCAAACCCTATCCTACCGCACATCCTTTCTCTCAGCCAGCGATGCACTGCAGTTCAAATCCTAGCCCGACTAGTAGTGCTATACCTTCACGGTCGGAACGACTTATCCGGCCGTTATGTGAAGGTACGTTCAATCTTAACCATTGACCAAAATACGGATTAGTTCCTAGTCAAGTTACCCAGGCGAGATTCAAAGGTGCATATCTAATCGACATCAATGACCATAATGGTACACCATATCCCCTCTGGAATTCATATCTCATGATTCTTTCTCAATATCCATTCACCTGATTTACTAAGCATGGCTAAGCATAAGACTAACCAATACTAGTATCATCAAGAAACTCTCCTCTCTAAACAAGGTAGGTAATGCATCAATGGTTTAACTATAACTCATAATTTAATGGATAAACTGTAATTAAATAATACTTAATTGAAATTTTAAAACAGAGATAGAAGGGTGATAAAATGTCCGGGGCTTGCCTCGGCGAAAGGTAGAGGGTCCGTGATTAAGGACACTCCGGAAGTGAGTCAGTATTGAATTCTTCGCCTTCGGGTGACAACTCCTGAGGGTTCTCCTCGACTATCTCGTATTCCATGGGATTTTTCTCTTCCGATCCCATATGTATGAATAGGATGTATACATGAAAATAATGCGCTATGATATGCTAGATGATAATGATATGATGACATGATGTGTGGTGAGATGCATCCATGTGACCTTAGTTTGCACAATAGGGTTTTAGGTTGGATTGGTTACATAAAATGATAATCTTGTTCTTATTTATTTTAATGAGTACGTGCATATTTCTTCTCCGGTAGAGAAGTTTATAAACTCACATAGTAGTGTTTGAAATGACAAGTTATTCATGATAAAGTTGCAAGCCAACAAAACCTAACTCTATTTTCCTAATAAAACATAAAATGTTGATTTTAGTTTCATAAAACAAAGTTAAACTAACAAAGTATCATTATTGCCATAGAACAGCAGGGGTGGGTGTCCCATGGTCTTCAGACAACACATCAAAGTCACTTAATTTGATTATCCATCATTTCCCATGCATTTGGTGTTTTATTTATTAAAGAAAAAACATTAATTATAATAGGCCTAAAATAATTATAACAGTGAAAGTTATCAAAACAGTGTCAAAATTTCTATGAAGGTAAATAGTGACATGTATATCACACACAAAGATTTTCAGAATTTTTGGAATAATATTTTAAGCCATAAAAATCACTAAGTGTTCCATTTACTGATTAAAAGTATGAATTTTAATTCATAACAAAGTTACTGGAAATGTCTATCTAATATTTTTGTATGAAAGTATACACTATGCAGAGCATACACACAATTTTTTATAATTTTATCTTATGTATTTATTTAGATATGAAAATAATAAATACTGCTACAATTCATCTTGTAGGAAAAATAATAAAACAAAATTTAAAAAGAAAAACGCGCGCAGTTCTAATTTGGCCCAGCTCGGCCCAAAGGCACAGAAGCGGCCTAAGCTGGCCTCCCGCGTAGCGCCTAGCTATTTTGCAAAAGCGCCCTCGGGTTTTCCAGAAACTAACGCGTAGTCCATTTTAAACTATTCATATGAGTCACTAACCTTGCACTTAACCCCCTGAACTTGTTCCTATTCTAAAACGCTGGTCCCTAGATCCTCCTCGAGTTGACCAGAGCGCCGACGACCCTTGACCGGCAGTTGCCCGTCGATGTAGGGCCTGACCGGTGACACCGAGGGCACCTACGTGCTCCTGGTGACCTCCCGCGTCGGTTGAGCTAGGTTAGAGGCTCGGATGTGTGTCATGGCTATGGTGGCAACGAACAGAGCGGCACGGCGGCGCTGCTCGTCGGTGTTCCCACCGTTTCCAGTGATGATGAACTTAACCAAGCTTCGTTCTAGCCTCGTGATGATCTGGTGAGGCTCTAGGGTGAGTTTTGGGGCTCGGTTTAACATTGGTTTGGCTTCGGTGACATGCACAGTGGCTCGGCGGCGAGAGCACGCCGGTGGCGTGCCCTGTTCCGGCAGCCTGAGCACTGGTAGCGTTTAGGATTATTACTCCTACAGCTTCTACGCATCCAACAGAGTATGAAACACAAATCAAATCGTGCTAGAACGCAGCAAAGAGGGCTAGCCTTCGTGCATCCGCGTGGTATGCATGAAAATAAGAGCACAGGGGCGGCGAGCGAGTACTGGGAGCTCACCGGTGGCCTAACGGCGACGAGACCTGGTCGGGGTGGAAGATCAGGTTGTGGCGAAGCTACGCGCATGGTTAATTGAAAAATGGTGTGGTGTAGGTGGCCAATTTCTCCGGCGATCCGAGTCTTCCGGTGATGGGCCGAGGAGGATGGTGTGAGCAAAAGCAGTGGCCTCCGGCGGCTTTTATAGGCATGGGCTGGGGTAATGAGGTGGGCAGCGAGTTCGCGAGCTCGGCTACGCGTCCAGGGAGGTGGAAAGATGGCCGAGACGACGATAAGACACCGGCGGCGCCACCTCCTCGCCATGAACAGAGAGGAAGCGGCCATGGCGAGTCACCATCGCGTCGGGAGAAGAGCAAAGGAGCTTCTCCTCTTTGTTGCCAGCGAGGGCACAGCCTTAACTACACTGGAGCCGTGGCCAGGGGCGCAACCACGGCCAACGGTCTCGCCGGCGACACAGCAAAAGCCGTGAGCAGCGGCGGTATGGGCAGGCACATGGGTCTCATTACTGTAGCAGAGATCTTTTCTTTCTCTCCTTTTCAATTACTCCTAAATTCATGTAATAACTTGAAAATTTTCAAAAATAAAAGTTGTTCAAAATTTCAAATACTACAACTTTGCTTTTTGAACCATACCCAAATTCCTTCTAGATTTTGAAATACTAATTTGGCCTAATAGAATTCATTGGCATTTTGATTTGAAATTCAAATTTCTGTCTAACAACTTCAAAAAATTCCAATATGAAAGTTGTCCCAAATAATGAGCTTCACAACTTTGCTTTTTATACCCAAGTCATATTTTCAATATTTTGGAAACTTGGGTTTAACTTTGAATAGGTATTAATTTGATTTTTGTTTTAATTTAAAATAAATCAAATTTGGGGTCTCAAAGTCACCAATTTAGAATTGGATTTTGCTCTAGGTTGTTAAATCAAAGTTGTAGCAAAAAATTTGATCTATCATTTTCATTTAAGGTCCAACCTCATATAATGCTTAGAAAACAAAATCCCACTTTAATCAACTTTAGGCTTTAAATATGGAAATATAAATTCAAATGTATTTTTAATTCAACCAAAGCAACTTTTTGTATTAATAATATTAACTTTACTTAAATATGGATTTAGGTTGATCAAAACCACTCAAATAAATAAACCCTAATGTTCATATATAAGCATCACATAATTATAGGGAATAGTAAAAATGAAATTCTTTTTACCATGTGATCATGATTATGAATAGTGATAAATGTTTATGTGTGCAAATGCAAATGCTAATTCATGTTTAACACCTAGGGTGTTACAGCTCCTCCCCCCTTACAGAAATCTCATCCCGAGATTTAGAGAAAGTTATCATTTTGAAAAGAAGGCGGGGTAAGCTTTTTGAAGAAAATCTTCTCGCTCCCAAGTAGCTTCTTCTTCAGTGGAGTTGTTCCATAACACTTTATAAAACTTTACTACCTTACTACGGGTCACTCTTTCACTTTCTTCCAAAATTCTCACAGGCTTTTCTTCATAGGTCAAGTCCGATTCTAATGTAACATCATCCAAATCAATGACTTCGGTTGGTGCTCGCAAACATTTCTTTAATTGTGAGACATTAAAGACATTGAATATGGCACTCATACTTGGTGGAAGTTATATAGCATAAGCAACTTCTCCCTTCTTTGCTAAAACTCTTAAAGGTCCTATGTAGCGAGGGGCTAATTTGCCTTTCACTCCAAACCGATATTCTTTCTTCATGGGTGAGACCTTGAGATACACAAAGTCACCAACTTCGAAATGTAATGGTCTTCTTCTTTTGTCAGCATAGCTTTTCTGACGGGATTGTGCAACTTTTAGATGAGCTTGAATTGTTTGGATTCTTTCTTCGGCTTGTTTTACAAAGTCAATACCATAGTATCTTCTTTCTCCGGGTTCTACCCAATTCAAAGGAGTTCTATATTTCTGACCATATAGTGCTTCAAATGGGGCCATTTTAATGCTTTCTTGATAACTGTTGTTGTATGAGAATTCAGCTAATGGTAACCATTCTTCCCATGAATCATATGAAGAAAGTACACAAGCTCTTAATAAGTCTTCTAAGATTTGATTCACTCTCTCAGTCTGACCAGAAGTTTGTGGATGATAGGCAGAACTTCTGATAAGTTTTGTGCCCATATATGAATGTAGTTGTTCCCAGAAATGGGCCATAAATTGTCCTCCTCTATCCGAGATGATCTTCTTTGGAATTCCATGTAAACGCAAGATTTGTGAGATATACAAATCCGCGTATTTAGGTAGTCTGTAACTATATAGAGCAACTTCCGCCGCCCACGAATGTTAAGGGTGTCCGTAGCTTTCTAGGTCATGCAGGATTTTATAGAAGTTTTATAAAAGATTTCTCTTAAATTGCTAGACCTTTAACAAACCTGCTTGCTAAAGATGCACCCTTTAACTTTGATGATGAGTGCTTAGACTCCTTTTATTATCTTAAGAAAGCACTTGTCTTTGCGCTAATCATACAACCCCCTGATTGGATGCTTCTTTTTGAGATAATGTGTGATGCTAGTGATTATGCTGTAGGTGCTGTCTTAGGACAAACCAAAGATAAGAAACATCATGCAATCTCATATGCTAGTAAAACCTTAACTGGGCCGCAATTAAATTATGCAACAACTGAAAAAGAATTGCTGGCCGTAGTTTTTGCTATAGACAAAGTTAGATCTTACTTAGTTGGAGCTAAAGTCATCATTTACACTGACCACGCTGCATTAAAGTACTTGCTCACTAAGAAAGATGCTAAACCAAGATTAATAAGATGGATCTTACTGCTCCAAGAATTTGATCTTGAAATTAAAGATAAAAAGGGGAGTAGAAAAATCTGTAGCCGATCATTTGTCTATAATGCAATTCAAAGACAAACAGGATCTACCCATCGACAACTAACTGCGAGACGACACACTCCTCAAGGTCACGGACTCCAACCCCTGGTATGCAAACATTGTCAACTTCATGGTCGTAGGATATGTGCCACCGGGGGCAGACAAGAAGAAACTCATCCAAGAGAGTAAGGTGCACCTCTGGGATGAGCCATATCTGTACAGAGTCTGCAATGATGGAATGTTGAGGAGGTGCGTGCCAATGAATGAAGTAATCAAGATCATTGAGAAATGCCATGGAGCAGAATATGGAGGCCATTATGGGCATTCAGAACCCACGCAAAGATATGGCAAAGTGGATTATTTTGGCCTACCATGTACAAAGATGCACAAGACTATGTGAAGAGGTGTGCAAGATGGCAGAAACATGGAAATATCAACACCCGAGATGCAATGCCACTTACAAACAACCTTGAAGTGGAGCTATTTGATGGATGGGAATTGACTACATGGGTCTGTTCCCCAAATCACAAGGTTGTGAGTACATCTTGGTGGCAGTGGACTATGTGTCCAAGTGGGTGGAAGCTATGCCTTGTGCAACCGCAGATGCCTTACATTCAAAGAAGATGTTCAGGGAAACTATATTCCCAAGATTTGGCACACCAAGACTAGTCATAAGTGATGGAGGATCACACTTCATAGACAAAGGCTTTCGACGCTTTTTGGCAGATACGAGGATAAAGCATAATGTTGCAACTCCATACCATCCCCAAACAAGTGGCCAAGCGGAGACCTCTAATAAGTAAATCAAGAACATCCTGCAAAAGACTGTTAATGAAATGAGAATAGCTTGGAAGAGCAAACTACTGGATGCACTTTGGGCATACAGGACCGCATACAAGACCCCAATTGGTATGTCACCATACCAACTTGTATACGGGAAGACATGCCATCTGCCGGTAGAATTAGAGTACAGAGCACATTGGGCAATCAAACAATGGAATATGGATTTGCCCTCTGCTGTAAGGAATAGAAAGATGCAAATCTCAGAGCTTGAGGAATGGAGAGAGAAAGCCTATCACAATGCCAGAATCTATAAAGAAAGAACCAAAAGATGGCATGACAAGAGGATCAAGCCCAAGGAATTTCATCCTAGAGACAAAGTCCTAATGTTCAACGCAAGGGTCAAGCTATTTGGCCATGGAAAGCTAAAGAGCAAATGGGAAGGACCGTACCTGGTAATCAATGCAGCAATGCATAGAGCCGTCACGCTTCAAGACGACGACGGCAACATCTTTAAGGTAAATGGTCATCGTCTTAAAGTTTTTCATGAACATGCACCAACAGAAGAAGAAGTTGACATGATAGAATTTATCCCTGATAATGAAGTCACATAATTAAAATTCACATGTTTTACTTCTTTCTCATTTTGTATAGCTTGATCACTAGATATGTTTCAAATAATTAGAAATTTCTCCTTTTAACACTTTGGGTCCCCAAAACCCCCCAGTAGAGGTGGATAGCCATAACTTGGCAACCACTTGGGACCAAAACTTATCCAGGTGGCAAAACCTTTAAAATGAACATGCTGGGCAGTCCAAACCCAGTTCGGTGTTGGCGCTTCTTAGCGTCAGCAGAAAAGTCCGCAAGCGCACGGAAGTACCGTTGTAGCCTTCACCCAGAAGTATTCAGGGTATCGTAATTTTCCAGAGGAACGGTCTTTGTACTTAGTCTGTTAAAATAGTTTACTCAAAAGAGACGGAAGGGATAGATTGGGTAGAGAGGTTTTTCTAAGGTCAAACGCATATAAGCGATGGAAACTTCCCCACTACTAGCTTGCTTCAGGCCCACTGACGCACCTGGTCTGCCAGGCGATACCAGTATCAGCGCTATTCCGTGTCCGAACGTGGGGGGATGCTGGTACGAGTGGATAGGGCTATCACCACCTGCCACCTACCCCTCTGTCCGTGGGCGCGCGCAACATATGAAGGTAGACTCCGACCTAGACACCACGTCTACGAAGGCGACTACTATTCTAGCGGCGTACAGGAACATCCGTCTCTATCAGGAGTCCTCTTACTAGAGCATCCGTCCAAAGGACGAACGACGATCCCACAAACAAGTAGCTTTATGAAAGTAACATGCTTAATGAATCAAACCAAAGTTGAACACGAACTTCTTACTTCAAGTAGCAAGACGATCGTAGAGGTACAAGTTGGATCGAGAGCCGACAAGCCCGGCACTTCGTCCACCCGGAGGCAGAACTGCTTCGACTCTGCTCTTTCTCCAGCTCTTGTCCCTCTCTCACTCCCTATACAAAATTAGCTAGAAGCTAATGGAATGGAGCTTGCTCTTCCTCTCTACATTGTGACCTCTTGTGTTGGTGAATCAATTGATAGGTGTAGAGAGGGTGCCTCCTTCTATAGCTTGAGAGGAGGGGGTTCTATGCAAAAGGATCATCCCCACATGGAAGGGCCCAAACCGACCTCCAAAGGGCGGTTTTCACTTGCCATCTGTGTTAATCGTAGGTGGGACCGTCCTTGGGGAACCGCCCTACACCTGTCAGAAGAAAACTGGGCCCGAGAGGCCCTACCAAGTGTGCGGGTGGTCCCCTGGTGTGCCCATCTGGCCATCGCCTTTTGAGAGCACGTGGACCTCGTCAATAGCTTCGTTTTGACTGGTGATTCAGCCCAATCAGAGTTCGGATGAGTGAGTTATGGCCAAAATACTCAAACCTACTCGTGGAGTCCTAAATTGGATTCGAACTTATATATCTTTTTATTGGGAACTCCAAAAATGCAAATAATATATGCATTTTGATCAGCGCGACGAGCTCTCTGCAATGGTGTAGTCCATTTTATTATTTGAGATACTTTTATGTTATGAAAACTCAGATATTCCTGCAACATAGTGGAAAACACCAAAACTCGTGGAACTTGTTAATTAAAGAATATTTTTCTATGATGTTCCATGGATTTATATTATTATTGGCGGTATAAAATGTGACTTAAGGACCGCCAACATTCGGGCAACCCATTTTTAGTGTGTTTTGAAAATTTGGATAGTGGGCAATAGTCAGGAGGCCCTGCAGGAGTCGTGACAGAACTCGAGGGCAACCACATGGTTCGGCCGAACCACTTGGAGCCACCCCGCGACCCTGTCACGCTTCGGGGTGCACTAGGGGAACTTGTGGAGACATTGCCATGACCAGGTGACCCAAAACCTGGTTCGGCCGAACCGCTCATAACCCCGGTTCAAGCATGCCGTGTCTGGGAGAACCCTTGCGGTGCGGGCGGTGACACTCCCAGGACCAGACCAGACAGACCCTGGTTCGCCCGAGCCACCCTACGCGACCCGTTGTGACCCATCCAGTCCAGAACGTTGTGCCAACGTTCCCCCGGTGTTCTCTCGCGAATTCTAAAAGGAGAACGTTGGCGCTCATCTTCTTAACCTCTCCTTCTTCTTCTTCTTCTTCTTCTTCCGCTTTCCACCTGCATTCCTTCTCCTTCCTGCATCCCTTCTCCGACCTTGAGACACCAGAGAACCCAAACATGGCACCCACTAGCAAAAACGCCATCATCCCCATGGGAGAGGGCACTTCCAAGCCTCAAAGATCACTGACCGACAGCATTGAGAGGGCAATGGCCGTCGACGTACTGGAGGTGGAGCTCCTGAATTCACTGCCACCGACCGGAGTGTCACCGGGGGGAAGACCTGGTTCAGCCGACCCTAGGAGGGTTCGGCCAACCACCCCCGGCCATCCCCTTGGTCCACTTCGTCGCCCAGGTCCCTCTCTCCGCGTCGGGATCTCCGGAAGCCCCCTGTTCGGTCTGTTACGCCGATTAGGCCTACCACAGGCCAATTGGCGCTGAAGGGGAAGGCTCCGGAGGTACCGGAACGGCACCCTAGCTCACTCTACACGGACTCGTCAAGGAGCATCAGCTCTTACACCCCGTCCACTCCCACCGTGTTCAAAGGCCGCAAGATCATTGGTGGTGGGCTGGGTGTAGGGAAGGTGTTCGCCCCCCCTCTCAATTCGGATGAAAAGAAGCAATTGAGGGAAATCACTTGACTCCAACTCCAACTCGCCTTTTGGCCTCCGGAGGAGGATGGATCCACCACCGATCAATGGTCCACCAGGCCAATTTGAGGATGATCGAAAGGAGAAAAGTGACATGGAGAAGATGCTGAAAATTGTAACTAGTCTTAGGAAGAGGAACAATGAATTAGAGGAGACGGTGTCGGAACTTAGGATGACAAACCTAGATATAGAGGACAAGTTCCGCACACTCCGCATTAGCAATAATGCGAAGCTCAAGCGTATAGCCAAAGCCATTGGGCAAGAGGACATCCTTCTCCTTAGATTAGCACTCCCCTAGAATAAAGTAGGCATTAGCTAGTTTTCCCTTTTTAATTTTGATTTTTACAATTGTAATCTTGCCTACATTTCATTTTAAGAAATTGAATAAAACTGTTTTGTGTTCTGTTGGTGTGTTGCCACCAGCAGAACACCTGCACTTGATGTTGCTTCGCTGCTTGTGTCATCAGATAAAAATAAACAAGTGTGGGGGGGGTTTGGACGACCCCCCTCAACAACTCCATTGGTAATTTCGAACATGGCATGGTGCACAACATGTCTGCTGGATCAAATAGGACCTGAAAACTCACAAAACCTGTTTAGGACGAACCACAAAATAAGGTCCAGTGGTAGAACAACTTTGCAGAGGTGTAACTTGAGACTGAGGACATTCAAATGGTGGAACAACGGCACATTTGGTGGTTCGGCCGAACCGCCCTATGTGGCCTGGTCCCACCAGCCAGGCTCCCTGCAGCGAACGTATGCTCCCTGGTAGGTTTGCACCCTTCCCCCTCCCAAATTTCGCATTTATTCAATTCCTTTCTTTGTTTTTAGATAGAAATGAAAAAAAATCTGGAAATCTTGCATCCCAAAATTAAATGAATAAAATTTTATGACATTTGAAGAGTAGAGGTGACACAAAGTTCAAATTTGACATATATGGTTATGCTTGTGGGTAAATATCTCGATAGGAAATCATATTGACTAAGATGTTGATAAATGTGAGATCACTCCTGGCTCATGAATCATACTTTTTCCATTCAAAGTACTTAGAAGTTTATTTTTGAAAATATCATAAAACCATAGTGTCACTTACTCCTCAATAGTGAGAAAATTCCTACCAAAGACATATATAACCATTATGTTTGAAACTCCTTCTAGTCATGCTACTTGCAATTGCTTTGAGTTTGATCAAATCTTGTTGACCCTTGTTGAGAAGTATGTCATAGTCCAAAGATCAAGATCACGTACACACCACACAAACATGCTGCTTCTACACTGGAAGTACGCAACAACGTGCCATCCATTTTCATCGAATAATTGCTCCATGTTTTAAAGGTCAATAAATATCTCTCTTAGTTGATATAGAAAAGGGACAATGGCTATGCAAAATGAAAAAGAAAGAAAAGATGGACAAGTGAAAGTCCAAGAAAAAGGATATATATATGAGCAAAATCTAGGCTCATGAATAAAAGAAAAGAAAGATAGCCATGTCCCAAACAAAGTAGAGAGAGATCATCCTAAATAAAGGAGCATTATAGTTTACCATTTTGCACACACTTGCACATCTTGATCTAGGTCTATGTAATTTTTCTCCTTGGATCCTTGTTTTGATTTTACAATATATGCAGTGTAAGTATGCTTGCCATGTTTATCCCTACCTAAACTGCACATAAGCCGGATAGATGTAGGATAAAACAAAAGAGGCATTTTTAAGATATGCCTTGGTAAGGAATCAAACACAACTGAGTGACTTAAGAGTACTATTTGAGGAGTAAGAATGAACTATGTGCTTTCTTTTTGAAACCAATATCAAAATTCTAAGTACTGAGAAAGTAAAAAGTAAGATGATTTTGCCTTGAGAGTTATTCTATTTCTCAACATCACAAGGATATATGCTAGACAATACCTCATAACCCACTAGTATAAGCTATGTGCTAAATGAAAACTTTGATCACCACTATCTTGAATATGTCATTTCTACCTCCTTTGCTAAACTTTACTTGAGGACGAGCAAAGACTCAAGTGTGGGGGTCTTGTTTACGGTATTTATACCATGTTTTCTACCATCATAACCGTCAACAAAACACTCTTTTTAGGAAGAAATAAGCAAACTCATAGTAACATAGGTACAAATAACTTGGTTCCACATGTACATATTAGTATTTGTTTTGCAGGTACTCAAAACAGATGATTTCAGAGTTTAGAAGCCCAAGATGAAGATATAATGCAAATACAATTATGACAAAATGGCAAGACAATGTCATAATCTTCAAGAACTTCACTTCAGGATCGAGTAGGCACCGGATGGACACTATTCATGGTTCGGCCGAACCATGAATAGTGGCCCTGACACTCCAACTTCAAGGAATCAAGTAATGGTGTAATATGCAAGAGAGCAGAGGCCACGTGGCCCCACCCTATGGTTCGGCCGAACCAGGTAGGGAGCCCTCATGGCCATGTTGACGTGGCACGATCCGTGGCACACCCCCTGGAGTCCATTTGCACCTTTGGATCGCAATTGTGTCCTCAATCAATGGCTAAGGAGCAAAGCACTCGGATCAAGGTGTGAAACTGGCAAGATAAAGACAGGGGGATCACACAGCCTCAGTCCATGACAGGTGGGGATCAAGGTGGTGGGCCCTAACTCACCAGAGGTAGGGTCGGCCGAACCACACTTGGTGGACCCACCTCACAGGCATCACTTCACTGACATCACAAGGCTTCTAGAAGGTCCTGGCAGGTCCCACCTGCCAGTGGGTGGTTTGGACGAACCGCCCATGGTGGGCCCAGGCCACCGCCTTACTCCACCGACTTCCAGCATGCCTTCCACGTGCTCATTGCATCACTGCCTCCATCAAGGCGGTTTCAAGGACGGTGGATCCAAGGGTGGAGGTGGAGAAGTACGCGAATCGCTGACGTGGCGCTGCCCTTCATCCCCCTATAAATACCCCCCTAGTCCTTCACTTTAGAACAATCAAGGATCAAGTATCAAGTGTACAATATAGATTAGTGTTAGTGTAAAGAGGGAAGAGAGTGAGGGAAGTCTCTGGAGAAAGCCCCGGGCCTGTCGGGAGTCTTCTTCAAGGTGTACCTCAGCGGATTCAAGCTTCTAGTAAGTTTTCCATCCGAGTTCTTCCAGCATTTAGTATTCTGGTTCTGGTACTTTAAGTATATACTATCTTCGCCTGCACATTGCTTTACTTTGTGGAGTGCTCTAGTCTCTAGCTAAGATTAGAGTAGTAAGTATAGTGTAGATGTGGTGTCTAGGCTATATCTTATCAGTGTAGGCCGCTTGTCGCACGGATTGTTTGTGGTAGCTAGCAAGTGGTGACAGCCTTGTCTGGTCCTCGTAGTCCACCACGTGTGTAAGACAAGTTATTAAAATGACAAGGCATCAAGACAATAGTACAGCCACCTCGGGTAGGAGTTTTGTCTCCTACTGTTTCGCCTATCGCCTCTTGTGAAGGGAGGAGCTGACTAAGCTCTTTATACTTAGGAAGCCGAGACCAGATATCTTTTGCTGCATAGGAGCCTCTCTATACCTACAAGCTTTTATCCTTGATCACCAACCCCTTTGATTCCTATTGACAGGCTTGAATCTAGTTAGTACACTTCACATTCCCCGTGAAAAATACGATACCTGGAATACTCCCGGTGAAAGCTACATTGACTTCCGTACGCTTGCGCTATATCCATTTGCCACTTCTGGTGTCGACACTTGGTTAGTAGCAGCAACATACAACAAGAGATTCTCCTCTTTCATAGGGGGCATGAGAACCAGTGCTTTCAAAAGTAGAGCCTTGAGCCTTTCGAGGGCTTCTTGGGCCTCGGTGGTCCAGGTAAAGTGCTCAATTTTCTTTAGCAACCGATACAAGGGAAGTCCCTTCTCGCCGAGCCTTAAAATGAATTGACTCAAGGCCGCGAGACATCCCATGAGCTTGTGGCACACCCTTGAGGTTCCAAATCGGACCCATCTGTGTGATGGCTGATATCTTTTCCGGGTTGGCTTCGATGCCACGCTCGGAAACGATGAACCCGAGGAGTATGCCCCGAGGGACCCCGAAAACGCACTTCTCGGGGTTTAGCTTTATGTTTCGCTTCTTGAGGCATTCGAACGCCTCTTCTAGGTCGGCTACTAAGTCGCCCGCCTTCCTAGATTTTATCACTATATCGTCTACGTAAGCCTCAACGGTTCGCCCGATGAGGTCCCCAAAAACTTTGAGCATGCAACGCTGGTAAGTCGCGCCCGTGTTTTTGAGGCCAAGTGGCATGGTTACGTAACAATATGTGCCGAAAGGGGTGATGAAAGAAGTCACTAATTCGTCGGACTCTTTCATGCGAATCTGATGGTAACCGGAATATGCATCAAGAAAGCAAAGCCGTTCACAGCCAGCGGTGGAATCAACTATTTGATCAATGCGAGGTAATGGAAATGGATACTTAGGACAAGCTTTATTTAAACTAGTGTAATCAACACATATTCTCCATTTTCCATTTTTCTTCTTAACCAAAATATGATTAGCTAACCACTCTAGATGGAAGACCTCCTTGATGAATCTGGCCGCCAAAAGCTTCTGCACCTCCTCCCCGATGGCCCGGCGCTTCTCATCGTTGAATCGGCGCAGGCGCTGCTTCACCACCTTGGACCCGGCCCGGATGTCCAAGGAGTGCTCGGCGACCTCCCTCGGGATGCCTGGCATATCCGAGGGACTCCATGCAAACACGTCGGCGTGCTTGTGGAGGAAGTCGATGAGCACGGCCTCCTATTTCGGGTCGAGGGTGGTGCTGATCTTCAGCACCTTGCCGTCGAGGGAGCTCGGGTTGAGGAGCGCCTCCTTCACCCCCTCAGCGGGCTCAAAGGTGCCCGTGGCCTTCTTGGGGTCAGGGACCTCCTTTGCCATCCTCTCGAGGTCAGCAATGAGGGCCTCGGACTCCACCAGCACGCCGGCATACTCGCAGCACTTGACGTCGCACTGATACGCGTGCTGGTAAGAAGTGCCGATGGTGATCACCCCCTTTGGCCCTGGCATCTTGAGCTTGAGGTAGGTGTAGCTCGGGACCGCCATGAATTTGGCGTAGCATGGCCTCCCGAGGATGGCGTGGTAGGTGCCGTGGAAGCCCACCACATCAAACGTCAGGACTTCCTTCCTGAAGTTGTCAGGGGTCTCGAAATAAACGGGCAGGTCGATCTGCTCGAGGGGTTGCACGCTCTTTCCGGGCACTATCCCGTGAAACGGGGATGTCGTGGCCCGGAGGAGGGAGCGACTGATCCCCATCGAGTCAAGGGTCTCAGCGTAGAGAATGTTGAGGCCGCTACCTCCGTCCATGAGGACTTTGGAGAGCCTCGTGTTGCCGACGACGGGGTCGACAACGAGGGGGTAACGCCCCGGCGATGGGACGTAGTCCGGGTAATCGTCCCTGGCTGAAGGTGATGGCGTCGAGAGACCAGTCGAGGAAGCGTGGTGTTCTTGGTCCCACGGAGTAGACTCCCGACGCTCGCGCTTCTGCTGTCGTGGCGTGGGAGCGGTCCCGGGCCCGCCGAAGATCATGAGGCACTTGTCGATGGGCGGGAACTCATCGTCCTTCCCGTCCTTGTCCTCCTGGCTCTTGGCGGGCTTTTTGCTGGCGTCGTCCTTGAACGCGTGCCGGCCATAGTGCTTTTTGAGCATCACACACTGCCCAAGCGTGTGATGCACCGGACCCTGGTGGTATGGGCACGGTTTGTTGAGCATCTCGTCGAAGCAGTCCCCGGGGGAGGCGTGCCCCCTTGGGCTCGGTGGCTGCCACGAGGGAGTCATTGCGGAGGAGGCCTTTCCCTTTCCTTTCTTCTTCTTGCTGTTTAGGCCTCGGGAAGAGGTGCCATCGGGGGCCTCCTCCTTTCGTTTGCCCTTGGGGTCAGAGAGGAGGGCTCCCACCGCCTCGTCCCCCGAGGCGAAGCTGGTCGCAATCTTCATGAGCTCGGAGACGCTGGTGGGGGTCTGACGTCTCAGCTCATGAGCAAGCTCTTTGCAGAAAGTTCCTACAGCAAATGCTCCGACGACGTTAGAGTCGGCGACCTGTGGCAGCTCATTATACTGCTTGGAGAATCACCGGATGTAGTCCGGGAGGGACTCACCCGGCTTCTGTTTGCAGCTTCTGAGATCCCAGGAATTGCCAGGGTGCACGTACGTGCCCTGGAAGTTCCCTACGAAAATCTTGACCAGATCGCTCCAGTCAAAGATCAACCGTGGGGGGATGCTCCAGCCAGGCTCTTGCAGACTCGGCGAGAAACAATGGTAGGTTGCGGATGATGATGAGATCATCCTGCGCACCACCAAGCTGGCACGCAAGACGATAGTCCTGCTAGCCACAGTTCGGGGTTGGTTTCCCCCGAATACTTAGCTATGTTGGTCGGCTGTCAGAACCGGGGCGAGAATCTGGCCTTTCGGATGGCCTCGCTGAAGATGCGAGGAACCGAGGGCTCGGGTGAGGGCTCGCGGTCCTCATCCGAGTCCTAGAGCCCGCCTCGATGGACGTTGTAGACTCGCGCAGCTCCATCGGTCTTCCGCCGACCGTGAGCTTGAAGGATGGCTCGGACGTCGACGTCCTTGCCAAGCCGTTGGTGAACCAACGGGGCCCTCGGGGACCTCGGGATGCACTGAGGTCTCTCGCTCAGTGGCGCACCGCACCTGCCACGTTGGTTACTTTCATTCGCCATGATGGCGTGACGCTGAACTCTTCGTCTGGAGGACGGCCACATCCTCCAGGAGATCCTTGAGCTGGTTCTTGAGCTGCCGCACCTCCTCGGTGGAGGGCTCGGGCATGCTCCGGAGCAGCATTGCTGCCTCCGTGAAGCTTGCGGCTTGCTCGAGGCAGGGCTCCTGGTGTCCCGGCTCCATCGTCGGCGATGATACGAGCCTGAACGTCCCGGGCCCAGCGACGAGCTGCTCCGCCGGTGCCTTGCTGCTCCTCATGCTCGAGCGTGGCTCGCAGCTAGGTGAGGCACAGGCGGTCCTCATCCATCTGTGCCTCAAGTTCCCGGAGCTGCTCTAGCTCCGGAGACTGGTGCATGGGGCGAGACGCCCCAGCCCCCGTGTCCTGCGGCGGAGCTGACCGTGCAGGCCGCGGAGTCGCCGGAGGTGGAGTGTGTTGCTGAAGCTGTGGTTGGAGCGGAGGAGGTGCTTCGTTGTCGTTCTCCCGAATGGACGTCCTCCACCCGGCCGTCTTCGGGGTGCACCAAGTGGTAGCATTCCCGAGCGGGGTTGATGTAGGACTGGTCGGAGTCGGTGACGATGCTCGGGACGTCCTCCCATGAGGCGTCAGGGTGGACGGCGAAGTCCTACGTTTTCCCAGAACTCGTCGTCGTCGTCGCTAATGGCCCCGCCGTGACAGTGAGGTCCAACCGTGATGATCCCACTCCTCTGAGTATTCTCGTGGAGTTAGACTGTCAGCAGAGTTCGTCTCCCTTCCGCCATACACCCTAGGACTGCTCCCGGGAGAAGACAGTGAGGAAGCCACGTGGTCGTCCACGAGGGCGTCCAGACGCTCGAGGTGGTGGACAGGTGTCTCCACCAAATCGTGCAGCAGAGCACGGACTGCGCGGACGTGGGCGTCCACAGCGCTTTGGAGCCCGAAGAGAGATGGTGGAGCCGTCTCCCTCCCCCAATGAGGACGGAGAGACAGCCCTGTCGATGCCGCGATCCCGCCCCCCGCCCGGCCTTCGGGAGGTTGGCGGGTGTGTGGCTGCCGGCGCCGGAGATGTCGGGGTGGCGGCCGGTGCGGAGTCGGCATCCCCTGCTGGGGGCACCTGGTTGGCCGCGCTTCCCGCGACCAGGGGCAGGTTGACGCAGTTGTGCCTCCTCCTCCCGGTCCGCCGGGGGTGGCGTGCCGCGTTCCCCTCGTCCTCTGGGACAGGCTGGAAGCGTCAGCCGTGGTCCCTTCCCCGGCGGCCTGATGGGCCAGAGTCAAGACGATGACGGTGCGGGGCTCGGTTAGGCGCGGGTCCATCTCGATGCCCTTGGCCGGTGGCCATAAACTCAAGACTCCCGAACCGGAAGCACCGCGCCAGAAGGAAGCTGTCATGGAGCTGTCAGCAATTCGGAACCTGAGTCAACACGCAAAAGGCCCCTACCTGGCGCGCCAACTGTCGGTGCTAGTTTTGGCGGGTGCTAACACTGGCTAGTGAATTTGTGTTTTACGGTTGAGGCTCCGGGTGGTGTGCAAGGGGGAACACAGAGTTTATACTGATTCAGGCCAAGTGGGCCCTACGTCCAGTGGAGAGGAGAGTCGTATTGCCTTGCACCGGGGTACTTGTAGTAGGGGTTACAAGCTAGGCGAGAGAGGAAAGTGCTCCCAAGTCTCTTGTGAGTGTCTAAGTGTATACAAGTTGCTTGTTGTTGTGTGTGTGAGTGCTTGTGAGCTTGAGAACCTGTCTTAGGCTGACCTCTGCCCTCCCTTTTATAGTCACAAGGAAGGAGAGAGGGCAGCGCGTACATTGCTATGCATGTTACATTTGGGAGTTGTTGTATCTGTTGACTGTCGTCAGCTTCGGTCTTGTCTCCGCGTCCCAGGGGTATGGCCGTAGTGGTTCGTATGATCTTGGTGAGTTCCGAGGCCGCAATAGTCGTCGGGATTACGGCATGGCGTAGTGTCACACCTGATGGCTGTCTTTCTGCACGATGTGACAAGAGGGTGAGTCGCCTCGGGGCGTTGTCTCTCGAGGCTCGGGACTCCTGGAGGGGGCGGGAATCTGGCCCTTCGGATGGCCTCGGTGAAGACGCGAGGACCCGAGGGCTCCGGTGAGGGCTCGCGGTGCTCATCCGAGTCCTAGAGCCCGCCCCGATGGACGTTGTAGCCTCGCGCAGCTCCATCGGTCTTCCGCCGACCGCGGGCTTGAAGCATGGCT
The DNA here is from genome assembly GCA_038502445.1 of Eremochloa ophiuroides. Classification (NCBI taxonomy): domain Eukaryota; kingdom Viridiplantae; phylum Streptophyta; class Magnoliopsida; order Poales; family Poaceae; genus Eremochloa; species Eremochloa ophiuroides. The sequence goes on along the minus strand of JAHLJS010000002.1, from coordinate 106,177,749 downwards.
CGGACGTCGACGTCCTTGCCAAGCCGTTGGTGAACCGATGGGGCCCTCGGGACCTCAGGATGCAACGAGGTCTCTCGCTCGTGGCGCACCGCACCGCCACGTTGGTGACTTTCATCTCCACGATGGCGTGACGCTGAACTCTCCGCCTGGAGGACGGCCGCATCCTCCAGGAGATCCTTGAGCTGGTTCCTGAGCTGCCGCGCCTCCTCGGTGGAGGGCTCGGGCATGCTCCGGAGCAGCATTGCTGCCTCCGTGAGCTTGCGGCTTGCTCGAGGCGGGGCTCCTGGTGTCCCGGCTCCATCGTCGGCGATGATACGAGCCTGAACGTCCCGGGCCCGACGACGAGCTGCTCCGCCGGTGCCTTGCTGCTCCTCATGCTCGAGCGCGGCTCGCAGCTAGGTGAGGCACAGGCGGTCCTCATCCATCCGTGCCTCAAGTTCCCGGAGCTGCTCTAGCTCCGGAGACTGGCGCATGGGGCGAGACGTCCCAGCCCCTGGGTCCTGCGGCGGAGCTGACCGTGCAGGCCGCGGAGTCGCCGGAGGTGGAGTGTATTGCTAAAGCTGTGGTTGGAGCGGAGGAGGTGCTTCGTTGTCGTCTCCCGAATGGACGTCCTCCACCCGGCCGTCTTCGGGGTGCACCAAGTGGTAGCAATCCCGAGCGGGGTTGATGTAGGACTGGTCGGAGTCGGTGACGATGCTCGGGGCGTCCTCCCATGAGGCGTCAGGGTGGACGGCGAAGTCCACGTTTTCCCAGAACTCGTTGTCGTCGTCGCTAAGGCCACGCCGTGATGGTGAGGTCCAACCGTGACGATCCCACTCCTCCGAGTATTCTCGGGGAGTTAGACTATCAGCAGAGTTCGTCTCCCTTCTGCCATACGCCCTGGGACTGCTCCCGGGAGAAGACAGTGAGGAAGTCATGTGGTCGTCCACGAGGGCGTCCAGACGCTCGAGGTGGTGGACAGGTGTCTCCACCAAATCGTGCTACAGAGCACGGACTACGCGGACGTGGGCGTCCATAGCGCTTTGGAGCCCGAAGAGAGATGGTGGCACCGTCTCCCTCCCCCAATGAGGGCAGAGAGACAGCCCTGTCGATGCCGCGATCCTACCCCCGCTCGGCCTTCGGGCGGTTGGCAGGTGTGTGGCTGCCGGCACCGGAGATGTCGGGGTGGCGGCCGGTTCGGAGTCGGCATCCCCTGCTGGGGGCACCTAGTTGGCCGCGCTTCCCGCGACCAGGGGCAGGTTGGCGCAGTTGCGCCTCCTCCTCCTGGTCTGTCGGGGGCGGCGTGCAGCATTCCCCTCGTCCTCTGGGACAGGCGGAAGCGTCGCCGTGGTCCCTTCCCCGGCGGCCTGATGGGCCAGAGTCAAGACGATGACGATGCGGGGCTCGGTCGGGCTCGGGTCCATCTCGAGCCCTTGGCCGGTGGCCACGAACTCAAGACACCCGAACCGGAGCACCGCGCCAGAAGGAAGCGTCATGGAAAAGAGATAGCATGTTATGTTGCTCAATTCACCTGGGAAGTAGCAAGATGTACCAAGATCTAAAGCCAAGATTTTGGTGGACTAAAATAAAGAAAGAGATAGCACGTTATGTTGCTCACTGTGATGTATGTGGAATAGTGAAAGCAGACCATTTACGACCAGCTAGACTACTCCAACCATTATCCATTCCCGAATGGAAATGGGAGGAGATTAGTATGGATTTTATAACTGGTCTGCCTACAACCCAAAAGTGATAAAATTCCATATGGGTGATTGTAGATCGTCTTACCAAATCTGCTCACTTTAATGTCCTAGCACTATTCCTTCTCGAACCATGAAGTGGCATTTCTCCCAGTTCAAGACTAAGTGCTTTTCCTCACGTCTTTGTAAGACACGGTCGAGATTCTCTAGGCAGTGATCGAAAGTTTTGCCATAGACTGAGAAGTCGTCCATGAACACCTCCATGATTTCTTTGATCATATCGGAGAAGATGGACATCATGCACCTTTGGAAAGAGGCAGGAGCATTGCATAGGCCAAAGGACATGCGCCTGTATGCATATGTTCCATAGGGGCATGTGAAAGTTATCTTACTTTGATCGTCGGGATGGATTGGGATTTGGTGATAACCCGAATACCCATCAAGGAAACAAAAGAAAGAATGTTTTGCAAGCCGTTCCAACATCTCATCGATGAATGATAATGGAAAGTGATCTTTCTTTGTGGCCTTGTTAAGTTTTCGGTAGTCTATGCACATTCTCCAGCCCGTGACGGTTCGTTGAGGGATTAGTTCATTTTTCTCATTTTTCACGACCGTCATCCCTCCTTTCTTAGGCACTGTTGGTGGTCCTTATGGATAAATTTTATACCACCAACTTAGACTAAAAAGAGGATTACCAATCATATTCTAGCACATATGCCTTTACTACTAACAAGTTCCACTTGTACCCCTAGCATTCATGTTTTACAGGTTTTATGGCATAACAAGTGGAAATACGCATCAACATGAAGAAAGCGCAAAATCAAATGACGAATCCGACAAATGCACAAACAAAGAATACTAAAGAAGCCCACCTTCAAAGCGTAATTGGATCCATCCGTAACCACGGGGGAGGCCCAGGCCCAGGGGGCAACCGACCACCCGAAGGCGGTGGCCAGATGGCGCTCCCTAGGGACCGACCGCCCCCCTGGTGGGGCCTCCCGGGCCCATCTTTCTTAGGCGGTGCTCAAGGCGGTTTGCTGATGGCGGTTTCACCTCCTTCCATATTTAGATGCGCCAAACCATCATAGTTCCACTATAAATAGATGGTGCTCCATCCCCTTCAACACATACATCATTTTGGAGTCATCTACCTCACACTTCTCACTTGTATCTTTAGAGTAGTATTAGTAGTTTGTGAGCAAGGCAAGAGCTATCAAGGAGAGCTTGTCTCCTTGGAAGAAAAGGATCATCTTGGTATGAATACAATTCGGTCTTCTTCCATGAGCAAGTTCTTATCATACTTATATGATTATGCATATGAACTAGAGTTTAGTTATGATCTTGCTATGAGCATAGTACATGAGCTAGAACATAGTTTATGTATCATGTTCTTGACTTGTTCATCATCGTTCTTCATTGTTCATCGAATTAGTATGAATAGAGGAAGAACTAGGAATGAGGTGATGGTTCGTCGTGCTGTCATGGTTGCTCTTAGCCTAGCCTGTCAATCCGAAGGGTTGGGGTCCGCGGGGGTTACGAGTTGTTTCCAAGTACGTGTGCATGGTGCTCAGGAATGCGGAGATCGGCGAATATGTCGGTATCCCACGGGCAGAGGGGTAGGTGGACAGGTGATGACAGCCCTGTCCATCCCTAGCATTCCCCCACATTCGAATATTGAGTAGGAGTTCGTAAAGTTTCTATCGGCTGGCAGACCAGCTGCGGGGATCTCCCTATCACCCCAGACTTAGTCCTGATACTAGAACTACTAATTAGATGATTTGCTAACAGTTCTTTGCATAATTATATATGACCAATGCCTGCTCAGTTAGATATATTCTTTTATTCTTTATTTTTCCTTTTATCCTTGAGGTTGATCCATATGTATGTCCACTATCTTGAAATCATGTTTTATTCTTGTTTACTCTATGCCTACCATTGCACTCAATAAGTGATCATGTTTACACCACGCCTGATGCGTATTGCCCTCCTACGGGAAATTATAAATACGACACCCTTGAATACTCACGGGTTGAAATGCTACAATGATAGTTCTGTGCGCTTGCAGAGTAATCTTATTTCTTACTAAGCTATCGATTGGCGTACCTAAGTACCATTACTTAAGGATTGTAAATCTTGTGCACCCCACGGCGCCGTGTCACAGTTTTGCATATCGTAAGTAATGACGGTTAGGAAGTCCAATCCGGCACTTCTAACTGCTATTACCAGACTGCATTACCTAGGCCAGCGCTACTAAGGGCCAAGGATTACCTTTCTGAAGTAATGGTGGTTGGGAATGTCAACTTATGTTTCTAAGTATTATTATTAAGGATGGATCTTTAGTCTATCTTTAGTAGTAATGCTAAGAAACGCCAACAAGCATTTCTACCGCCGTTGCCGGGGATGGACTTTTAGTCTATCTTTTGTAACGACGTTAAGAAATGCCAACAAGCATTTCTGGCGCCGTTGCCGGGGAGGGCAAAAACATCTAAGCTAGCATAAACATTGATTACAAAATAAGCATTGGTAGCCATAGTTTAAGCAGGTTAATTTTACTGTTTTCTTCCTCTTTTTATTGGAATGAAAACAGGATAGTGTATGAGCGGTTTTGCTCTGCCGAACAATTTCATCAGCAATCCGGAAGCACTCCTAAGGAAGAAAAGGTTTCGTACCGTTTCTTCTTCTGCTACTCCGTCGGCAGACGAATCGTTCATTCCCGCACCATCCGCTACTATCGTCATGGCCAAGACACTCTGTGACTAATCCATCCCCACTGTTGCCAACGTGCCCGTTGGGCCCGCTGTCAACATCGGAAATGGAAATTTCGAGATCCGCACAGGCCTTATCTCGATGGTGCAGGCGAGCGAGTTCTGTGGCTTGCCAAGTGAGGATGCAAACGCTCATTTGCAGCACTTCCTTGAGCCGTGCGACACCATTATCATCAAAGACGTCGCACAAAACAGTATCAGGCTCCGCTTGTTTCCTTTCTCCCTCATAGGGAAAGCGAAACAATGGTTCTATCAAAATAAGGAAGCCGTCAACACATGGGAAAAGTGTTCCGCAGCATTCCTCGCCAAGTTCTTCCCCATGAGCAAGACCAGTGCTCTAAGGGGAAAGATCTCAAACTTCCAGCAATCTTCCCTTGAATCTATCCCCGAAGCATGGGAAAGGCTTCAAGAGTACATCCGAGACTGCCCTCATCATGGAATGGACGATTGGCTCGTGCTCCAAAACTTTTATGAAGGTCTCACAGCCATGTCAAAGGGGCACGTAGATGCCGCAGCTGGAGGTGCATTCCTGTAAGGACCGTATAGGCTAGAGGGGGGTGAATAGCCTATTAAAAAATTCTAGCAAAATACTAGTCCACAAGTTAGTAGATAAGCAAGCGAGACAAAGCGCTAGCACTAGACTATTCTATGCAAGCCACCTATCAAGATATGCAACTCACAAACATAAGCACTCAACACGTAAGAAACCAACTCCCCCGAACCTAAGGAGATGGCACCTAACAAGTATTAACCGCAAGGAAGAGAGATCGCGAGGATTATACCGATGAGCTTGATTGAAGTGAAGTCCGCATGCCATGAAGACCAATCACCGCGATATATCCAATATGAAAACCAAATGATCAAACCCAATAGAATACAAGAAAGTCAAGAGTCCACTTGATGGTGGAGAAGACAAAGAACACTCGATTTTTACCGAGGTTCACGTGATCGCCGTCACGCTACTCCTCGTTGTGGCACCGGTCTTCCTTGGTGGATTGCGAGCTAGGCTTCATACGCCAATCCCTCACCGGGAGCCGCTCACCAACACAAGACAAGTGGCTATCAACCACGAGCAATTCACTAGAGTTGGTTTTGGCACTCCGCCGAGGATAACCACAAAACCTCTCACAATCAATCACCTCGGTGTGGGCTTGAACAATCTCCAATCAACCTCACACCGGAATCGCCTCCAAGCCATTAGGGACACCGCAATGCCCCAAGAGAATAAGAACTTAGCCTTGGCTTGCTCTCAAGTGCTCTAGAATGCAATTCACTAAGCAATGATGCACTTGAGGATCACTCAACTCACAAAGATAATCAAAGATGAACAAGTGAGTGAGTGGGAGACTTAGGATGCTCACAAAGAGTATGCAAATGATTCAAGTGTGCAAGAGATGTCACCGAGTGACTAGAGAACGAGTATAAATACCCCTAAGTGCAATCCTAGCCGTTACTCATTGAAAAACAGTCGTTAACATGCTTTTCGGGGCGTCGGACTGAGTCCGTCGGACTAATCCTTCGCGTCCGACGCTCGGATGGCTGCCACATGTCAACTCTCATTCAACCTCAGCTGCTGGATCGCAACATCTACTTCTCGTGCTCAACTGCGGACCATCGGACCGGGGGCGTCGGACTAAAACTCTCGGCCCGACGCCCTATTCCCAGTACACTGCGCGCGTACCGTCGGACGTTCGCGGAGGGGTTGTCGGACTAACGAACTCGAGAGTCCAACGTTTCCAGAGAGGTCCAGAAACGCTAAAACTTTGTCGGACTAAGCTCCAGTGTCTGACGCTCTCAGATTGCGCCACGCGTCACACCTCACACTTTTATACCATCGGACTGTTGATCACATTGGTCCGACGCTCGTAAAACGAGCGTCCGACGCTCGCCATTGGCCGGAGCTAGGGTTGGCGTCGGACTTTGGACAATAGTCCGATGCTACCCCTGCTAACAGTCCGACGCTCATTTCTCAGCGTTTTTCAAGTTAATTTTCCACCCCTTGTTTCTATGTGCTAACACTCAAGATCTCCAACACTTGTGCACAGTGTGTTAGCATTTTCAAAACATTTTCCAAGGGTTTCTAACTTTGATCTCTAGGTTGTGTTAGTTCAATGCAAATGAAATGCAACCTAGAGCACTTGAAAGTAATCCAACACTCGTTCTCCCCTTAATAGTCGGCTATCTATCCTAAATATGATCACACCCTCTAGGTGTCTTGATCACTTAAAGAAAAGCCTATTTGAGGTTATACCTTTGCATTCATGCCTTTGCTTAACACTTGATCACCTCACTTCTTGTTCACTTGATCCATGGTAGAGCCATCTTGATCAACATAGTCTCCTAGGCTCCACACTCCATGGTTTGACCAACCTAAACCTTGCCATCACTTAGCAACTTAGGTTAGTCCTTAGGATGTCATTAATTATCAAAACCAAAATAGGGCTTTCAATCTCCCCCTTTATGGTAATTGATGACATCCCTTACAAAGATAAGAGTTAAGTTTGTTTTTGAACTTGTGAGCTTGTCCAAACAAGATTGTCATGTTTTGGAAAAGACAAACAACACAAATTCGGTTTGGTGGCTATTTGGCTCCCCCTACATATGTGCATGAGTTTGGATTTGAAAGCTTGCATGTATGCATATATAGAGAGTAAATTTCCATCAAGATGTGCTAGGATGGTTAGCATAAACTTTTGAAGCGTGATACCAATTGAAAAAATTTCATATCGAAGTTGCGGAAGACTCCATCCTTAGCACTTTTGATAACTAGATGATCACAAAAGTTGAGCATACCGTGAGATCAACATTATAGGCAATGCTCAAGAACCACTTGTAGGACCATTAGTAAAGTATAAGATCATCTAGCTACCACCTAAGCATGCTAGTTATCAAGTCATCAAACAATTCTATACTAGTATACTCCACTCAAGAACATGGCAATAGAATATAAAAACATATACAAGTGCATCAACCATATGTGAATGCACATTCCAAACGCAACAACCAAGTTCATGAGTTTCCTCCCCCTTAAGGTGAGCTTATCTTTAAGTAAAGGTTATGATTCAAATTTTTGATCCCTTTACTTTGGCCTATTGCTCTTCCATCATCGGCCTAATGATGGTTCATCGCGAAGTTCAAATTCTCTCCCCCCTTTGTCATTTTATCTTTGTTCTTTCTCCCCTTGGAATCAACTACCACAAAAGGGTTAAGTTAATGGAATGAGAGACCTTTGTTAGTCAAATTTTGGTTCAATCTAGCAAATTTGTACAAGTTTCTTAACTCGGTTTGAACCAAAGACAAGCTTCTTCACGCCACCCGGGGTTATCTTGCCTATGTTGAGTTAAGCACTTAGTTACTCATTTAATCTAGATTCAACACTAGGTTTGCATCCACATGAACAAGTTATATACCATCACTAGATCAAGCAATCAACCAAGCAATAGTGATGCCATATAGACTTCAAAACCATTTTAGCTTTCAATGAATGACCTAGAGAGAACAAAATCATGTATATATGATCTAGCAAGTCCTAACAAAGTATGAATGCACGTGTCAAATAATGATACCTTTGCCTTACTTGGAGGATAGACATGTCATAAGATATTCATGAAGTGCATCAACACATGTTGGAGTAGTCAAGTATGTTCAACTCATTCCTTAGCTTACAAAATCTAGCTTCATCAAGTGGCTTGGTGAATATGTCGGCTAGTTGATCTTCAGTGCCTACACTTATGATTACAATATCTCCTTTTGCTTGGTGATCTCTTATGAAATGGTGCCTCACATCTATGTGTTTGGTTCTTGAATGTTGCACCGGATTGGTTGTGATCTTCACCGCACTTTCATTGTCACATAGCAATGGAACCTTATTGAATTTCAATCCGTAGTCCTTCAAGGTTTGCCTCATCCAAAGCAATTATGCACAACAACTTCATGCACTAATGTATTCCGCTTCGGCGGTAGAAAGTGCAACACTATTTTGCTTTTTGGATGACCATGAAACTAGTGACCTTCCCAAGAGTTGACATGTACCTGGAAGTGCTCTTTCTATTAATTTTGCAACCGGCATAGTCCGCATTCGCATAACCTATCAATGTGAAGTTGGAGCCCTTGGGATACCACAAACCAATGTTAGGTGTGCTCTTTAAGTACCTCACTATTCTTTTAGTTGCCTTCAAATGACTTTCTCTTGGAGAGGCTTGATATCTTGCGCACATGCACACACTAAACATCACATCCGGCCTAGAAGCGATCACATAGAGTAGACTACTAATCATTGACCGATATTGCTTTTGATCAACTAATTCACCTTCTACATCCGGTTCCAAGCTTCCACTAGTGCCCATTGGTGTTGAGATTGCTTTTGCATTTTGTAATCCAAACTTCTTTACCATGTCCTTGATATACTTGCTTTGACTCACAAATGTGCCATTCTTCAATTGCTTGATTTGGAGTCCAAAAAAGTAGCTAAGTCCACCTACCATGGACATTTCAAACTCTTTGGCCATCATTTCTCCAAACTCCTCACAAAATGCTTGACTTGTTGATCCAAAGATGATATCATCAACATAGATTTGCATAATGAACAAGTCATTCCTGATCTTCTTAGTGAAGAGTGTGGTGTCAACCTTTCCCTATCTTGAACCCTTTAGAGAGTAGAAAGTCCCTCAACCTCTCATACCATGCTCTTGGTGCTTGTTTTAAGCCATAGAGAGCCTTCTTGAGGTTGTATACATGGTCGGGCTTCTTATCATCTTCAAAACCGGGAGGTTGCTCAACATAAACTAACTCATTGATGTAGCCATTCAAGAATGCACTTTTGACATCCATTTGATAGAGCTTGATATCATGAGCACATGCATATGCCAATAAGATCCGGATTGCTTCCAATCTTGCCACCGGTGCATAGGTTTCTCCAAAGTCTAAGCCTTCAATTTAAGTGTAACCTTGTGCAACCAATCTAGCTTTGTTCCTCACAACAATCTCATCTTGATCTTGCTTGTTTCGGAAGACCCACTTGGTGCCAATCACATTGTGTTTACCTGGTCTTGGAACTAATTCCACTACTTGATTTCTCTCAAAATTGTTGAGCTCTTCATGCATAGCATTTATCCAATCCTCATTTTTTAGTGCCTTCTCAATAATGGTAGGCTCCTCTTGTGAGACAAATGAATAGTGCTCACAAAATGAAGCCACTCTTGACCTTGTTTGTACACCTCTACTAATATCACCAACAATTTGATTTAGAGGATGATCTCTTGCAACGTGAGTTGGTTGAAAAATATGAGATGAACTAGCATCTTGAACTTGGTCTTGATCTTGATCATGAGCTTGAGATTGAGATTCACTTGAGCTTGCTTGATTTGCTTCATCTTCCACTTGTACAATAGGAGGGATGACTTCATCATACTTATCTTCAACTTGTCTCGGTTTAATGTCACCAATGTCCATGTTCTTCATAGCATCAACTAATTTAGGTCCTCTTACATCATCTAGATTATCCTTCTCTTCTTGAGACCCATTGGTTTCATCAAACTCAACATCATGAACTTCTTCAACTATCCCATGTGCCAAGTTACATACTCTATATGCTTTGCTTGAAGTTGAATACCCTAAGAAGAAATCCTTCATCACACTGCTTCTCAAATTTACCCAAACGAGTGCCCTTCTTTAAGATATAGCATTTGCAACCAAACACTCTAAAATATGCAATGTTGGGTTTTCTTCCATTCAAGAGCTCATACGGTGTCTTCTTCAACATTGAATGACAATATAGACGGTTGCTAGTATAGCAAGCCGTATTGATAGCTTCCGCCAAAAATTCATCACTAACATTGTATTCACTTAGCATGGTTCTTGCCATATCAATGAGAGTTCTATTCTTTCTTTCGACAAGACCATTTGATTGAGGAGTGTACTTTATCGAGAATTGATGCTTGATTCCTAGATCATCACAAAGCTCATCAATTCTTGTATTCTTGAATTCACTTCCATTATCACTCCTAAGTTGCTTTACCCTTCTCTTGATGAAAGACTTAAAGATTCCATACACTTCACTTTTGCCAATTAGAAAGAAGACCCAAGTGTATCTTGAGAAGTCATCAACTATCACAAAGCCATACTTTCTTCCTCCGATACTTGCATAAGTGGTTGGACCAAACAAATGCATATGCAATAGCTCAAGTGGACTAGATGTACTCATCATGCCTTTCTTAGGGTGTGTGTTCCCAACTTGCTTTCCAAATTGACAAGGAACTACACAACCTATCCTTCTCAAAGTGTACATCCTTCAAGCCTCTAACCATGTCGTGCTTGACCAATCTACCAAATTGCTTCATCACAACATGTCCATGTCTTCTATGCCACAACCAACCAACACTTGACTTTGAGATCAAACATGAAGAAAGCTTTGCTTCACTATCATTGAAATCCACCAAGTACAGGTTCCCATATCTAAAGCCCTTGAAGATCAAGTTGGAACCATCCACACTAACAATCTCAACATCATCAATACCAAAGATGCACTTGAAACCAAGATCACATAATTGTGCAACCGATAATAAGTTGAAATTGAGAGATTCAACTAGCAACACATTTGATATGCTCATATCATTTGAGATAGCAATCTTGCCTAATCCTTTCACCTTACCTTTTCCATTGTCACCAAATGTGATAGAATCAAACTCCTTGTCTACCATTTGTGTTGATAGAATTGAACATACTAGACTCTCCGGTCATGTGTTGAGTGCATCTACTATCAAGCACCCAATGTCTTCCTCCGGCTTTATAATTGACCTACAAAGAATAGATCAATTGGTTTTAGGTACCAAAGCATTCTTGGGTCCTTGGAGGTTAGTGACCAACGACTTAGGCACCCAAATGGATCTCATCCGTGGGTTGCCTCTTGCTGTACCAATATACTTGGCTTTAACACCCTTCACTCCCTTGATGAGCATGTAACAAGAATCAAGGCGAATTGAAGTCGCACTAGCAAATTTGACTTGCTTGATCTTGTTGGCCATGCAATGTTTCTCATTATGCCCTACTTGTTTGCATCTTTGGCAATACCTACCATTGCTTCTCACAAAGCTAGCTTTGGGAGTCACAAAGGCGGCCTTGCCTTTCTTGGGGTTATATCCTAGTCCCTCCTTAGAGTGACTAAATCTTTGGCTACCCAAGCACTTTAGCAAGCGGGCATCCCCACCATAGGCATTGCCTAAGGCACGGGTGAACTTATTGACCTCCTCCTTGAGGTTTTTGTTTTTTACCACAAGTGAGGACTTAGAGTCATCAACTTTAGGTGAAATAGGAGTGGTGGAGCTGCAAGAAGGGTTAGTGCCAACAATAGTAGAAGAAAGAATTGACATGTCACTAAGGATATCACATGATGAATCCATGTCACATGTCTTGATGGATGCCCTCTTCTCATTTCCGGCCACTAAAGAGGAATGAGCTTTCTCAAGCTTGGAGTGAGCCACCTTGAGGTTCTCATGGGCTTCCATTAGCCTCTCATGAGACTTCAAGAGCTCATCAAAAGATTGCTCAATGGCTATCTTGCCTTTGCACAATTCTTTGCACTCCTTTCTCTTGGCCTCAATATAAGTATTGGCATCATCTAGCATGGACATAAGCTCATCACATGATAGCTCCTCCTCATCACTCTCACCATCGAATTGTACCTTGGATGGCTTGGCCATCAAGCATGTAGATGGAGTATCGAAGAGAGATAGCTTGTTGTTGAGAGCAATGCTTGCCATAGCCTTCTTCTTGATGGTCTTGCTCTTATCATCACTATCATCATCATCGGTAGAGGCATCACTATCATCCCAAGTGACACAATATGATTGCCCCTTCTTCTTCTTCTTGAGAGTCACGTTCTTGTTCTTCTTCTCTTTCTTGTCCTTCTTCTTGCTCTTCTTTTTATCATCATCACTCTCATTGTCATTGTCACTATTTAGAGGACAATCAACAATGAAGTGATCCAAGCTCTTGCACTTGAAGCATCTTCTTGGCTCTTGCTTGTTTTTGGAGATAAACTTCTTCTTGCCTTGACCATAGCCCTTTTTCTTCATGAAACGACCAAACTTGCGTACTAGAAGAGCCATGGCCTTATCATCTTCATCATCACTAGAGGTAGATTCTTCTTGATCAATCATCTTGGCCTTGCCTTTGCTCTTGGAGGGTGTAGCTTTGAGAGCCATACTCTTTTTCTTCTTCTCCTCAACCACCTCTTCATTGTTCATGTCTTGGGTGATGATCTCACTGAGGATTTGGTTGGGCTTCTTAGTGCTCAAGTCTTCTCTTGCAAGTAAGGTCTTGATAATAGCAAATCTTGCGGATAAGCACCTTAAGAACTTATGAGAGAAGTCCTTGTATTTGATGTCCTCACCCAAGCTCTTCAAGTCATTCACTATCACTTGTAGCCGGTTGAACATCTCCGGCACACTTTCATCTTCATTCATCTTAAAAGTGCCAAACTTCTCTCTCAACATGTATACCTTGGCATTCTTGACCTCTTTTGTGACCTCTTGTGTGCACTCCATCTTTCTTTTGTCAACATCGGTGGGAGCTTGAGCATTCTCATACTCAATTTTTGTCTCCGTCACCTTCCACACATTGGTATGCATGGTCATGAAATGCACTATCATCTTCCCCTTCCAATGATCATAGCTTGTGCCATCAAACTTTGGCGGCTTCCCCAACACATTGATTTGAGCCATTTTTCACCACAAGGATGTTAAGCCTCAAACAAGGTGACCTCGGCTCCGATACCACTTGTAAGGACCGTATATGCTAGAGGGGGGTGAATAGCCTATTAAAAAATTCTAGCAAAATACTAGACCACAAGTTAGTAGATAAGCAAGCGAGACAAAACGCTAGCACTAGACTATTCTATGGAAGCCACCTATCAAGATATGCTACTTACAAACATAAGCACTCAACACGCAAGAAATCAACTCTAGTGGATTGCTCGTGGTTGATAGCCACTTGTCTTGTGTTGGTGAGCGGCTCCCGGTGAGGGATTGGCGTGTGAAGCCTACCTCGCAATCCACAAAACCTCTCACAATCAATCACCTCGGTGTGGGCTTGAACAATCTCCAATCAACCTCACACCGGAATCGCCTCCAAGCCGCTAGGGACACGGCAATGCTCCAAGAGAATAAGAACTCAGCCTTGGCTTGCTCTCAAGTGCTCTAGAATACAATTCACTAAGCAATGATGCACTTGAGGATCACTCAACTCACAAAGATGATCAAAGATTAACAAGTGAGTGAGTGGGAGGCTTAGGATGCTCACAAAGAGTATGCAAATGATTCAAGTGTGCAAGAGATGTCACCAAGTGACCAGAGAAGGAGTATAAATACCCCTAAGTGCAATCCTAGCCGTTACCCATTGAAAAACAGTCGTTAACACGCTTTTCCGAGGCAGTTGGACCGACCGTCGGACTGAGTCCGTCGGACTAATCCTTCACGTCCGACGCTCGGATGGCTGCCACGTGTCAACTCTCGTTCAACCTCAGCCGCTGGATCGCAACGGCTACTTCTCGCGCTCAACTGCGGACCGTGGGACTAGGAGGCGTCAGACTAAAACTCTCGTTCCGACGCCTGTTCCCAGTACACTGCACGCGTACCGTCGGACGTTCGCGGAGGGGTCATCGGACTAACGAACTCGAGAGTCCGACGTTTCCAGAGAGGCCCAGAAACGCTAAAACTTCGTCGGACTAAGCTCCAGCGTCCGACGCTCTCAGATTGTGCCACGCGTCACACCTCACACTGTTATACCATCGGACTGTTGATCACATTGGTCGGACGCTCGTAAAACGAGCGTTCGACGCTCGCCATTGGCTGGAGCTAGGGTTAGGCGTCGGACTTTGGACAATAGTCCGACGCTACCCCTGCTAATAGTCCGACGCTCATTTCTCAGCGTTTTTCAAGTTAATTTTCCACCCCTTGTTTCTATGTGCTAACACTCAAGATCTCCAACACTTGTGCACAGTGTGTTAGCATTTTCAAAACATTTTCCAAGGGTTTCTAACTTTGATCTCTATGTTGTGTTAGTTCAATGCAAATGAAATGCAATCTAGAGCACTTAAAAGTAATCCAACACTCGTTCTCCCCTTAATAGTCGGCTATCTATCCTAAATATGATCACACCCTCTACGTGTCTTGATCACTTAAAGAAAAGCCTATTTGAGGTTATACCTTTGCCTTCATGCCTTTTCTTAACACTTGATCACCTCACTTCTTGTTCACTTGATCCATGGTAGAGCCATCTTGATCAACATAGTCTCCTAGGCTCCACACTCTATGGTTTGACCAACCTAAACCTTGCCATCACTTAGCAACTTAGGTTAGTCCTTAGGATGTCATTAATTATCAAAACCAAACTAGGGCTTTCAATTCCTCTCTCTCACCATCGCGGATGCAACTGCACTTATTGAGAAGATGGTGGCCAATCAGAGTTGGGGAGAAAGAAGAAAAACACAAAAAGGCTCGCATACTGTGAAGGAGACGGACTTGCCGCAAAATTAGGCTCGCTGATGCAAAAGCTGGACGATCGTGCTACCAACCCTACCATGAGTACCGTCCAGGCCATGGACTCACACATGACGTGTGAAGTCTGTGGAAACGTTGGGCACTCAGGGAATAACTGTCCCGAAACCCAAGAAGAAGCTTCATATGTCAATAATAGGTTTCGCCAACCACAGCAAGATAATAACGGGTGGAACAACCAACACCGCCCACAAGGTAATAATTTCAATTTAAATTTCAATTCAAACCAACCTTCCTTAAAAGATCTCGTTCTAGGACAAGCTAAAATCAATGAGAATTTGACCAAAAAGCTATCGTTCAATGATAAAATGTTTGAAAATATAAATGCCAAGCTTGAAACTTTGTCTTCTTCTATTCAAAATCAAGCAAGTTTTAACAAAATGATAGAAATACAAATGGCACAAATAGCTGCTTCTATTCCTGTCAACAATACGGGAAAAATCCCGGGGCAACCCGAGACTTCTCCCGAGTTTGTTTATGCAGCTACAGATCAATAAAGGAACGAAAGTCTGGCCAACAGACTATAAACGTTGAGCCCTTACCGAAGGTCATCGGTGGTTATCAAAATAAAAATAATATATATATATATACCTACAAACATATATATATGCATAGTAATTGTCTGAAGGGGCCCACACCAACATTCAAGCTTGGGGGTGGTGCCCCCAATCAGGTATTGTACCTTATCCTTTTGAAAAAATAATAATAAATAAATATTTATATACACATTTATATAATAAATATATATTTCATAAAATTATTTTCTTGCATTAAACGAAATTATTCCTTCTTCCTAGATTTATAAAATTTTATTCCAAAATAAATTCTTCTCCAAAAAAATTCAATAAAAATAATTTTCTGAAAGAATAAATTTTGTTGAAACTAAATATCTTGTGGAAAATAAAAAAACTGGAGCAAAATTTCGAATGGGAGTCATTCGTTACCGGCTGCATACTGGAGATAGCCGTTAGAGGGAACTGCAAAAAGGCTGGACCAAACCGGCCTTTTCAAGGGATCAGCCGGTCCCAGGGTCGACCGTCCCCTGCCCAACGGCTCTGTGGCGCAGCCTTTTGCCAACGGCTACTAGCCGTTGCATACCACACTCCTTCGCCTACGATCAAGCCTATAAATACCAGAGCATTCGGGTGGAGCTCCTCACCCCTCTAATTCTCACATTTTTCACTCCCTCCATCACTCTCTTGCTCCACCATTCTCCAAGCATTTTTCTACAAAGTTCAAGTGCAAGGAAATCCTGCAAAGTTCTTCCACTCCCATCACAAGTCAAGTTCTTGTGCCAAGCTCACCATGAGTAGGATTGGAGGTCAGATTTCCGGCATGTTCCCTAGAAGGTGCAGCATCTTTCTCAATTGGGATGCGATGGGCGCAGAGAGTAGAACTAATTCCCTTAAGATCTTGAAGAGAGTATCCTAAGACAGAGCAGTGTTTTCTAGAATGGTGATGATTTTGGAGGTTTCCTCCTCAGAAAGTTGGTCACTAATGATTATGGGGGTCTCCCTATCACCATTAAGAAAGGCATACTTAAGTCTAGAAGGAAGGGGTTTAAGTTCTATAGAGGGTTTAGATGGGTTCAGATTTATCCAAATCTAAAGGTTCTTCTAATTTGGCTTCTTCTTGGATAAAATCCTTAGCATCTTCTTCTAGATCAGGATGAGAAGGCTCTAGAAGTGATGCAGCCATCACTTCCTCTATCGGGTCAGTTTTGGGGTGCAATTCTACTTTAGAGTTGGCAGAATTTGCTAATGGAATTGAAATACAAAGGTTCTTCCCGAGATGACCTTCAAGGTTTCCCCCATGGAATCCATCAAGGAATCTCATGAGCGGGTGTCCAATTAACAAGTCAAATTCCTCTATATCGAAAATAAAGAAGTGCAGGAGGATATGGACCTTGTTAATTGTGACAGAAATGGTCTGTGCAATCCCGCAGCTTTCGACCGATTTCCCAGAAGGCAATTTAAGAAATTTGTTGGTCGGGGCTAGAGGTTCCTCTCGTAGGAGTGCTTTGCTAATGACATAGACATAATGCTTACTCCTACGGCGGGGTCATAAAGAGAGTCTATGGTAGTCCAATTTATGACGCAAGGAATGGTTATGAAGCAAGATAGGGTCTTAATAACCTCAGATGAGGCTTCGGCCTCCTTCAGCCATTCGTCACTCATAATGGACGCGAGCTCTTGAGCAGTCTCCTTAAGATAGCGAGTCTCAAGGTGATGTGGGATGTGATCATTTGGAGCTCTACGAGTTGTAGACTTCTTTTGCATAGGTTGATTCGAGGCATTTCCAAAATCGGAGAAGAGATCGGCCTCGATATCAAGAGGAAACTCCAGAGGTTTAACATCCTCTGGAGGAATTGGTGGTTTTGGTTCAGGTTTGACAGCTTGTGATGTAAGTGGTGAGGTTTCGGCTATCGTAGGTTCATCCTTCGGGGCTTGATCTTCCTCGGGGGCTTCATCATAGATATTAGTGTAGAGGGTGTTCTTGAGAATTTTCGTAAGAACTTCCTTACCCTCACTAATAGGGAGATGCAAGAATGCTCCCTTGGAGGCTAAATCAAGAAATTGTGCGGAATTTTAGCTAAGACCAAGATAGAAATGTTGTAAGAGGGCTGGCTCGGTTATAACTAAATCAGGGCCGGCAGATGCTAAGTCTGTGAAACGGGCCCATGCCGTACCTAGAGGCTCCTTATCCTTTTGTCTAAAGGTTAGGATCTCTACACGAAGACGAGCAACTCGGGGAATGGAGAAGAAGGTGATATAGAACTTTGTTTGCAGCTTCTCCCATTCTCCATTTACACTACCTACGTGACGAGTATACCATCATTTGGCTATTTCCGTCAAAGAGAACGGAAATAACTTCCACTTAAGGGTATCTCGTTTCATCCCGTGGATATGTATGCAAGAGAATAATTGCTCGAAATCCCTTAGGTGTGTATAGGGGTTCTCATCTTCATCCCCAGAAAAAGGTTTCTCCTGAACCATCGCTATGAGACTCGGGCGTAGCTCATAACGAACGGCCAAAACGGCCTGTGACGAACTAGGCGGCTCCATACTAGCGCCCGATGGAGCAGCATACTCGAAGATAGGTGTTTGATCCATGTGTGTGTGGAAAAGATAGTTTTGATCAAACAAGGTGTTGGCGGTCCTTAGAGCCTATTTCTTACCGCCAATATGTTACTAAAATAAATAGTAGGTAGGGCTTTAAACTAACATTTTCACAAGTTTTGGTGAGTACTTGACTTACAGGTGTGAGATGTGGAAATGCACAAAAACCATAAAGAAAGCGCACATCCAGGAAACGTATTCAGAGAAGGCGCAATCCAAGAAAATAAGAAAGCCCACCTCAAACACTAAACTGGATCCATCCGTAACCGCGGGGGAGGCCCAGGCCCAGGGAGCAACCGACCACCCGAAGGCGGTGGCCAGATGGCGCTCCACAGGGACCGCCCACCCCCGGGGACGGCCGCCCCCCTGGTGGGGCCTCCCGGGCCCATCCTCCTCAAGCGGTGCTCATGGTGGTTTGGCAAAGGCGGTTTCACCTCCTTCCATACTTAGAACGCCCAAACCACCCTAGTTGGACTATAAAAGAGAGGGAGAGCTCCCCTCCAACACACACCATCATTTGGAGCCATTTACCTCACCTCTCACTTGTATTCTTTAGATTAGTTTTAGTATTAGAGCAAGGCAAGAGCTAGAAAGAAGAGTTTGTATCCTTGGGAGAAGAAGGAACACCTCGGTATGAATACAATGTAGTTCTCTTCCAAGTTCAAGTTCTTATCTTATTTATATAGCAATGCAAATGAACTAGAGTATAGTCTTGGACATGTTATGATCATGATATATGAACTAGCTATAGTTTATGTGTTATGTTCTCGATATGTTCATCGTTGTTCTTCATCGTTCATCGACTTAGTATGAATAGAGGAAGAACTAGGGATGAGGTGACGGTTCGTCGTGCCTTCTCGGTTGCTCTTAGCCTAGCCTGTCACTCCGAATGGGTGGGGTCCTAGCGGGCTAGGAGTTGTTTCCAAGTACGCGAGCATGGTGCTCGGGTATGCGGAGATCGGCGAATATTCCGGTATCCCACGGGCAGAGGGGTAGGTGGGCAGGTGGTGACAGCCCTATCCATCCCTAGCACTCCCCCACGTTCGGATATTGGGTAGGAGTTCGTAAAGTCTCTATCGGCTAGCATACCAACTGCGGGGATCTCCCTGTCATCCTAGACCTAGTCACTGATACTAGACATGCTAGTTAGATGTTTACTAACAGTTCTTTGCAAAGTTATATATGACCAATGCCTGCTCAATTAGATATATTCTTTTATTCTTTATTTCTGTTTTATCCTTGAGGTCGGCTCAGATGTGTGTCCACTATCTTTGAACTACGATTTACCCCTGCCTATGCTATGTCTACATATGCATTCAATAAGTGATCATGTTTATGCCAAAGCTAGATGCATTCGTCCTGCCCTCCTACGGGAAATTATAAATATGACACCCTTGAATACTCACGGTTTGAAATGCTACAATGATAGTTCCATGCGCTTGTGGATTTATCTATACTGAGCTATCATGATTGGCATACCTAAGTACCATTACTTAAGGATTGTAATTCTTGTGCACCCCACGGCGCCGTGTCACAGTTTTGCATATTGTAAGTAATGACGGTTAGGAAGGCCAATCCGACACTTCTAACTGCTATTATCAGACTGCATTACCTAGGCCAGCACCATTAAGGGCCAAGAGTTACCTTTCTGAAGTAATGGTGGTTGGGAATGTCAACTTACGTTTCTAGTATTATTATTAAGGATGGACTTATAGTCTATCTTTAGTAGTGATGCTAAGAAACGCCAACACAAGGATAACTAAGACGACTCGACTCTAGTTAAGACAGCTACCGTTCCCTGGCAATGGCGCCAGAAAGCTTGTTGACACCAGAAGTGGCAAACGGATATACCGCAAGCGTACGACAGTCAATGTAGCTTTCACCGGGAGTATTCCAGGTATCAGTATTTTCCACGGGGAACGTGAAGTGTACTAACTAGATTCAAGGCTGTCAATAGGAATCAAAGGGGTTGGTGATCAAGGATAAAAGCTTGTAGGTAGAGAGGCTCCTATGCAGCAAAAGATATCTGGTCTCGGCTTCCTAAGTATAAAGAGCGTAGTCAGCTCCTCCCTTCACAAGAGGCGACAGGCGAAACAGTAGGAGACAAAACTCCTACCCGAGGCGGTTGTACTATTGTCTTGATGCCTTGCCGTTTTAATAACTTGTCTTACACACGTGGTGGATTACGAGGACCAGACAAGGCTGCCACCACTTGCTGGCTACCACAAACAATCCGTGCGACAAGCGGTCCACACTAATAAGATATAGCCTAGACACCACGTCTACACTATACTTACTACTCTAATCTTAGCTAGAGACTAGAGCACTCCACAAAGTAAAGCAATGTGCAGGTGAAGACAGTATATACTTAAAGTACTAGAACCAGAATATTTAATGCTGGAAGAACTCGGATGGAAAACTTACTAGAAGCTTGAATCCGCTGAGGTACACCTTGAAGAAGACTCCCAACGGGCCCGGGGCTTTCTCCAGAGACTTCCCTCACTCTCTTCCCTCTTTACACTAACACTAATCTATATTGTACACTTGATACTTGATCCTTTATTGTTCTAAAGTGATGAACTAGGGGGGTATTTATAGGGGGATGAAGGGCAGCGCCACGTCAGCGATCCGCGTACTTCTCCACCTCCACCCTTGGATCCACCATCCTTGAAACCGCCTTGGATGGAGCATGACTCCAAGTATTGCATTCACCCAGGGTCAGCCAAGATGTACCACGATCTGAGGAAGCACTTCTGGTGGGAGAATATGAAGGCAGACATTGCAGGGCATGTAGCTCGATGTGATACATGCAGTAGAATCAAAGCCGAGCATCAGAGACTAGCAGGGTTGTTACAACCAGTCGAGATACCAAAATGGAAGTGGGAATGTATCTCCATGGATTTCATAGTCGGGTCACCCCACACCCCAAAACACCATAATTCCATTTGGGTAATTGTTGACCGTCTAACCAAAGTCGCACATTTCATCCCTGTTCACACAGGGTACGGAGTTGAGAAACTAGCAGACCTATACATGGCCAATATTCTGAAGCTACATGGGGCACCCTTGAGTATTATATCTGACTGAGGCCTCACAATTCATATCCCAGTTCTGGAAATCCTTGCACAAGTCCATCGGGACCAAGCTCGATTACAGCACAGCATACCACCCACAGACAGATGGACAAACAGAAAGAGTGAACCAGATCCTTGAGGACATGTTACGTGCTTGCGTATTGAGGTACAAGGAAGGTTGGGAGAGCTGTCTACCCCACGCCGAGTTCTCATACAACAACAGCTATCAGGCAAGCATTAAGATGTCTTCGTTTGAAGCGTTGTACGGAGGACCTTGCAGAACCCCGCTAATGTGGCCAGAACCAGGTGAAAGGTCATTCTTTGGCCCCGCACAAATAGTGGAAGTAGAAGAGGGTGTTGCACAAGTCAGGGAAAATTAGCGAATCGCCCAGAGCAGACAGAAAAGCTATGCGGACAAAAGACGGAGGGAACTTGAGTTTAAAGTTGGAGATTATGTCTACCTCAAGGTATCCCCGCTCCGCGGTACTGTCAGGTTCCATGTGAAAGGAAAGTTGGCTCCGAGATATGTTGGGCCGTACAAGATCTGCAAAAGGATTGGAAAGCTTGCCTACAAGCTAGAATTAACAGAAGAGTTATCAGGGGTACACCCCGTGTTCCATGTCTCGCAACTGTAGAAGTGCTTGAGATTGCTCGAGGAACAGGTTCCTACGGATGCACTGGATTTACAGAACACACTCGAATACAAAGAACATCCAGTCAAGATATTCGCACGGGATACAAAAGAGACTCGAAGCAAGACCATTCCAATGTGCAAGGTACAGTGGAGCAATCACACAGAACGAGAGGCAACTTGGAAAAAGAATCTGACCTACGGATCATGTTTCCCTATCTCTTCGAAGGGTACGTTATCTCTGAATCTCGAGGTCGAGATCCTAATGAGGGGGAGGACTGTAACAACCCCAAAAATCTACACAACTCAAAAATACCAACCAAATAAATTTTTTCCTTTTTACTCCTCCAAATCATTCTATGTGCATGCATGTTGATTTAATTTTCCAAATAGTGTGTGTGTTAAAGCCACTTGCACCCTAATAATTATCTAAATTAAGTTAACCATCTATGCAGCATGTTGGGAATTTATTTGCAAGATTATTGCTTGGTTAAGTATTGGTATTAAATAGGAAAGTGCAAAAACCAGAAAAGAAAAGGAAAAAGAAGAAGAGAGAAAGGAGGAGAGTAGAGGTAGCCCAATCAGCTAACCTGCCGGCCCAGCCCAACCGGTTACCCCTTTTCCTTTTCCCCCGCGCGCAAGCCGCAGCCAGCAGGCCCAAGACGCAGCCCAACCCCGTGCGCACGCGCAATGCGACCTCACGCACGCGCCGTCGCTGTCGCTGACAGCTTGGCCCCAGCATGTCAGCCACACCTTCCCTTTCCCTGTTCTTCATCTCCACGAAGACGACGGCCGGCAGGGTCCCGCGAATTGCATGACCGTGACCCTGCCTGTCCCCTTGACCTGTCCCCCGCTTGTCCCCCGTCGCCTAAACGACAAGGAAGCCCCGCAACCGCCCCGGAACCCTAGCCTAGCGCTTACCACAGCCCTTGGATATCCCACGGTGGATCCCGACCAATCGCCATGGATCGAGCCGTGCACGGCTATAAAATTGGGGCACCTCCTGGTACCCTAGCTCCACCCCATTCGCCGCCGCCGCTGGTGGCACCACACCACACCACAGCGCGAGACCGAGAGCGAGGGAGAAGAGGAAGGAGGGAGGCAAGGAGGAGCCGCCGGAGCGCAGCTGCTACGAAGCACGCCGGAACCGGAGACGGAGACGGAGCCGGTGCCACCGTCGCGGATCGGCACGGCACTACGAACCCTCGGCACGGCCACGACTCTCCACTGCTATGCTATCCTTTCCTCCCTGAACCCCACGGTGAGCTCCCAGTTTCCCCTCTCGGCCCCCGCCATGAACGCCGTCTCGTTCCGAACCTCGGAGCGCGGCTGGTAGAGCCATCACCAGCTCAGGAGAACACTTGCACAACACACACACGACTAGCCCGAGCCACTGGACCGCGAGCCCCTGTAAGCCGAGAACACAGCACGGCGTGTTCTCGGAGAACGCGCTCACCACCGACCCGTTCCGCCACGGCTCCGCGTGTTCCGAACATCTCCGGCCACCTTGCGCAGCAGGGAGGGCCGTCGAGAAATTGCCATAACTCCGTAGGACTATCTGTGAAGACGTGGTAAGCTCTAGAGCTCTGCACAACCCGAACGCGCTTCGCCCGAGAGCTCACCGGAGCTCTGTCGCGGGCACCGCCGCGGCACGAACTTCGCTATAACTGTAGGTTGCAACCATGGAATCCAACGAAGTCCCACCACTGGACCTTGCCCGAACACGCGAACAGAAGATCCCTGGATATCTCGACTTGGACTCGCCGTCGCGGGGGCCGGATGCGTCGCGCCGCCATCGCAACCACGTCTCCGATGGATTCGTCCACCAAAAGCACAGTCTGACCACCTAATGAGCTTCTCGCGACCTGATTTGGCTTAAGACACGGGAAAATAGGAACCGAGGCCACCGCACACATCCTGGCCGCGAGCTCGTGTCATCACCGGAGCGCCACCGCATAACCCTGCCGTAAGGAGGACACCACCGCGAATATCGGTCGCCGTCAAGGGGTCGTAGGATCTTCTGGCAAGGCCAATCGAAGATAATCGCAACCAATTGCACGAAGTCACGACCGCTACCTCCTCGCCGGAATCCACCGCCGCCAGCTCCAAGCCGCCGCCGTGCAAGCCACGCGGACCACCTCCGCCGGAGCACTACCGGCCAAATTGGGTCCCTTAGCAACAAATATTGGAGCTCGGAAAGGAAAAACTTCCTCGCTGTGGACCGCATCGCAACCCACTGGAGCTGTAGCCCTGCAGCAGCTCGCCGTCAGCCGCCATGGCACACCGAGTGGTCGGCCAAGGACACAAACCACTCCCTTTTAACTGAAGACCGTCCCGCGAACCCTCCGGCGAGCTGTAGAAGCCCTACCCGATCGCAACATGGGAACTAGCGCCACCGCCGAGCTCGACCGCCGCCGGCGACCCTATGGGAACTCACGTCGAACACTTGGTGAGCGCTGACATGGGCACAGGCGTCAGCTAGGTGCACAACTCACCCGCAACGCCACCTCCACAGACCCTGTCCACCGTAAGACGAAGAGAGAAGAGGGAGGGATGGACGCGGTCCACGTGCACCCGTGAGAACGGTGCACTGGACACCAAGCCGCGGGTCCACCGTGGACCGGGTGCTGTGCGCCGAGCCACACCGCGGGCCAGGCGCGCCGCGTGGCACGCCCACGTGCTAACGCGTGTCCGGGCAGGTGACGTCATGATGACGTCACCGTGACGTCACCCGACCCCACCTATCGGTAAAACGTTGACTCGGTCAACGCTGACATCAGCAGTGACGTCATGCTGACGTCAGCAGAGCCGTTGCCAACTGGACCGTTGACCAGGTCAACGAGAACAGTAAGCCGACCAATCCCACGCTGCCACGTGTCACTCCCTGATTAAATGGCCTTTTCCCATTTTCAGAAAATAGGATAAACTTCGGAAATTCATAACTTATTCATACGATGTCCAAAAATTGCGCACCATATATCAAAATTCTCAGAAAAATGAGCTCTACAACCTGAACCTATATTTGAGTGCATTTGAATCTTTATTTTTATTGGATTTTTCTGAATGATCTATAGCAGTCGCTAACGCGACTATTTCGATTCGTTTTCAGAGCCAGAGGAGAATCTGACTGAGGAGGACGACCACGAGTACCTTCAGGAGCTAGGAGATGACTACGAAGGTGCCACGTCCCACCATTTTCAGTAGCTCCTATTACGCATTGCAAATATCGTATCTGCTATTGCTTTAAGATCACATGCTATTACTGCCTAGGGTGCATGTTAGATTTATTGATTACCTTTACCTTGTTAAAACTCTCACCCTGTTGTTCGCTGTTAGGATAGATGCTCGCTGTTATATAATTGCTCTACCACTACTTCGCTATTTATTATGATATGCTATGTGGTGGAATTGGAAACGGTTTATATAAACCTGAGCTTAACCACTGGGAGAGCGTGCTGTGTGCGTCTTGGGTGCGTGGTGAGGGTCGAGTCGACCAAGTAGGCTATGTACAACGAGCTGAGAAAGCAAGTCTTGCCTGGGTGCAACCTGGGCATTCCCACGAGAGATACCTCTGGCGGGTAGTAGTGTATAAGGTGATTCCGGGATGGATGACCTGTGTGGTTTGAAGCCCCACGAGTGGAGGTGCTGTGATGGCACGGGGAGAGTATCCCCTGAGATGGAGAAAGCCTGCTTGGTCTATTTTTAGTCAACACTTCCGGTGACCAGGAACTTTAGGAATCCTTTGCTACTCACTCATCTTCGATGGGCGGGAAACGGCTGGACTACTTGGTAGGGCGGTGCCACTACTGCTAGGTTGAGAGGTGATAAGGGTGGACGGTAACGGTCGATGGGTTCCCGTGCCGTTCTAGATGCGCAGTACCACTAAGTGGGCCCGATACTGCATTTCTCAGTCTCAGCGTGAT
This sequence comes from Eremochloa ophiuroides, assembly GCA_038502445.1. Taxonomy (NCBI): domain Eukaryota; kingdom Viridiplantae; phylum Streptophyta; class Magnoliopsida; order Poales; family Poaceae; genus Eremochloa; species Eremochloa ophiuroides. Next base: position 106,152,005 of record JAHLJS010000002.1, on the reverse strand, counting down.
GGTGTTGGATCCGGAATGTACCAGGGCTGAGTGGTAGGGTGGCATCGACCTAGGCAAGCAAGCACCCGGAATTCTGCCTAGGCGTTTGCGCAACACCTATGATGGCTAATCTTGTGAGTGGTAGAACCTCTGCAGAGTGTATGGTTGATCGATCGATACATAAGCCGACTCGTCAGCTATGGACCTTTCCTGAGTCCTGTTGCACTTCTTAGGGAGCGGTATATTCTTTTCTCCCTCTGGATGATGTTTTCTGGCAGTGTGCCCGACGTGGCAGTGTGCCGCTGAGACAGGCCCGAGAGGGAGTTGGGCCTGTCGAATGAGTGCGAGGTGTGTGTGAGAGGTGGAGTATGGGATGGGAATGCAATGAATTTGGGAAATGGGTGGAGTTAATGAGATAAAACTTGACTATAAAATAATGATTACGTTTTCATAGGAAACCCCAGCCTATAGGTCTGTTTGATCAGCCTTGCATCCACTTTCCACAAAGCAATTGCTATCATAGGTGGGCTCCGTGGCCAGTACAAATCATACTGATAAATTTGCTGTCAGGTGACGAGAAAGAGTACGACTTCGATGGAGACGACTGGGAAGAGTAGGGTCGCGTGCTACACTCAAGTTGGCTGTGAAGGATGAATCGCTTCCGCATCTTATCAGCTTCTCTAAATTGTTGAACCGCCAGTGTGGCGATGTAATAATTTATGTAAGGCTCTGTTATGAACTCATTGTATGGATCCTGGAATCAACTGAGATATGGGTAATTTTATGGATTGTTCGATACAATCTATTTAATTACAATGCGTGCCTGTGGATTTCCCTTCGTGGAAATCGAGGTCGTTTCATCGGCTCCGAAGCGAGACCCCCGAAGGTTCCCCACCAGTGCCGATGGAGTCGCACAGCGCGCGCGCTGCCTTCTGCAGCTCCAGGTGATCGGCCGCCTCGCCGTCATAAGCCGCCTTCAGAGCTGCGGGAGCAAAATAGGGAGGTAAATAGAGACGCAACAGGCAACCAAGACGAACAGAATGAAAAGCAAGACACTGCACATACCGCCAGCCTCCTCCCGAGCCCTCTGTGTATCCTCCCGGGCCAAGTCCGCCGCGCGGACCGCCTAACACAATGCTGCCTGAGTTTCACTCAGGTCGAGAGCCAAGGCTTCAGCGGTAGAAGTCTTCTTGGCGGCAAGCTGTCGGGCGGCATCGCGTTCCCTCGTCGCCTCGCCTAGGGCGCCCTCCAGCTCCTGCACCTGTGTCGCTGAGGCAGCAGCTCGGCCCTTCGCCTCTTCGACCTCCTCCTTCAAGATAGTGTTGTCGACACTCACTTCGGCGAACTTGGAGGTCAAGGCGGCGAGCTCTCTCTGGGCACGGGCAAGGGCTTTCCCCTTGAGGTCAAGCTGCTTCCAGAGCCCGAGCCCGCCGCGGAGGAAGCGGGACTTGTCTCGGGAGGTGTGCATAAGGTCCTAGAAAGGAGAGAGGAGCGGAGACGATTAAAACGACACTCATACATAGGTAAAGTTACGAAATACGGAGGCTCACCTGAAGCTGGGCCGGGAGCTCCGTCTCGAGGACGTCGGCGATCGCACGGAGACCCGTCGCTGAACTGAGCCCGATCTCTTGAACGGCGTCCCATTTGGTAGCCTCAAAGTCATCCATGAGCGAGAAGACGGGTGGCACTTGAGGATCCGCTCGGTCCGCCCACTCGATCCGGGAGGCGGTCAAGTCCCGAGGCAGGGGCTGCCTCAATGCCAATGCCCAGGGGCCCTCCTCACGAGTGGGAGGAGCTCCCGCGTCCACATCCACGATCGTCAAACCCACGGCGGTAGGCTCCGTGGGGGCAGCATCAGCTGACGCCCCCGAGGCGTCTCCAGAGCTGACGACCGAAGCCTCGAGAGTACAAGTGGAACTTGTTAGTAGTAAAGGCATATGTGCTAGAATATGATTGTTAATCCTCTTTTTAATCTAAGTTGGTGGTATAAAATTTATCCATAAGGACCACCAACAGGCCTTGACGACGCCGTCCCTCGGCGGGGGCACCCCGGTTTGGACGGACCCCGGTTCAAGGTCCGCCGTCCGAGCACCACCAACCTTCGGCGCAGGCGGTGTCTTCTCTCCACTCTCCCCCACCTTCGGCCGTCGCGCTGATCAACGACGCGTCGGAGGGGAGGGTGCGCGGAAACAAGAACCCCCCGGTCCCGCCGACAACAGCCAGGCTTGGCTCGGGCGCCGGGTCCGAGCCCGTTCCTGGCCTCTCCAGCGGGCCCTCGCGGCCGATGGAAGGCGGTGTTATGGCTCCAATAGTCTCGTCGCCAGAGACCGCGCCTTTAGACGCGGTCTTCGGCAGTTCTGCCTGGGGGCTCGGGTCACGAGCCCCGGCACTTCCGCCGGCGGACGCTGACATCGGAGCCTTCCCAGGCTCGTCGACGCCCACCGCGGGCTTTGTGGCCACGAAGGGCTGGTCCAACTCCATCAAATCTTCATCATAAAAATCTTCTTCTTCGTCGTCCTCCTCGTCATCCTCGCCGGTGAGGATGTCCTCCTCCGGCGCCCCCACCTCCCTACGGCGACGACTGGCGCTGGGAGGATTCCTCCGTCTTCCGAGCTCTCTTCTGCCTCAGCGCGGTCTTCTGGTCCTTCTTCGCCTTCGCCGCCTCGTCCCGAAGGCGGTTCTGGGTCCGCCGAGCCTTGTCCTCCGGGATAGGCGGAAGGGAAAGTTTCCCGGTCCTTGAAAGACCCTGCGACAAACAAAGAAGGAAATCATGAAGAAGACGGAGGAACCGCAAACTCAATAAGAGCAAATGACGCTCACCAGCGCAATGAAGCCAGTGCGAGGGCGCACGGGCACCCGGTTGATCTCGTCCCAGGTAGGATGACCACCCACCATATACTTAACGTGACGCATGATCTCCTGTTTTCCAATATTCTGGGGCAGCATCGCCGTGCCCTCCCGCGACGTCCCGATCAGCATCTGGTTCAGTGCCAGCCTGCGCTCCATCAGAGGCAGCACCGTCCGTGCATGGAACTGCGCCACCACAACGGCTCCCGTAAGACCCCGATCGTGCAACACCTGGACCGCGTCGAAGTAGACATTCAGATGCTTGTCCTCCTTAGCCGGGCACCCCCACTCCCACTGTGGAAGGGGAGCGGTGAACGCCCTTCCCGTATACTTGGGAAAGGCGTCCTCGTCATTACGGAGGTAGAACCAGCCGTGGTGCCAGCCCTTGTTGGAGGAGGGGTCCTTGCAGGGGATGTATGAGCCGGAGCAGATCATGAAGCAGCAGCCCCCCGCACGCGGGATCTCCCGCGGCTACTTCACACCAGCCGCCTTGGTGTACCAGTCGACGCGGGAGATGCGACGCCACAGGTACCAGTGCGGGGGTACCCCGAAGTAACCCTAGCACAGGGCGGCGTAAATCGACACATGCGTGAAGGAGTTCGGGGTGAGGTTGTGGAGCCCCAGCCCGTTGTTGAAGAGGAGCGCCCTGGCAGAAGCGGCTTGGCGGCGACCCGAGCCCGCGCTCGTGGTAGGCGATGAAGCTCACCACGTACCCCTCGTCGGGGTTCGGCTCGTCATGGTCGCTTGACGGCATGACCCACTCCGGACGCTCCGCGTCAGTGCGGGGGTGTAGGAGCCCCAGCTACACGAGCCACTCCAGGTCCGCCTCCGTCACGGCGCTCCGCGGCCACGGCTTCAACCTGAGAATGCCGGCGGCGGCGGCAGCGGCATCGGTGGGAACGGGGGAGGAAGCCATGGCGAACCAAAGAAGAAGAGCTGTGGAAAGACAGCGATGGCGGCCACGGCGGCGCTTCTCACTCAAGCAAACAGCGAAGGCGAGAAGATGGACTGACGGAAGTAAGAAGGCGAACGGCTGCGCAAGCAAATGGCTAGGGAAGAAAGAAAAAACCACGATATTTTCTTATATACCCAGGCGGCGAATCGTGTGAGATGCGAGAATCTGCCACATTAACTGCAGCGGGGCCCACCACGATCCCAGCATCGCCGCTGGCCTCGCGCACGCAACTGCCTCGACTGCCCCGAACCTGTCGCGTCTGTCAGGCTTCGTGCCTCAAAAGGTGAGCCAAATCATTACGCCCGTTCATCTCGATCACGCTGATACATTCTCCTTCTCGACGAAGGAACCTCGGGCTCGGTACACCCGTTACGTTCCCAGGGGATCGAAGGCTGGCCCACAGTGGCTCGAACAGTCGCTCCAGGGAAACCGAGTTAGGGATAGCAAGTGGATAGGTCACGAAAATGGCCAGTATCCCGACGCCCGAGCGTCGCAAGGGACATCCCGTGCTGTGTGCAAGTCCTAGTAGCGAGTCGATTACGTGGAATCCCTCCGTGGGAGGCATTAGGCCCTCGGGACCCATCGAAGGGACCCGACATCCACTAATTGATCCTCAGGAAACGTTTGAAGTGTGCTCGGGCCACTAGCCGACCCCCAACGAACAGGGCACGGACCTCCACTTGGACCAACCCGTTTGTAGCTCACCGGAAATGCCGACTCGCGCCCCAACGGGGAAGTCGAGCAAGACCAAACCTTCCTCTTCCTGAAAAAAGAGCGTGAGGGTCGAACTAAAAAGACAGGGAAGAATCTGATCGATCTCCGATACAAAAAAGGAGGCTCGGGAACATACTCTGCACCTTGGAAACACCACCGAACGACCTCCCTTAGACGATGGGAGGCTCAGGGGCTCCGCTTCCACGGGATCAACTCCCCTAAATAAATCAAAGAACACCCGAGGACTCGTAATCATGATTTTAAACCTTTGGAGGGAGGATATAACATCCCTCCAAAGCCTTGGGGGCTACACCCAGCGGGTGCGCTCGCGCTCACCGGAAAAACAACCTACACTTCATCTCCTCGACAGAAAGAGCCAGCTTGAACCTGTGGAGGAGTGCCTTCACTCCGCCACAGGCTCGGGGGCTACTGTCGGGTACCGAAGTATGGGGTACACAACTTCGATGCAAAAACACATATTCCCAACACGGCCCAGCCCAGGCAAAGCCTGTGGAAGCCCGCAAAGGCCGCGCTTACAGAGGCCCATGACGACGCTGCATCAACGACAGCCTACCCTCGGGAAAGTGGCACCCTCGGGTGCCCAATTTCCGATTCGCCCGAGCCTCCCCGAGAGAGCTCGGGAAAGCGGCATCCACAGGTGCCAATTTTCCGATTCACCCGAGCCTCCCCGAGAGAGCTCAGGAAAGCGGCACCCTCGGGCGCTGATTCTCCGATTCGCCCGAGCCTCCCCCGAGAGAGCTCGAGAAAGTGGCACCCTCGGACGCCGATTCTCCGATTCGCCCGAAGCTTCCCCATTCCCCTCGGGCGCAACCTTTCTGAAGCATCCACTGCACAATAGATGTCAGCAGAGCAATCTTGGACCACAAGGGGCCTCTCTAACCACTTTACAAGCACTAGTCCCGTCAGGCGAAATTCTCGACGTGACTGTGCTTCGCACGCGCACGACGGTGAAAGGTCCTAGTATGGCTAGAGGGGGGTGAATAGCCTAATAAAATTTCTACAAAGTACTTAGGCCAAGAGGTTAGTGACAAATATGGCTAAATGTGCAATGCTAGAGCGACTACTAACCTAAGCAAGCAGTTCTAAGCCACACAAGCAAGCTAGCAAAAGTTAAAGACTACACAACTACTCAAGACAAGAAAACAAGCTACTTTGCACAAGAATAAGAAGGAATGATCTTCGATTAAACCATTGCCTTGTGAAGAAGCCAATCACCGGGACAATCAATAAGTCACTCACTCGAAGGTGAGAAAATCAATAGAGACACCAAGATTTATCCCCAAGGTTCACGTGCTTGCCGGCACGCTACGTCCTAGTTGTGTCGACTTCAACCGGTGGTTCGGTGGCTAATCGGTATCACACACCGAGCCTACACTAGGCGCCACAAGAACCTACCACGGAGGAAGTAACTCAAAGACACGAGCAATCCACTAGAGTTACCTTTGAGCACTCCGCTCGGGGAAGGCACAAGAACCCCTCACAATTGCCGGGTGTGGGCAAGCACAATCACCAAGCTTCTCCACACCTTCTTCTCCTTCAAGCCGTCTAGGGACACAGGCAATGTCCCAAGAGAATAAGAACTGAACCAAGGCTTGCTCTCAAGTGCTCTAGAATGCAAATCACAAGCAATGATGCACTTGAGGTTCACTCAATCTCACTAAGGATGATCAAGATGATGAACTAGTGAGAGAGTGTGGGAGGCTAAAATGCAACAATGTGTATGACATTGATCCAAGTGTACAAGTGTGTCACCAAGTGACCAGAGAGGGAGTATAAATACCCCCAAGTGCAAATCTAGCCGTTACCCCTACTTCAAAACAGCTATTAACCACAGTTTTTCGGGGCGTCGGACCGACCGTCGGACCAAGCGTTAGCGTCCGACGCTCTGGATCTCACCACGTGTCAGCTTGATTCAACCACAGCCGCTGGCATCGCAATGGCTACTTCTCGCGCTCAACTGCGGACCGTCGGACTGGAGGCACCGGACTAAATGCTCCGTCCGACGCCCTGTTCCCAGTACACTGCGAGCGTACCGTCGGACTCTTCAACGGACACCGTCGAACCAACGAAACTGTACAGTCCGACGCTTACAGAGAGGTTTGAAACCGAGAAAACTGCGTTGGACGGAGTCCAACGCTCAGCGTCGGACTAAGCTTCAGCGTCGGACGCTCTCAGATTGCGCCACGCGTCACACCTCGCTGCTCGGCACCGTCAGACTAGAGTGGGCAATGGTCTGACGCTCGTAAAACGAGCGTCCGACGCTCGCCATTGGCCAGAACTAGGGTTAGGCGTCGGACTCTACTCAATGGTCCGACGCTGCCCCTCTGCATAGTCCGACGCTCACTTCTCAGGGTTTTTCACGTTTATTTCTCACCCCTTGCTTCTATGTGCTAACACTCAAGGTCTCCAACACTTGTGCACAGTGTGTTAGCATTTTGCAAACATTTTTCAAGGGTTTTCAAAGAGGTTCTCTAGGTTGGTTAGATCAATGCACATGAGATGCAACCTAGAGCACTTGAAAGTAATCCAATAGCTTAGTTCTCCCCTTGATAGTCGGCTATCTATCCTAAATGTGATCACTCCCACTTGGAGTCTTGATTACTAAAAGAAAAGCCCTATTTGAATATATCTTAGCCTCTAGCTTTCCTTCTTTAAGTCCTTTTCTTTCTCCTTGATCATTTCATCTTGATCTTCACTTGAGCTCATGTCATCTTCCTCCTTATCACTAATCTACTCTTGCCTACACATACTTAGCACTTAGATTAGTAACTAGGTTTCATTAATTACCAAAACCAAACTAGGGTCTTTCAAACGGCCGTACCACCTATCAGGATTTCCCTGGCGATGGATTTGATGGACCCACTACGGCCATCCCCTCCCCTAGTATGGTCTACGGTGCTCCGCCCCGTTTTCCGCCGAGATCTACCAACTACGACTACGACAGTCCAAGCGCCTGACGCACGGGCTACGCTTGAATAGGAAAGGCACCTACTGCACTGTCCACTCGAAAGGACGAGCACGCCTTCCATCCGGGCCCACCTGACCCTTGGGAAACACTATTCGAAAGCCGAAAATGCGCCCGAGGGAAGATGTCGCCCTGCTCCGTTCCATCACGCCTCCAGGAGTCCCGAGCGTCGGGAGACAACGCTCCGAGGCGACTCTCCCTCTTGTCACATCGTGCAAGAAGACAGCCATCAGGTGTGACACTACTGCCATGCCGTAATCCCGACGACTATTGCTACCTCAGAACTCACCAAGATCGTACGAACCACTACGGCCATACCCCTGGGACGCGGAGACAAGACCGAAGCTGACGACAGTCAACAGATACAACAACTCCCAAATGTAACATGCATAGCAATGTACGCGCTGTCCTCTCCCCTCCCTTGTGACTATAAAAGGGAGGGCAGAGGTCAGCCTGAGACAGGTTCTCGAGCTCACAAGCACTCACACACACAACAACAAGCAACTTGTATACACTTAGACACTCACAAGAGACTTGGGAACACTTTCCTCTCTCGCCTAGCTTGTAACCCCTACTACAAGCACCCCGGTGCAAGGCAATACGACTCCCCTCTCCACTGGACGTAGGGCCCTCTTGGCCTGAACCAGTATAAACTCTGTGTTCCCCCTTGCACACCACCCGGAGCCTCAACCGCAAAACACAAATTCACTAGCCGGTGTTAGCACCCGCCATAACTAGCACCGACATTACCCTTAATCACGCTCTGATGCCAAGCTGTGATAGAACTGACCAATTTATACAAGATTAAGCATAATTGCCCCCGATTAACACGTTGGCACACACATACTCTCTCTCATATAAACCCGGTAGTCCGCCGAGTGTCACGAAGGACCTCGGTAAATCAACTTACAACTAGGATCGTACTGACTAAGGAAACATCATATTACAAGCACAGAGTTTACAGCGGAAATTTATTTCAAACCGAGTAATATAGTTATTACAATACCAAGTTTAATAATATACATGAAACACTCTGGTTTTGAAAACCATTTATTCAAATACACAACACACTGCCATATTCACTTATATCTCTATACACAGCAGAGAAGGAAAGTATAAGATATATGACCATGCCCTGTGGTCTTTACTCCTCTGCATCCACGGCAGGGTTATTACAAGTAAGGCAATAGCCTTCATACAGCATATCACCTGCAACATTGGGAATAACACCCTAAGTACTCAATTGTACTCAGCAAGACTTACCCGTCAGAGAGTAAATAAAAAGACTCTCAAAGATATGCAAGGCTTTATTTGGTGGGGTTCATGGGGTAGCATATTTTGCGGAAAAGCTTTGTCGGTACCAAAGTTTGGGGTACCCAGCTTCAATGCAAAAACGATCATTCCCAACGCAGCCCGGTCCCAATTAAGGCCAGTGGAAGTCCACGAAGGCCGCACCCGAAGCCAAGGAAGGCCGCGTCTACGGAGGCCCACGACATCATTGCACCAATGATAGCCAATTCTCCGATTCGCCCTAGCCTCCCCGGAAGAGCTCGGGAGAGCGGCACCCTCGGCGCCCAAATCTCCGATTCGTCCCGAGCCTCCCCGAGAGAGCTCGGGAGAGCGGCACCCTCGGCGTCCAAATCTCCGATTCGCCCGAGCCTCCCCGGGAGAGATCGGGAGAGCGGCATCCCCGGCGCCCATTCTCCGATTCGCCCGAGCTTCTCCATCCCCCTCGAGCACAATCTCACAAAGGCATCCAAGGCACCGGTGATGTCAGCAGAGCAATCTTGGACCACAAGAGACCTCTCTGACCACTTTACGGGCACTGTCCCGTCAGGCGATATTCTCGACGCAACTGTGCTTCGCACGCCCCTGACGGCCATACCATCTGTCAGGGATTTCCCTGATAGCGGTTTGATAGGCCCACTACGGCCTTCCTCTCCACGGTATGGTCTACAGTGCGCCGCTCCGTTTTCCGCCGGGGTCTATCAACTCCGACTGCGACAGTCCGAGCGCCTGACGACGGGCTACGCACGAACGGGAAAGGCGCCTACTGCACTGTCCACTCGAAAGGACGAGCACGCCTTCCATCCGGGCCCACCTAACCCTCGGGAAGTACTGTTCAAAGGCCGAAAATATGACCAGGGGAGATATCCCCTGCTCCATCCCATGACGCCTTCAGGAGTCCCGAGCCTCGGGAGACAACATCCCGAGGCAACTTACCCTCTTGTCACATCGTGCGGAAGGACAGCCGATAGGTGTGAACCTACGACACGCCGTAATCCGTCGACTGTTGCCGCCTTGGAACTCACCAAGATCGTGCGAACCACTAGGGCCATATCCTGGAGACGCGAAGAAAAGACCGTAGCTGACGACATGACGTAATCCGACGCCTGCTCCCACCTTGGAACTCACCAAGATCGTGCGAACCACGACGGCCATACCCCGGAGACGCGGAGAAAAGACCGTAGCTGACCATAGTCAAACGGGGAACAGCAACTCGTCGCTGTAACATATGTAGCATTGTAAGCGCTGCCCTTGCCTCTCCTTTGCGGCTATAAAAGGGAGAGCAGAGGCCCGCTTTAGGGGGACCGAAAGTTCTAAGTTCTCACCCACACATACACACTCCCAGCAAACGACTTGCACACACTTAGACACTCACAAGAGACCTGGGAACACTTTCCTCTCTCGCCTAGCTTGTAACCCCCTACTACAAGCACTCCGGTGCGAGGCAACACAACTCTCCTCCCCACTGGACGTAGGCCTTGCTTGGCCTGAACCTAGTATAATCTCTATGTTTGTCCTTGCACACCATCCGTAGCCTCAACCGCAAAATGCATATTTACTAGCCGGTGTTAGCCCCGACTAAAACTAGCACCGACAGTTGGCGCGCCAGGTAGGGGGTTTTTGCGCGTTGACGTAGGTTTCGGATGGCAGCCAGCTCCACCATGCTTCCCGCTGGCGCGGTACTCCGGTTCAGGGACTCTCGAGTTCGTGGCCACTGGCCAAGGGCTCGAGATGAACCTACGCCCGATCAGGCCCCGCGTCGTTGTCGTCCCAACTCCGGCCCCGCAGGCGGCCGGAGAAGGGATCCCCCGCAACGCTTCCACCCGCCTCAGAGGACGGGGGAAACGTTGCACGCCGCTCTCGGCGGATCAGGAGGAGGAGGCGCAGCGGCGCCAACCAGCCTCTCGCCGCGGGAGATGCGGCCCACCAGGCACCCCCAACGGAGGAAGCCAATACCGCACTGGTCGTGGTCTCGGGATCTCCGACACCAGCGGTCACGTATTCGCTTACTACCCGAAGGACGGGCGAGGGCGGAAACGCGACACCAGCCGATCTTTCTCTCCGCCCTCACCGGTGGAGGGGAACGGCGCCGTCATCTCTCTTTGGGCTCCAGACCACCATGGACGCCCACGTTCGTGCAGTTCATGCATTATTGCATGAGCTATCAGACACTCCAGTCCAGCGCCTCGAGCGCCAGGACAGCCTCGTGGGAGAAACAGATATCACCATCAACCTCACCCCTCGACAACGCTCGGAGGGGAGGGATCATTATGACCAGACCTCGTCGTCTCGTCGCAGCTACAGTGACGATGATGACGAATTCTGGGCAAATGTGGACTACGCCGCCCACACCGACGACTCGGGGGAGAACGCACCGAGTGTCATCTCCAACTCAGACCAGTCCTACATCGACCCCTCTCGGGAGTGCTACAACTTGATGCACCCTGATGAGGGGTGGGTGGAGGATGTCCACTTGGGGGGCAACGACGACATACCCTCTCCGTCACAACCCCAGCATGAACAAGTCACGCCCCCTCCAGCGGCCCCGCAGCCCGCACGAATCAGCTCCGTCGCTGGATCAGGGGGCAGGAACCTCTCGCCCCGCACCTCAAACCCCGGTGCTAGAGCAGCTCCGGGAGCTTGAGGCACGGATGGACGAGGACCGCTTGTGCCTCACCCAGCTGCGAGCTACGCTGGAGCGCGGCGAGCGGCAAAGCGATGTAGGAGCAGCTCGGCGTCGAGCCCGAGATGTCCAGGCCCGAATCGTTGCTGACGACGGGGCTGAGACACCGGGGGCCGCCCCCCCCCCGGGCAAGCTGAAAGCTCACGGAAGCAGCAATGCTACTCTGGAGCATACCTGAGCCCTCCACAGAGGAGGCACGACAGCTCAGCAACCCGTGGCGGTGAAAGTCACCAGCGTGGCGGCATAGCACGTCACGAGCGCGAAGCCTTGGTTCGACCCGAGGCTCCAAGGGCCTCGCCAGTCCACCAACGGCTTGGCAAGGATGTCGACGTCCGAGCCATTCTACAAGCCCGCGGTCGGCGAAAGACTGACGGAGCCACGCGCGGCTACAGCGTCCATCGGAGCGGGCGCTACGACTCGGATGAGGATCGTGAACCCTCACCCGAGCCCTCAGGACCTCGCGTCTTCAGCGAGGCCATCCAAAGGGCCAAGTTCCCGTCCCGATTCCGACAACCGGCCAACATAGCCAAGTACTCGGGGGAAACTAACCCCGAACTCTGGTTAGCGGACTACCGTCTTGCGTGCCAGCTTGGCGGCGCACAGGATGGCCTCATCATCATCTGCAACCTCCCCCTGTTCCTCGCCGACTCTATAAGAGCTTGGCTGGAACACCTTCCCCCGTGGAAGATCTTTGACTGGAGCGATCTGGTCAAGATCTTCGTAGGGAACTTCCAGGGCACGTACGTGCGCCCTGGTAACTCCTGGGACCTCCGCAGCTGCAAGCAGAAACCGGGCGAGTCCCTCCGGGACTACATCCGGCGCTTCTCCAAGCAGTACAACGAGCTGCCCCAGGTCGCCGACTCTGACGTCGTCGGAGCGTTTGCCGCAGGAACCTCCTGCAAAGAGCTTGTTCATGAGCTCGGACGCTAGACACCCACCAGTGTCTCCGAGCTCATGAAGATCGCTACCAGCTTCGCCTCGGGGGATGAGGCGGTAGGAGCCCTCTTCTCCGACCCCAAGGGCAAACGGAAGGAGGAGGCCCCCGAGGGCACCTCTTCCCGAGGCCCGAACAACAAGAAGAAGAAGGGGAAGGGAAAGGCCCCACTTCGCGACGACTCCCTCGTGGCGGCCACCGAACCCAAGAGGGAACGACCCCCTCGAGGCCGCTTCGACGACATGCTCAGCAAGCCATGCCCTCATCACCAGGGTCCAGTACATCACACACTCGGACAGTGTGTGATGCTCAAGAAGCACTACAGCCGGCAGCCGTTCAGGGATGACGCCGGCATGAAGCCCGCCAGCGATCAGGAGGACAAGGGCGGGAAGGACGATGAGTTCCCGCACATCGACAAATGCCTCATGATCTTCGGCGGGCCCGGGACCGCCCCTACGCCGCGGCAGCGAAAGCGCGAGCGCAGGGAGGTCTACTCCGTCGGACCAGCGACACCACGCTTCCTCGACTGGTCCCACGACGCTATCACCTTCAGCCGGGACGACCACCCGGACTACGTCCCATCACCGGGACGCTACCCACTTGTTGTCGACCCCGTTGTTCGGCAACACGAGGCTCTCCAAAGTCCTCAGTGGACTGGAGGCAGCGGCCTCAACATTCTCTACGCTGAGACCCTCGACTTGATGGGGATCAGTCGCTCGCTCCTTCCGGGACACGACATCCCCGTTCCACAGGATAGTGCCCTGAAAGAGCGTGCAACCCCTCGGGCAGATCGATCTGCCCGTCTACTTCAGGACTCCTGACAACTTCAGGAAGGAGCCCCTGACATTTGAAGTGATAGGCTTCCACGGCACCTACCATACCATCCTCGGGAGGCCATGTTACACCAAGTTCATGGCAGTCCCAAACTACTCCTACCTCAAGCTCAAGATGCCAGGGCCAAAGGGGGTGATTACCATTAGTGCCTCCTACCAGCACGCGTACCAGTGCGACGTCGAGTGCTGCGAGTACGCCGTCGCGCTGGTGGAGTCAGAAGCCCTCATGACCGACCTCGACAGGTTGGAAAAAGAGGTCCCCGACCCCAAGAAGGCCACGGGCACCTTTAAGTCCGCTGAGGGGGATGAAGGAGGTGCTCCTTGACCCGATCTCCCACAACGGCAGGGCGCTGAAAATCAGCGCCACTCTCGACCCGAAATAGGAGGACAGTGCTCGTCGACTTCCTCCGCAAACACGCCGACATGTTTGCGTGGAGTCCCTCAAATATGCCAGGCATCCCGAGGGAGGCCGCCGAGCACTCCTTCGGACATCCGGGCCGGGTCCAAGCCGGTGAAGCAGCGCCTGCGCTGATTCGACGAGGAGAAGCGCCGGGCCATCGGGGAGGAGGTGCAGAAGCTTTTGGTGGCCGGATTCATCAAGGAGGTCTTCCATCCAGAATGGTTAGCAAATCCTGTTTTGGTTAAAAAGAAAAATGGAAAATGGAGAATGTGTGTCGATTACACTAGTTTAAATAAAGCTTGTCCTAAGTATCCATTTCCATTACCTCGCATTGACCAAATAGTAGATTCTACTGCTGGCTGTGAACGACTTTACTTTCTTGATGCTTATTCCGGTTACCATCAGATCCGCATGAAAGAGTCCGACGAATTAGCGACCTCTTTCATTACTCATTTCGGCACATATTGTTATGTAACCATGCCATTTGGCCTCAAAAACGCGGGCGCAACTTACCGGCGTTGCATGATCAAAGTTTTTGGGGACCTCATCGGGCGAACCGTTGAGGCTTACGTAGATGATATAGTGATAAAATCCAGAAAGGCGAGTGACTTAGTAGCCGACCTAGAAAAGGCATTCGACTGCCTTAAAAAGAAAAACATAAAGCTAAACCCCGAGAAGTGAGTTTTCGGGGTCCCACGGGGCATGCTCCTCGGGTTCATCGTTTCCGAGCGTGGCATCGAAGCCAACCCAGAAAAGATATCGGCCATCACACAGATGGGTCCGATCCGAAACCTCAAGGGCGTGCAGAAGCTCATGGGGTGTCTCGCGGTCTTGAGTCGATTCATCTCAAGGCTCGGCGAAAAGGGTTTCCCTTGTATCGATTGCTTAAGAAAAACGAGCACTTTACCTGGACCACCGAGGCCCAGGAAGCCCTCGAAAGGCTTAAGACTCTACTTTCAAAAGCACCCGGTTCTTGTGGCTCCTACGAAGGAGGAGAATTTCTTGTTGTATGTCGCTGCTACCAACCAGGTTGTGAGTGCAGCGGTCATCGTAGAGCCGCAAGAAGAAGGACACGCCTTACCGGTACAGCGGCCGGTATACTTCATCAGTGAAGTCTTGTCCGAGACCAAGACACGCTACCCTCAGATCCAGAAGCTAGTGTACGCGATCGTTCTTTCTCGACGCAAGTTGCGGCACTACTTCGAATCCCATCCCGTGACCGTGGTGTCATCCTTCCCCCTCGGGAAGGTGATCCAAAATCAGGAAACGACTGGGAGGATCGCCAAGTGGGCCATCGAGCTCATGGGTGACGGCATCACCTATGCGCCACGCAAAGCCATCAAGTCCCAGGTGCTTGCGGACTTCGTGGCAAAGTGGACCGAGACACAGCTATCGCCACTCCCGACCCAAGAGGAATATTGGGTCATGTACTTCGACGGGTCGATGATGAAGACTGGTGCTGGCGAAGGCATCGTCTTCATCTCACCCCTCGGGGTCCGGCTCAAGTACCTACTGCGGCTACACTTCACGGCTTCCAACAACGTGGCCGAATACGAGGCTCTGGTCAACGGTCTCCACATCGCCATCGAGCTCGGGATCTGACGCCTCGAGGTCCGAGGCGACTCCCAGCTCGTCGTGGATCAGGTCATGAAGGAGTCGACGTGCCAGAACCCCAGAATGGCCGCCTACTGCAAGTTGGTACGGTTGCTCGAGGAAAAATTCCACGGCCTCAGGCTCAACCACATTGCGCGTCGGTACAACGAGGAGGCCGATGAGTTGGCAAAAATCGCATCCGAAAGGGGCACGGTCCCGACAGGCGTATTCGCCAATGACCTCCACAAGCCCTCGGTGAATGCCGATCTCTCGGGGGCTGAGGGGAAGAAGAAGACCCCCGAGCCCCCGGGAGAACCCGGACCGCCCCCAAGCCACGCAAGCCCCTCGGGGGCTGCCGACCCTTCCGGCAAAGGGGAGTCACCCGAGACCATGGTTGAGGACGGCGACGAAGCCGAGGCAATGGAGATTGAAACCGAGATGGACGACGATGAACCAGACTGGCGCGAGCCGCTGGTCAGCTGGCTAGTCCGAGGCATTTTGCCCCCGGACAAGACCAGAGCACGACGACTGGCTCGCAAAGCCAAGTCTTTCGCTATGATCGACGGTAGCCTCTACCGGCGGAGTCCCTCTGGCGTGCTTCAGCGCTGTATTCCTTTCAGTCAGGGCAAACGCCTGCTCGAAGAGATACACGCCGGAGCCTACGATCACCACGCAGCGCCGAGAACCTTGGTCGGTAACGCCTTTCGACAAGGCTTCTACTAGCCAACCGCCGTGGCCGATGCTACTGAGGTGATACGCTCCTGCGAAGGGTGCCAGTACTATGCTCGGCAGACTCACTTGCCGGCTCAAGCCCTCCAGACGATCCCGCTCACTTGGCCGTTCGCTGTTTGGGGACTAGACCTTGTCGGGCCCCTCCAGAAGGCGCCCGGGGGTTCACCCACTTGCTTGTCGCCATCGACAAGTTCTCGAAGTGGATCGAGGCTCGGCCGATCGCCCAAATTAGCTCGGCTCAAGCGGTGTTGTTCTTCACCGACATAGTCCACCGGTTTGGCGTCCCGAACTCCAGTTATCACGGACAACGGCACGCAAGTTCACCGGAAAGAAAATTCTGGCTTTCTGCGATGAGTACCACATATGAGTGGACTGGGCAGCAGTCGCCCACCCGAGAACGAACGGCCAGGTAGAACGCGCCAACGGCATGATTCTCCAAGGCCTTAAGCCAAGGATATTCAACCGATTGAATAAATTCGGCAAGAGGTGGCTGACGGAGCTCCCGGCAGTGATATGGAGTCTAAGGACTACGCCAAGTCGAGCCACGGGCTTCACGCCCTTCTTCATGGTGTACGGTGCAGAGGCCGTCCTCCCTACGGATCTGGAGTACGGCGCCCCGAGGGTCCGAGCCTACGATGAACAGGGCAATCAAACGTCTCGGGAAGACGCGCTGGACCAAGCCGACGAAGCTCGGGACGTGGCCCCGCTGCACTCGGCCAAATACCAGCAATCCCTACGCAAGTACCATGCTTGGCGCGTCCGAGGTCGAGCCTTCAGCGTAGGCGATCTGGTGCTACGGCTCAGGCAGGACAACAAAGGGCGCCACAAGCTCACTCCGCCGTGGGAAGGACCGTTCATCGTCGCCAAGGTGCTACGCCCCGGCACATACAAGCTCGCGAACGAGAAGGGCGAGGTCTACAGCAACGCTTGGAACATCGAACAGCTACGTCGCTTCTATCCTTAAGATTCCGAGCATTGTACTATTTTGAAAATCTTGAAATCAATGAAAAGACCCGACTTCTACTCTTTCTACACGATTTTTAGATTTTCAATCCGAGCCTACACTCGGGAGTTAAATGACCCTTTATCTCACCGCACAGTAAAAGCGAGGCTCGGCCTAACTTACGGAAAGGCCGACCCTCCCTCGGGGGCTAGGATGGGGGGTACCCCCGAACTTTCTCAAGATTGAACAATTTTAGAAACGCAAAAATTTCAAAACTTGTCGAATTTGTTTCTCCCTAAAACGCGCTTCCTTCCATCAAGCATGAACTTATAGAATTCGAAGAATAAGGGAAGCCCCAGAGGACAGAGCCGACCGAGTCGGAGACCGCTTACGCTCCAGGGCCACAGCATCTCCCCTCGCCACTCTGTGTTCGAAGGCTAACCCGCACTCGGAAGAAAACCTATAAGATCTACGCTCGGCCAAGGGAGGAAGCCCGGGAGGAAACACCTAAGCTTTCTTTTCTAAGGATTCTTTCTGCCAAAGTTCCTAGGCCATCGGCTGCGTCCATGCCGCTAAAGCTACGACACCCGAAAAGGCCCCCTCCCCCGAGGCTCGATGACCCGGGCACAGGATCAGCAAGAAAAAACGCCTAAGGAAAAAAGCACGAAACAAAGCGAAACAAATATTCAGCAAATATTTACATAAATGTTGAGGCCACGAAGGGCCATATTGTTTTTTTCCTTTCAAACCACTCACGAAAGGTTACTTTCTACATGGGCACTGTGGCCCGCTCCTTCTTCACGGCAGGTTTAGAGGAGGGAGCTCGACCTCGGCTTGGAAGAGGCCCGCCAGCGCTTCTCCCGGCTCCTTCATCGAATCCTCCAGCGCCAGGAGCTCGGCGTCATCGGCTTCAAGGAAGCCCTCAATGACAGGGCCGGCGTCAAAATTCCCGTAGTGGGACTTCACGACCGCCAGTGTCTTTTGGACACCCGTCAGAAGGGCCTCCTTGATGCGGCCGCTCATGCTGCCGTGGAGTGCCTCCAGTCGGCTCTGGAGTGACATCCCAGAAGGTTCTCCACCGGTGCCGATGGAGTCACACAGCGCCCGCGCGACCTTCTGTAGGTCCATGTGTTCAGCCACCTCGCCATCGTAAGACCCCTGCAGAACTAAGGGAACAAAGCACAAAGATGAATAAAAATACAGTGAGCAACCGAGACAAGCAGAATGGAAAAAATACAACGCCGCGCTTACAGTTAGCCTCTTCCCGAGCCTTCCGTGCCTCCTTCCCGGCCAAGTCCGCCGTGGCGAGCGCCAGGCGCAACGCGTCCCGAGTCTCATCCAGGTCGAGGGCCAAGGCCTCGACGGCCGAAATCTTCTCGGCAGGTGAGCTCTCGGGCAGCATCGCGCTCCCTCGTCATCGCGGCCAGGGCACTCTCCAACTCCTGCACTCGTGTCGCCGAGGAAGCAGCTCGGCCCTGCGCCTCTGCGACCTCCCCCTTCGGGATAGTGTTATCGACACTAACTTTGGCAAGCTTGGAGGTCGCGGTGGCGAGCTCGCCCTGGGCGCGGGCAAGGGCTTTCCCTTTGAGATCGAGCTGCTTCCAGAGCCCAAGCCCGCCACGAAGGAAGCGAGACTTGTCCCGGGAGGTGTGCATGAGGTCCTGGAAAAAAGGAAGAAGCGAAAACGGTAAGAACGATGCTCACATGCAGAAAAATTTTACAAGACGCAGGGATTTACATGGAGCTGAGCCGGGAGGTCCTTCTCGAGGATGTCGGCGATCGCGCGGAGCCCCGCCGCCGAGCTAAACCCGAGCACCTGAACGGAGTCCCACTTGGGGGCCTCGAGGTCGTCCCGGAGCGAGAAGACGGGTGGCGCCTGAGGGTCCGCGCGGTCCGCTCACTCGATCCGGGAGGCGGTCAGCTCCCGAGGCTGAGGTCCCCTCAAGGCCAGCGCCCAGGGGCCTTCCTCGCGGGCGGGGGGAGCTCCGGCGCTGACATCCGCGGCCGATGACCCAGTGGCGGCAGGCTCCGTGGGGGTGGCATCGGCTGACGCCCCCGAGGCTTCTCCGGAACCGACGGTCGAGGCTTCGGAAGCCCGCGCTGGCTCCGCCTCCAGGTCAATCACGGGCACGATGATGGCGGCCACCGCCGAGATAGCCTCCCCCGAGGGAGGAGCCTCGGACCCCACAAGTGGACCCGCGGGGGCAGGAACTTCCTCGCCCGCCAACCGTGCACTCCCCCCGGCCGTGTCATGGCCCCGCACCTTCAGGATCTTCAGGTGCGACACCTGGAGGTCCGCCTCCGAGCATTTCCTGAAGCCAGAGAAGGAAGAAAGGAACACTCAGAAAAGGATCCCCACTAAGAAGGAATTACAGGTAAAGATACTTACCTCGTCTTCGGAATCACCCTCTTCCTCGTCGCAGCGCCTATGCTCGGCAAGACGACGGATGGAGCGGGCTGCGCCGGCAGCGGGGGAATGGGCACCAACTCGGCGTCTGGGCCAGCGCCGCCCAGTGACGAGGGCTCCGCCTGGGCGCCGGGGGCCATCCCGACTTATCGCCCCTCGGCGGGCAAGCCTGAGCCCGGGAGGGCCCCAGCTCAAGCGCTGGCGTCTTGGCGCCGGTGGGCTCCGGCTCCGGCGGCGTCCTCCCAGCACTCCCCCCGCCTTTGGCCGTCGCACCGACCAACGACGCGTCGGCAGGGACGATCCACTGAAACAGGGGACTCGCGGTCCCCCCGCTGGAACCTCGGGGCATCTCGGGCGCCGGGCCTAAGCCCGTCCCCGGCCCCTCCGGCCGAGCCACGCCGCTGATGGCGGGTGGAGCCCCGCCTCCTGATGTTGCCCTGCCAGAAGCCGCGTCCTTGGATGCGACCTCCGGCAGGTTTGCCCGAGGGTTCGGGTCACGAACCCCGGCACTTCCGCCGGCGGACGCTGACAGCGGAGCCTTTCCAGGCTCGTCAGCACCCACTGCGGGCTGTGTGGCAGCAAGCGGCCGGTCAGACTCCATTAGATCAAAAATAGAAAAATCATCTTCTTCTTCTTCGTCGTCGTCGGCGTCATCATCGGTGGGGGCATCCACCTCAGATTCCCCGGCCTCCCTCAGGCGACGGCGGCACTAGGAGGACTCCTCCACCATACGCGCCCTCTTCTGCTTCCGGGCGGTCACCTTGTCCTTCCTCGCTTTCTCCTCCGTGGCCCGGAGGCGGTTCTGGGTTCGCTGCTCTTTATCCTCCGGGACGGGCGGAAGGGAAGCCTTCCCGGTCCTCGAGAGGCCCTACGAAGAACGAAGAAAGGTCAGAAGAAAGACGGGGAAGCCAGCGGCCCGATCGAATGAACAACACTTATCAACGCCGGGAAGCCCGTGCAGGGACGCATTGGCACCCGGTTCACCTCCTCCCAGGTGGGATAACCCCCCACCATATAGCCGACCCGGCGCATGACCTCCGCCTCGCCAAGGTCACGGGGCAGCATCGCGGTACCTTCCCGCCGCGACCCGGTCACCATCTGATGAAGCGCCAGGCGGCGTTCCATCAGAGGTAACACCGTCCGCATGTGGAAGTTTCCCGCCACGCCGACCCTGGTAAGGCCCCTCCTGTTCAACTCCTTGAGCGCGCTGAAGTACACGTCCAGGTGCTTCGACTCCTTCGACGGGCACCCCCACTCCTATTGAGGAAGGGGGCTATGAGTGCCCTTCCCGTGAACTTGGAGAAGAGACCCCCGTCGTTGCGGAAGGTAGAACCAAGCCGTTGTGCCACCCCTTGTTGGAGGAGGGGGCCTTACAGGGATGTACAACGAAGAGCGGATCACGAGGCCGCAGTCCCCCCGCGCGCTGGATCTCCCGTGGCTTCCTCGCGCTGACCCACTTGGTGTACCAGTCGACGCAGGAAATGCGGCTCCACAGGTTCCAGTGCGGGGGCACCCCGAAGTATCCTTCACACAGTGCGGCGAAAATCGACGCCTGCGTGATGGAATTCGGGGTGAGGTTGTGGAGCTCCAGCCCGTTCTCGAAGAGGATGGCCCGGCAGAAGCGGCTCAGCGGCGAGCCGAGCCCGCGCTCGTGGTAAGCAACGAAGCTCACCACGTACCCCTCGCCAGGGTTCGGCTCCTCGTGGTCGCGCGGTGGCACGACCCACTCCGGGTGCTGCGCGTCGGTACGAGGACGCAGCAGCCCCAGGAGACGAGGCGCTCCAGCTGCGCCCCCGTTACAGTGCTCCTCGGCCACAGCTCCAGCCTGAGGACGCCGGCGGCGGCCGCGGCAGCATCGGTGGCGACGGCGTCGGTCGCGGCGGCTTCGGTGGCAGCGACATTGGCGGCGACGTCGACAGCAGCGGAGGAGGAATCCATGGCAAGAGAAGGGGGAAAGGGTTGCGGGAAGAATGACGGCCGCGGCAACGATCTCTCTCAAAGCAGGCAACGAAGGCGAAAGAGCAGGCGATGAAGGTAAGAAAGCAAACGGTCGAGCGAGTGAATGGCTAGGGTAGAAAGAAAAAACCGTAGGTTTTTCATATAAACTCCGCCAGCGGATCGTGGGTGGATGCGGAGAATCCACCGCATTAACTGCGTGGGGGCCCACCACGATCCCCACGCTGCCGCCATCGCCGAGCATGCAAACCGCCTTGACTGAGCCGAACCGTCGCGTCCGTCAGGCGTCGCGCCTCAAAAGGTGAGCCGAATCATTACAACCGCGCACCTCGATTCCGCCTACATTTTCTCCTTCCCTAATGAAGGAACCCCGGGCTCGGGCACCCGTTACGTTCCCAGGGGATCGAAGACTGGCCCTCGGTGACTCGAACAGTCGCCCCAAGGAAAACCGAGTTAGGGACAGCTAGTGGATGGGTCACAAAAACAGCCAGTATCCCAACGCCCGAAACGTCACAAGGGACATCCCACTGCTGTGTCCAAGTCCCAGTAGCGAGTCGGTTACGTGGAATCCCTCCGTGGGAGGCATCATGCCCTCGGGACCCATCGAAGGGACCCGACATCCGCTAACTGACCCTCGGGAAATAATTGGAGTGTGCTCAGGCCACTAGCCGACCCTTAACGAACGGGGCACGGACCTCCACTTGGACCAACCCGTTTGTAGCTCACCGGAAGTGCCGACTCGTGCCCCAGTGGGGAAGTCGAGCAGGACCAAACCTTCCTCTTCCCGAAAAAAGAGCGTAAAGGCCGAATTAAAAAAGACAGGGAAGGACCCGACCGATCTCCGATACGAAACGGAGGCTCGGGAACTTGCCCTGCACCTTGGAAAGACCACCGAACGACCTCCCAACACGATGGGAGGCTCGGGGGCTCCGCTTCCAAGGAAACAACCCTCCTTAAATAAATCAAAAAACACCCGAGGACTAACAAGCACGATTCTAAGCCTTTGAAGGGATATACCATCCCTCCAAAGCCTCGCGGGCTACACCCGGCGGGTGCGCTCGCGCGCACCCACCAGAAAAAAACAACCCAGACTTTATCTTTTTTGACAGGAAGAACCAGCATGAACCTGTGGGGAAGTGTCTTCACTCTGCCACAGGCTCGGGGGCTACTGTCGATACCAAAGAATGGGGTACCCAGCTTCAACGCAAAAATGATTATTCCCAACGCAGCCTGGCCCAAGTAAGGCCAGTGGAAGTCCACAAAGGCCGCGCCCGAAGCCAAGGAAGGCCGTGTCTACGGAGGCCCACGACATCATTGCACCAATGATAGCCAATTCTCTGATTCGCCAGAGCCTCCCCGGGAGAGCTCGGGAGAGCGGCACCCTCGGCGCCCAAATCTCCGATTCGCCCGAGCCTCCCCGGGAGAGCTCGAGAGAGCGGCACCCTCGGCACCCAAATCTCCTATTCGTCCGAGCCTCCCCGGGAGAGCTCGGGAGAGCGGCATCCCCGACGCCCATTCTCCGATTCGCCCGAGCTTCTCCATCCCCCTCGAGCACAATCTCACAAAGGCATTCAAGGCACCGGTGATGTCAGTAGAGCCAATCTTGGACCACAAGAGACCTCCCTGACCACTTTACAGGCACTGTCCCGTCAGGCGAGATTCTCGACGCAACTGTGCTGAGTCGTATTGAATTCTTCGTCTTCGGGTGACAACTCCTGAGGGTTCTCCTCGACTATCTCGTATTCCACGAGATTTTCCTCTTCCGATCCCATATGTATGAATAGGATGTATACATGAAAATAATGCGCTATGATATGCTAGATGATAATGATATGATGACATGATGTGTGGTGAGATGCAT
Organism: Eremochloa ophiuroides; assembly: GCA_038502445.1. Classification (NCBI taxonomy): domain Eukaryota; kingdom Viridiplantae; phylum Streptophyta; class Magnoliopsida; order Poales; family Poaceae; genus Eremochloa; species Eremochloa ophiuroides. The sequence goes on along the minus strand of JAHLJS010000002.1, from coordinate 106,128,895 downwards.
CCATGTGACCTTAGTTTGCACAATAGGGTTTTAGGTTGGATTGGTTACATGAAATGATAATCTTGTTCTTATTTATTTTACTGAGTACGTGCATATTTCTTCTCCGGTAGAGAAGTTTGTAAACTCACATAGTAGTGTTTGAAATGACAAGTTCTTCATGATAAAGTTGCAAGCCAACAAAACCTAACTCTATTTTCATAATAAAACATAAAATGTTGATTTTAGTTTCATAAAACAAAGTTAAACTAACAAAGTATCATTATTGCCATGGAACAGCAGGGGTGAGTGTCCCATGGTCTTCACACAACACACCAAAGTCACTTAATTTGATTATCCATCATTTCCCATGCATTTGGTGTTTTATTTATTAAAGAAAAACATTAATTATAATAGGCCTAAAATAATTATAACAGTGAAAGTTATCAAAACAGTGTCAAAATTTCTGTGAAGGTAAACAGTGACATGTATATCACACACAAAGATTTTCAGAATTTTTGGAATAATATTTTAAGCCATAAAAATCACTAAGTGTTCCATTTACTAATTAAAAGTATGAATTTTAATTCATAACAAAGTTACTGGAAATGTCTATCTAATATTTTTGTATGAAAGTATACACTATGCAGAGCATACACACAATTTTTCATAATTTTATCTCATGTATTTATTTAGATATGAAAATAATAAATACTGCTACTATTCATCTTGCAGGAAACATAATAAAACAAAATTTAAAAATAAAAATGCGCGCGGTTCTAATTTGGCCCAGCTCAGCCCAAAGGCACAGAAGTGGCCCAAGCCGGCCTCCCGTGCAGCGCTTAGCTATTTTGCAAAAGAGCCCTCGGCTTTTTCAGAAACTAACGCGTAGTCTATTTTAAACTATTCATATGAGTCACTAACCTTGCACTTAACCCCCTGAACTTGTTCCTATTCTAAAACGCTGGTCCCTGGATCCTCCTCGAGTTGACCAGAGCGCCGACGACCCTTGACCGGCAGTTGCCCGTCGATGTAGGGCCTCACCGGCGACACCGAGGGCACCTACGTGCTCCTGGTGACCTCCCGCGTCGGTTGAGCTAGGTTAGAGGCTCGAATGTGTGTCGTGGCTATGGTGGCAACGAACAGAGCGGCACGGCGGCGCTGCTCGTCAGTGTGCCCACTGTTTCCTGGTGACAATGAACCTAACCAAGCTTCGTTCTAGCCTCGTGGTGATCTAGTGAGGCTCTAGGGTGAGTTTTGGGGCTCGGTTTAACATGGGTTTGGCTAGGTGACGTGCACAGCGGCTCGGCGGCGAGAGCACGACGGTGGCGTGCCCTGTTCCGGCCGCCTGAGCATGGTAGTGTTTAGGGTTATTACTCCTACAGCTTCTACGCATCCAATAGAGTATGAAACACAAATCAAATCATGCTGGAACGCAGTAGAGAGGGCTAGCCTCGTGCATCCGCGTGGTATGCATGAAAATAAGAGCACATGGGCGGCGAGCGAGTACTGGGAGCTCACCGGCTGGCCTAACGGCGACGAGACCTGGTCAGGGTGGAAGATCAGGTTGTGGTGAAGCTACGGGCACGGTTAATTGGAAAATAGTGTGGTGTAGGTGGCCAATTTCTCCGGCGATCCGAGTCTGCCGGTGATGGCCGAGGAGGATGGTGTGAGCAAAAGCAGTGGCCTCCGGCGGCTTTTATAGGCATGGGCTGGGGTAATGAGGTGGCCAGCGAGTTCGCGAGCTCGGCTACACGTCCAGGGAGGTGGAAAGATGGCCGAGACGACGAGAAGACGCCGGGGACGCCACCTCCTCGCCATGAATAGAGAGGGAGCGGCCATGGCGAGTCGCCACCGCGTCGGGAGAAGAGCAAAGGAGCTTCTCCTCTTTGTTGCCAGCGAGGGCACAGCCTTAACTACGCTGGAGCTGTGGCCAGGGGCACAACCACGGCCAACGGTCTCGTCGGCGACACTGGCAAAAGCCGTGAGCAGGGGCGGTATGGGCAGGCACATGGGTCTCATTACTGTAGCAGAGATCATTTCTTTCTCCCCTGTTCAATTACTCCCAAATTCATGTAATAACTTGAAAAATTTCAAAAATAAAAGTTGTTCAAAATTTCAAATACTGCAACTTTGCTTTTTGAACCATACCCAATTCTTTCTAGATTTTGAAATACTAATTTGGCCTAATAGAATTCATTTGCAATTTGATTTGAAATTCAAATTTCTGTCTAACAACTTCAAAAAGTTCCAATATGAAAGTTGTCCCAAATAATGAGCTTCACAACTTTGCTTTTTATACCTAAGTCATATTTTTAATATTTTGGAAACTAAGGTTTAACTTTTTAATAGGTATTAATTTGATTTTTCTTTTAATTTAAAATAAATCAAATTTGGGGTCTCAAAGTCACCAATTTAGAATTGGATTTAGCTCTAGGTTGTTAAATCAAAGTTGTATCAAAAATTCTGATCTATCATTTTCATTTAAGGTCCAACCTTATATAATGCTTAGAAAATAAAATCCCACTTTAATCAACTTTAGGCTTTAAATATGGAAATATAAATTCAAATGTATTTTTAATTCAACCAAAGCAACTTTTTGTATTAATAATATTAACTTTACTTAAATATGGATTTAGGTTGATCAAAACCACTCAAATAAATAAACCCTAATGTTCATATATAAGCATCACATAATTATAGGGAATAGTAAAAATGAAATTCTTTTTACCATGTGATCATGATTATAAATAGTGATAAATGCTTATGTGTGCAAATGCAAATGCTAATGCATGTTTAACACCTAGGGTGTTATAAGGTGCCCCCCTCCCTCGATGACACGGTGACCACAAAAGCAAGTACGCCCGGTCACGCCGCAACACAGCGCCTGAAGGACGAAGCCCACACGTGCCTCTTAGTCCCGTGCCATACGTTCGAAGGACGACACCAATCCGAGCCCTCGATCTTCCTTCTCATCCACGCCCACGTCGCAGTTCATGCTTTGTAACTCTGTATCACCCTTGTAACTATAAAAGGGGATGCAGGGACCACTTCTAGGCATTCGCTGGACACACATCCATCCTGACACACAACATTCCCATCAACACATACACTCTGAGGCTACGCTCACGCTCACCCACACACACACACACACTTCTCACAGAGACTTGGGAGCTCATCTCTCTCGGCGTAACTTGTAACCCCTACTGCAAACACTCGGTGCAAGATAATACGTCTCCTCTCACACTAGACATAGGGCACTCGTTGCCTGAATTAGTATACATCCTTGTATCCAATCTTGCACATCATCCGGAGTTAAGCACGCAAATATAAATATACTCGCCGGTGCTAGGACGCCTAGTTCTACCACCGACACATAGATAAGCACAACAACTACGAATCGAAGTGTTACAATAATTCTATGGCGGCATCAGATCGCGAAGTTATGGGTACGGAAGGAAGTCAAAAGGAATAGATGGGATGGTAATTAATGAATGACAATGAGAGTAATTATGCCCTAACTCCATGAGAGACCATAAAACTCTAAAAACTGGAGTATACATCTTGAGGTGCTTCACGAAAAACATAAAGTTGGCCTTTAACTCCACCTTTTTTTCGCAGCAGAATTCGTGGAGCTGCATGTGTTTGGTAGCGTGGAGCTGGATCAGAGCTGGGAAAATGGAAGCGAAACAGTCCCACACACACCCCCTTGAAAAAAGATTTTAGAAATTATTACACCAGATTTTACTGCATTTTTTAGGTTCGGATTCAAATTTTACCCGGTGTACCCAAAACTAACTATTTTGGAAGAATTGTATTATAGCATTTTAACGCAACAAAGATCGGTCCTTCAAATTGCACCGTGTGTTCATGCCAATTAACCAAGATCAAAGCTTGCATAGATCACCGGGTATTCTGCCCACTCCTACCGGCTAGCTAACTCTCTGGCCGTCTGACCGGCCCGTTGGCTTGAGCTTTTCGGCCAAAATCAGCTTTACTTTGTAGCGATGAAACAATATTTTCTCTGGTAACAAATCAGAAGCAGCAATAGCAAAAAAAAAAAAAGTACATTTTCAAATGACTCTTCTTGCTACAAAAATCGGCGTTCTTGTTGGGCCGAGGCCCAGCGCGGGGTTGTAGTAGTGCTGGGTGTGAACCAGTCACCGTCCGAGACCTATTGGACGACACAGATCACCATTTTTTTCTTTTTTTTTCTTTTTTTGAGAAGCACCACACACAGATCACCTGACTGCAGAGGACAAACTTCATTGCTGGGCCGACCAGGCGACCAGCCCACGGAGAGGAGAGGCACAAAGAAACTCCAGAAAGAAACGCGTAGAGGAAACTTCTCTCTCGCGCACGGCGGCGACGAGTGTGGAACCGCCGCCGTTGCCCTACGCCGGCCGCCGGGTGCCCAGGTCTCCATCGGGCCTTCAAGTTCGCTTCGGGATATTTGCCGGCGACACGCAGGTACACCAACCCCTTCTCTTCCCTTACTTCTGTGCGAAACCGATCACCCAAACCCTATGTAATGGGAGAATTCCCCGCGGGGATTCGGGGAACGGTTTCCCCATTGACATTTTTGACTCCGCTTCCAATCCCACATCCGCGGTGGACCGGCGGTCGCAGAAGCTGAATCCCTCTCTCCCTCAGATTCCTCCCGTCCTCCGGCGGCCGGCGCGCTCCATTCCGCAGGCAAGGGCGAGGTGGAGGAACAGGTGACCGACGTCTCACTCTCCTGCAGTCCCCTCGGGAACTCCCTCTCTTCTCTCGTCCCTGCGCCTTCTATCGTCTGTTCGTCGCTCGTGGCCGTCGAGCGAGGACCGACGGCGCGCATCCGCCCTTCCCGCTCTGCTTCCCGCGCCGTCTCGCCTCTCGTCGCTGCCCCGTCTCCCTCCGTCGTTCCTGGCCGCCAGTCTTCTTCTCCATCGCCGGCTACGCGCTTGACGAGGGAGGAGGAGCCGCAGCGCGTGGATCCAGGGGGCGGCGGCGTCCATCCAGCGCGAGAAGTAAGAAGGATCCAGTGAGATATCTACTCGCAGCTCTCTCTCTCTCTCTCTCAGCGCGTTTTGTGGAGATTCTTTGGTGGAGCTGGTTGGTGTGAACCTTGCGTGCACGCCTCCTGCTCCCTTCCCGCCTCCGGTAAACCACGCGCTGCCGGCTGGCAGCGGGAGCCAGCAGCCGCTGCTCCACCAAGGCGGACGCTCCGCTTTGGGAGCGCTTATACCCCAAAGCGAAGCTTTACCTGTCCGCTTAGCGCTTCAGCGCCGCTTTTTGGAACCATGTTCAAGCATCTCATATTGCAACACCAATCAGTTTATAAATTGATATCCATAACCTTTTTTTTCTGTCAATGCAGATTTCTCTATACGATGAGCTGGAGATTTCCTCTCTTCGGGTATGTTGATATTATTGGAATCAATCTATGCTGTTGTCACTATCTATGCTGGAGCCCTGGCATCTCATTGATCTGCTTAAATTAGTTAGGTTTTACCTATTCCTGATTTCCTATATGCATTTGGTATATGTTTTCTTTGGAACCTGCTACTTCAAATAAGTTATGCAATCACAAGACCATGGTGCCTAGTTTTAGTTTTTTTTTTTTCTCCCTGTACACCTCCATGGTCCAAAAGTTCTTTAGTTAACAAAAGATAATGTCATTTCCTGTGGATGCATCTTAACAGTTATACTGAATGTTTTAGGATGCCATATAAGAAATTATGCCTCATAACTTCTGAAAATTTTGCTTCTCTTGGTTATTTCCATTGGTTCTGCGGAATGCGCTCATAGCAGCTCTCAGCAGCAGCAAACCGATCCAAATTTCCAGGATATCCCCACGCAGTCTTGGTACCCTCCCTCTGTGGTAGGTTCGTCTTCACGTCCATCCACCCCAACCTCTTCCAGTGCTAGTCCACACCAAAGAGCTTCAGATAGTCCGCAGTCTTCATCCTCTCGTGGGCAACCATCTCCTGCTGAGGCTGCAGGGATAATTGCCCGTTTGAAGGATAAGAGGTTAGCACATAGTCTTATTTCCTCTAGTGATTTATCTCTAGCTTTCTTGCATACAAGATTGTCTCCTGTCTCATATTTATTATGTTGCATCAAAATACTCTTGTTATCCTTCACTACGAATCACATGCTCTTAGGATTATCCCCAAACTGGCACATTTACCAAAACTGTGTCCAGATCTATAACATACGACTGCTCTAATTTTGATACTTTAACAATATACTAGGGCATGGTCCTCCAGCATATACTATTATTATGTTATAGATTGGCATCTCATATCTGTGAAGCAGGCAGCTTGTGGGGTGATTGTAAGGGTTATAAAAGTAGAGATGAACTGGTTGTCTAGAAAATGGCATTTGGTGTAGGTTGGAGAACTGTATAATTTTGGATTGACCATTTATGCATGGCTGATTCTTTGTGCTGTGTTTGTCAGCCTTGTTATGTCATGCTATTTTCTAAATATTTTTTTTGTGCAGTATTGAGGAGTTACAAAGGCTATTGAAAGACAGAGAGGCATATAATGCATTCTTTAACTCACTTGATCAAGTGAAAACCCAGAACAATGTAAGCTTTGTTGCACGACCACCATTTTATTTTTGTGATGCTGAGTTTATCAGAGGATGCTAATCCTTTCTGCATCATAACCCACATGTTTATGGTCTGTTTGGAATGAAAGAATGGGAAACACAGGAAAGGAAAAAACTATGGGAATAGGAAATAAGTGTAGTGGCAAAACAGAGGATTGGAACACTGGAATTTTTTTGAGTTGGTGTTTGGAATTCAGTAATAGGAGCACAGGAAAAATTGGAAATAAATCGGAATCCAATTTGCCTAACTGGATGTGCACAACTTTTCTTTACAATGGATGGATTAACTCATCTCATCTCTATAGGCATGAGAGGTTTTTTCCTAGCCACTGATATATGAACCATTCAAATTGCTACCCCACAACAGTGAAGATTTAGTACTTCAGCTATCTACTTTCTGCTGCTCGTTCCCTCCCAAGCTCGATCTTATCTCTTCCCCAAGCCTCATCTGGTTTCTCTCCTTTACTAACCAGCACCTCTCTCATCCCACACACATCCACCACTGACTTCTCCCAACTGGCAAGGGCAGGTCCTCAACGTCGTTCCATTCGAGAAGGTCCATTTCGCACTTGCATAAGCGCTTGATCCGCGTGGAGGCTGGAAAGAGAGGAGAGGATGAGATAGGCTGTGCGGTGTCATTGCAGCGGTGCAAATCTTGCTTCGATGCTGGTGGACATGACACAGTAGCTTCTTCGAGCTTCCTTTACCTCTGTTTCTCTTTCGCGGGCGTGTCCACCTTGGGCATCTGTGAAAACTTTTGGGTTGGAGCAGATGGTTTTGTTTCTGCATTTTGCGAAGAGAAGTGAGCTTTTTCCAGAGAACGGTGAGATTCATTGCTCCTGTCCAGATGGCACCTGACATCAGCAAAACATAGGAATTTCATTCCTCTTGACGGCGCCTAAGAGTATCTTTTACCTAATACTATCTCCTCATCTATATTGGATATCCTCACCACACTGGTTATGGAAACAATTTTGCAACCTTCTTGATTAGTTAATGATGTCAGAGTTCCAATGCTATGTTTTTTGTTCACTATTTCTTCTGTACAGTCTCTCCTAGTGTACAAAATCTTTGAAAGCTTACATATTGTCATTCCTCTTGTCGGCTAAGTTCTAAGTTTTTAACACATGATTCATCTTTCCTCTGGCGCCTCAACCATGTGCTGGCGGTTGTTTTTCAAGTATTTATTTTGTGACATGACTGCTGCTTATCTCTTTTGCACCTATATAGGAAATTACTGAAGTCTTGTGTATTTGCTGACTGGGCCCTGTTTCTTAATGTTCAGGTGCATGATGAGCTTAGAAAAGAGACATTGCAACTTGCAAGTGAGTTATACATTCTGTTTGTTTAAATTTTAAAAGTGGTGTTTGAACTGGTTCCAAAGAAATAACGGTGCTTCAAAAGCACCCTTTGATTTACAGAACTTAAAATAAGATATATGTAACCTATTCTTACTCTCCTTGGTGTTGTAAACTACAGGGGAAAATTTAGAAAAGGAGCAGCGGATTTTGGAGCTTAGGAATCAGGTGCTGCACTGTCACCTATATTCACGAAGAAAGATAGCAAACATTGTGGTTCTGCTATTCATTATTAAATCAAAGGATCATGCATAGTTTATAAAATTTGTTAATACCATGAAACGGCAACCTTGTAATACTGTTACCGTGAAGCTTTATACTTGTGTTTTCGGCGCTTCATTTCTTTTGCTGAAATTTCATTTGCGTTTATAATTTTGTGCAGTGCACAATTATTAGAACCACAGAACTGGCAGGCTGCTCAAGACCGCCTCACTGATTTGGAGAGGCAAAAGGATGATATTATGAGGTCCTATTCCCCTGCCGCACTGCTTGACAAGCTCCAAAGTAAGTGTTCTGAACAATAACATCTTGTGGGCCTGTTTGGAACGCAGAAAATTTTGTTCCTGTGAAATTGAACCGATTCCTATGAAATTCATGTGTCCCTTATCAGTTGCATGTTTGTATTTGAGTTTGGTTATTTGTAATTCATAATCGGATACAATGTATATTGCATGTCAGTGTTAAGGCATAATGATTATGCTGTTCGTTTAAACTTTTTTCATACCAGTTCAGAACAACAACAAAAAAAGGAATATGTAGTTCCAAGTATTTGAATTTATGAGATATTTGTGACAAACTAATCATACTGCTGTTTCCTCAGCATCAATGGCAAAGCTGGACGAGGAGTCTGAGCAGCTGCACCAGAAGTTCCTGGAGAAGGACATCGACCTTCCAACCTTTGTGCAGAAGTACAAGAAGCTCCGCACGGCTTACCACAAGCAGGCGTTGCTCCATCTCGCCGGCCAGACATCACTCCGCTGACATCCGGCCAGGCGTCGTGTCGTTGTATTCCTGCTATTCCTGCTCGCCTGTTCTTGTTGTACACTCTGCTTGGCCCTGTTTTATGAGTGCAGCTTCTTGTAGGGCTTTGCCAAACATCAAGGGGAGATTGCTTGTATAGTTATATGTCTTGCAAAAACGTCTTTTGTACTCTGTCCTGGTGTAGTGGTGTTTACGGCCGAGTGACTAAGTTGGATTCATTTGCAGTAAATAAACATTTCGGCCTAATTTGTTCGTGCCAATTTGTTCAATGATAATAAAGCTTTCGTATGCTTGGATACACGTCCGTCAGGCGTCCTCTTTGATCGTCCCCACACAACCACTTGAGAGATGGTGTCCTCATCACGGTGTCCTCATATCGTCTGCAAATTTGAGGGAGTACGTTGAGGCCATGGACACATCTAGTGGTGTGGTGGTTAACAGATTTGCGGTTCGTAAGGAACAGTTTGTGCTCTACTGTACGTCGACGATTGGTAAATCTATGTGGACGTTTGGTCCGCTTTAAAAAAATTTCATAAAAAAAAGAAAACATGAATAGTTTTAGATAAAGAGAAAACATAAATAGTTACGTAGCTCTTTTTATTCCATTGCAACGTATAGATACTTTTGCTACACGATCCACACTTGCAGTACAATCAAACCTGCTACTTCTAGCTCGGAACCTCGGATCAGCTGGGTTGGAATCTAGAAATGCAAACAAAAAAATGGCAGGATGTGGTCAGTGCTCCGTTTGATTTTGCAAGAGGGCGAGTCGCAGGAAATGACCGTGTTTGCGCACACGACGACGAGCGACAACGATCCGCCCGTGCCGCTGTGCGATCCATTCCCCCAACGCCGCCTCCGCGCCATGCCGCCGCGCGCGGTGCTCCGCCGCCTTCTCCCCACCCACCCGCACCACCCCGGCGCTCGCCACGCTCCGCGTCGGGCGCCTCCTCCGCCGCCTTCAGCGACGGACGAGGGACCCCTGCCGGACCCATACGCGCTCCTCGTCCACGACCCCATCGACCTGCTCTCCTCCCTGTGGCGCCGCGCGTTCGCGCACCCGCTCCCCTCCCCGTTCCCCAACCTCTCCGGCTACGCCTCCCGCCTCGACCTCTGGCTCCTCTCCTACCAGCGTGCCTGCGCCCATGCCACGGGCACCTTCCCGCCGCGCCACGCCGTCCCGCTCCCCACTCTCCACTCCCTCCTCCGCCTCCGCGCCTCCGCGCTCCGCCGCCACCCCGCCTTCCCCTGGGGTGCCTCCACGCACCTCCTCCTCCGCTCCCCCGCCGACAGGCCCTCCACCGTCCCCGTCTCCCGCCGCAAGCTCGAGGCCCGGTTCGCGGACGCGCCGCCGCCGTTCCAGGACCGCGTCGTCCAGGAGCTCCTCCTCCTCCTCCTTGAACCGGTCTTCGAGCCGCGCTTCTCCCCTAAATCTCATGCCTTCCGCCCCGGCCGCGGACCCCACAGCGCCATCCGCTCTGTTCGGTCTCGCTTTGCAGCCTACCTCTGGTTCGTCTCCGCCGACCTCACGGCGGTGGTCGACGGGCTTTCGCCGGACACCATCCTCTCATGTGTCCAGAAGGCCGTCTCCGACCGTAAGGTGCTGTCATTGCTCAAGTCCGCGCTCAACGCCCCTGTCCGGCCTGGTTCTGTACCGCCAATGGAGAAGGACCTCGATGGGCTGGCCAAGAAGAGGCTGAAAAGGAAGGTGCTCAGGAAGAGCAGGAAGAAGAAGGTGCTTAACGAGGATGAGCCGAAGCCTGACCCATATTGGTTGAGGATGTTCTTTGGGTTTGCTCCGGAGCAGGCGCGCCATGTGCCGAATTATGGACATTGCGGGATAATCAGTCCTTTGCTTGCCAATGTGTGCCTTAACGAGTTGGATTGGTGGATGGAGGAGAAAATTAACCAGTACTTTTGCCCATCCAAGCATGATTCGATCTGGAAGGAGGCGGGTGATGACGGGTGCCACAATCCCGCGTGGCCTGAGTTCGTCCCATCAGCTGGGAAGGAGAAGACAAGGAAGATGGATTTCCTTCGATTTGGTTCCCATGTCTTGATTGGGATCAGGGGACCGAGGGAGGATGCAGTTGAAATAAGGAGACAACTGATGGAATTTTGTGAGAGAACGTTTGGTTTAAGGCCAGAGAATTCGACGGTGGAAATTGAGCATATCACAAGGGGGATTGAATTCTTAGATCATGTGATCACGCGCAGGGTCATCTACCCAACCTTACGATATACTGCCAGTGGAGGGAACATTGTCAGCGAGAAGGGTGTTGGAACACTGTTGTCTGTAACAGCCAGCCTGCAAAGGTGCATAAGACATTTCAGGAAGCTTGAGCTTGTAAAGGGGGACAGGGATCCTGAGCCATTGCCATGCTCACCGATGCTGTACTCTGGGCAGGCGCACACTAATTCCCAGATGAACAAGTTTCTTGAGACAATGGCTGATTGGTACAGGTATGCAGATAACCGGAAGAAGATTGTAGGGTTCTGTGCTTATGTCATAAGGAGCTCACTAGCAAAGCTCTATGCGGCAAGGTATAGACTGAAGTCTCGAGCTAAGGTCTACAAGATTGCTTCACGGGATCTTAGCCGTCCTTTGAGAGAAAGCACAAGGAATGATGCGCCAGAATACTCTGATCTTTTGAGGATGGGACTAATTGATGTTATTGAAGGTGTACAATTTGCACGCATGTCATCGATTCCATCGTGCGACTACACACCTTTCCCTAGGAACTGGGTGCCACACCATGAACTTATATTGCAAGAGTATATTAAGCTGCAAGATCCAAAGTTCTTTTGTGAACTTCACAAGACTGTCAAACATCAGGAAATAAGTTCACCACAGGATGATGTATCAAAGATGGTGTGGTATTATAAGGTCCATGGTGTTTATGATGACAAAAGATCCTTAGTTGGTGCCAAGGAATTGAGAAATGGTCAAGTTATCAATGGGAGTGAGCAACTTCTATTGGATACATAGTTCTGAGTCCTATGTTCCTGATTTTTTATAGAAGTATTAATATGTGATATTTCAATAGTACATCAAGCAGATGATTCTCCTGTGATTCACAGGTATCCATGAGCTATTGACCGATGACCCAGTTCTCATTATGTTTAGAGAATAATCACGGGTATCCATGAACAACATATCATCTATTCTGGCACTCAGGAGTCGGGACTACTCAACTTTTAATGTTTATAGAAACAATTCACCTACTATCAAGGTAAACGATTCTGTTATCATAATTCAGTGTGCCATGCCGACAGTTTAGTTCTGCTCCTAACAGTGGAGCATTCCTGTTTCCCAGTTGTTAGCAGGACTAGAATACATAAATAAATACATGCAATATTGAGGTGCTGCCTTGTGAAGCTTCCCAGATGCTGCATATTTATCATTATGCCAATTTCCACATTTTTTTTAGCTTTGTCAAATGAACATGGTATTTTACTTTTCATGCTTACACCATCAATGTGTCCTTTTTCTTCTCTTGTCCTCCAAATTGTTAAAAATTTTGAGGTACTGAAGTACGAGTAATAAATTCCAAGCCTCCACATTCATTATCAGTTCAAATATTAGATGTATGGGTACTGGTATAAACTAGAGATTGAATTTCCCTTTCTAATTTCTGTGCTTAAATAATCATTACTTTCGTAAGTCTCTGAAAAAGCACTCAGTAGTGTTTAGTCTCTTTAGTATCTTTCCTTTGGACCTTGAAGCTTCTAAACTAAATATTTTTTTATGTCCATTCTTGTTGATGGAAAGCTCATGCTATCGAAAGCTAAGTTATAATCAGTTGAGTGTTTAACAAAGTAAAGCCTAACCGCATTTCTGCGTTCGTTAGGATCTCAAACAAAAGACTATGAAATGAAATGTGGATTATTCTAATTGGAATTGTCAGAGATTTGACCTTTTCCAGTATGAGTGTACGACTAGCAGGTTTTTCAGAAAGTTTTGAAAGTTCAGTTTCTCTTTCTTTTCTCCTACTTCCATTACCTGTATCGATTCATTTTCTCCTTTTTTTAAACCAAACTCATTGTTATCTTGCATTACTAGTCAGTTCATATTCAATATATTTTTTACATTTACACAGTTCCATGCTTAAGCCTTGTTTGGATTGAGGCCTGGCAGGCAAATGCCTGCCAGACAACGATTTACTCTTGGGACGCCTGGGAAGCCTGCCTGGTCAGGCAGCCTTTTGAAGCTGTGAAACATAATTACTCTTCAGAAAACTAACCCATTCATGGTCGCTGTTTGAAATATCGTTGATGAGTTGGCTAGTACGTTCAAGGGCAACTATTATTATAAAAGAACATGATTCCTGGGAGAGACGTCCCATGGCCATTGGCCTGAGAGTCGAAAAAAGGTCTTAACACCGGTCTTACCCACAGCGGATGGACAGTGAGGCCTTCTTTTTTCCCCGGTGAGACTGAGCTACCAAGGGCTTATATTATCCTTTACGTGGTATAAAATGGCTTTCTTGACTATAAGTATATTCTTTGTTCCTGTTTTCATGTGTATTTGCTTTTATAAAAATCTGGAATATTTCACCATCATTGCAATTTGGATTTGCGTGCCAACGTTTCATATGCTATTACTGTTCCTAGATTGCTCATTCGAATGATTATGATGTGCATATGTGTTTTTCCCTTTTGTATTTTTGCCTGGAATCTGGATGATAATGAGCTATGCTCTTGTTCCTTCTATCTTTTTTATTATTATGGTTAAGCAAGTTGTGAGTTGAAGGCCTGATATTCTTGACATGAGAATGCCATCCTAAAAGGATTTCATTTAAGTATTAATAAACTTCTCAAGTCTGCATTCCACAAGAGGAAAGGGAACTCGAGGACAGAAAAAAGGACTACCAACCGATCAATTAATAAGTATTGTACTGATCTGCATGAGCATGCCATTTTAGTTAAGGCAAAAACTATATGAGTTTGTGTCAATTAAGGCGCTCCTTGAAAGTGCTTGTGCCTTATTTTGTTATGCTAACCAGTTGGAAGCTCTTAGTGATATCATTGATGATTCATTGCTGATTTTGTTATTTGTCCCTCCCACATGGCAAAGTAGGTAGAGATTAGTGGGTTCCAAATGCACCTTAATGTAGATATAGGACATAGCAAATTGTAACCTTATAGTTTTACATCTTATACTTTAGATTTTAACCCAGGAGCTCAGGAGCTGAGTGGAATATCAAGATGTACATCGTACATACCTTGGATAGCTACCAGTTGGAAAGTACGAGCATTCAGGCTAAGAGCCTAAGAGAGTTCTAGTAACTAAGGGCCTGTTTGGATCCTATGGTTAAAATTTAGTTAACTAAAGTTAAGGACTAAAACTTTAGACCACTTTAGCTCACTTGTATGGTCTAAACTTTCTGTGAGGTTGGATAAACTTTACATAGCACTTTAGATTTCCTGTTTAGAGCCTCAAGAGCTAAAACAAAAACACGCGGAGAAATAATTGACATATGTGTCATTTCCTGTGGATGCATCTTAAGAGTTATACTGAATGTTTAAGGATGAAGTATAAGATATTATGCCTCACAAGTTCTGAAAATTTTCCTTCTCTCGGTTACTGCCATTGGCTCTGCTGAATGCGCCCCCATAGCAGCTCTCAGCAGTAGCAAACAGATCCAAGTTTTTCAGGACATCCCTACAGTCTTGTTGCCTTCCCTTGGTGGTAGGTTCGTTTTCACGTCCATCCACTCGTACCTCTTCTAGTGCTAGTCCACACCAAAGAGCTTCAGATGATCCACAGTCTTCACCCCATGGGCAATGTTAGAATGAGTGATTGATTATTGGGCTAACCCTAGAAGGGTAGCTATATAGCAGTACATACATGGGCCTCATGGGCTTAGCCTCATGGGCCTAATACACACACTCTAACATCCCCCGCAGTCTGGATTACCGGCGCAGCAGAGTACAAGACTGGACAAGAAAGAAAACAAGCACAATACACAGGATCCCCCCTGCAGCCACAACTAGCCACTGGTGATGTTGAGGCTGGAGCGAAACTCGGAGAAGGTCGAGGAAGGGAGACCCTTGGTGAAGATGTCCGCAAACTGGGAGGTGGTCGGGACGTGAAGGACGCGGACGTCGCCGATGGCCACACGATCGCGGACGAAGTGAAGGTCAATCTCCACATGCTTGGTCCTCTGGCGCTGCACAGGGTTGGTGGAGAGGTAGACCGCACTAACGTTGTCGCAGTAGACGAGCGTGCTCCTGGCGAGGGGGCGGTGAAGCTCAGCCAGGAGCTGGCGGAGCCAAGCAGCCTTCGGCCAGCACCGTTGGCCACGGCGCGGTACTCCGCCTCGGCACTGGAGCGTGAGACCACCGGCTGGGGCTTGGACGACCAAGAGACAAGGTTGCCGCCCAAGAAGACAGCGTAGCCGGAGGTGGACCGGCGGGTGTCCGGGCAGCCCGCCCAGTCAGCGTCGGTGTAGACAACCAGCTCAGCAGAGGAGGACCGGCCGAGGAGTAGCCCATAGGCGAGGGTGCCACGCAGGTACCGGAGAAGCCGCTTCATAGCAGCAAGGTGGGGCTCCCGTGGAGCATGCATGTAGAGGCACAGCTGCTGCACGGCGTAGGAGATGTCAGGTCGGGTGAAGGTGAGGTACTGGAGCGCGCCAGCAAGACTCCGGTAGGCGGTAGAGTCCGCGGGGCCAAGCAACGAACCCGTGGCCTCTGACAGCTTGCCCTGAGTGTCGACTGGGGTGGAACAGGGCTTGCAGTCAGTCATCCCTGCTCGCTCCAGAATGTCACGAGTGAACTGCCGCTGGTGGAGGAACAAGCCTGAAGGTCGGGGCTCAACAGTGACGCCGAGGAAGTGATGGAGCACACCCAGATCCTTCATGGCAAACTCTGCCTGGAGAGAGACAATGATGCGCTGGAGCAGAGACTGGCTGGAGGCGGTGAGAACGATGTCATCCACATAGAGGAGCAGGTAAGCAGTCTCACCCCCATGGTGGTATATGAACAGCGAGGTGTCAGACTTGGCCTCCGTGAACCCAAGAGTCAGCAGGAAGGTAGCCAAACGAGAGTACCAAGGCCGAGGTGCCTGCTTGAGCCCGTAGAGAGACTTGTTGAGCCGGCAGACCAAGTCAGGGCGAGAGGAATCCACAAAACCTGCTGGCTGGCTGCAGTAGACGGTCTCAGTCAGAGTGTCATGGAGGAAGGCATTCTTGACATCCAGCTGATGCACAGGCCAGGAGCGCTCGAGAGCCAGGGAGAGAACTGTGCGGACGGTAGTTGGCTTCACCACTAGACTGAAGGTCTCATCATAGTCAACACCAGGCCGCTGAGTGAAGCCTCGGAGAACCCAACGAGCCTTGTACCGCTCCAGGGAGCCATCGGCTCGGCGCTTGTGTGTCCAGATCCACTTGCCAGTGACGACATTGGCACCAGGCGGGCGCGGCACCAGGTCCCACGTCTGGTTGGCCAGAAGGGCCCCGTACTCCTCTTCCATCGCACGACGCCAGTGAGGATCCGCCAAGGCGTCGCGGACAGAAGAGGGTACAGGAGAGACCTGCGGGTCCCCGGGTGTCGCTGCAAGAGCCCGGGGCCGCAGGACACCGGCCGCGTGCCGCGTCACCATGGGGTGAACATGACGCGGGAATGGTGGCTGAACCACCGCGTCAGTGGGAGACAGAGAGGAGAGGTCCTGGCTCCACGTTCGACCCCGGTGTACTCACGGCTGTCCACCCTCTTTCTTCGTCTCTTCCTTCCTCCATCATGGTCGCCAATGGTTCTTGCATTCCTGTCACATCCGTTGGTTCCACTACCACTCCTGGCTCTTTTCGTCTTCCTGATGTCCTTGTTGCTCCGATACCATGTTAGAATGAGTGATTGATTATTGGGCTAACCCTAGAAGGGTAGCTATATAGCAGTACATACCTGGGCCTCATAGGCTTAGCCTCATGGGCCTAATACACACACTCTAACAGGCAACCATCTCCTGCTGAGGCTGCAAGGATAATTGCACATCTGAAGGACAAGAGGATAGCACATAGCCTTATTTTTCTTTCATGATTGTTGCATTGAAATACTTTGTCATCTTTACTACAAATCACATGCTTTCAGGGTTATCCCCAAACTGGGACATTTAGCAAAACTTGTCCAGATGTATGACATACGACTGCTCTAATTTTCATACCTTAACACTCTAGTAGATTAGTAGGGCACGCTCCTTCAGCATATACTGACATACCATTGTATTACGGATTGGCATCTCATATCAGTGTTGTACATATGTTGAAGCAAGCTTGAATGACCAGAGCGAGGGAACATTTAGTGTAAGTTGGAGAGCTAGTCTATAAGTGCTGTATAATTTTGGATCGTCCGTTTATGCATGGCTGATTCTTTGTGGTGAAATTCTATATGTTGATAGCATATGTATTTGCACGGTATTAATTTTCCTGATGATGCATCATTTGACTGGAGTTGAAAACCTTGTTATATCATGTTATTTTTTAATCAAATTGTTTTGTGCAGTATTGAGGATCTGCAGAGGCTACTGAGAGACAAAGGGGCATATAATGCATTCTTTAACTCACTCGATCAAGTGAAAACCCAGAACAATGTAAGCTCTGTTGCACAGCCACTTTTTATATTTGTGATATTGAGTTCACCAGAGGATGCTGAAATCCTTTCTGCATCATAATTCATAACCCATATTTTGATGCCAAAGATAGCAAATATTGTGGTTCTGCTATTTATTATTAAATCAAAGGATCATGCATAGTTTATAAAGTTTGTTAATGCCATGAAACGACAACACTGTAATACTGTTGCTGTGAAGCTTTCTAGTAATTTTGTTCTTATGTTTTCAGCGCTTTATTTCTTTGCTGACATTTGATTTGCATTTCTTAAGTGCACAATAATTAGAACCACAGAACTGGCTGCTGCTCAAGACCGGTTAACTGATCTGGAGAGGCAAAAGTATGATATTTTATGACGTCCTATTCCCCTGGCGCACTGCTCGACAAGCTCCAAAGTTAGTACTCTTAGCAATAACACCTTCAGTTACTTTCTTATCAGTTGCATACTTGTATCAGAGCTTGGTTATTTTCTGATACATAATCGAGTAAAAATGTTCATTGCATGTCAGTGTTCAGACATGTATGTATGTGCATGCTATGATTATGCTGGAGTCTTCTGAACTTTTTTATACCAGTTCAAAACAACGACAACAAAGGGATATGTAATTCCAAGTATTTGAATTGGTGAGATATTTGTCACACAAACTGATCATACTGTTGTTTCCTCAGCATCAATGGCAAAGAGCGACGAGGAGACTTGGACCTTTGTGCAGAAGTACAAGAAGCTCCGCCCGTGCTTAGCACAAGCAGGTGTTGCTCCATCTCGCCGGCCAGACAGACATCACTCCGCTGACATCCGGCACGGCATCGTGTCAAGCTTCGTTGTATTCCTGCTCGCCTGTTCTTTGTTCTACACTCTGCTTGGCCCTGTTTTATGAGAGCAGCTTCCTGTAAGGCTTGCCAAACATCAGCGGAGATTGTGTCTTGCAAACAGAACGTCTTATCTAGCACTCTGTCCTGGTGTTTTTTATAGTTACCTGCCGAGTGACCCAGTTAGGTTTATTCGGCCAATTTTTGTTTCAATGATAATAAAGCTTTCGTATGCTTGTTGGTTCGTGGATACACTATACACGGTCGTTCAGTGTAACTACATCGAACGCTACTGCAGTGGTCGATCGTTCCCTTGACACGAAAGCAGAACAAGACCTTGCGAATCCAGAGAGAGTGATCCCCTTGCTCTTTGCTCCACAGTCGCTGTGCAGGTAGAATCAAAACCTGCTGGTTTTCCGATCAGCTGGGTTAAAAATGCAAGACAGTAGACGCCAAAATGACCGTGCTCGCGCGCATCGCGGAGCTCGTTTGTACTTTCGTCCGGCAAGAGGCTCTACCAACAGCCGCCCGAGCTGGTGTTCCCAATAAATCCCAGATGTGCGAGGAGCCCTAGGCTAGAATTCCCTTTGGCCTCGTGCCGTGGCTGCGCAGCTGAATTCCTTGAGGCTTGGGGAAGAGCACACGATTCGTAGTACGGGCGCACCCCCACAACGATCCAAAGCCTTCTCCTCCTTGTCCGCCGCATCGCTGCGGATCCAGGGACCCGTGACCTTTGTTTGGATCATGCAGGCTAGGGAGCGCGTGGACACGACGACGACGAGACCCCCATCCCTGCCGCCGCGCGGGAATTCCACGGAGGAATCGTATTCGTCGGGAAGAGCCTGGCTGCATGGGATGCGAGAGTAGTATTTTTTTAATTAGTGCCACTCATCACTAGTCTAGCCTCGGTAATCGGGGCTGAGTTTGTCGGCATGCATGCTCCGGCCGGCCGACACTCGCCGGGGTTGCTGGCGGAGTTCGTCGCTCATCTCGTGCGCCTTCTGACCGCTGGACGTACGTGGCGTGTTACCTGAGACAGATCGAGGTTTCCTCGGTGACAAAGAGTTACCCCTAATCTCCTATCCTAGAGTCTAGAGACAAAAGGCATCGCGCATGGCCTTTTGTATATGCTTTTGCCGTGGGTAGGATTAGGATAGCCGACGAGCCCGGTCTTGAGCGCAATGCCTCCTCCGCCTTTTTTTTTTTTTTTTTTTTTTGCCAAGTGATGTTGACTGCTGGTGTGTCGACAGCTAGCGTGTAATGTCTTTGCATGAGATGGAAAATTAACTTATCCGTACGATTTCTCCATAACATCTTCATCTTCAGCTACCCTGTAGTATACGAGTACTAAAGCAACTTCAACGAGACTATCTATAATCCTTTTCTAATCGTTAGGAATAAAGATTTTAACTGAAAAATACATTTAAACAATTTTTTAAAGTAAACGACGGGAGGTCATTTATAGCACAGATGCCGGAGTGAACCGGTTGGTGGTAGGGCTTGGCGCCCAAATACGGATGTCATGGAGATACATGAGCTGGGAGAATTACATCAGCATATTGTTACACCAAAAGGATGATATACAGGGTTTGCTTCAGGGGAGAGACGGCATCTCCAGAGCTTAACTGACTCCCTACAGGCACAAATGAGGCGAGAGAGTGATCCAGCGCCATGTTTCCGAAGACTACATCGTGGCGATGCTTCCATTTTTTTTAAGCGCAGGCGATGTTTCCATATATAGCTCCCAGTAGCATAGAAGAATAAAGGTTGCCTGTACTAATAATCTTGGCATGGCAAAGAGCCTCACAATTGTTGAACTCGTTCAACCATTTCTCTTTTTTTTTTCCGAGCATCTCCAATAATAGACATTCTAAATTTCACACTCCATATCTTCATTTGGCTAGCCACTTCATAAATTAAAAAAATTCTCTATAAAATTTATCACACCAATACACTAGCCACATCTCACACTCCATATTCTACGAAAGGAGGAGAAAGGAATGGAATTTTAGAGCCACACAAACATGTACTAGCTGTCAGATGCTAAGATAGCAAGACACACTGGCCAGCCAAATTCGGCCTTCCGACTCTCACTGGATAGCATGTCAAATGGAATGACGTTAGCTAGTCTTTGGAGGTTACATTTCTTACATGTTAGCTAAAAATAGAAATAGCAAGTTAGATTCTAAGTCTCTTGGAGATGCTCTTAGAGTGCACAGAAAAAATAAAAAAAGTTGTTGGAGCAATTTTTATATAATAGAGATTCTTGACTATTTTTGAGCTAGATTCAGCTTATTTTTAACCACAGAACAGTATTTAGCCGCAGCCATATTCAGCTCATCAAAACGTAGTGTAAAAAAAAAAAAAGCACAGACACTCAGCTAGATAGGCCGGTAGGCCCTGCCTGGGCCCCCAAGTATATGCTGCGTGCGTGGCCGTATCGTGCACGCCGAGCGGAGCTGCAGGATGCCGCTCGTGAACTGAACGCCAACAAAATTCGCAGCAGCGCCGCGCGCTGTTCGTGCATACAGCGGCGGAGATGAGATCGGGTGGCGACGTGGTCGAGACGTCGAGTAGAGTAGTGGTGCGTGCCGGGGACGACGCGCCCGCCCACAGGCCACACAGGCAACAGCTACTCGCTGCCTGCTGCTTCGTCCGTTCGATCAGCCAACAGGCAACAGTGGACTGAGATGGATATGGATTATCATTATTCAGCCTGTAATTTAGCAGTAAATACACTAGGCGGCCGTCGGCACCTAAAATGGTGAAGCTGAGATCCGCCCGTTCTCTGTGTCTGTACATCATTATTATCATCATCTTTTGTAGCTTACCTCCTGTACTGTACCGTATCCATGGATCGATCGATCGCATATACGCGCGCCTCGTGTCTGTGGTCCTTGATCAAATCACGTGTGGCCGCGCCGCGCGTGTCATTCCGATCGATCGATCGGCACGCCAACGTGACGATCCGACTGCACAGCCAGCGAATGTATGGCGGCGCCGTGGGTGCAGTGTGGCCGTCACTCGTCAGTTAACCACAGTGTACTGTAATTCAGAGAACGCCAAGTACTACTATCATGCTGCCCTGCTGGCGATGCCGAGTCGACAAGATGTGATGCTATTTGTCCTTGTTCACCCGTGAAGAAGAAGCTGTCTCGCTCGTCCCCGTCATACGGCTGCATGCATGCAGCAGGCAACATGCATTTCACACAACTACACAAGGGCACACACTTGTCTTTGGCTTCCAGTTCAGTCGTTCACCGTGCTTTTTCAGATTGGCGTATACGTAAGTCCATCTGGCATTCGCCCACACGGTCTTGAACTCACGATGATACATGGTATATATGGTGAGGGTGAAACAAAATGTAAACTGAACTCTAGTGTGCCATGAACCCACAATGGCATACAGCGTGTCGTCGTTCTTGGAAATTTCAGAGCGGCCTGGCAAGAAAAATTAATCCAAAAATCCGGCCCTCTTCGGTCTTCACCACAAGAGCGGAGTGAGATTCTTGAAGGCAGCTCAAACTAGTCACAGGGGCGGAAGATTTGGGGAAAAAATTGGTTGTCGTGTTCCTTTAAGGCCTCGTTCGGTTCTTAATAAAATCAAGGGGTTTTGAAGGGGGTGAGAGGAATTGAGGGGGAATTTGAATTGTAGGAGATTTAATCCCTCCCAATCCCCTCCAATCCACATGGATTGGAGGAGAAACGAACATGGCCTAAGAGATTCTAACCGACCAAGATAAACAAGATAGATAGATGGTCAAACCCCTCCCTAAGGATTTGGCCACTCCAAGAGCAAGATAACCTCCCTATAGTTAACTAAAGAATAAAAAAATGTGCTAAAATCACCCCATCCTAGCTAAAACCCCATATCTCGCACTACAAGAACCCACCCACCTCGCTATATAAACCCACCCACCTCGCACACTCCTCACTCCACCATACGCACTCCCTAGCTTAATTAGCTCCCTCGATGACGATCGACGACATGGCTGCCACTACTACCATCCTTCTCCTCCTCGTCGCCGCCGCCACCGCCGCCTCGACGGCCGACCTCTCCGTGTACCACAACGTGCACCCGCCGTCGCCGTCCCCGCTGGAGTCCATCATCGCGCTGGCCCGCGCCGACGACGCGCGGCTCCTCTTCCTGTCGTCCAAGGCGGCGTCCTCCTCGTCCGGCGGCGGCGTCACCTCCGCCCCCATCGCCTCCGGGCAGACTCCGCCGTCGTACGTGGTCCGCGCGGGGCTGGGCACCCCGGTGCAGCAGATGCTCCTGGCGCTGGACACGAGCGCCGACGCCACCTGGTCGCACTGCGCCCCCTGCGACACGTGCCCCGCCGGCAGCCGCTTCATCCCGGCCAGCTCCTCCTCGTACGCCTCCCTCCCGTGCGCCTCCGACTGGTGCCCGCTCTTCGACGGCCAGCCGTGCCCGGCGAGCCACGACGGCGCCTCGGCGTCGGCGCCATTGCCGGCGTGCGCCTTCTCCAAGCCGTTCGCGGACGCCTCGTTCCAGGCGTCGCTGGGCAGCGACACGCTGCGCCTGGGCAAGGACGCCATCCCCAGCTACGCGTTCGGCTGCGTGGGCGCGGTGACCGGGCCGACGGCGAACCTGCCCAAGCAGGGGCTCCTGGGCCTGGGCCGGGGCCCCATGTCGCTGCTGGCCCAGACCGGCAGCAGGTACGGCGGCGTCTTCTCCTACTGCCTGCCCAGCTACAGGTCCTACTACTTCTCCGGCTCGCTCCGGCTGGGCGCCGCCGGGCAGCCGAGGAACGTGCGGTACACGCCGCTGCTGACCAACCCGCACCGGCCGTCGCTGTACTACGTCAACGTGACGGGGCTCAGCGTGGGGCGGGCCTGGGTGAGGGCCCCCGCGGGCTCGTTCGCGTTCGACCCGGCCACCGGCGCCGGCACGGTGATCGACTCCGGCACGGTGATCACGCGGTGGACGGCGCCCGTCTACGCCGCGCTGCGCGACGAGTTCCGGCGCCAGGTGGCGGCGCCCAGCGGGTACACGTCGCTCGGCGCCTTCGACACCTGCTTCAACACGGACGAGGTGGCGGCGGGGGGAGCGCCGCCCGTGACGCTGCACATGGCCGGCGGCGTCGACCTCACGCTGCCCATGGAGAACACGCTCATCCACAGCAGCGCCACGCCGCTGGCGTGCCTGGCCATGGCCGAGGCGCCGCAGAACGTCAACGCCGTCGTCAACGTCGTCGCCAACCTGCAGCAGCAGAACGTGCGGGTCGTCGTCGACGTCGCCGCCTCGCGCGTCGGCTTCGCCAGGGAGCCCTGCAACTGATGACGGTGTGCAGTTGCCAGTTGGTTGTCCTGCCTGTTAGCTTATGCTCCTTTCCAATGTTGTCTGCAGTAACTGACGTGACACGTGAAAAAAAATGTTTCGTCACGGGTCGCTACAGAATCACGTAAGATTGCCAGTGTGTGTATTGCTCCCCTTCGTTTTATGTTCTGTATGGCCGTTGGCCTGTTCCAAGAGGTTAATTAATTAATAATTTGGAGGTGGTGAACACCTGCATCACATTCGTACGTCGACAGTGCCACAGACTCACGAGCATGTACACTTGTACAGCACAGTACAAAAGCTGCCTCATCTTGCTTGGATACGCGAGAGGTGTCACTTGACCGTATCTGAACGTGTCCCATTCCGGTCCAGGCTGCCCGTAGTTGTCTTCTATGCCCATCACGTGTGTGTAGACTCCAAAACGCTCGCGCCGTTGGTCTGCCATGCAGTCCGTGTGATTTTCACGTGGAAAGATTAGCTGCGGCACGGGCGCACGGCACGGCTGGACACGTCTCGTCCCACTCAGGACAGTCGAGCATCCTGACGAGCCATGTTGCAGCAGGAGCCGCACCTCGAAGATGCCAGTGAGCAGTGGCTTCAGAATAAGAATATAAGATTTACGCTGCTATTGAAGACAAAACAAATCACAGCCCGGAGTTTGTAGCTGGATGGTACTCCTATATTAAGACTTCCCATACGATATCTGAAAATATCAACAAACAATTGGGTAAAATCATCGCGTAATAAGCGTGTACGTGAGAACAGTACTTCAACAGCCGGTGGCGCAAAGTCAGTAGGCACATCAGCAGAAAACTCAGCACAAATATCGATCACGAGCAAACAATATGCATGTTTGGACATGATCTGGTTTTGGACTTACACGGAGCAGTGCGTGCATTTGGGTACCCACACGAGACACCAAATCATTTGTCACCTGAAGACGGTAAATACGGATTTGGTACATCAACGTAACTGACATATACAGGCCTAGAGAGGAAACTCCACTGTGCAAGCCACTGGAGGAACTGAGGAGCCACTTCATATTCCTAGGCACTTTGATCATCGCATCATGTCGAGCTCTAGAAAAGAGATCACTTGTCCCGAGTGCTGTTCTTGAGCCATTCCAAATACTTGGTGTTACCACCAGTTATGGGCAGAGCAATAACTTCAGGAACACTGCATGGACGAGTAACATGTAAATCGCAGAACAAGAGTAACATTGCATACCACACTTACAGCATCAGTAAACTGAATGGAGCTTACTCATATTCATGGTTGGCTTTGACATGTGCAGTCAAGGCATCCAGAAGTGATTCCCTGGTCTTGATGATGAGCAATTCTTCAGCATCAGTTTGCACCTGAAAAAGGGCAGATTCTTGATCAGATGTGCTTAGTTTGATAAGCAGGGAGATAAAGGATTATTTAGAAATTTTGGGATAGCAAATAGATACAAGGGAAGATCAACTAATTTATTCAGTCTGCATGCAAATGTTAGCTCCATACCTTTCCCTCCCACCAATAAACGGATTCAATGCCTGAAAAAGGTATGGATGACTTCAGCTTATTTCACCACTTCAAAGAAAAGAGTGCATTCTATTCCAAAACTTGTTTAAACAACACATAGTAAGATATTCATAATAACCACAGAAATGAACAGCGAGGAACAAATTGTATCCTACTGATCATTCTTGTATGGGAAGGAGGCGTCATTTTTTCCCCCAAAGTTACACTCTCATTTAAATTTATGGCTGTCTTGACTCTTGGTTACCTTAAGTTAGATATGCAAAGTTATATTATATGTAACATGTGAGTACAACTAATTGTTTCAGCACGCCATGTGCATATGCCACAGTTTAGTTCTTACAGGCTATACTGACAACACAGAGTTATCGTAGCCTTCACATGGCACAACCTAAAAGAGAAATCTACTCCCTCCGTTCCAAATTGTAAATCATTCTAAAAATCTTGGAAAAGTCAAAGCATCTCAAGTTTAACCAAAATTATAAGAAAAATATAGAGATTTATGACGCCAATTAAGTTTACTATGAAAATATATTTGATAAAGAATCTAATGATACTTAGTTGATATTATAAATATTATTATCTTATTACATAAACTTAATCAAAGTTGAGATGTTTTGACTCTCCAAGATTTTTGGAATGACTTACAATTTGGGATGGTGGGAGTACCAAGTAATTCAGAAATGGGAATACTATTCGAAGTTTTTTTTTTTTTTTTTTTTTTGGGGGGGGGGGGCGGGGCAAGAGTCCAGGATTCTTCTTGGCCCTCAGGACCTATACAATAAGTAGGTCTAGATCTTCCCATTGCTGTTATCATTATTTACACCGAATAAAATTTTCCAGTTTAGGAAAATAAATAACTGAATAAAATGAGCAATCACATTTTCTGGTGCACTGTGTTCATAATGTCAAAGATGGTAAAAGAAAGAGTGATTAGAAGATTGAAATCGGACCAGGCACTATATTGACGCAAGCAGCAAGCTTCTCGCTGATGATGCTCTGTGACAACTTCTTGCCTGCGATAGATGTGAGATAAGTCATTTCAGACATTTAGACAACTAAAGCAAAAGCTAGAAATATAGACAGAAAATATAACAAAAAGGTAAAACCTTAGAAGAAAAACAATAATCAAGTGGACAAATACTGGATGCCCACAAGCTAAAAGGTACTAATCTGTCTGTTTCATCATTGGAGAGAATTGCACAAATTGATTAGCAAGGACTCAAAGTGGTAAAGGAAGTATTAACAACACAGAAAGTTAGGCACCAGTTACCTGCTTCCTTGTTTGGAACTGTCACATACACGACGACGGAGGACACCGTGGTGGAAGCGGACTCCATTCGAGTAGAACTGAGACCTCTTGCTCTGCAAAATTTTAGATCATCGAAGTTTCTCAATCTTCTACATGTGCTAGCGTGCTTGGAGATACTATGACAGACATAGAGCCTCTCCACCAGATTTCTTATACTCTCCCTATCCTTTAAATAGAAAATGTATCAGCTGCAGCAGATCTCCTATCACATCTCCTACCCCTATATTCTCTCCTACAGAGAGAGAGAGAGGGGGGGGGGGGGGCTCCCTCTCCTAGTTTAGAATGGCCTTTTGGCGATCTACTGGAGCAAGGTTCTCTCAAATCCTAAAGTTGCTTTTGAGAGATCTCTTATAACTAGTAGAGGGGAGAAGAAATAGGAGATCTGGTGGAGACTGCTCAGCGTTTCTACCCTCCAAGGTTTCTATAGCATCATGCATGGACAATGGTTTCTCATAAGCTACACTCTCAATACCAACTCACTAGTTAAATTGTAGCAGTGGGTGAACTAAATAATGCAATGGTACTCCATGATCTTACAACTACCCACAAATCGCGCCTAGTTATCATTAAGTAATGTTTCCAAAATCACAATAGAGAATTTAACATTAATGCATCCATGAGATCCATGACCATGTTTCATATTCATCCATCTCTAATCTGTCTCACTTTCGTACATAGATCAAGTTCGGTTCTAAGCAAACTCCACCTAGCGCCCACTGACCTGGAATACAACTTAGGGGCTTAGGGCGTGTTTGGGACCGCTTATATAAGAATCGACTATGATCTCATCATGAATATGTTATAAGAGGCTGTCTAAAAAAACCTCCGGTAGGAAGAATCCGATTATAAGCGGTCCCAAACACGCACTTACAAGTACGTGATTCCACAAAGCAATCCAGATTGAAGACTAGTGTCGTAGGCAGCACCAGATTTCGCTAATCCATGCCCATGGAATGCGAGTGCCTTCCTCGTATCAGCCAAAGATGCCCAACAGAGACTGAGAGGGGGACGGGGAAGTTAGTTACCCGATGAAGGGGAGGCGTCGGTGGGAGATGGCGCACCCCGTCCTGCAGGCGACCGCAGCGCTGACGGCGCCGATGCTGAAGAACAGGAGCGCTCCCGCAAGCGGCGCGCGGCGTCCGTAGAGCAGCGCGCGCTGCGCTCCGGCGGGACTGGCGGCGGCGGAGGAAGGTGGGGAGAAAACCCGGAACGGCGCGGGGAGTGGCATCTCCGGCAGCTTCGATGGCCGCTTTTGTACGCGTCGCCATCGGGTAAAGCGCATCCCTCCCTTCCCCGGCCTTCTTGGCTCACGAACCCCATTCCTCCTTGATCCTCTCTTGGGCTCTTCCTTATATGGGCTTGAAAAAGGCCGCTGTTGGGCTTTCGGCAAGCCATTCGGCCCCAACGCCGCAACTCGCGTCCTCTTAACCCCCTATCGGCTCTCGCCTCGGACGGACGGAACTCCGTAGCCCCAAACCCTACTCGAACCAAAGCAGCCTCCACCGCCACCGCCGACAGTTGGAGCTCCGCTTCGACCTTCCGCGCCACCGCGATGGAAACAGAGGCGCCTGCAATAGCTGGTCAGAAGAGGGAGCGGGAGGAGGGAGGCGATCCTGCTGCTGAAGGCGGCGAGGCGGCGGAGGAGGAAGCGGCGGCGGCGGCGGCTAAGAAGCCGAAGGTGGAGGAGGAGACCAAGGAGGCAGAGGAGGCGGCGGGGGGGAAGGTAGAGGAGGCGGCGGAGGGGAAGACAGAGGAGGCAAATGAGGAGAAGGCAGTGGAGGCGGAGGGCAAGCCTGTGAAGCTGGGGCCGAAAGAGTTCACCTCAGCTGTCGAGATGTTCGATTATTTCTTCGCTCTGCTCCATTCCTGGACGCCGCAGCTTGAGTTCAATAAGGTGAGGGTTGGCGTTTGATTGTCTTGGCTGCGAAGAAGATTGTTCCTTTACCTTTAATCTCATATGCGTGGTGTAGTCTATTCCGTCTGATGAATTGTTAGCTATGCTGCGGCAGTAACAAGCTTGTAGTGCTAGGTAAATTTCGTAAGCTTTAGTGAGTTTGGGGGCTGCATTTACTTGTAGTACTAGACAAGGTTGCTCTCAAACATCAGTTTATTGCAGGTATCATATATTTATTATAATTTGCAAATCCATTCTTTAAGGCTGTGAGTTTGCAATTACTTGATTAGTTCATTCTGAAGGTTTCTAAGTTGGATCCTGCATTGTGCCCTGCCCCTTCCAGCTCCGCTCTCCTCATCAGTCATAGCCAAGGAAATGAATGTAGTACAAAAGATCGTAGTTTTAGTGTTTTGCTTATTTGTGCCATGATGCGGATTGGTCTCCAGATTCTGTATTTCTGTTATTGCCAGGGAAGTCTTATAATTTTCATTCCATTTGCTTGGATGGTTATTTTTTCCCCTTAGCTTTGTTTGAGTTTCATGTGATTAGTATGGTTTGTTAATCGAGTTTTGGATTAAATTTGTGGTCAAATGAGGACCTATATGATTATTTAACTTGATTTGTTGGGGTTTAATGCGAGTCTCCATGAGTATGTTTTATCAGTTTTGATAATTTGTAGTGTTTTTTGGTGCATGTATTAATATTCTGGTGTTCAAATCTATGTATATTTTTGTGTTGAATCTTCATTCATGTTTAACAAAGCTATCATAGTCACAAAGCCTCTTTGAGATCTTAAGCATCATTTACTATTTGAATCGCTTATAACATGCTTAGTGGGGTTTGCAGTTTCAGTTTGGAGTTCCAAGTCTTTTTCTGGTGTTTGAGTAAGAAAACTCTGCTGTTGAGTGTTGATAGCTTTGATCTACCCACAAAATCATGAATCACTGTCTTAACATTGTTGTTTACTTATTCCTTCCAATTTTGGAACATATGTGCTATTAGAATGATGATCTGTTCCTTGATGAGATCTCCAGTAGATGGTCTTAGACAATTAGGATACTTTGGGTCATATAATATTTTGTAAATGGAAAGAATTATACCTATCTTTGCTTTTCTGGTATGGTGCTAGTTATTTTTTTCAAACTTATTATTTTTCATGTGTGTTTCATCTCTGTATTCTTTATAACTTGTGTTTTGAGCTGTGAGCTTTACCTCGTTTACCACATCTGTGGTGCTTCAAGCAAAAACTAATTAAACGACTGCTGTGGTAGGCTAATAGCACTTCAAAGTCAAATAGATGACTTTTTAACAAGTCTTGTTTTCCTGAAACAAGCATACATTATAAATTGAATAATGGAAACATCTGTCAGTTAGTTGTTGTGCTGTTGAAAATGATTGCTATCTATGTAGTGCCCACTAGGTAATTGACCTTATGTGCCGCAAAGGTAGCGCCATTGATCTCCCACAGATAAACCCGTAGCCTTCATTAATATCTGCTCATGGATACATGGTTTTCTTATCTGCATATCAATTTTTGTAGTATGAACAAATGGTGCTGGAGGATTTGCTGAAGAAAGGCCATGCTGAACCTGCTAAGAAGATTGGGGCAGGAGTCGAAGCATTTGAGATTCGCAGCCACCCGGTGTGGCAAAGCCGCTGCTTCTTTATCCGCAGGATTGATGGATCTGCTGATGACTTCAGCTTCCGCAAATGTGTGGACAACATACTGCCTCTGCCTGAGGACATGAAGATCGGCAATGGTAAGAAGTCTGGTGGCCACCACAAGGGTGGCGGTGGGGGGCGGGGAGGAGGACGTGGGGGAGGCGGTCGAGGCGGCTGGCGTGGTGGACGGGGCCGGGGCAGGAGGGGAGGTTAGATTCTTGATGGGCCCTGCAATTTTGCCTGGTTAATAATACCGGGGTGGTCGTGGAAACGAAGGCAAATTATTATGTTGGTTTATTGTGTGCCTGTCCTAAAGACCGATGCCGACTTGTGTACCTTGCAACTGGGATATGATCCACGCAGAGTGCTTACCGCATGCTTTTCTTAATTTGTGTCATTCCACCCGCCCTTATTTTCTTTCTTGGGCAATTTCTACGTAATTATTGGCTAAAACCTGTAAAACCTCTATCCCTTATCCGTCACCTAAAAAAACTCGAATCCAGTAAATGCCACTATCAATAAATTTTGGCTAATGGACATTATTAATCATATTCTGATAGTTTCGGCTAATGGACATCACAAAAACTGATTTGCTTGTCCTTTCAGTTGGACATAAATTTAGTTGCATCCTTTTAGGCCAACAAATTGAGCACATGATGATGTAGATTATATTGTATACTAGTACTAGTATGAAACCTTATAGCTTTGAAAAGATACATGTGAGTAGTGTCCAGCAACCTTAGCCTCCAACACGGTTGCTACTTGCTAGACTAGCAGCCGACCAACTGACGAACAGATGCTTACTTTTCGCTACTCTATGGTCCATTCGGGAAGCTAGAAATGACCACAAGTTCAACAACAAACGATGGACTGTTTTTCAGGTTCATAATTTAGTCAAGGCAGAAATAGTAGTAAGCACACTCTGCTTAGAACTAGACGAAATCAGGTCCATCAACAACA
Source organism: Eremochloa ophiuroides (assembly GCA_038502445.1). Classification (NCBI taxonomy): domain Eukaryota; kingdom Viridiplantae; phylum Streptophyta; class Magnoliopsida; order Poales; family Poaceae; genus Eremochloa; species Eremochloa ophiuroides. The sequence goes on along the minus strand of JAHLJS010000002.1, from coordinate 106,097,916 downwards.
ACACACAATGAATCCAACTCTTTGGATTCAATCAGCAAATCAAGGTATGATATCTCAAATTGAAGGTGCAAATCTTGAGCGAACTGCGATTAACCATTGTTTGGGTCATCTACAAAATGAGCATGGCAATACTTCCAATGACACACCCTTTACAGGACTGAAATGCCAATTCTTCTCAAGGCAGAGGGGCCGCTTGCCCTAGCACTGCCACCACCTCCCTGTGTCCACCACCGCTGGTCCCTCTCCCTTTCTCTTCGGCATCTCGCCAGAGGTTGAAGGGAACGAGGATCCATTGTTTTTAATATAAGTTTTCTCTAGTGGATTGAATTGTTAAGGTTGATTTCTCTATACTAAAGTTTTTGGTATTGGAGATTTATCTCCTCCTCCTCCTCGGTAATGGTGTTGGGTAAGGGTAAAATCATCTTCTCCATTGCGGCTTTATTGAAGATGAGGGCGACAATCTCGACGCTAGGATCTTCATCAACATGATGACATGAAGGTTTCTGTTTCCAGATGGCGACATCATGGCGGAGATGACGGCATCGCCATAGAATAATTTTCTCCAATCTCTTTTTCTTTTTATTGTGGTTAAATCTGGTCATAATGAAGGATTAAGGAGAATAAGCTTTAGATCAGTCTTTCTCGTTCTTCAGTGACAGAAAGAGGGAGAAGAAAGACACCAGAAAAGAAATTTCTTAATTCCGCTACATGAATGTTGGCCATCGTTCGTTGGACATTTGTTCTCAGTTCGTTTGCCAAGTGTTTGATTGTGCGGTCATTCATGCTGTAAAGCATCAAATAGATTAGATTTTGAGTACAGCATTGATATTTTTTTTAATTCGGAGTGCTTCGTTCGTCGAAAAAAAATGCTACACTGATGCAGCGACTTCGCCGGACTCCTTGAACTATTTATTATAATAGACCGGCTGGACTAGAGATTAAAAAAAAGACCGGCTGGACTAGGGGTTTGCATTTTAAACCCTCAAATGTCCCGGCTCAATCTATCTTTTTGCAGGCAAAATTGAGCAATAACACTTCGGTACTAATGACTGAAGCAGCTGCAATGACCCTGGCGGCGAAGCTGATCCCCCTGGTTCATTTCCAAGACAAATTTTTTTTATAGATAATCAACAGCTGGCGACATTTCTTAACTCCGGGGATCAAACTCGGCTACCAGAAAGGACAATCAAGTACTTCACCCAAGAATTCACCAATTGCCTTAGTAATTCACCGCACAAGGTCTACAAGATTAGAAGAGAAGGGAACAAAACAGCACATCTGTTAGCCAGAAATGCTTCAGTGTCACAATCACATGCTCATGCTAAGGTGGGAGATAAGGGAAAGGGAACTTTTTCTATTTTCTTCTTGATTTGGTAATTTTGGTCGCAATGTGAATATGTGATTTTTTTTTTCGACGGAAGAAGAGTTATATTATATGATAGGTGGGTACATAGATTCGTTACAACCGCTCTGAATCACGAAAAAATACCCACGCTGTAAATAGCGCAACTCAAAACCTAACATGTTTAATGCTTTACAGTGTGGATGACCGTACAGACAAACACTCGGCAAATGGTCTGAGAACAAATGCCCAACGAACGACGGCCAATATTCCTGTAGGCGGAATTGAGGAAATTATTATTTCTCGTATCTTCCTTCTTTTTCTTTCTGCCACCGAAGAACGATGAAGACTGATTTGAAACATATGCTCCCTAGTCTTTTATTATGGTCAGATCTAACCATAATAAAACGGAAAAGAGACTGGAGAAAATTATTCCATAGTGACGACATCATCTCTGCCTTGATGTCGCCGTCCGAAAACAAAAGTCTCCATGTCGTCATGTTGATGAAGATACTGACGCCGAGGTTGTCGTCCTCATCTTCAACGATGCCGTCATGGAGAAGACGATTCCACCCTTCTCCTTCGCCGTCGCCGGAGAAGAGAAGAAGGGGGAGATAAAACTCCAATACCAAAAACTTTGGCATGGAGAAATACTAACCCTAAATATTTCAATCTAATAGAAAAAACTTATTAAAAACAATGGATCCCCACTCCCTTTAACCCCCTGTAAGATGCCGCAGGAGAAGGGAGGGGGACCAACGGCGGTGGACGGAGAGACGCGGCGGCGGCGGCGGCGGCTCTAGGGCAGCCCGTGCGGCTCTCTCCATGTGAATATGTGATTACTGCATCTTATTTTGCACTGTTTTAACTGTGCTGGAACAAATCACGGTCGTCCGATTGATTTGTCTTGGTGCGAACGACGAGTGCACAAAACACGCGCGCAGGCTGGCTGGGTCTGTGTGCCTGTGTTGGCTTGGTTAACGCTCATTTCTATTTGTTTTTCTTTTTTCCTTTTCTTTATGTATAAAAAAAACGCTGTGTGGCCAAGCCTAACGCTGATTTCTGAAGAGCAGAACTTGAACACGAGTGGGGTGTGATGTGACGAACTGACGACTGATGGTGAATTGGCGATGGCCGAGCAGCCCGAGCTCCGCCTTGAGGAACCAACATGCTGAGGTTCTCTGCGACTGCGAGGTGAGCAACACATGAACAGTCGAGTCTAGAACAAATTTGGTTGCCGGCTGTACTTGCTTGCTAGTCCAAGGAACGAACGAAAGGCCATCTGACTGACACAAATAACACAATTCAGTTGTTCACGCGATCTTGGCACGCCCCTGTACTGTACATACGGGTGCATGAACGTGATCCTAATCTGCTCTGGGTAGTACAAGCCTCGCCGCTTGTACTGGCCGGTCGGCCGGACTCCAAGCTCAGATGTTCTTGTTCATGTTCCCTGCGTGGCTGAAACTGAACACCAGAACATCTAAATATATTCCCATTGGGTCTGTTCCCTGCTCGGGAATAATGGCGAGTAGCCAGCCCGCCAATGACTCTTTCTCTTTATTTAGGATGGCGAGTTGCACTTTACACAGGCATAATGCGCTTCAGCCTTAAGCGCTTGGCATCTCTAGTGCTGAGACGGTGAGACCCAAAAGGCGACCTTCTCTGGAAAGTGGGAGCGAAAGGCAGGCACCCAAACGCTTTTGCCACTTGCGGCGGGGATCCATTATCCGGTTACGTTATCGGTCGACCATCAGCAGCACCTGGCCTGCTCGTTGCGTGCTTGCTCGTCATCGATCAGCCACCACGCACTAGGCTTTTCATTTACGCTTGCGATTGGGACTGGCATTTGCCATTAACAGGCTCCCGAAAGCACCTCAATGCATTGTTGATTTTCCTTCGCACGCCGCCGGTACGAGCAGGGAGTCCTTCGCCGTTTCATGATTCCACCGGTCGCTGCTTGCAGCCCGCGGTCTGCGGAGGCAGGGAACATCAGGCATCACCATCACCAATTCACCATCGGTATCATCAGCACACACTCGCAACTCGCAGGTCGGCTCAAGCAAGCAGTCCCACCGCACACACTCCCACCGCTTTTGGAAGGGGTCCACCAGTAGGATCCGAGGATTTAAACAGGGAACCAGCCAGAGGATACGCCAGACGTGACGTCGCAGCGCAACGGGGATCGGGGATGTGGTGGCATGGCGATTGGATTGGCGAGCAGATAAGTTTCACCGACCTGTTTGGCCTTTTCCGTCCAGATCGCTATCGCCGAGCGCCCGAACCCGAGCCCGAGGCCCGAGCAGCCAGCAGGTCCGGGTGACCGGGTGACGAGTCGCAGCCCGTAGATGCGGTCTCGGACGCGCGACATGGTACAAATAATAACAAGCAAGGCTGCTCACTTCGCAAATCAGAATTCCTGTGGGCTGTGGGAGTTACTCCCTCCGTCCCCAAAAAATATCGTTCTCGATTTCTAAGAAATATCTTTAACTAAATTTATACTAAAAATTATTAATATTTATAATACATAATTAGTATCATTGAATAGATCTTTTAGTCTAGTTTTTTAACAAATTTATTTGGAGGTATAAATGTTACACGTATTTTCTAAAAATCTAGTTAAACTTGTGACACAAACACCCAAAACGTCAATAGTTTAGGGACGAAGGGAGTACTACTTATTACACACATGTTCGCTCGTATACTTGTCAGCGTTTTTATTAAATAGTATTTTTCTCTCGTAATAAATTAACACCAGCCAAAATGAGCGAGTTCTTTTTCGTCCAGTCGAACAGACAAGAGTTGTTCTAACACACACACCAGCACGTGTCATACGAGATACATAAGACACACGTATTGAAATCAGATTATATATTTATCATCACTAAATGCGAGTCATCCTAACTCGTATGAGTATGGATTAGAGTATCCATCACCTACGAGATACAAAGAGCGCGAGTGAAACTCTCCATTGCCTAGAAAGTTAGGTAGAGGTGGATGAAAAAAATAGGCAGAGAAGACCTTTGTCTTTTTAATATTATATATAAGTACACAACGGAATCTAATACGTATTAGAATTGGACTTCGCATTGCTAAACACGAGTTCTTCTAACTTTTATGAGCACGATTCATAAATTCGGATCGTATATACGGCACAATATACATTCTGTTCGACTGAGTTGAATTCTACGACTAAATTATTATAAGAGCAAAATTTTTTATATAACTGAAAATAAGCTGAATCTAGCTCAAACGAACAGAGCCTTATGGTATGTTTGGCACCATGGAATCGGTTCCAATTGTCACAAAAATCAGTAGAATCTAAGGCAAATGACATGTTTGCGAAACGCTTATGCTTTAAACGGTTTCAAGTGTTTCTCACTTTTGTGTGTATGAATGTGAATCTGTGAAAACCTGGTTTTACAGTGATTCTGATTCGCTATCCATTATCTAGGTATTTAAAGGAGATGGACAAAAAAAGTGGGTGGAGAACTATAAAAACGATGCAAAACATAAACACAGATGGAAACAGAAATTGATAAGATAGAAAGGTATAAAACGAAAAAAAATAAAATAAAAAGATGCACAATCAAGTCCTAATAAGATTAGGATTAGAGTCATCAACAAAATACGACATGTACAAAAGAAAAACAAACGACATACAGATCCGATCCTCTCTGTACGGTAACATAAATATAATAACTCTCCATGATGTAATATTAGATCTATAAACTTCTTTTGTTTTTATCCTTTCTTTTTAGATTATGATTATATTTAGTCTATTCTGATTATAGGGTTCTAATATTAAACCATGAAGAGTTTCGTAATGTTAAACTAAGATTCTTGTGGCACCCCGCACTTTACAAGAAAACCAAGGGGATGTTTGTTCCTTGTCCTGGCACTATTTTGCCTTCTTAAGGAAGATATAAATCAACCAACCTATTTATATGATTTGCTTAATTGCCTCGTGGCTTCTACGAACAATGTTTGCCTTGCCAGTCTAAGAGAGCCAGATTAACTCTCCCAACCAAGCAAACTCCTCTCATTCTCCGCACCAACCCAGTGAGGCAAGGCAAGGAGGGGAAGCGACGCCCAAATAGATGCTTGATTTGTGACGAACTACATCACGACATGGCAAATGGAGGCCGGGAACCAAACACCCTCTTGATAACATAATCGCAGCAAGACTTATGCATCTGGTCCAGCTCCATTTGGTCAATTGATGAATACGCAACATAATCCATTAATCTCGTCTTTGTTTCGGTTGTTATAGTTATTCAGCTTATCCAAGGCTTCCTATCTCCATCCAGTCCACCACATGTCTACCAATGTAAGGTGCCGCTTGTTGTTTGTTGTATTAAAACTCTTTCTCTTAATGAAAGACTAGAGGGCGAACCCGTGCTTCGCACGGGAGGGTTCTTTTTTTAAAAAAAAATCCGTTAAGAGGACCCGTTAAGAAATAGTAACAGGTATTTTTGCAACATTAATGAACCCGCTAAGAAACAGTAACGGGTGGTACTATTTCATAATGGGTCGACACTGTTCCTTAACGGGTCGGCACTTTTCCTTAGCGCTCAATACTAGGGGCCCATTACTGTTGTTTGAAGGGTAGCTTCACCAAAAACGAAGTATCTATCTAGATGTGCGGGGTTAACAATGTTCGTAAAAGTGAACCCAAAATGGGCTATGGACTTGATTCCCAGACTTTAATTTATCCTATTCATTGTCCAGAAACTTAAATTTTGAAACGAGCCATACATCAAGGCTATATCACAATAGTTCTGTTATCAAGGCCAAATTTCATCTTAAACAAGGCTACATCATATGTTCTAAATCGAAGGCCAAATGTTATTATATACCCGTCCCTCTTCTAAATACGTGTACAAAAGAGAGATTTTGTGACGTTACATGTAACAACTCTAAAAATCCACACAATCTAAAAATCCCAACCAATTAAAATTTTTCATTTATTTATTGTGAAAATCCTATTTTTCTTGTGCAAGCATATAGGTTTCATTATGAAATTGGTAAATAAAGGAGTGTAGTTTGCATTTTAATTCCATTCACATAGAATAATAACTTATGCATCACATTTGGGATTTATTGCAATTTATGTTTGTATTTACTCAATATTTGAAATGGACAATATATGCATATATACACTAAATTGAAAATAGAAAAGGAGAAAGAGAGTTAGGCCAGCCATTCGTTTCGGCCAGCCGGGTCGCTAAGCCAGCCCAAGCCAGCCCGACCTTCCTCTCCTCATCTCACCGCGCGCGGCCCATGTCGCGGCTCGGCAGCGCACGCGCACGACCGGCACACACGCGCTCGCGCTCGCGCTCGCTGCCAACCCGGCCCCGCCTGTCAGCCGCTCTCGCCCCCCCCCACTGTTCTTCTTCCTCACGAAGGCGACGCGCCTGCCGGGGGTGTCGCGCGAATGGCGTGACCCCGGTCCCACAGCCGACAGCATGGCAGAGCCCTGACCCCGCTGTTCCCCTCCTGTCCCCTCCTTTCTTGGCCGCCAAGCGAGCCCGCGTGCACCCTGAAGCCCTAGCGTCGAGCGGCCGAAGCCCTCTGATCTACCGAGATCAATCGCGGCCGTCCGCCATGGGAACCTACCAAGCTCGCCTATAAATTGGAGCACCCCGAAGCCCTACCCTCATTTCCCCTCGCCGCCACCGCAGCACAGACCGGCACACCGCACCAAACCGAGAGAGAGAGCGTAGGAGAAGGGCGGAGCAGAGGAGGAGAAGCTGCCGGAGCGCCGCCGCCGCGGAGCACGCCGGAGCCGGACACGGAGGAGAAGCCCGAGCTGCGGACGAGGAGCGGCACGGCACTGCGATCGCTCTGCACGGCTCCGACTCGCCACTGCACCGCCATCCTAGCTTCACCGACACCACGGTGAGCCACCGCACGCCATGTCCGAACCTTGCCCTGCTTTTGCCATGGCGTTCCACCCTCGGGACGCGCAGGCACGAGCCTTTACCGGCTCGGGAAGATCACCTACACCATGCACTCATTCGACCGGCCGAAACCCCCGGACTACAAGCTTGCTAGACCGAGAACGCAGCACGACGCGTTCTCGGCGGAGCGCGCTCACCACCGACGCGTTCCGACGCCGAATCACCCGTTCCGAGCAATCCGACTAGCACCCGTATAGGTTAGAGCGTCGTGGAGCACCGCCACGACCCCCTCGAGCTAGCTACGCGGATCTAAGCGCTAGAGGAAGCCTGAATCGCCTTGGCCGCGTGCGCCGCGACCTTACCGGAGCGCCGCCGCGAGCCGTCGCCAAAAGAAGGTCATGCCGTGGCTAAAGTTCGCCACCAGAGTGTTGTATGCCTCTCTGGCCTCACCAATTTGACAAGACCGCATTCGATTGAACCAATACTTGGTCGTAGCCGCGATGCCGCCTTCCGCCGTCGTCGGCGACACGCCGCCGCCACAACCGAGCACATTGGAAAGCTCGGTAGCCAAAATTGGTAGTTGGTATACCATCGCCATAGACCCTGGACGCGTATACATCTCCTAGAGGACCTCCTTAGCCCCGCCGGAACCTCACCGTCGCGACGACATCGCCACCGACAGGTTCCGCCTCGCCTAAATCCGTTCCGAGTACCCCCGGTCGCCTCGCGCTGCGGAGAAATGCCGCCGAGGTTCGCCAAGTCTGCCTCGGCACCGCCGCTAGATAGCCGAGCCCCGAATCACGACTGTCGCCTTGGCTACGTGCGCCTCCACCTCGTCGGAGAACCGCCGTATGCCGAGGGAGAGAAGGAGGCCATACCACGACTCTAATCCGCCACCATCTGGTCGGACGACTGCCTGAGCACGCCAATTGGGGAAAGCCGAGCCCTGTCTTGCCGAAATATGGCCATCGCCGCCCTGTCATGGTCCGCCGCACCGGAGAGACACCGCCGCCTTGAACAAACGCCCTGGAACCCTGCTAGCACCGAATCTCCGATTCGCCCGAGCCTCCCCAGGAGAGCTCAGGAGAGCAGCACCCTCGGCGCACCAAATCTCCGATTCGCCCGAGCCTCCCCAGGAGAGCTCGGGAGAGCAGCACCCTCGGCGCACCAAATCTCCGATTCGCCCGAGCCTCCCCAGGAGAGCTCGGGAGAGCGGCACCCTCGGGCGCCCAAATTTCCGATTCGCCCGAGCCTCACCGGGAGAGCTCGGGAAAGCAGCCCCCTCGGCGCCCAAATGTCCGATTCGCCCGAGCCTCCGCAGGAGACCTCGGGAGAACGGCACCCTCGGGCGCCCAAATTTCCGATTCGCCCGAGCCTCCGTGGGAGACCTCGGGAGAACGGCACCCTCGGACGCACCAAATGTCCGATTCGCCCGAACCTCCGCGGGAGACCTCGGGAGAACGGCACCCTCGGCGCCCCGAATCTCCGATTCGCCCGAGCCCCGCCGAGCTAAACCGAACTACGCCGAGCACCGCCAAGCTACCCCCGACCACCGCCGAACTATGCCGAGCTCCGCCGAGATACCCCAACCACAGCCGAGGTACCACCGACCACCGCCGAGCCACGCCGAGCTACGCCAACTCCGGCAACTCTCTGGGAACCAGCATCGAACACCTGGTGGGCGACCATCGGGTCTGTGTTCTGTTGAGGCACCACTTGCCGCACTACTGGACCCGCGCGCCACGTGGACCAATCCCAAGCTGCCCCTGATTAACCGACCAGTTTTCCCATTTTCAGAAAATAGGATAATTTTTAGAAATTCATAACTTATTCATACTAAGTCCAAAAATTGCGCACCATATATCAAAATTCTCAGAAAAATGAGATCTACAATCTAAGACTGTGTTTGTGTGCATTTGGCTCTTTATTTTATTGGATTTTTCTGAAATACTCTATAGGAGTCGCTGACGCGACTATTTCGTGTTCGATTTCAGAGCCGGAGGAGGATCTGACTAAGGAAGACGACCACGAGTACTTTCAGGAGCTAGGAGACGACTACGAAGGTGCCACGTCCCACCAAATCCTTAGATCCTATTACGCATTGCAAATGACATTGTTGCTATTGCTTTATGATTATATATGGATTGGTTGCATGGTAGTATATTTGAATTCCCTGCCTTGATAAGACTTTACCCTGCTATCCGCTGTTAGGTTAGCTGCTGCTTAATTTACTGTTACTCTTCCACTACTTTCTACTTGCTATATGCTATGTGGTGGAATTGGGACGGTGTATAACTGATTATAACCACTGGGAGAGAGTGCTACGTGCGTCTTGGGTGCGTGGTAAGGGTTGATGTCGACCAAATGGGATGTGAGACAAGCCCATGGGGCAAGTCGTGCCGGGGGTGCAACCTGGGCATCCCCAAAGTGAGATACCTGTGGCGGGTAAAGTTGTTGAGGAGGTTCCGGGTGGGATAGCCTTGGTGGTTTGAAGCCCGTGGACGGAGGTGCTGTGATAGCACGGGGAGAGTATCCCCTAAGTGGAGATGCCTGCTTGGTCACAACCTAGGATCTGACTAGTGACCGGAAACATTTGGATTCCCTTGCTACTCGCTCGCTTCTGATGGGCGGGAGACGGCTGGACTACTTGGTAGGGCGGTGCCACTACTGCTAGGTTGAGAGGTGATAAGGGTGGACGGTGACGGATGGCGGATTCCCGTACCGTTCTAGATGCGCAGTACCACTGATGGGGCCCGGTACTGCGTCTCCCAGTCTCAGCATGACGGTGTTGGATTCGGAATATCCCAGGGCTGAGTGGTAGGGTGGCATCGACCTAGGCAAGCAAGCACCCGGAATTCTGCCTAGATGATTGTACAGCATCGATGATGGCTAATCTTGTGAGTAGTAAAACCTCTGCAGAGTGTATGGTTGATCGATCGATACATAAGTCAACTCGTTGGCTATGGACCTTTCCTAATGTTTCTGCAACCACTATTAGATGAGAGCATATTCTTTTTTCCCCCCTGGATAACATTGTTCCGGCAGTGTGCCCGTTGTGGTAGTGTGCCGCTGAGATAGGCCCGAGAGGGAGTTGGGCCTGTCGAATGAGAGTGAGGTGTGGGTATGTGAGGTGTGGTGATGGGAAAAGGGATAATGGTGTTAACTGGTGATAAAACTTGACTAAATAAACATTGATTACAGCTGCATAGGAAAACCTCAGCCTATAGGTCTGCTTGTATAGCCTTGCATCCACTTTCCACAAAGCAAATGCTGCATAGGTGGGCTCCGTGGCCAGTACAAATCGTACTGATAAATTTGCTGTCAGGTGACGAGAATGAGTACGACTTCGAGGGAGATGATGACGAGGAATAGGGTCACGTGCTACACTCAAGTTGGCCGTGAAGGATGAATCGCTTCCGCATCTTCTAAAGCTTCTCTGAATGTTGATTCCGCCAGTGTGGCGATGTAATAAATGTTTATGTAAGACTTAATTATCGTTGTATGGATCCTGGTGTCAACTGAGATATGGGTAATTTCATGGATTGTCCCAAGCAATCTGTTGAATTACAATTCGAGCCTGTGGATTTCCCTTCGTGGAAATCGAGGTCGTTTCATTACATCAACACATCCTAAACTAGGATTCTTACAAGCATATTATCTGTATATGTGTGTCGTCATCTGATTCTTGCAACGTATTTTGTCTTTATTTTATGTTTTTTTTTTCATGTGAAGCAAACGTTGCAACAAGATATAACTAGCCTTTCTTGAAAAAAAATATGACTATCCATTTTGTCCATTTGAACACCATATAAAAATTACACCATTTCATTTTAATTGGATGTTTATTTTGTCTAAGGGTCCATTAAGATCCACCAAACTACATATAGCTCGTTAAATTTAGCTCTTATTGGATTCAAAAAACCTAACTAAAATTTAGTTGACCTATTAATTGAGGATCCAAACACCCGAACTAAAGTTTAATTGGAAGAACTTTTAGGTGGATAAAGTTTAGATCTGAAATTTATGCTAACTATATATAAATTTTCGCTCTGTTCGTCTGAACTAAGTTCAGTTTATTTTTAGTTAAAATATTTTTCTCTTAGAATAATTTATCCGTATAATTTAGCTTAGCCGAACATAGTGTTTAGTTGGGCAGTTCCAAATGATCCCTAAGTTGATTAGCCTGTCTACTCTGGATAACGGACAAGTATACGTCCTGGTAATCCCGTTTAGAAACTGGGTACAGAAGGAAGGGGAAAAAAACCCCACATTCTGGCAGGAAATACAGAAGAGAAACCCAACCAAAAAAGGGAAAAAAATAGTGGAGCAAATTTCATACGATTTCTGCGCCCTCCTCTTCGGCGTTTTCGCTACTCACCTCCAGCGAGCCCTGGTACGACCAACCCTCCCGCCGGCGCCGCCGCCCGCCGCGGGCCATGTACAAGCTCGGCGGCCGTGGCGGTGGGCGCGGCGGCAGCGGCGCAGCAAAGCGCCCGCCGCCCCCCCACGGCCGCGGCCGGGGCGGCGCCTCCTCTATCGGCGGGATGGCCGGGTCTTCCCGCAGTCGCGCCCCCGCCGCCGCCGCAACGCAGCCGGCGGGGCGCGACGAGACGTTCCGCCTCGAGTCCAGCGGGCCGCCTGCCTTCGCGGCTATAATAAAGCTGACACCCGACCTCGTCGACGAGATCCGGCGGGCGGAGGAGGCCGGTGGAGGCGCTCGCATCAAGTTCAACCCTAACATGCACAACTCATCGGAGAACGTGAGTTGTCCCTCACCATATGTCTTTCAGCTCTGTCTGTCCAAATGAGTTCCTCTTAAGTTTTAACCTAACAAATCTTTTTTTTTAACCAATATACAGTATATCCCGGTAAACTGTTTTCCTTCTATTGGCACTTTTACTGCGTTTGAGTGAGTTCTGTAATTTACATTCACGCCAATCAAATTTGAGCATGGTATACTGGCGAGATAGTTTGGATTGTTAGGGCACGATGATCTGTTAGGTATCCTTCTAGGATTAATGATGATCCTCTTCATCTCGTGTGGTCTTGGGGTATTTTCATTCGGACAGCGAGCTTGCATTGCTCCTGTCTCAGCGTATATGATTTAGATGGGTCAAACAACATTTGGTTTAGTAATTTGCAATTAAAGCCTTCATACCATTGCCGTGTCTTATGCTCCCATTTCAAGTCACACCATTGCTTACTTTGCACTTACTTTGATTTGTCGGTGCAAATTTGAATGTTTATTAAATTCTGATTGGACATTTGTACTGTTTGGTTGGGACTTTGCTTAGCGGTTTTCCTCAGGACTCTTTGAGTTTTCCTATGTGTTATGGTCCTAGACCTCTCGTTGTTCTTAGTTTATTTTAAGCTGATTGGAGCAAACACATTTCTTGTTTGATGATTCTTTCAGTTCAGCTAGATTTATTGTTCCATATTAGCACATTGCTTGCGTGATGATTCTTTTGGTTCAATTCATTTTCTTGTTCGATGTCCACATTTTCATTATTTATCTTCGTACAATTAGTTCTTACATGGTAAAGGTTTGGGGCTGTTACTTTTGGATGACTTTGGACATCTAATATGCTATAAGACTGCTGAAAATCTCCCCTTAATGGTGATTCAGACCTAATCCAGCACAACAATGTCATATTTCAGTTATCTCAGCTCCGAAGTATTAGTAGTCCCATCAGGTCTGCATAGATTGGATGGCCCCCCCTCTCTCATAGCATTTTTTTTCCCTTGTGTTTTATGAGCTGCCTACTTTCTCTATATGGAATCACCAACAAGTATGACCAGTACTGCTGAAACAACAAAGAATACACCTATTCATTTTGTCATTAATGTCCAGCCCAAACTGAAATCGTGGAGGCGAGTGAAGGATACTTTAAAGAATTTCAAGGTTACAGTGCTTAGTTAAATTTCCCTACTAGATCCAAACAAGATTTGTTTGACATGAAACTTTTTTTAACATGATGATTGCGCATTTGCGCTTGTACATTTAGTGTTTCAACTGGATTACTCAAATCTCTTTTCCTGCACCAGGTTATAGATGTTAGTGGTAAAGAATTCAAATTCACCTGGACAACTGAACATGACAAATTGTGTGATATTTATGAAGAACGTCAAAGTGGAGAGGATGGAAATGGGTTGCTTCTGGAATGTGGCTCTGCTTGGGGCAAGGTGACTGTGCATCGCATTTTGGATGAATCTGCAAAGAACCTTGTGAAAATGCGCTCAGAGGAGGCTGAACGTCTCTCAAAATCTCGAAAGTTTGTCTGCTTTCTCTGTTCTATAATCCTTTTGGTTTCTATTGATTTATGATAATCCTGATATGTAGGATTTCTAAAATTTTCTATTTTATGATATTGTAGTTTTCTTCTCAACCGCTCATATATTCTCTTTACTTTTCTGGTTGTAGATCAATCGTGCTAGACCCTACCAATCCATCTGTCAAGAGTCAGGCCAAGTCAATGGCTGCTGCAGCTGTAGAAGGTCTTTCCTTTCAACTATGCCTCGTGTTTCCTTTCTCATCGTTATATTATGAGTTTATGATCCCTACCTGGATTCTGCATTCATGATAGAAATGCACATTGCTGCATGATTATTCTATGATAGTTTTCTATGTGCATTAGTAAATACCAATTCTCAATTGGCTAACGTTAGTGGCTGTGATTACAATTTAATGCTGTTATTCTTCCAGGCAATCCACGTAGGATGCACTGGAAGCAGAAGAGTGAATATTTAAAGAAGAATAAAGGTTCTAATCCTGCTGGATCAGATTTTTTTCTTTGTTTTATTTGTTTATATGTTTAACTCTGTGTTGTTTATTCGCCTGCTTCAGCTGCTGTTATCACCCCAACCAAAACAGTTTCGAAGGTGAAGTTATCTAACAATATTCCCAAAGGGAATATCTCAAGTTCACCTGCACCTTCTCCTGAACAACCTGGAGCAAGCAATCCTTCATTTCCTCTTGGATCAGATGCAAATAATGAAGTCATAACACCTTTGGATTTGAACAAAGGGCAAAACAGTAAATATGATAAATCAGCTGCAAGTAAGATGTCTAACAAAGGTATAAATCGCCGAGCAAGTTCTCATGCTGCAAATGTGGATGTTAATACAAATGAAGTGCGAAGCTATTTGATATCTGTGCTCTCAAAAAATCCAAATGGAATGGGCCTAAAGGTAATAAATCTCTCTGAGATGCTTCACATGATATTAACCAAGTCCATGTGCAAATGGGAAAAGTACTCAGAAACTTCCTGCGCTTCTCATACCTTATTAATGTTGGAAGTGTCGGAACTTACAGTTCTGCAGAGTTTGTTGCCTTTTCCTTTGGCTGTCAAACCCATTTGTATCTTGATGCTTTCATCAAGTGGCATTGTATCTCGATCTTATGGTTTGATGATTTCTCTTTTACCTTACTCCCTCCGTTCCAAATTATAAGACGTCTTGGCTTTTCTAGATACGTAGTTTTGCCATGCATTTGGATATACACTATATCTAGATACAAAGTAAAAGTAATGTATCTAGAAAAGACAACATGACTTATAATTTGGAATGGAGGGAGTAACATATGTATCTAGAAAGACAAAACGTCTTATAATTTGGAATGGAGGGAGTAACTTTTTTTTTTGTTCAATCATATGCGACAAATGTTTTTGGTTTGTTATGTACAGTGACAACATTTTTTTTTTCTTTTATCATACTTTCTAGATGTTTATGGATGTCATATTCCATTCCTTCCCTTGATTTTTAAATTGCATATTTCACTTAGTATTCCACACAGATTTGTCTGATTTTGTGCTCACATGTTATGCATCATATGCTCACATGTTATGCATCATATGCAGGCCTTGGAGAAAGCTGCTGCAGATGCATTTCCAAATGCATCAAAGAAAATAGAGAGTATCGTCAAGAATGTGAGTAATCAAATAATTTTTACCATGTCCTTTCCCGATTAGGAAAAATTTAAGTAATAAGGAGTAAACTCACTTGAAATTTGGATGTTCTTTCAGATTGCAAACTACGAAGGACCTGAGAGGTATGTTCTCAAACCAGGGTTGGTGGTAGAAAGCTCTAAAAGGCATGCATCTGAAGGAGTAAGGTATTATCGTTTTCTCATTCAAGTCCAAGCTCTGGTCCTCTCTTTCTCTCTCTCTCTCTCTCTCTCTCTCTCTCTCTCTCTCTCTGATCTCGGAGAACATGATTTTCTTGATGTTCCTTCTGCAGCTTTGGACAATTATATTCCTACATGTCTATAATTATACCATATCGGCCGCTTTAACAGACATCTATTGTTGTGTTTTCACAGATCCATCATTGAGAACATTGAGGAATCTGCTCCAAGCGTAAAGATTGACGATCCTGATATATGTGAGAGGATTGACATTATGGGCTCCCCACTTGCTGCGACAGATGGAAAACTCAGTAATGATAGTGAAGGTAAGGCCGGAACTTCCAGTGACAGTGGAAGTGATAGTGATAGTGATAGTGACAGCAGTGACAGTGGAAGTGATAGCGGGAGCCAAAGCAGAAGTGCTGCGGAAACTGGTAGTGGGAGCAGCAGTGATAGTGACAGTGATGCCTCATCAAGCAGCAAGGAAGGATCTGATGCAATTGTCGATATTACAAGTGATGATGACAAAGCAAATACAGCACACACGAAAGTAATAGATGGCCTTAATTTGTCTTCATCACCAAGAGATTTGACAAGACTAGATATTGATGATGAACAAATTGACATCGGAACAAATCTGGACTACAGGAATACATCACCCCATATTGATCTGAATAATTTTAATACCGGCAATGATGATGCAGCAGCAGAGGGCTTTAGTGCTGGCAACCTGAACAAGCCTTCTGATATGCTGGGAAGCAAGAGCATGGCGAGCAACCGAATGGATTCTATCGGAGTTGATAACAAGTACAATGAAATGTCTTTTCTGGACAACCTTTTTGATGACTCCACTAGAACAGCCAGTTTAAACTCACCCAAGGGGGAAGCTGGTGAATTGACAGCACAGCATGGCAACAAGAGAAAATCAACATCAAAGGATGAATCAAAACTCGGTCCAGTGAGTATTGCCAAACCCAAACAAAAAAGGTCTTCTGGTAGTGAGAACTCCACAGCAAAGCCTGGGAGTGCCAAAAAGGTCAAAGCTGACGTAGCATCGCCAGTTGGTTCTTTATCAGAGCACAAAAGAAGTTTACCCCCTGAAAAGCATACCAATGATAGGTTGAACAAAGATACAGGGAATGTTAGCCGTGATGCTTCACGAGATAGCAGTCCTGCCATGAAAGGAAGACCTTCGGCTCCTGGAAATTTACAGAGGATAGACCAGAGCCCAAATTTACCTGTCCCAACAATGCACTCTGAGAGAACAAAAGAAAATACTGTGAAATCAAGTTCGAAGAAAAAATCAGATAAGATGCAGAAACCATGGCATGGTATGGATGGCGACTTTGGGTCAGGTTATTCACATGGTGTAGATCACCATGCCAATTTTGATGGCTCTGATGATTCTTCCACAAGAAAAAGGAGTAGACATGGGAATCCTTTTATTGATGATAAAATGCTTAAGCGTTCGAAAGACGCTAATGTCAATGTAAATTCCATGAATTTAACCAAAAGTTCCAGAGAAATTGCTGTGCCTGATGAGGTAACTGCTTTTCCTGAATCTAACGAAAGTAATGGACAGCCATCAAATTCACAAAGAGATACTGTTGAAACATCACCTTATGGTAAAAAAAAGCTCCAGCGAGAGCTTTCTGATCTTGAGTTGGGTGAACTTCGCGAGACTTCTTTGGAAAATGATGATGGAAGGATAAGGAAGCAATTTGAGAGAAATAGTTCCTCCAAGTCGCTTGATGCTAAATTAACTGGTGTAAATAATTCCTACCCCAGTATGAATGACAGGAAGGCTCCTGTAACCGCCTTTCATGATAAGAGGAAACCTTCACCTCAAGAATATGGAATTGGAGGCCATACAAACCAGGAAGGGTTTCCCAGGAAGGCAGCAGGGTATGAGTTCGATGATAATAGGCCTCAGCAAAGAGAGAATTTTCCAGAGAGCCAGCATTTGGCAAGGATTGATAATTCAGATTCTGAGAACCTAATATATCCAGATAGGTCAAGAGAAAAAACAAGCAAAAGGGAAACTAAGATGGCACATGGTGGAATGCTAGAGTATGCTGATATGCAGAAGAAAACAACCTCAAGGCTTCCACAGAACGGTACTAATAATGTGATAGCGTCTCGAAAGCAGAAATCAATATCCCCATCAGATAACGTGGAAAGAAGTAGGAACAACTCTTTGATTGAGACAGAGACAGCTATGAAGAGAAGGGACAGTTCTTCAGATGATGATAATTTATTTTTCTCCAAGTATGATAAAGATGCGCCAGAACTTAAAGGTCCAATAAAAGATTTCTCACAGTAAGTTCCAATATCCTCCATAATGTCAGTTATGTCTCCTTGAAGTATTTTGTTTAGTGCATTTTAACCTTTCCTCTACTTTTGTTGCTATAATCATGCTAATAGACTGTCTTGTCTTGTTCTCAAACTATTTGATATGATCTTGGATATTTCTACAGATATTTCAGCTAGTTAGTTGTGTGGCATTTATCAGACTAGATATGCTTCTGTTTTCTTTGGCCTTTTGGGAATGATTGAATTATATCAGCAGGCCTTGGCCAACAAAATATAAATTTACAATGCCTAACCTCCCCCCTTACTCTTAAAACTGTTTACACTTTGTGCAGTGTCCCAATGATTGAAGCATTTTCTATAGGCTCTTATAATTTGCCCGTGGTCTAAGATACTATAGGTAGTATGATCATTCCTACATTTCAGTAAGGTGTCCCTGTAATTTAATTGTTCTTTAAATGCAAATTGTTGAGCTCTTAGCTGTCAGTTTTCCAATTCCAAATAACTTTTGTTTTTGATGCATACAACCGATTGATTATATTTTTTTTTTTCCAGATACAAAGATTATGTGCAGGAGTACAATGAGAAGTATGGGGTTTATTCATACTTGAACAGTCAGATAGACAAAACTAAGTACGTGGTTTGAAGATCTTTCTACACTTCATTTTTCTTTCTGTTAGTCTATATCATGACAGGTCGGATTTTTTTTTTTTTTTTTTTTTTTTTTTTTTTTTTTTGTGGAAATGCAGGTCGGAATTTTTAAAGGTTCAGGATGATCTCAATGTTTCGAAAGAAAGAGACAAGGAACATTATTATAACACCGTGGAAAGACTCAGAGACATGTATCGTGAATCAGGAGCAGTATGTTTTCTGCCTTCCCTACCAATATACTTAACATGAATCCCTGCTTTTTCATGGCCTGAAGAAGGGGGGGGGGGGGGGGGGGGGGGGGGGTGGGAGAAATGGTCCTCACTCTGTGTTATCGTCTTAAAAGTTTTCTACATGCACCCTTATCCAATAAATAACTATTAAACAACTCCGCTATTGGGTTACTAAAGGACTATTAAACAATTGAGCTATTTATTTTAACTCTTGGTTAATAACTGCAGCCCTAAAATGTTGTTTGAATGTTATCTCCTGCAGAGGCATAAATTGATGAAGAAGGTCTTCATTTTGCTTCATGAGGAACTGCAGGTGTGTCATTAGTTATAGTTTACTATGCGACTGATTATACCAAATTCTACTTTGGCTACTATTCTAGTTATTATCTGCTTTCTAATTGCCTTGTTTTTATTACCCCAGATTATTAAACAAAGAATTAGAGATTTTACAGAGGCCTATTCAAATGAGTAGCTGCTTTACACTCGTAACATGTGAGCTAAGTTCTAATTGATAACTTTCCTGAAGCACTACGGAACAACAGCCAACTGAGGTCTGACGATGAATTGTGTTATTGATCTGTGGCGACTATTTGTAGGTCACTTGCAATTGTGTCTCGAGAGTGTCATCACTCATTGTCAAGGCTGATAATGTCTGGGCATCAGCATTATGCTTTGCCTTTGTAGAAGTTTGCTTGGCTTGGAAAGATTCAGTCAAAGGCGCATGTCACAGGAAACCTGAGACTCCGTGATTCTAGGAATCGCACCATGCTGAATTTGAAAGTAATCATGGTGAAGTGGAGGCAAGGACAGTTCAAATATCAATGACGTTGTTAGACACCTCCGTGGCTCCGCTTTGGGGAGACAAAAGAAATGATTCATCACTCAGGGAAGAGGTAATCTATGAGGAAGCGAGGAGGCCTTACATCAGCAGTTTTGCAGCTAGTTTGGCACTGTGACCGGGCAATTCTCTTTGAAGATGTTCTGTATTTTTTACCCCCTGTGAAGGGCGAGATCTCTCCTCTCCTGGCATTGTACATCACTTTGTATTAGTGTGATCCATGTCAAACTGAAGTGAATTGCTAGCTGTGTACATATCTGTAGAGCCGATAGAGAAGTTTTGAAGGGAGGAGAGACAAAGCTGGGATTCTCTTTATCGCATACATCAGTTCAGTTTCTGAAATATGCCCCACTGTATATTCTACCATTGCCTGAAGAACAATTCTGGAGCATATGGAAAGTTGGATCTTTAAACTGGCTCTCTAATACTATTTAGAGTCTCAAAATAGGTAGTCACCACATCCTCTAAACCATGCTCTATGTTTTTATATAAAGATGGTCTCTATTTTCTGAAAGTTTCGTAGGGAATCATGACCTTCGTTCTTGACATGCAAAAACATAGGCAAATGAATGGTTGTAACAGCCCCAATATTTTTCAGCAAGTTATGAAGTACATGTGCATCATTCTTGCATTTAAAAAGAATTTGTGAGAGCATCTAAAAAAGGTGCTCTATAACCTCTATGTTTTAAGTTGCTCCCCGATGAAATTTATGTTTTAAGTCCCAAATACCCTCTTTAGTCATGCCTTTTCTTAAGAACTTTCTTGGTCCATTTCAATGAGTAGCTAGAAATTGCATCCATGCGTCGTTGGCTTTTGACTAAGTTCGGCCCTAAAATTGTCTCTGTCAGAAGACCCATGTGGGCATCCAAACCCAAAATACGTCTACGACAATACCGTCTCAACCTAACAAAATATTCATATGAAAGATCTATTTGGGTGCCATGAGAGACGTTGCCCAAATCTGAATATCTATCCTGAAAACCCAATTGCATATATAGTTCGCTTTTGGGTGTTATTGTTGGAGAAGAAAAAAAGAGAAGGCAATTGTGGGCCCCACCTGGCAGGCCACTCCTCGCTCAGCGGTGGCTCCACGCGTCTCTCACCGGCTGGCCCTACTCCCCCGCTTCGACCCGCCGGCTTCTGTGTCAGGAACCCTTCCTTCAAGTTCCATGTTTGCAGCCTTCCTGTTCCTGGAACCCAGACCTCCCGACCGTCGAGTA
The DNA here is from genome assembly GCA_038502445.1 of Eremochloa ophiuroides. Classification (NCBI taxonomy): domain Eukaryota; kingdom Viridiplantae; phylum Streptophyta; class Magnoliopsida; order Poales; family Poaceae; genus Eremochloa; species Eremochloa ophiuroides. Next base: position 106,077,300 of record JAHLJS010000002.1, on the reverse strand, counting down.
TTCGAGCCCCGAAGGGCCAGAGTGTCCAGAAGCATCCCCCCCCACCCGGCCCGCGGCGATCGCGCGGAAGCCGGCGGCTGGCGACGCAGGAGAGGGAGAGGCGGCGAGGGTTAGCTCGAGATGGACGCGGCGGAGGAGCTGCGGTGGCCCTTCTCAGACGGCAGCGTCACCGGTCTCCTGGACGCCCGCAGCCTCCACGGCTCCCCGGTAAGGCCCCTTGAGCAGCAAACCCCTGAGATTTGTCCTACCGTTCTAGGCGGCATTTGTGCTTTGCTTTGGGATCGAATTGTTCGATTCGTAAGGGTTCGTGTCGGTGATTCGATGGTCGGGAGTAATTGGCGGGGCGGTTTTGGATGTGTTAGTGGGTGCTAGGTTGCATTTCCGGATCGCTTTTGATTAGGTTGAAACTCACAAGCTACAAGGGTTTGTGGATTTGGAGGAACCAGCTGCTGTTCCAGTGCTTTCGATGCGGCACAGCGGCAGCCTGATACCAGTAGTTGGGTTAGAATAGCGGTTTGCTATATGCCGTATTCTGTCTTTAGGAATTCATATTCGGGCCACTTCTGAAATGCTGGATTATCAAGTTGACTTTAGAATTCTTGCTCTTTATGTGGTGCAAACCCGAAACAACCTGCTGAATATTCAAGGTGAAAGTGAAACAATACAAAAGAACACATATTAAGTGATGTTATTTCTCACAAAAATATGTTGCATATGTTCCTTGTGCAGAGTGTGCATACTGGTCCTTACAACCTAATATGTGGCATGCTCTTTGCAGTGGTTCTTTTCCTCTCAACTTACATATGTATGGTTACTTTTATGGACCAGTTATAAGTACACGGGCATCAGTAATTATTTATTTCTTTAGGAAACTTTATTTAGGAATAAAAGAAGCCAAAAAAATATCATATAAGCCTATGAAGAGAATGAAATTATGAAAAGTAACACCAGTTCGTCTATTTACCGCCCCCCCCCCCCCCCCCCCCCCCCCCCCCCCCCCCCAATTATCCACATTCTTCTCTGTTTATTAGTTACCAGGCAAAGAGGTCTGGTCCAGCATCACCATCAACTGAAACATTCACGACAAGAGGCTTTCTTGTATTGGGATTTGATTTTATATAGTTCAGCAAGTGCTTTCCTGGCAGCATTACTTGGTTAGATCTTACTCCCTCCATTCCAAATTATAAGTCGTTTTGGCTTTTGCTATGTATCTAGATATACACTATGTCTAGATACATACCTTTTACGATGTATCTGGAAAAGCTAGAACGACTTATAATTTGGAAAGAGGTAGCATATCTTGAATTATCAAGACAGTTAATTGTATCTTCTGTACTGTTCTTTGCTCTTGCATTCTGTGCATGTCTTAGTTATGGTTTAAGCTAAAGCATAATGTAACTGCAATTAATATTTTTTTCCTTTGCAGGACATTAGGAAAAAAGTACAGTTCCATTCTTCTCTAGTGCAAAAGCTTGGTTTGGAAAAGGAGATGGAGGTATCTAACTAACATTTTCATTCATTGTCTTACTATGTGCATTAATCTATATGAATAAATCTCATGTTGGTGTGCTGGAATTTATGTATGCTGTTGAGTAAAAAGCTGAAGTTTCTTTCCCTTTGCTTGCTTTTTACGATGTACTTCTTTCTTTTTGGTTTTGAACAGGGTCACGTAGGTTGTGTGAATGCTATCGCGTGGAACTCAAGTGGTTCACTTCTTGTATCAGGATCAGATGACACTAGAGTAAGTTTCTAAATCCTAGATTGGTTAGCTAACATGATTTTCACGATCTTTTTGATTTATAGTCCCTGGAAGTGTTGAGAGATTTATGAACTTCGTTTGTCTTTTGCATCTATATGCCTTCTTGTTTTCCCTTACAGAAGGACTAAGTCATAAGGTTAAATGGTAATATCTATTGATATAGGCAGTGCATGGTAGTATTTTCTTTAATATGTTACCGGACATACCATTGTCGTTAATTGTATTGTTGAACTTGTCTTTGAAAGGCGGCATGGTAGTGTGTATGCTTTTACAAACATAAGAAGTTATCTGAATGAGACCATCTTCTTGTGAAAAGAGACGTTGCTTCAGTAGCCCTTAGATATTTCCTATGTGACTTGCTTTAATATTAGTGACTACTTCTTGACAAAGGGTTTAGTATTGGACTATTGGTGACTTCTTGTTCTGCAGATTAACATCTGGAGTTATAATAATCGAGAGCTGGTGCATGAGATTGACACTGGCCATTCTGCAAATATCTTTTGCACAAAGTTTGTCCCGGAAACATGTGATGAAGTAGTAGTCTCTGGAGCAGGAGATGCAGAGGTAACCTACATCCTACCTCTCTTTCTTTTTTAATTTTAATAATTTTGTATTCCCTGTTATATTGGGTCTTTCTTCAACTCTGTTACTAATTCTTTTCCAGGTTCGTTGTTTCAATATGTCTCGATTAAGTGGCAGAAGGCCTAGAGAGATTTCTATGGAACCTACAGCAGTTTACCAGTGTCACTCAAGAAGGGTGAAGAAACTAGCTGTAAGTTAGCATGCTGATGGGCCATCCTTTCACATTTTAAATTTTACAGCATGACGAAGTTTGCATTTAATTTTGACAAAATTCTGTAAGCCCTGGATGAACTGCTTTTTGGAAAACTCTGAAGTTTTTCTTTAGGAGAACAGCTGACATTGCACTGCTCTGAATTTGTTATCTGCATGTTTAGACATTGATGCGTTGCATTTTCTGTCTTGTTATTTGAGATTTGTTCTGCTTACTCATGCACTTAAGTTTCTACTTTTTTGAGCCCCTTCATGGTCCATTCAGTAATACTTTTGTTTGTTGCAACATGTAGGTTGAAGTTGGCAATCCTAACGTAGTGTGGAGTGCAAGTGAGGATGGTACTCTGAGACAGCATGATTTTCGGGAGTGTAGTTCCTGTCCTCGTGCAGGATCTGCTAACCAGGAATGCCGTAATGTGCTTGTGAGCATTCTGTACTTCTTTCCTTGCAGTGTTCTACTTGTGGTTGCTTCACTGTATTTTTAACATGGAGCATGGCATTTAAGTCTGTCCAGCATATGCTCTTCAATTTTTGTCAATAACTTCTTGTTTTAGATATTTCAAAATATAATAATGGCAACCCAAATTATACTTTTAGGGGGGGGGGGGGGGGGGGGGGGTGGTATTTTGTTTTTCTTATTTGAAATGTTACCTGGATCTGGACATCATTCTCTGCCTATGAATCTATAGATCTTAGAAAAAGTGAACATATATTCCAATAATGCTTCATTTGTTCGACAACTCAGTTGTAGCTTTGTGTTCAGTATTCTGTGCTTCTCATGCACCTGCTTGTTAATTGATTTATACCATTAGTCCATTTTTTATCCTTCTGGATTCTATTTGAATTGCATGGATAACTCTTCTTGAAGAATGAAGATAAATGCTTGCTAATAATATCAGCTGATCTAGTTATGGACGTGGTTCTGATTTTATTTTCTGCACTACACATTTTTGGCAGCTTGATCTACGGTGTGGAGCAAAGAAGTCTTTAGCTGATCTACCTAAACATCCATTGGCACTGAAATCTTGTGACATTAGTTCTGTTTGTCCCCATCAAATCCTTGTTGGTGGGAGGTAATCTAGCTTCTTGTCATCAACAGTCAGTACATAATGAGCCTTTTTGTGTTCTTATACCTGACTAATGACTAGCACTTCTCTGTTCATGATGCCCATGCAGCGATGCATTTGCTAGGCTGTACGATAGGAGAATGCTTCCACCATTGAGCTCGTGTCAAACCAAAAAGAAGCCACCGCAATGCGTTAAAATGTTCTGCCCATTGCATCTTGCTGACAGTGTGAGTTCATTCTTGCATTTGATTGTTATGCCGTGCTGTTTCAGTTGCTTATGATAAAGTTGACAATCATGTGAGAGGGAAACATGGTAAAGATACATTTTTTTTTATTCCTCCCTTGAACCAGAGAGCATTTGTAAAATGGTCTGGTCAATTCAATAGCCCTTTAGCCTTATTATGGTAAAATTCCCTCCATACCAGTAAACTACCATGATGATTGCCAAAATACAATCCAAAGTTGTGACGCTGCCAAATAACATCTGCTGGATGACTGGGCCCACTGGTCATAGACACAACGATGCTATTTTGTTGATGTCATAACTTTTGATGGTATTTGGGCAACTGGGTTTCAACTTTATGCAATAATGGCAATGAGTCTTAAGTTTTAACTGTCTTATTTTAAACCCCATTCCAAATTATAAGTTTCTTGGCTTTTCTAGGTACATACCATTTGCTATGTATCTAGACAAAGCATGTATATTTGGATACATAGCAAAAGTGATGTACTTAGAAAAGCCAGAACGACAACCGTGGGAGTAGAAAATACTATTTCTAGTGCATTTACGCTTGTTCACAGTATGACACTTTAATGAGTTTTTGGTTTCGCATTCGTTGTACCTTGAACTATAGTTGCGTTCTTCTCGTTGACTTTCTACCCCCGCTTTGTTATCAGAAGAAGACATATTTGCACCTTACACATGTTGCATTCAGCCCAAATGGGAAGGAGGTTCTTTTAAGTTACAGTGGTGAACATGTTTATCTGTTCGATGTTGAACCGGGTATTATAACTTAACTCACTTGTGCTTTTTTTGTCACATCTACTATCCACTTCTAGTCTATGTGATGTTGCTATTCAATGACAGATATACAATACTGATATGTTATAATGTTATCTGTTCAGATAATATGAGTTCAGTTAGATACACAGCAGACTATGTACAGGAGCAATTATTTGTACCCCCTTTTCACAAAGTACCAGCAAAAGAACATGCAAAAGAAAAGAAAGCTTCTGTAAATACAACTCCAAGAAATTTGTCTAGGGTGAGAAAAATGACATCACCATGTCATACCATTTCTGTATCTTGGTCTGTGACACATATTGAACCCCTGTGCCTTTCTTGGCGCCCGTTTCAGGTAGATATGTGCAAGAAATTTATGCAAGTTGCAACAAGATCTCTGGAGACAGGCAAGAACTTCATGTGTGGGATTGAAGCATGCAGTGAAGTTCTTGAATCAATGGAGCCAGATATTGACGATGCAATGAGGCATGATTTTTTGTGTACTCGAGCAGCATTGTACCTAAAGGTTCGTCTGCTTTCTGTATCATTTGTGAGAGCTCTGTTCCACATTAAAAGTAGGGATCATATAATTTTGATTTACAGAGGAAGTGGAAAAATGATGTTTACATGGCGATCCGGGATTGCAATAGAGCGCGGAAGATTGATGCCACATCTTATCAAGCACACTTACATATGGCTGAGGCACTATTGCAGGTAAGCATCAGTAAATCAGTGAGGACAACATATGGAATTACTGTCAAATAGTCTGGTACTTCTGTATTTGTACGGAATTGGTCAAACCTTCCTTGAGTATGTTCTTTTAAAATGCTAAGTTTCACACTAGCATGAAGGGTTAGATAAATTTATTATTGTTTATGTTTGCTATTCCTTCTCAGGAAAATGTGATAATAAACTCTCTTAACTTACGGGCCTTAATTATCCCGATAATCTGTCTTTTTTTGTTTAATTATGTCATGTGTTTTTTGGTTTAGTTAGTCCTGTATTGAATATAGTTGGTTTTAAAATTGTTTACTTTGGAACTTGCTAATGGAATCCAAATCATTGTTAAATGAGTTGCTGAAAATAGGATGACAATAACCTTCCATCTCATAAATAGCTGTCCTGCCGTGTAGTTAGGAAGACTGAAGGAGGCATCTGAGTATGCAGAGGCGGCAAATAGTCTTCTTCCACCTCACTGTCAATTGAGGCAGCAGGTGGATGATTTCATGCAACGAGTTGCTTCAGGTTAGTGCAAATAACAGCATAAACTATTTATTTTGTTGTGTAGCTTTAGCATATGTGCTGATTATTTTGGAGATTGTGTGCATTCTAAATGGCCAAGAAGACGCTTTGCTCGTGTCTAATGAGTAATGAACTGTGCCTGTTTGTCTTCCATACATGGTAGCTGTTTCCATGAACAGATTTATGTTGGTCACTGATAAAGAGATCGACTTAGAATTTGGTGCTTAAAAAAAAAGCCTCAGCCTGCGGGGGTAAGACAGCCCCCAAGCATTGCATTAAGAAGAAGATCTTCCCACGCAGGTCGAGAAAACCCCCGAAACCCTACCCCACCCATACACAGCGGTACTGTAGCCTATGTGAGACGACCACGACCGGGGCCGGGCCTTAGACCTATGCTTTGGGCGTGCGACAGACGAGGTTTTTTTTTTAACCCCAGCTTGAAATTCGCTCCCATGGGGAGTCGAACCCAGGACCTGAGTCGTGGCGGAGCCAGGATTCTATAGTCGGGTATTCCCATCTCCCAAACAAAAAAGGTCTAATACAAAAGGTTTCAAAATATGGTTCATAGTAACCTATTACCGATAATTAAAGGTACAAATTGCTTAAATGTAAGATATACATGAAGCAAACTAATGATAAGAAGAAGAAATTACAAAATACTTAAAAGGGAACTGTTGCTGTGTTGCTCTTGCTCTGCCAAACGGGGCCTCACATAATATGCGAATCAACACTGTTGCTGTGTTGCTCTTGCTCTGCTTTGCTCCCTGCTCCCTAGCCTATCCTAGCGACTTTGCCGAGGAAATAGAGGTGAAAGCGGACACCAGAGACCACAGACCAGATAGGAGCACCTCCCTCGCTCTGCTGGTTGTTTGCCCGTTCGGGAGGGTCCAGGTGCTGCTGCTATGGGCCTTGTGGGCTGGGGCGTGAGAAGGGAAAAGCGAGGGCGAGGTCCGAGGCCTCATTTGCTGACGGCCTGGGCTCATTTCTGGTAGAAAAATAGAGAACATTTAATTATATATTATACAACTACTATGTATATATACATACAAATATACTTAATGATGTAGCAAAAAAGTAGGATATTCCTGGGAATACCCAGGAATCATTGTGGCTCCGCCCCTGGACCTAAGGAGTGCCGCTAAGTTCCTCTAACCAACTTGACTAGAGGCCCTTTCCAGAATTTGCTTCTTGTTAACATGCATTTGCATTTTTGTTCATCTGTCCATTATTCTTCTTTCTACTTTCATGCCTTGGGTGTTCAAGTAGAGGAATTGAAATTTTAAACATATTGCTCTTCTGTATTTTAATAGATTTCTTTTGTACATGCAGTTGAGCTTGAGAAGAGCAGAACGGATCAAAATGGGAACTCCAAAGCTGATACCCATGGAAAATTACGCTCATTGAGTGAGATATTATTTAGACCTGATGTTGGTAGTTCATCTCAGGAGGGACGAGAAGATTCAGATTACGATGATGAAATGGAGTTGGACTATGAGACATCGGTATCTGGTGATGAAAGCCGAGAGAATGATCAAGGTGTCTTCCGGGGTAGTTTAAGTTTCCGATTTCATCAAAGAGAGGATCAAACCAATGAACAAACTGATGAGAATGGGTCAATCGAGTCCGCTCAAAATGATGATTCTGCTTTTCAGGTATTCTTTTTTTTTTTCCTTTGTTCTTGCCTTTTCTTTCGATACCTAATACATTTATTTAATGCTGTTGGCCTGTTGCATGATTTTCACAAAATTTTCAAATTGTGCAATACAGTCAGATGTTGCCATTGATATGAAACAAAGATATGTTGCACACTGCAACGTAGGGACAGATATAAAACAAGCCAGCTTTCTTGGTGAGCAAGGTTAGGCTATTTTTTTTCATCTGGGCATTTTATAATAACGGAAACCTTTCATGTAAGAGTAGACCAGTAGAGAGAATTGTTCTGTGTTTTACTCGGACATCCCAAAACAAGTGCTCATCTCGTACTTTGAGGAGTCAATTAATCTTAAGTTTGACTAGATTTGTAGAAAATAAGTGTTAACATTTGTATTTCTAAACAGATGTATTATGAAAATATAGGACATGATTAATCTAATGATATCTATTTGGTACCATGAACGCGATTACTCTTTTGTATGGATTTAGTCAAACTTAAGACTTAAGACTGATTGGCTTAGTGCGAGATGAGCATTTATTCTGGGACGAAAGAAGTTGCCTTTTGTTGAATACTGTTGTTTTGAAGGTAAAAAGATGGATTGTTGCAAGAGTTTGGACTTACAGTAGTACCAATAATTTACTGTGCATAACTGCCTCCATTGACTCTGCCTTTTGATATTGGTAAACTAAACATCGTTTGGGTCAAATAATACATGTCCATGCCGTGTTGCTAACACATTGAAATGCCCAATCTTCCCGTGAAGCAACCTAATTGGATTCAAAATTTGTTGGTTAAGGTGAGCTTGTCTGTTTGGTTATTGACTCGTGCTTTATTCCTCTGACAACAGGGGAGTTCATTGCCAGTGGAAGCGATGATGGTAGATGGTTTATATGGGAGAAGAAAACAGGAAGGCTTATTAAAATGCTTGCAGGGGATGGAGCTGGTAATTCTATTTCAACTTCCTTTTCTGTTTCTTTTTTAATACTGCTTCTCATGTGTTTTACATTTTCCATAGTTGTGAACTGCATACAGTCTCATCCCTTCGATTGTGCCGTTGCAACAAGCGGAATCGATAACACGATAAAGGTATATATAATCTATATTTCTAGTTGCAATTGATTATACAATACAGCGCTGTTTCTCACAGTCCAGTAAATGACTTAGGTGTTCATATATGTAACAACTGTATCACCGACATGTTGGCCCTGGTCCTGCATCTCAGCCTGACAATGAGTGAATGGTTCATGTTTGTGACATGTCCTTGTTCATTGGTACTCCGTACCAAAATATGATGTTTTTGTTTTTCTAGACACTCCCTTTGTCCTAAAAAGAATGTAACTATGGGTTACGTGCCACTAAAAGCGGTTTATTTTTGACAAAATTTCTAGTGAAAAAGTACTCACATTTATTTGAAATCATAAATATTAATATTTTTGTCTATAATTGGTCAAACTTATTATACTAAAACATGATGCTGCTATAATTGCATTCTTTCTAGGATGGAGGGATGAGGGATTAAATTGTTTTATAATGTATCTAGGCATAGTGTATATCCCATTGCATAACAAAAGCTATGTATATAGAAAAGCCAAAATTTCTTATAATTTGGCATGGAGAAGTGTATTTTCTCTAAAATAGATCCATTTTTTTTATATCTCTGAAATAGGTTGACATGTTCTACTGAAGCACTGAACGGCTCTCACTCTCTTTATTTTTGTTATAGCTATGGACACCGGATGCAAATGCTACATCCATGGTTGCTGGACCAGAACTTGATGTATTAAGTGCCATAGAGAATAATCAGCGGAAGTTATGTCGGAACCGTCAAATTGTACTGTAATACATCCAAGCTTTGCTACACACTTGATACTTTACTGTGATTGCTGTTCTTCAATCAAATTATAAGTAATATTTGACACAATTCCGCCATTTTCTTCCGTTGCTGAGACTATCTTTGAAAATAGACTTTTTTTTGTTGCTGGCTTACTCAACTTTCGTAGTTTTTGTGAATCTTGCAACAATTCAATTTGATTTTAGAAGGAGAGAGAATAGCTACATTGAATTTTATATAAACACTGTGCTTCTCTCCTTGGCTGATGTTACTCACCCTGCCATGACTTGGGTCTAATGTCATGACTTTAACTCAGTGTGTTTGTACGTATTATCTTTTAGTTCTGATTTGGAAATGACTACATATATGCAGGCCTTTTGAATTTTTGGAACGATTTCGGATGCATGAGTTTTCAGAAGGTTTCGAATGTGCCCAGAGCTGATTTACTATCTGGAGTTGCTGAGGTACTTGTATTCACTTAAGATTTCGGGACATCCAAAGGAATTAGTTTGCTAAAGTGAGCTAAACACAACTACACATTTTGTTTTTGCTTTCCAGGAAAAGGGTAATATGCGGAAGAATGATATCATCCAAGCTACAAGCAGCCTATGATTGAATTAGTGAAATCGCAAGGCGCCCTGTTGCGATTATAGAGTTTAGATACACCTGGATAGATAGGCAGGTGTGCCGGTGTTAAAACTATTACTTGAGATGCCAATAAACACTGGAATTGTGTTGTGGTTTGGGGGTGGTATAATGATTCATACGTGTGTATACTGCAGTGTGGATTAATTCCCTTGTACAGATTGTAGATAGGTGAAGTTATGCAATAAGTGAAAAATCACAGATGTACATGTGCGGTATTCTTGTCTCTCTGTGTGCCGTAGGCGGTGGTCATGCTAGTTTGTGGTTGACAAATGGGATATACTCGTTTTAGACAAGGTTTTGGTCAAATATTGGGATATAAATTATGAATATCTTTTAAATTGTTGAGTTTGAAAATATAAAAAGTATATAAATGGATTTGTCTTTAAATATGCTTTATTCTAAATTCGATATGGAGGGAGTACTCGTACCTTCTCCTAAAAGTATATTGCTGGCTGTGTTGTAGAATCTGTGTTATGTTTTTAGCACTGTTTTGTTTTGCTATATATGTTTGTATATTTTCGTGGGTTTTGCTAGGCCTTGTGCGTTTGCATAGAATTGAAGAGGGTTGGAAGGGATTGGAGAGGATTTTGACTTGTTAGGGATTTAATCCTCCTCAATCCTTGTCAATCCCCGTGGTTTTGGGGGCAGATGAACTTTTTGTTTTTCCTGCATACCCTCTCATCCAAAATAACTGATCTTACTTCCCAATGCATCTTTTTCTTCTAATACGTATTTAACTGACACATCACTTATTTCTAACTCTCCTTGTTATCAAGCATCATACCTTTTTTTAACTACTCCCTTGATCCTAAATCGTAAGTCATTCTAAAAATCTTAAAAAGTCAAAACATTAAAAAGTCAAAACATCTCAAGTTTGACCAAAATTATTAAGAGAAATATAAAGATTTATGATACTAAATAAATATACTATGAAAATATATTTAGTGAATAATCTAATGATACTTAGTTAATATTATAAATATTATTGTTTTATCATGTAAATTTGGTCAAAGTTGAGATAGTTTGATTTTCCAAGATTCTTAGAATGATTCACAACTTAAAATAGAGGGAGTAATTTTTAACGCCGTATCAATAATATATAACATCAACTATTTTTGGACGGAAGGGTAGGCTAGGTCAGGGTTAGGAGTTATCTCGACGTAGGGTGAATAATCAATGGATCAAGCCTCTAGAGACGGCCTTTGTGTGGGCATATGTCATACTTGAATGATCAAACGTTCGCATTTTTTTTTTACATTTGTGTTGTTCAGTCGCATGTCATGTCATACAGTTGTGTCAAAGGAACGAAAATCTCATATATGCTATAAAAGTTGGTTTCAAAAGTTCGATTGTTAGAACTGTTTATTGAGTATGTCATGTGTTTTTGTAAATGGAAGCATTGTCTTGTACGGAATGGGATGTTCTAAAACCACGCGGCTCAGTCACAGCCTTGTTCGCATCGCGCAGCAAAAGCGGAATTGAAGACAAACAAAGCTGTTGTTTGTTGATAAACTACCACGTGGTGCTTGCTTGCCGGTCCTATCCGGAAGGCTCTTCTAGTTCTAGCCTCTAGCAGATACTCGAGCGATCGATACGCATGCATCCAATGCCCGGCCCGCAACGAACGCCCGGACGGCAACTTGCCCACTACCCTCTGCCGGCTGGCATGTCGGCGCGGCGAGGCCAGCCGGCGGATTAGACCTCATCAACCATCATTAGACAATTCCGGTTTCCTTTGGACCAAACAAAACCGGCCTCGTCAACTTGTCTCTCTCAACTTGCACGCCTGCCGCTGCAAAAGTAGGTTCACCGACGCGAGAGTCAAGACAAAGAATGATTTGGTAATCTCAGTATTACGGGCATGCGTGGGCACCCATCACCATCAAGTCGAAGTTTGCCACTAAGCTAGCTTTATTTTACGTTATGCACTACCTCCTGCGTCCAACGGCTCTCCCGGTCTTCCCTTGCCTCCAAACTCCACTGAAGAGTTCCATTCTTATTTAATAAAGTTCTACCTCAGCAAAAATGATACCTACTAGTACAATTTAAAACGAAGGAAGTGCACAATCTAGCACTGAAAATATTCTAGTCACATTCGTATCGTATCATCCTACGACGTCGGATCAACGTGGGCCCTGTGCCTTCGTACTGGCTGTCGCGGTCGCGTCATGTAGACATGTACTTTAGTACAGTAGAGCCGGTACCTCCGCCCCCTGTTCGCTCGCAATTTATCGTTTTGCTTTAGGCCCACCGGCCAGCGTGCAAGCCAGCAAAGTGGACCGACCACCGACCACCTCCTCTCGCCGCACGGCATGGCACCACGTGGATTTGACAGGCGCCGTCTGGGCCCCACGCGGCAGCGGAGGGACGGGGTAGCTTCTCGTACCGTGAAGGCCGTCCAACGATGTCCATCCACCCTTCCATCTGCGATTATTCCTCAGCGGAAAAGGGCTTGGCCCTCGATGCCGTCCTATTCACTGTGTTGCCACTCACAACACAATGGATTGTTTGTTTGTTCTGCGATGATTATTTTATTTACTCGTGAGGTGAATTTTTTGCGCTGGCCCTTGTAAGTTATGCTATTCATATGACTCCGTTTCAAGTCCTGACCGACCTGCCCGCCCAGTGCCCATATTGGATAAAGAACTACTTTTTTTTTTTTCTAACACATAGCTCGTAGTTATATGTTTTATAGGGACGGAGGTAGTATGTACTAGTAAAACCACAAAAGCTCAAGGGGTTGACTGCAAAATCGAACCAGTGAATAAAATATTACGGGAAATCTTTACCGGCCATGGTAGGAAGGAGGAGGACAAAAGAGGGCAGCTTCCGCAAGATCTTGATATGTGTGAAGACGGCAGAGGACACCCATCTGGCACCAGCACCACCCCCACCTTTAATTCCTGCCTCCAGCCTCCCCCTCAGGACGGCACATCCACCGCGCAACTCATCTTGCAGGAGGAGCGACGAGGAATCAAGCAGCGAGAAGCGACCAATCCATCGGCCCGGTCGTCCCGGGTTCGATCCGGCCGATCCATCGATCGATCGCATGCGGCGGCAACTACGGATGCCCCGCGCGTCCGCCGTCTTCTGAGATCTCGATTGCTGCTTCATGGGGAGCGGCTCCTCGCCGCCGGGCGCCGCTGTCTGTTGCATGTGCGGCGACCGCGGACTCCTGCCCGAGCTCTTCCGCTGTTCCGCCTGCTCCGTCCGCTCCCAGCACACGTACATCCACCCTCCCTCCGGTCTCGTCTCTCTAATCACCAATTTTTTTTATCTTAGAAATGCGCGCGCATCGTCGTCGCTCATGTCCGTACGTGCGGCCGATCCGACCCCTAATTCGATCTGCACTTGCAGTAGCATCGATTAAGATAGTAGTACTTAGATTAAAATTCCATCGATCTCTTTTATTTGCTTGCGACCGTGCGCGTCGGGGATTTAATCACTTTAGTTGGTTGCTTTTCATTTGTGAATCGAATCGGGGCCAGATATACATGTGCGCTAGCTGCTTTTTCTTAGCACTGCTAGTACTATTCCTGATAGTTTTAATTAGAAATTTCTCCAATGAATGCAAAGATAGATGCGTTGCGAAGAAGAAAAAAACTGTTGAATTTAGAATATAATCTTGAAGAACCACACCATCTAGCTGAATCATGACATCTAGCTGCTTTGAATCTAGAAATGCCCACCACACAATCGAACTGATAGTTCATGAGTTGATGTCAACCTGCACAACCTTTTTTTTTTCTGGACAACAGAACACGTGAACCTGCAGAAACTGCTCATCAGCTCTAGATATTCTCACCCCATCATACAAAACTCCAAAAATAATATCATCGTTCTTGTGTACTGCATCTGATCTCCATGCATCTCTCCGCCGAGCGCCAACGATCCTTTTCGTCCTTGTAGTATGCTCCGGACACTTTTCCGCACGTCCGTCGCCAAATTGTCAAACGAAACGGGTCCTATGCACATTCGCTTGACGTTGATTTTTAAGCCGTGCTATATACATGGCTGATTTTTACCCGAATCCAACAGCGCCACTGTTTATTATTACCAGCGGCTCGTAATTAGTTAACGTGAATGTACGTACGTGTTCACCTCATATTTTGCATGCAATAACGTACGTACATGCCAGTATCACTCTGTTTGTTTGAGCTACAATTATTTTTAGCCACAGAATAATATTTTTATCTTATAATAATCTAGCTGTACAATTCAATCCAGCCGAATTTCAGTTCAACCGAATATATCTATATTTATTTATATTTACATATGAGCATCATCTATCTGGATAGCATTCTGCTGTTCACGTATGTATATGTACGTGATATATCCAGATACTGCACGGATCGGTACCCGAAGGTGGAGTCGTACGGCACCTGCAACTGGTGCCTCAGGGCGGATGGTGGCGTGGCTTCTACTTCGAACTCGCCGAGATCCGCCGGCAAAGCGGTTGCTCGGCCGGCTCCTCATCACGGCGGTGACACGACCGCCGGCAGCAGCAGCGGCAGCGGAAGATCGCCGAAGGTTGCGGCTCGTGGCGACTTCGCGTCTTCCAACCTGAGCAAGCCTATCAAGAAGCAGCAGCAGGCGCCGCAGCCGCAGCATCATGCGCAGCGGCTCTTGCTGCGGCGGTCGGCGTCGGACCTTGGCAGCCGCGTTCGTACCGACCACAACGCTCCGCCGCCGCCGTCGCCCGGCGTCGCGCGTGGCAGGCCGAGGGTCCAGAGGTACAAGCTCCTGGAAGAGGTGATCACTAGCCAATAGCTAACTAACTAGCGATCGATACCCCGTCTGGGATCGATGTCTGGATGACACACCATCCAGTGCGTCTGTGCGTGTGCGTATTAATTAGGTGTATAATATACGTGCGTGTATATATAGGGGTCGTAGTCGTCGTAGACACAGCATCTTGCGGTGCTGCCATTCTATGCATGCATGCATGGAGATCGAGCAGTGTACGTACGACGTACACTATGTGCTGATCGATCTCAGGTGTTATTCAGGGTGCTCGCGTGTTGTTGTACTACTTGTACATGAGGAATAATATACTTGCTAACGCGCCGTCGGCAGTTCGATATATCATGCGATTGATCGATATGATCATCCCTGCGGTTAATTCGTCAAGTCGTCAACCAACTAAGTGAATAGTTTACTACCTCCATCCAAGAAAAAGAATGCAATATTCAATCATTGTAGCACGGTCTAGTATCTTAAATTTGACCAATTATAAATTAAAAAATATTAATACTTATAATATCAAATAAATATTATCATATTAAGCATAAAATGTATTTTCTTAATAAATTAATTTTAAGTTATAAATATAAATAGTATATTTACTAATTTAATCAAACGTGAACCACTTTTGTAGACACGTAACCCGTAGTTAGTATAGTATTATTTAAGGTGAGAGAGAGCGCTCTGCATGCGTGCATTTATGCAGTGCACTCTTTTGTGATGTACGCTGTGCTTTTAAGCTCAATCAAATAAAAGTAAAGCTTGGCTGAGTTCCATGCAACCCTAAGTCCGTTCATCCCAATTCCCAAGCCTGCATCGACAGCATCTTCGTCCAACATCACATTCCTTCACGTACGTCTTCTTAGGAAATGTACTGTATCTTCTTTTTTTCTTTCTTGAACATAAACAAACACATGCATATACTCCCTCCATATAGAAAAAATGATGTCGTTTTGAAAAAGGTCGTGGTCAAATATTGGAAATATAAATCATGAATAATTTTTAAATTGTTAAGTTTGAAAATAAAAAACTATATAAATAGATTTGTCTTTAAATATATTTTACAAAGTATACATATATCACTTTTCAATAAATATTTTTATAGAAATATAAAGTCAAAGTCATACTTTGAAAACCGTATTATTGTTCTAAACAATATCTAAATCTTATACGGAGGGAGTATTTTCCACGGAGGCACACCTTCCCTCTCTCTATAAACGCCAACAAAAAATAACCTGACAACTACCAAATTTAACATCTTTTTAGAGGCAGCTAGAATGGGTTTCAGAAGCGGCGGCAAACACCTGCCTTTTTCTATGTCAATGCTACACAAACCTCATCAACGTACTTGGTGTAAGTGGACGGTGATAGCGTTATTAACTATTCAAAACCAATAATAATAATAATAATAATAATAATAATAATAATAATAATAATAATAAGAATAATATAATAATAATAATAAATAATAATAATAATATATAATAATATATAATATAATAATAATAATATAATAATAATAATTAATAATAATAATAATAATAATATATATAATAATAATAATAATAATATAATAATATATAATAATCTAATAATAATAATACTATATAATAATATATAATATCTAATAATAAAATAATAATCCTAATAATAATATAATAATAATAATAAGATATAATAAATAATAATAATAATAATAATAAATAATATAATATCATATAAAATACCTCTCACCACCGGTCTGATGTATGATCCGATAATGATGACCTCTTCATCACTGTCGGCTCGATGCTTTATCTGATGATGATAATACTTCATCAGTGCCGGTTCAACGCATGATCTAGAGCTCATCACCAGAATCAGTTCAGCATTTGATCCAGTGGCGATGATAAAGTGCCCATCATTGCGGTGCGGCATTTGATTCAGCCGTGATTGTAAGGAAAATAGACGACCCTTGGCCCATTTAACTTTGGATTTTTAGATATAGTTCAAAGGATACAAAGTGGACTAGGACTTTAGGCAAAGACGGGATCCAGAAGATGAACACCTCAAGGAAGACCTGAAAATCATTTTTGAAGACCGAAAATACAAGCAAAAGTCAAAGATACGAAGATAGAACCAAGCCGGACACACGAAGCTCACTAAGAAACAAGACAAACGACTCCACCACCGGCTCTGGGGTGCGTGGAGCCCCTGGTCGCTAGTCTCTTGAGCCAGGGCACCTTCACCATCATGGAAGCTTTGAGAAGGACCTTCACTTATAGGTGGAGGCCAAACCACAACAGATAGCCCCTGAGTGAGTGTCAACCCCCCGGGTGGTGCCCGCAGCTCCCCAATTCCATGACAATGCCAAAGTGGCCGGACCGCCGGAGGCACCTGCCTCGTCGTCGGAGCAGGTGGTGTCACCCTAGAAGGCGGTGTTCGTCTCTTCAGCTAGATCACTGTCTGCCCCACTGTTTGAGCTACTAGAATACCTCCACTAGCTCCAACCGATACAAATCCACAAAATGTGCAAAATTAGAAGTGAATATAAGTAGAATAGTTCCTCGAGAGGTTTCGACTCGAGATGAGCAGGTAAAAGTATGCACTTCATCTTGAAGCGCCCAAGAACTAAACATGAACAAGATAGTTATTCGGGAGATTTTGAATCGAGATGAGCAGAAAAAAGTGTGCACTACATCTTGAAGCGCCCTAGAGTTGATGCCATGTACATTCCAACACAAATTTTTTTGATGAATTCATGATAGAAGAAAAAACCACCAATTGGGAACAAGAGGGTGATAAAGTAGATCAAGATTTTACCAACTCTTCTCTTCACAGCGAGGACAGTTGTGAACAACTTGGTGTATTTTGCTAGATGTGCTGGTTAATGCCTTCATTTTCTCTGATTATGTCCAAGGCCATTGCACCTTCTTCTTAGTTCTTGTTGATTCCACCCCACTAGGCGACTCAAGGCCTAACTCCAACATTATAGCGACTGCGACGCAGAGGGGCTGCTCACTACTAAAACGGTGGGCTTCTTCTAGTGTTTTTAATTAGTAGTGAAACAGTACCACTAGTTATAGCATATGAAAATCTTACTAGAGACATTTAGTAGAAAAAATTTATAGTAAATTCTAGTGGTGGCCGGAGTGCGGACTGAGTACTTGTTCCGCTGACACCTAGAGTAAGAAATATTCTAGCCTTTTCTTTTTTTTTTTTTGAGTTTCATCATGAAACTTGAGTGCTTCCTGGAGGAGGAAGTGTGTCTTGAGGGGGAGTCCAGTGCTATTAATGTAGTACTGGCGTTGCTGCCTTCATCCGGTATGCTAGTGAAGTGGCTCATTAGGTGTGCGAGGATTTGTGCATGCTATATTGCAGTTGCTCTTTGACAACTTCTCGCAGAGATAGAGATGGAGAAGAGAGGATTCATGGCACTAGAGGAGGTGGCCATTGTAGATTGCCTCTAGTTTTTGGCCATTGTAGATTGCCTCTTGTTTTTCTTTTGATGGCCTTGGCACTATGTAACACTCAGATGTGTGGAAGCTTTGGTGAAACATCGTGACCTTCTCTTTGCCTGCAGTTACATGTTATATAGACGAGGAATACCCGCTGGCATGACATGTACAGGATGCCTGAACAACTACTGTAACATTCTCTTTCAGAAGTTGCCTGATGAGCCATCATATCAACACTACACGCGCAGGCAAGTGATAAATGAGGAATATGCTCAGAAGGTTCTACAAGAAGAATCTGCTGAGAGCACGGCCAGCTACCTGGTTTCTAGCCATACTGACAGCCAAGTGTTACTACTCACATGCTGACCATCGACAAAAGGGTACAGCCGCACAGGTCAACTCATCCCCGTTCACTTAGTGCCAAATGGCCACTAATTCTATGGTCTGGTCTGGTGGTGGTGGTGCCACCAAATCCTGATGACCTGATGCTCCATCGATGTGACGTAGCTCGCTCATCGCCACTACGACTCCCCTTCACTGGAGCTCGTGCACCTTGTTGGCACGCTGCAATTTGTTTATGAAAATATCCTACGTTGACACTGACAGAAGCTATCTTAGTGGACGTGATTATATATGTGCTTCTATGCGGCAGCTCCTACTTAGTACAGCCTTTTCAGTAGGATAGTACGATACGAGCATATGTGCAGTGCAGTATGGTCAGAAAGTAGGTAAAGCCTAACCTACCATAGCAAATGGTGACAATTATCAATCGGCTTTGAACTTTCAGGAAAAGAACACCTAGTTTTGAGTAGAAAAATCATTTTCTTGGGTCTTGACCCCTTTCTATATAGTCAACTTGTGACTTGCAGTAGGTTGATCCATTGCAGGCAGCACTGAATACAGATGTCCATGCCTGCATGCCTGCATGACAAGATTCTTCAGAATTCAATCCTCACGTTCAGTACTTGAAAACCTTTAGAAAAATAATTAATGTCCAGCACTCTACCAGTTTTCCTAAAGCAAGATGCAGTATTGACTAATTGGGTGAACTACGTGTAACTCTAGGATGACGCTTTGAAAATTTGGCACCTTGGCCATTCATCTCTAAGAGCTATTTGACAAATGGAGGATCATCTTGCTCTCGCAATTGTTTAAGGTCCGTGCATTTGTCAATCTTTGCATGGATTCTGCACTGAACCGTGGAATCACTTTTTACGAAGGTGAACTCGATGGCATTCAACGAACGAGAGCAGCAGAATCTTATCCTGGCCTGTAGGCAACAATGATTCTGCTATCCTTACTTCTGAAACATATACCTGTCAGGTTTTCACAAAGCATATGGGTTGGATGTGGTGCCTTTTATTTGTCGATAGATTCACCCTGTCAGTTCATCCATGATCACCATGTACTATTAAGATAAGATTCGGTGACTACATTGGATGGTCGATACAATACTGTTTGCACCTGAATCTGTGCTGGCTGGCGAAACCGGCCTGGCCGGGTTTGTGGCCAGGTTTGGCCCCTGCGCCGACTTTTGACAGGCTGCCACGTGGCGCCCCGAGAGGCCTCGTGAAAACCGGCTTGGCCGGGTTTGGCAGAGTCCGAGCCGATTAATAGATCTAATCGGTTTTTAGTAGTTTTTGGACGTGGAAAACTTGGAGACTTGCCTAGATACGTGTTTCCTACTGGGATAAGACCACCCCCCTCTATATATATATGAGAGGATCATGGCCGATTGAGATCTTAACCATCCAATCGTCAAAACACATCTACCAAGTAGATTCTCGCGGTGGTTCATCTCTATCCTGCTGTTCGGCTCGACTCTCCGCGAGTTTAGTCGGCGTTCTAGGTGATCTCCGCGATCCTTAGGGCAACCTCTACGTGCATCTCTCCGACGGATCTTTCCGAGGGGTGTTCGGGAGTTTCCGGCGAAGGACGGGCGCTACATCGACCACCAAACGTCCTCTGCTGCTGAAGACGGTCGTCCCGACGACCAGAAGACCGAAACCCTAGCTTCCTCGGCGAACCCGAGTAAACCGGCCCAGCCGACTATCAAAGTCGGCCAGGCCGGGTAGGCGGCTCGGCCGGGTTCTGAAACCGGCCAGGCCGGGTTTCGCGGGTGTGCTGCTCCGTGCCGTTTCGTTTCGTACGCGACTGTGCGATCTAGCACCTTGCTGTGTGTTGTCCTGTTTCGGCGTCAACACACTTTTTGGCGACTCCGCTGGGGAAGAAAGCTCAATTCCTGATCCAATCTACTAGCGGCATGGCGGCCGACGACGGAAAGAAGACCGACAAGAACGTCAATGAAGACAACGTCGTCCGCCCCAAGACTATCGACGAGCTTTCTCAGGAGCTCCGGAAAAAGCTGGAGGCCAAGCTTGCTGCCGATACCCAAGCCTTCCTGGATAGCTGTACTAAGGAACGGCGCAACAAGGTCACCCAAGTCTCCGAGCCTAACTTCGGCGACTCGTCTTCTTCGTCCGGCGGAGGAGGCGGGAAGACCCAAGCGGAGAGGGCTACTAAGGAGGAGGAAAAGCTCAAGGCTAAGATAAATAATGATGAGAACCCCTCCACTACTACCCATGATGGTCTTGCATATTTAGTTGAAGATATGGGTAAGCAAATTAAAATTTCTATTGATGCATCCGAAGCTAAAATCGGCAAGCGCATATCTAAAATTGAGGAAAAGTTAGTTGGTTTTTCGGATCCTAATAATCAACCTGAATTTGGTATGCCTTTCGATTTTTATGAAAATCAACCTGATGTTGCTATAGCTAGCCAACTTCAATCGGGTCCTTTGGCGTATGAAACTGATAGAACCGATCGCGGCATGGCTAGCTCTTTAGCTAGGCAGGTGAATCCGACTAGGCCATCGGCGGGTCGTAACACTGTTTTACCTAATCCCCCGCCGTCACCTAGTCAGATTCCAGTGGCTAATAATGCGGTCACTGATTCCTCCAAGACTGATGTAGACGCTATCGTAAATCGGTTCAAAGCTGAGATGACGAAATCCATTGAGACGAATCTAGGGATAACCATTAAGCCTATTCAGAGCTCATACCAAAAACCATATCCTTCCACCTATGATGTTTTGCGGGCACCGATTGGGTGGAAGATGCCCGATTTCCAGAAATTTAATGGTGATGATAGTAAAACCACTATGGAGCATATTGGTATGTATCTGGCTCAGTTAGGAGAAGCTAGTGCTCATGATTACATGAAAATTAGATGTTTTCCTTTATTTTTGTCTGGTACAGCATTTGCATGGTTTTCTTCATTGCCACCATATTCAATTAGGACCTGGAATGATTTGGAGGAAAAATTTCATAACTATCTCTTTACTCGTGTTCAAGAAACTAAACTGTCACATCTCACATCGGTTCGTCAAGGGCGTGATTCCGTACTTGATTATGCTAAACGTTTTAGGGACGTTAAGAACCGATGCTTTAATTTGAATATTTCTGATAGAGATTTGGCAGATTTATTTCTTAACGGTATGAACTCTAATATTAGAGAGAAATTGGAGCACTCTGAATTCTATAGCATTAATCAATTATTGCAAAAGGCTATTGCTGTAGAATCTCGTTTAGCAAGTGAATCCAAAAAATCTTATCGGACCCATGTGTTGGAATGCTCTGACAACGAGGACGATGAGAATTTGGAGTGTAACTCTGCTGAATTTGTTTGGTCTCCAAATAAAAAAGGAATTTCTTGCCCATCTCTGAAACCGATTTCTAAAAATCGGCAGGATGAAATTAAATTTACTTTTGATGTTTCTAAATGTGATCGGATCATTGATGAATTGCTTAGAACCGGTAACATTAGAATTACTCATACCTTGCCGTCTAGTGAAGAATTGAAAAAACGGGCGTATTGCAAATTTCATAATTCTTCTAGTCATGCTACTAATGATTGCAACTATTTTCGTCGACAGATATAACCGGCCCTCAACGAAGGACGATTGAACTTAGCTGAGATGATGGTTGACAAAGTGCCTTTTCCTATGAATGTTATCGAGAAAGGGGAGCCCGCTATTTTGATTCGTCCAGAGCAAGCCGACACCACGCAAGGCAAGAACGTGATTATCGGCGAACCACGGGAGGCACCGAAACAAGTTTCGGGGCGTCAAGTGGTGCTTGAGAAGGACGAAGACGGCAAGACCAAATTGAAGATCTCTGCTGGGTCGTCCCAGTACTTATCTCGGCAGCGACGCTGGGAGGCCACGGCGGCAGAGCAGAGGCCGGCTAGGCCGGTTCCAGGAACCAGCCCAGCCGGGAACACGGCCCAGCCGGCTACAGAAGCTGGCCAGGCCGGTTCTGGCGCCTACCCGGCCAGGCCGGGTACAGTAGCCGGCTCGGCCGATTTTGTCGGGGGTGGCGGCTCTTCTTTCTCTGCTGCTCCCAGGGCTGCCAGCGCTGGTGGTTCCCACATGATCAGGACGTTCGTTCCAAAGCGTCCAGAAATTGGCACTTGGAAGACGAACGCAAGTTCAAACAAGGGGAAGTTCGTTTCAAAGAAGCTTTGCACGTTTGACCGGCTCATGGAAAAGTACCGGCAAGAAAAGGCCGATTCCCAGAATCGGCCCATAAAAAAAAGAGAGGCTACACCGCCAAAGCGAGATGAGCAACCAAATAAGATAACGGTGAATCCAGCAGCGTCTCCGGCGCAGGAGGTTGCTCGCCCTCGCGTCTCTTGTTGGGGTCCCCCACCTCCACCTCAGCCGCATTAGGGCCCCAACGGGGTGTTCGTGCCGTATCCCTTCCTCATGCAGCAGCAGCCGATGGACGGAGCGTCTTCATCATCGGTGTTTAGCCGATTGGGCTACGGTCAATCGGGCTACGGTGGCCAAGGGACGTCGCTCCCGCCGCCGCCAGCGAGGTTGGTGATTGGTGATGGAAGAGAGAAGGCTCCACCGCGACAAGTCTATGTGCCTAAGAGGGTCGTGGAGTCTCCCATTGTTCCTATTGCTCCTACTGCACCGCCGGCGAAGGAGGCACCTTCGGCAACAATTCTTATCGGCTCTCAAGAGGTGCCTATCGTTGACAACGATGAGCTGATGAGGATTGAGGAGCCATCATCCACCGCTCCGGAGGTCGCCGCTAAGGTTGTGGAGAAGAAGCCGATTGATCCAAAATATTTGCAACCGAAGTGGTACCCACCGGGATTGACCAAGACGCAGCGGCGGAAGTTACAGCGAGCGCGCCAAACACAGCAAAAGCGGGAGAAGTTGGAAAAAATGAGAGAGGAGATCTTCAATGCTGCACACCCAATTTTTCCGCAAATTCAGAAAGGAAGTGATCCGGCGTGCTTCGCAAAATCTGCAGAGAAGGTTGCTGGGCAGAGAGATCTGCCAGAAGCGAAGTCTGCACAGGTCGCAGAAACCGGCCAGGCCGGGTCAGAGCCGGCCTAGCCGGGTTTCCCAGGAACCGGCCAGGCTGGGTCAGAGACGGCCAGGCCGGGTCTGCCTGAAGCCGGCCAGGCCGGGTCACACCCGGCTAGGCCGGGTTTTGCGGCTTCGTCTCCCGCCGCCGTCGCCGACGCCGGTTCACTGGAATCGGCTGTCGCTGTTGTTTCTTCTGTTGTTGCAGGTTCTGGTGACGCAGAAGATGAGGAGATGGTCAATTATGAGCCGACGCCGCCGCGCGCCGAACTTAATGTCGTTTACCTGTCTTCCGATTACTATGTAATCGATGAAGATGAAGGTTCGGCGACGGCTCAGTTTTGGTTCGCCGCCGAGGACGCCGTCTTCAAGAAGCCGGAGGATTCCGTCAACCACCTTCGGCCGCTCCATATCAAGGGGCATATCAACGGCACGCCGGTTCATCATATGTTGGTGGATAGCGGCGCGATTGTCAATCTAATGCCGCATTCGCTCTACAAGAAGCTCGGCGGCACGGAGGGGGAGCTAGTGAAGACCAACATGACGATCACCGGAGTTGGAGGCGGCGAGCCAATTCCAGCTTTGGGTGTAGCGACGATGGAGTTGACCGTCGGCAGCAAAACGTTGGCAACCGCGTTCTTCGTCGCCGAGGTACAAGGTAGCTATAATCTCATCCTTGGTCGCGATTGGATTCATGCCAATCGTTGCGTTCCATCCAGTTTGCACCAGACTTTAATTCAATGGGTGGGGGATCAAGTTGAGGTTATTCATGCTGATTCATCGGCCTCCATTGATACGGCCGATGCTCCTTCGCTCGGGGGCACGATGGTATTGCTTGCTTATCTAGTCATGACTTGTCTGGCGTTGAGTTTATTAGCGTCACTAAGGAAGGATTTGTGCCTATGTCATTGAAGCCGATTGATAATCGGCTCAATATCATCGTGTAATTAATTTTTTTTTTGCAATGGATGCTAATGTTGAATGGTTGAAACATCGTGTGGATCAATATCGGGCTTATATGACCGATGTCTGTGAAACAATTGATGATTTTGATGAGCTCAATATGTTGGGCCAAGGTTTCACGTCGGCCGAGCCATTGGAAGAAGTTGACATTGGGGATGGTTCTACACGAAGGCCGACGTTCATTAATAAAAATTTGAAAGCCGATTATAAAGCTAAATTAATCGCGCTTTTAAAAGAATATGCTGATTGTTTTGCATGGAGCTATAATGAGATGCCCGGATTGAGCCGAGAGCTTGTTGAGCATCGGCTTCCCATTAAGCCTGGATTCCGGCCTCATAAGCAACGTCCTCGCTTCTTTCATGCTAAAATTTACGACCGCATTAAAGAAGAAATTAATCGGTTGTTGGAAGCGGGATTTATTCGCCCATGCAGGTATGCGGAGTGGATCTCTAATATTGTGCCCGTTGAAAAGAAAGGATCGGGCAAGATTAGAGTTTGCATTGATTTTAGAGATTTGAATAGAGCCACTCCAAAAGATGAATATCCTATGCCTATTGCCGATATGCTTATTAATGATGCTTCAGGACATAAAATTCTTAGCTTTCTTGATGGTAACGCTGGTTACAATCAAAAATTTATGGCCGAAGAGGACACGTCTAAAACGGCCTTTGTTTGTCCTGGGTTTGTTGGATTATTTGAGTGGATTGTCATGACATTTGGATTGAAAAATGCCGGTGCTAGCTATCAACGTGCTATGAACTTAATCTTTCATGATTTAATTGGCGTGATCATGGAAGTATATATTGATGATATTGTGATCAAATCGGCTGCCAATAATTCTCACTTGGCCGATTTGCGTCTTGCTTTTGAGAGGATGCGCCGGTATGGTTTAAAGATGAATCTGCTTAAATGTGCTTTTGGTGTATCGGCGGGCAAGTTCTTGGGATTTATTATTCATGAGAAGGGCATAGAAGTTGATCCCAAGAGAATAGAGAGTATCAAGCAAGTTCAGGCGCCTGCATGTAAAAAAGACTTATAAAAGTTTCTTGGAAAGGTGAACTACTTGAAAAGATTTATTGCTAACTTGTCCGGGAAAGTTATTCCTTTCACCCCCATATTGAGATTGAAAGATGAGAGTGAGTTTGCTTGGGGGCAAAGCAACAAGAGGCATTTGAGAAGATCAAGGATTACTTGTCGAAGCCACCGGTTCTTCGTGCTCCAAGGAGAGGAGTTCCTTTTAAATTATATATTGCTGCCGAAGAAAAAATAATTGGTGCGGTTTTGACTCAAGAGGATGATGGCAAGGAGTATGTTATTGCTTATATTGGTCGTCGTCTTCTTGATTCCGAGACAAGGTATGCCCATATTGAAAAATTATGCTTATCATTATACTTTACTTGTACTAAGATGAGACATTACTTGTTAGTTAGTACATGCATTGTTGCTTGTCAGGCCGATGTAATTAAACATATGTTATATCGGCCAATCCTTAGTGGAAGGATCGGTAAATGGGCATATGCATTGGTTGAATATGACTTGACTTTTGAGCCTTTGAAGGCCATGAAAGGTCAAGTTCTTGCTGATTTTATTGTTGAGCATGCAATTGATTTAGGAGATGAGATCAATTACATAACTTTTACTCCATGGAAACTTTATTTTGATGGATCGGTTTGCAAACAAGGCCAAGGTGGTGGTATTGTTATTATTTCACCACATGGTGCTGAGATGGATGTGTCAAACCGATTAGAAAATTATTGCACTAATAATCAAGCTGAATATTTAGCTCTTTATTGCGGCTTGGAGATTTTGAATTCCATGGGAGTAAAACATGTTGAGGCTTATGGTGATTCTTTATTAGTGGTGCAACAAGTTTCTGGTGAATGCCAATATTTAGGGGAATCACTTAATGGTCATCTTGATAATTGTCTTGATTTAATTGCATCATTTGCCGAATTTAAAATTCGGCACATACCGAGACATGAAAATTCAAGAGCCAACATGTTAGTTCAGCGAGCATCAGGTTTTGACGTCGGTGGGCGTAAAGATTTAAAGCCGGTGCAAAACATCTTTTCTGGTTTCTGTGCAGGTACGTGGAAACCAGCCTAGCCGGGTCTAGGAGTCGGCCAGGTCGTCTCTGGACCAAACCCGGCCAGGCCGGGTACAGAAGGCGACCAGGCCGGTTCTGGCCAGGAACCGGCCAGGCCGGGTGTTGAAGCCGGCTCGACCGGATATTGCGGCTTTGATCCAAATCGGCCAGAATTGTGCCAGGTTGATGGGCAGGCCGATTTGGAGAATTGGAGGACCCACTTGTTAAATTTTTTGCGAGATCCCAGCGCTAAAGCCGATAAAAGTATTCGGCGGATTGCGTTTAAGTTCACTTTGTATAATGATGAGCTTTATCGGAGGACCGTCGATGATTTGTTGCTCAAGTGCTTGGGACCTGGTGAAGCTAAAGTGGCTATGGGGGAAGTCCATGAAGGTGTTTGTGGTACGCATCAATCGGCTCCTAAGATGAAATGGCTTTTGAGAAGGGCTGGTTTTTATTGGCCTACTATGATAGCCGATTGTTTTCGCTACTACAAAGGATGTGAGGAGTGCCAACGGTTTGGTAATATTCAGTTAGTGCCTGCTGCAATGCCTCATCGTATAATCAAACCGTGGCCTTTTCGTGGTTGGGGACTAGACTTCATTGGTCAAATTCATCCTTCTTCTTCAAAAGGTCATTGCTTCGTGTTGGTGGCCACAGATTATTTTACTAAGTGGACCGAAGCGGTGCCTTTGAAGAATATGACACATAAGGAGGTGATTGAGTTTGTGACTGAGCATATTATTCATAGATTCGGCATTTCTCAGACTTCGTCTACGGACCAGGGGAAGTCTTTCATATCAAAAGAGGTGCGAGAATTTTTCGAATCATATAAGATTAAGTTGCTCAATTCATCTCCATACTATGCTCAAGCCAATGGCCAGGCTGAGTCTAGTAACAAGACCTTGATTAAGCTTATCAAGAAAAAGATAGAGGACAATACAAGAAGGTGGCACGAGGTATTATCAGAGGCTCTGTGGGCTCATCGTATATCTCGTCATGGTGCTACAAAGGTAACTCCTTTTGAGCTAGTGTATGGACAAGAGGCTGTGTTACCCGTCGAGGTGAATTTAAATGCATATCGGCTCGCTAAGCAAAATGACTTGTCTGCCGTTATGTATCATGATTTGATGATGGATAATATTGACGAGGTGACTGACAAAAGATTAGCGGCTCTAAAGGAGATGGAAAAGGAAAAGGTCCGAGTTGCTAGAGCTTATAATAAGAAAGTGAAGATCAAGTTGTTTCAAGTTAGGGAATTGGTGTGCAAGACTATACTACCAATCGGAACAAAGAGCAATAAGTTCGGCAAGTGGTCGCCTAGTTGGGAAGGTCCTTACAAAGTGATCAAGGTGATATTCGGAAATTCATATATGCTAGAGACGTTGCAAGGTGATCGTCTCCCAAGGGCAATTAACGGGAGGTATTTGAAAAAAATACGTTCCAAGTGTTTGGCAAGAAGCCTAAAAGCTCTCCAAGCAATGGCCGATACATGTATCGCCCTTAGAACAAATATGGCCGATGTATGCATCGCCCTTAGTCACTAAACAGCCGTTGGGTTAAGTATCGTTGCTGCTTAGTTATTTGTTTTCAGGTTCATATGCAGAGAATTCCTGAAAACAGGGGGGCATATGTTTGCACCCGAATCTGTGCTGGCTGGCGAAACCGGCCTAGCCGGGTTTGTGACCCGGCTTGGCCGGGTTTGGCCCCTGCGCCGACTTTTGGCAGGCTGCCACGTGGCGCCCCGAGAGGCCCTGTGAAAACCGGCTTGGCCGGTTTTGGTAGAGTCCGAGCGATTAATAGATCTAATCGGTTTTCGGTAGTTTTTGGACGTGGAAAACTTGGAGACTTGCCTAGATACGTGTTTCCTACTGGGATAAGACCACCTCCTTCTATATATATGCGAGGATCATGGCCGATTGAGATCTTAACCATCCAATCGTCAAAACACATCTACCAAGTAGATTCTCGCGGTGGTTCATCTCTATCCTGCTGTTCGGCTCGACTCTCCGCGAGTTTAGTCGGCGTTCTAGGTGATCTTCGCGATCCCTAGGGCAACCTCTACGTGCATCTCTCCGACGGATCTTTCCGAGGGGTGTTCGGGAGTTTTCGGTGAAGGACGGGCGCTACATCGACCACCAAACGTCCTCTGCTCCTGAAGACGGTCGTCCCGATGACCAGAAGACCGAAACCCTAGCTTCCTCGGTGAACCCGAGTAAACCGGCCCAGCCGACTATTAAAGTCGGCCAGGCCGGGTAGGCGGCTCGGCCGGGTTTCGTGGGTGTACTGCTCCATGCCGTTTCGTTTCGTACGCGACTGTGCGATCTACCACCTTGCTGTGTGTTGTCCCGTTTCGACGTCAACAAATACAAAGGTCTAAACAGAGGGTTCAAAATTGCACAAATATCTCGTCGCTTAACGTGATCATGAGGTATGATACATCATGTGCCGAATAACCTGGAGAGTGATGAGTTGCAGAGAGCCAGATCATGGCAGCACCTGCTGTGGATCTGGGAGGAGTGATGTTATAAAAGACGGCCTGAAACCAAAGCTGTTTTTCCCAGTGCCCTCCCTAGATGGTCCACCTGATAGGGAAGTAGTAATTGACTGCAAGCGGGCAGCAGTGATAAAAATACAGAAGTAAAATCCAAGCGCTTGCGTCCAGCATGTAGAATACCTTCTGTCCCAATCAACACCTTGGATGTCTTTGCCAAGAATGGACGGCGAAGCAATATTAGACTTTTTTTTTTTCGAACCGAGGGATTAACCCCATTTCCATTAGCCGAAACAAACGGAAATACATCCAGTTTTTACAGACGATCCACAGATCAAGGGACAGGATCAGACCAAGAAAAGGAGGCAACACCAGCAGTTTTAGCCGAATACACGCGACTAAGCAAGATAGAAGAAAGAGCTAACGTCCGGTGGTCGAAACCACACCCAGCCAAACAGAGTAACAGAGTTAACACCTAACAATCAAAAGGATAACCAAAAGACAGTCCTTAATCCTAGACAGCACACACCATCAGTCTTCCTGTCCATCTTCCTTCTCCTTGTCTTCGAGCGCCAAGCGTTCACTTTGTTTTGGCTTCTTGTTCAGCAATCCTTTCGTTATGTTCAACATCGTTTCCACACTAGCTATCAGTCCTGCCTTGTCTTCATCCGCATACAGCCCTGCCCAGTAACTCATGAGTGCATAAGAATGGCAGATAATAGAGATAGGATCTTGTATAATTTTTTCTCAAAGCATGCTTTATTTTTTGCTTTCCAAATGGCCTAGCATATGGCCGCAATTCCAAGAGTAAAAAATTTCTTGCCCATGGGCAGCCATCTCTCAAGCCATAACCAGCAATGATTAATAGATATAGGGATATTTGAAGCCCCAATACATTTTGCCACAACAGCCCACACCACTCTAGCAGTGTAACACTAAAAGAAGAGATGAGGCATAGTCTCATTACTATCACAGAAGCAGCATTTTACATCTTGTAACAACCCTAAAATCCCACACCGAAAATCCCAACCAATTAAAATTTTTGGTTTTATTTATTCATTCTTGTGCATGCATGTTAATATCTAAATTGCAATAAATGTAGAAGTGTGCAAAATGCCCTTAATTACTTTCTGAATTGTGTCATTAATCCATACTGCATATTTGGGTTTATTTGCATTTTATGCTTGCTCATGTATTATATAAAAGCAAATGGGAATATATGGTTAATAATTTGAAAATCAGAAATGAAAAAGAAAAAGGAAAAGAGGTGAGAGGAGAGGAAATCAGCCCAGCCGGCCTAGAAACCCAACCGGCCCATCTCCTTTTCCCCTTCACCCGCGCCGCGCCGAACCGAGCCGGCCCACCAGCGCGAGGCCCAGTAGGCACACGCGCGCGCAGCCCGGACACGCACGCAGCGCCATCCGCAGCCGCTGCTAGCCCGACCCCACCTGTCAGCTGCCGCATTTCCCCCTTCTCCTGTTCTTCTTCCTCGCGCGGAGGAGAGCACGCGAAATGCGTGACCTCGGACCCACGGCCGACAGCACCACGCCCCGCAGAGCCTGTCTCCTGCTTGTCCCCTCGCCTTGGCGACCAAGTCCGCGTCAAATGCACGCCAACCCTAGCCCACGCCACCACGACCCTTGGATGCCGCCCGGTGGATCTCCGCCGCTCGCCATGGATCGAACCGAGCTCGGTGGTATATAAGGACCCCCTCTCGGAGCCCTAGCCCCATCCCGCTCGCCGCCACCTCTGGTGGCACCAACCACGCCACAACACACTACGAAACAGAGGGGAAAGGGAAGAATGAAGGAGGAGGAGCTGTCCGCCGGAGAGCCGCCGCCGCGGAGGTAGCCGGAACCGGAGCCGGGGACGGAGAAGAAGAAGCTGGTGACGCGATCGTGACTCGGCACGGCACTGCGAACACACGGCACGGCGTCAAATCGGCACTGCATCGCCATCCTCTCGACCCCGACACCAGGTGAGCCGCTCGCACGCCATGTCCGAACCTCGCCCTGCTCTTGCCATGGCGTTCCGACCCACGGGACGCGCAGGCACGAGCCTTTACCGGCTCAGGGAGATCACCTGCACCACACACTCACGAGACCGGCCAAAACCCCCGGACTACAAGCCTTGCTAGACCGAGAACGCAGCACGACGCGTTCTCGGCGGAGCGCGCTCACCACCGACGCGTTCCGATGCCGATTCACCCAGTTCCGAGCATTCCGACTAGTATCCGTTAGAGCGTCAGTGGAGCACCGCCACGACCCCTTGAGCCAGCTACGCAGATCTAAGCGCTAGAGGAAGCCTCGTCCGCCCTGCTCGTGTGCGCCGCGACCTCACCGGAGCTCCGCCGCGTGCCGAAGCCATGAGGAGACCCGGACGTGACCCCAAAGCCGCCACCGATGAACCGTAGGCCTTTCTGACCATGCGAATCGAAGGGAGCCGTAACCAATCGAGCCAAACCGCGAACGTAGCCGCCCCGCCGTTGCTCTTCGCCGCCGGCAACCATACTGCCACAGGCCATGGCCAAGAGCACAAGCGGCCCCTTTTTAGTTCCACAGTCACCATACGAGCCATCAGTTGGTGGTAGGGACCATCCCCGACCATCATCAAGCTCGCCGGGGTCGCCGCCGTACCTCGCCGCCGCCGGCGATTCATTGTGAACCCGCGTCGAGCACCTGGGGGGCACTGACGTGCGCCGGACGTCAGCACCGGTGCACACGCTCCCGGCAGCGGCTCGTCCGCGGACCGAGTCCACCATGAGCTGAAGAGAGAAGATGGGAGGGATGGACGCGGTCCACGTGCACCCGTGAGAGCGGTGCACTGGACACCTAGCTGCAGGTCCACCGTGGACCGGGTGCCGTGCGCCGAGCCACGCTGCGGGCCAGATGCGCCACGTGGCACGCCCACGTGCCGACACGTGTCAAGCCCGGTGACGTCACCCGACCCCACTAGTCAGAGGAAGCGTTGACCCGGTCAACGCTGACGTCATGCTGACAGTCAGCAGAGCCATTGCCGCCGAAACCGTTGACTCGGTCAACGTGAACAGTGCCCCGACCAATCCCGTGCTGCCACGTGTCACCCCCTGATTAATCGGTCATTTTTCATTTCCAGAAAATAGGATAATCTTCGGAAAATTCATAACTTAATCATACGACGTCCAAAAATTGCGCACCATATATCAAAATTCTCAGAAAAATGAGCTCTATAACCTGAGCCTATGTTTGAGTGCATTTGGATTTTTATTTATTGGACTTTTCTGAATGATCTATAGAAGTCGCTAACGCGACTATTTCGATTCCGTTTTCAGAGCCGGGGGAGAATCTGACTGAGGAAGACGACCACGAGTACCTTCAGGAGCTAGGAGATGACTACGAAGGCGCCATGTCCCACCAAATCCTTAGATCCTATTTATGCATTGCTAAATAACATTGTTGCCATTTGCTTTATGATTATATGTTATGCATAGGTTGCATGATAGTATATTTGAATTCCCTGCATGATAGTATATTTGAATTCCCTGCCTTGATAAGATTTTACCCTGCTGTCCGCTGCTAGGTTAGCTGCTGCTCTAATACTGTTACTCTTCCACTACTTACTACTTGCTATGTGCTATGTGGTGGAAATGGGACGGGTATATATATGAACCTGATTATAACCACTGGAAGAGCGTGCTGCGTGAGTCTCGGGTGCGTGGTGAGTGTCAAACGGCCAAGTGGGATATGAGACGAGCCTGAGGAGCAAGTCGTGTCGGGGGTGCAACCTGGGCATCCCCACGTGTGATACCTGTGGCGGGTAATGCTTTAAGAGGTGGTTCCGGGTGGGATAGCCTTTGTGGTTTGAAACCCGTGGACGGAGGTGCTGTGATGGCACGGGGAGAGTATCCCCTTGGTGGAGAAGCCCGCTTGGTCGAAACCTAGGACCTGACTAGTGACCGGAAACATCTGGACTCCTTTTCTACTCACTCGTCTCTGGTGGGCGGGGAACGACTAGACTACTTGGTAGGGCGGTACCACTACTGCTAGGTTGAAAGGTGATAAGGGTGGGCGGTGATGGATGGAGGGATTCCCGTACCGTCCTAGATGCGCAGTACCACTGGTTGGGCCCGGTGCTGCGTCTTTCAGTCTCAGCATGACAGTGTTGGATCCGGAATATCACAGGGCTGAGTGGTAGGGTGGTACCGACCTAGGCAAGCAAGCACCCGGAATTCTGCCTAGGTGTTAGCGCAACACCTATGATGGCTAATCTTGTGAGTAGCGAAACCTCTGCAGAGTGTATGGTTGATCGATCGATACATAAGCCAACTCGTTGGCTATGGACCTTTCCAAATGTTTCTGCAACCACTATTAGATGTGAGCATATTCTTTTCTCCCCCGGATGACATTTCCCCGGCAGTGTGCCCGATGCGGCAGTGTGCCGCGGAGACAGGCCCGAGAGGGAGTTGGGCCTGCCGAATGAGAGCGAGGTGTGCGAGAGGTGGTGTATGTGATGGGATTGAAATGGGTTGGGTGAAATGGTTGGAGTTGGATGGGATATAAATTTGACTATTAGAAATAATGATTACACTTGCATAGGAAACCCCAGCCTATAGGTCTGTTTGATTAGCCTTGCATCCACTTTACACAAAGCAACTGCCATCATAGGTGGGCTCCGTGGCCAGTAGAAATGGTACTAATAAATTAGCTGTCAAGTGACGAGAAAGAGTACGACTTCGATGGAGACGATTGGGAAGAATAGGGTCGCGTGCTACACTCAAGTTGACCGTGAAGGATGAATCGCTTCCGCATCTTCTAAAGTTTCTCTAAATGTTGATTCCACCAATGTGGTGATGTAATAAATGTTTATGTAAGACTTAATTATCGTTGTATAGATCCTGGTATCAACTGAGATATGGGTAATTTCATGGATTGGTCCAAGCAATCTGTTGAATTACAATTCGAGCATGTGGATTTCCCTTCGCGGAGATCGAGATCGTTTCACATCTCCAACCCACTTTCTTTTAATCAAATTATCCTTAGTGAGAATTGCATTATTCATCATAAGCCAAAGAAAAATTTTGATTTTGGGGGGGGATTTTTCCTTTTTCAGATAAATTTGTGAAAAGGACCAGAATCATTAGAAGTTAACAAATCATATACGGATTTGACAGTAAACTTTCCTTTTGAACCTAATCTCCAAGATACAACATCAATTTCATTACTTATCTGAATACTATCGACCAAACTCAGAATATTATGCCACTTGTTCAAAAGCTCACCCTCAAGCCATCTCGAAAAGGTTACAGACTGAGCATCATTTTTAACAGTACATAACTTTATATCCTTTTGGTCACAGATATTATATAATTCAGGAAATTTCAAGAGAAGAGGTTTGTCATCCATCCAAGTGTCCTTCCAAAACAACACTGATGTACCATTCTTGACTATGATTTTCCTACCTGTCAAATATATATCTCTAACTCTAAGTAAGTCAGACCATACAGGAGAATCATTCTGTTTGTGTTTCACATTAACAATGGTTGCCCCTTTGATATATTTATGCTTAACAATATCTTGCCACAAGCCTATTTCAGGCTCCAGTTTCTACCACCATTTACAAAGAAGACTAATATTCCTCTTTCTGATATCCTTGACCCCTAAGCCCCCTTTTTTCTTATTCTTGCAAACTTTTTGCCATTTGACCAGATGGTATTTCTTTTTTGTCCCACCCCCTTGCCAAAAGAAGGTTCTCCTGATTTTATCAAGTTTGTTGATAATGGTTTTGGGAAGCAGATAGATTGACATCTGATATATAGGAGCATTACTCAAGTTAGCATTTATTAATGTTGTTCTGCCAGCAATAGACATAGTTCCTCCTTTCCATATATCAAGTTTCTTAGTACTCTTCTCAATTAAGGGCAACCAGTCTGCAATGTGAAGCCTGCTGGGACTAACAGGGACTCCCAAATATTTTATGGGAAAAGAGCCGGTTCAACAGGTAAAAATCTCTGCATAGATCTGAGTCCAATTTTTCTCATAATTTAATACTATGACTTCACTTTTGTAATAGTTAATTTTCAATCCTGCCATTAATTCATACATATACAATAGCAATTTGAGATTTCTAGCCCCCCTCTAAACTGTGTTTCAAACATATGATAGTGTCATCAGCATATTGTAATATTGCCACTCCTTTGTCCACTATATGATCAATTAAACCACAAATAAGACCATTAGTTTGAGCTCTGTACATCATTCTAGTCAAACCATCAGCTACAAAGTTGAACAATATAGGAGATAGGGGGTCGCCTTGTCTTACTCCTTTGAAACTTTTAATGTATGGACCAATATTATCATTTAATTTCACACTCATAGTTCCACCAGTTACTACTTGATTTATCCACTTGCACCATTTATCACAGAATCCCCTAGCTCTTAACATTCAAACTAAGAATTTCCATTGCACCTTATCATAAGCCTTTTCAAAACCCAATTTGAGTATAATACCAATTTGTTTCTTCCTTTTAGTTTCATGAAAAACTTCATGTAGAGTCATTATACCATTCATGATATTTCGCCCTTTCATGAAAGCTGTTTGATTGGAGTGAATCAGCTTATCAGCTACTTTCTCAAGTCTCATAGTGAGCACCTTGGTTACTAACTTGTATAAACAATTCAATAAGCAAATCGGCCTGAATTGCTGGATTCTATTAGCATCTGAAACTTTTGGAAGTAGAGTTATGATTTCATAATTAATCTGTCTTATATTGATTTTTTTCTTCAAAGAAATCATCAAACAATTGTATAATATCATCCCTCATCACATCCCAGCATGTTTGATAGAATTCAGTGGGAATTTTGTCAGGACCTGCTGCTTTATTGATTTCCATATGAAACAATGCATTTTTAATTTCAGACTCAGAAAAAGATGTGCAAAGCACAGTATTATTAGCTTCACTAACTTTTTCAACTTCATCCCAAACATCTGAATTGATATGAATGTTGTGTTCCTCCTCAGGACCAAAGAGCTTTGAATAGTATTCTGTGGCATGCTTCAAAAGCTCCTCATCTCCTTCAATGCTCTCCCTATCTTTTTCCGGTGATAAAATAGTATTTTTTTTTCCTTTTTCTACCATTTGCAATTTTATGAAAGTAGCTAGTGTTATTATCGCCTTTTAGTAGCCACTGCTCATGACACCTTGTATGCCAATACATTTCTTCCTGTTCCAATAGTTCTAAGTTTTCTTTAATGAGTTGTGCCTTCCTAAGTAGTAAAACATTATTCAATCCAAATTTTTCTTCAATATTCTCTATGTCTCCTAACTCTTTACTGATAAGCTCTTTTTTTTCCTTAACTCTCCTTGTAAGTTGAAACCCCACCCTTTAAAATATTGCTTAATCAATTTTATTTTTTGTTGAATTCTGTCAATGGCTGAATTAGCTTTACAAGGTTTTTCTCAAATAGATCTAACAATTGGTATAAAGTCAGGGTTAGACAACCAAGTATTTTCAAATCTGAACTGTAATTTTTTCTTTGGTTTAATACCTTCAGAGAGCAGAATGAGAGGGTTGTGATCAGAGACTCCTCTAGGGAGCTTCTTGATTATGGCATTGGGGAAAATATCCTCCCAATCTTTGGAAACTAAAATTCTATCCAATCTTTCTAGAAGGGGATCTTCTTGGTTGTTAAACCGAGTGAATGTACCACCAGTCATGGAAATTTCTTGAAGCTCATGAAAATGGATTAAGATATTAAACATATCAGAAAATCTCTTCATCCCACCCTGCTTGTTTCTTTCCTTGGAATATCTAATAATATTGAAGTCACCACCAATTAGGATAGGATCCCTATTTCTAGTACAAAAATCAGATAATTCAGATAGGAAATTAATTTTTTTATCCTCATGTGCTGCACCATATACAATCAGTATGTTCCATTTTTTTATTGACCTTTTCCCATAAATTTAATTGAATCATGAAATCTCCTTGCTGGAATGATCCAACATCATATAGATCAATTTTAATTCCAACCAAAATTCCTCCAGATTTACCCTCTGCTGGGTTGTTGAGCCAGAGATACTCCTGCCTTGTGTCAAATTTTTTAATAATTTTGTCATCACAATCTTTAATAATTGTCTCTTGTAGGCCAATGAAATGGAAAGAGTATTGAGATATTAGATCTTTTAAGTATGTAGAAACCCCTTTTTTCCTGAGGCCTCTGCAATTCCAAATTAAGGCATTCATTCTTTTGATTTTTGAGCAACCATTTTTTTAAAGGTTGAGGCTTTACAAGGCCTTCCCCTCTTTTTTAACAAGCCAGGAAGTTCCTGTGCCTGTTTATGCCCTCTTGAAAGAGGAGAAATCACATGTTTCTTGTCTTATCTCTTTTTTTACCTTTGGACTGCACCAAGATAAAATCCTCTGTGTCAGAGGTGGTATGTTGCATCCATTCAAGCTCTAAAGTCTCATTTTCTTCCTCTACAATTTTTGAATTTTCAATCCTATCAGTTTTCTGATCACATTGCTTAGAATAGAGATTACTTCTAGCTATTTCAATATCTTGAATAATATTAAAGGTATGAAAAGCAAATTCCTCTAAGTCAATACCCATATCAGTACTTATTTCAACTATCTCCTCAATGGGAAGAAGAGAAAAAGGGTTGGATGATAAAGAGTTACCTTCAAGGTTCCTTTTCATAGCAGCTTTCCCAGCTTTCTCCATGATGTTAGCATAAGAACTGTCCTTCAACCTCTCACTACGCCTTCTCATCATCTTTGGCATTTGCTCTGTTTCTTTTGATCCATTGTCTTGATTCATCTCCAAGGACTCGGTTACCTTGTCAGTTAGAACCTTTTCTTTGTCATTGCTTGGATTCACAACTTCACATCCCACACTTTCCTATGTATTGACAATATTATCTTCACGTATAAAAATCTCTAGAGACAGAGTCATGAGTTTTTGAGCTTCATCTTCATGAGGTTTCTCCTTACTATTATGTCCAAATTTTCCTAGTGTCCAGACTCATTTCAATCCCAAATAAATCTTTGTTAACCTTCTCAATAACCCTAGTATCAAATAGCTCCTTGTTAACTTCATCTCTTACAACTTCTCTCATAAGCCACAACTGATTAGAAGAACCCCCCTTATCATTATCTTTTGACTGAGAAGTATCATCATTCAAGTGCAAATCCTCATTCAGCTTTTGAATTTTGGTGGCAAGGGAATCACTATCAGACTCTGATTCTTCCACTATATCTGGTATATGTACCTTCCCTTCTTCATCATCCTCATTACATGATCCATGATAAGCTTTCTGAGCATCTTTCATAAATGTAGATTGACTTTTTCTTTTGAAGTCAATCTTTGGAGGAGCAGACCAATAAACCTGAGACTGCTTCCCATATTTTGTCTCCTCATTTTTTTTCCTTGCTTGATGCATTTTCTTTTTCCATAGACCTGGTACCACCAGCTACCTCAGTTCTCGGCTTCTTGGGTGAAGGCTGAGTTTCTTCATTGTTTTTTATTCCACTTTTTAACATTTTCTATCCATTAGCAGAAAATATTTCTCTCTCAAACCCAAAATCCATAATGTGTAATCCCAGAGTTCCCTCAGCAGACTTGGGGATCTTAGACACATTTCTACAAGCAATCTTCACTCTAACATAGTCATATCTAAATCTTGCCCCTTCATCAATCTCCACGACTTTCCCTACCAGACCTCCCACCTTAGCAATAGTTCTAATAGATCTCTGATCTGAAGGAATACCACTGACTCTGAACCAACCAACTTGCAGCATACCCTTAGAACCAAGAGTTGGAGACCAGTGATTAATCTTCACCTGAGCTTCATTACTCATTGTCAGGCTTTTCAAATTGCTCCATTGCTGAACAAGATTTGCAGTTGGCAATCTCATCATAAACCTATCATCTACAACTTGCCTAGCACGCCATCTCCATGTGTCAGCACCCACTAAATTCATAAATTCAAGCTCCAACTGTTTGGCAGTAACAGAACCACTTAACACAGATATAACAGCAGTACTTGCTTTTTCCAAAGTTACATTGGAGTCAATACATTCTTCTATATAGAAAAAACTTTGATCTTCTACTTGAGTGGCACATAGCTCTGGCCCAAAATTCCAAGGGATGCACTTTTTGCAATCATATGTAGAATGGTTAGTAAAGCCACAGATCTCACAATTAAATTGGAGTTGCTTACGACAGTCTTTTGATTCATGATTGAACAAACCACAATTATCACAAGCAATCTTTATAGTCTGAACAGCACATCTGGCATCATTTAACTGTTGATTATGTAAATCATTTTTTCGGCGGCAATCCACAGAGGCATGATTGAACAAACCACAAAAATCACAAGCAACTTTCATACTCTGGATACTCTGACCAGCAGAAATACTAGCTTTCGGACAATCTTTCACTGAATGACTAGAAAGACCACATAGCTCACAAGCAATCTTCTGCTTCAAATCAAGAGAAGTAAAGGCTTCACCAGATGAATGAGATTGATTGTTACCTACGCCTTGAGCCATCTGATTCGCCTCGGCAACTGTACTGGTGTTAGAAACCCACTGAACCTGCTTCTCTTCATTGGAAGCTTTGCCCTCCCACTTAGGATCCCCTCGTGGTTGCTCAATCTTGTTTGCCTCCCCTTCATGGTCATCACGGCGTCTCCAGATATTGTTGCCAACACCAAACCTGCCTCCATCTCGATTCTGGCGACCACCAAAACCCTCACGATTTTGCCCAAATCCGCCACGATTTGGACCAAACCCCCCTCGATTGAACGCACCCCGCCTGCTATTGTCTCTTGGCTGCATCACGACCTGGACGACGGGGGCCAACTCGGCCTTGACCGCCGCCGCGAAGGATTTAGTCGGCGCACCTCTCCACAGGTGACCAACAAAACGATTTAGGGTTGAGAAATGAGAGGAGGTGGAAGGGGTGTGATCGATACCCCGATCGCATCGACCTGGGGTACCACTATCTGGTGGTAGGTGTAGCGAGTCGCTATCACCTCCCAACAAATTCTCACCACCCCCTACTGCTATGACACGTGTACAATCATCAGGATGAGGACCAAGTAGCCCCTGCACTATTCTCACCTTTGGAGGTGCTCTGAACCACCGAATATTCCCCAACTTCCCATAACTAACAGGTTTTCTAAATCGAATTGAAGCAGATCCCACCTCATCCGTCAGGCCAAGCTGATTGTGATCCTTTTTAGGATCAGAATTTTTCCAACAAAATTGAATGGGAGCAAACTTCAGTTTCACATGCTGTTCATCTATTTCATCAAAAGGGAATTTCTCCTCTTTAAATTTGTGCTTAAACCAGCGATTAGAAGTGTCAAAAGAAGGGCCAAAATTCTTTCTCCTCTTCGATTTCATGAGTAACGAGTCATGCAAGGAGGGAAAGTCAATATGATTCATATCAAATCCAGCCCCAACCCATCCCGAAGAGCAATTCACCGAATCCCCTCCATCCCCCACACCAACACAACGATCCGAGGACAGCATAGCAGAAGGGACAGAAGAGGCTAAAACAATCTCCTGATCACGAGACAAACTGTTCCGCAACTGCTTATCTGACAAGAGAGAATCGCAACAAACCGAAGCCCATGGAAACCTCCGACACCACCCGAGACGAAAGGATTACCGTCGCGAAGAGAAACGCCGAGAGGGGAAATCGACACGGAAGGAAGCACCGCGCGAGGCAGAAAGTGGGGAAGAGGCACCACTCGTGGAGAGAGGAGAATCACCGCGAAGGAAGCGCCGCCGCGGGCGGAGAGTTCTACACCCGCCGCAAAGTCAGATTGTTTAGACGTTGACAGAGCTCCAGAAATACATATATGGACGACTATTACCATTGGATCGAAGCAATATTAGACTTTGCATTTGGTTTCTCTATATTTGAGCGTGCTCTTTCCCCTCTACAATTTTCCAGCGTTTGAGCTGAAAAAAAATTCCTTATATGAGGATGCACATATGAAAGAAAGCCGTGGATGCGAAACGGTGGCGAATGAACTGAAGCCTGAAACGGCAAGGGGGCATATGATCATGGTGTCCTGTGTCATCTTCAGCGATGGCAAAAGATTGCAATGATGGAAGAGAGGACCCCAGCAAAACAGCATTGTGCATGCATATATCCTCCAGCAGCACAGGCAAAGGTGGTGTGCGTAACATATGCAGAGCTGATCCCAACTCATTCTTTTGAGGTAGGCAGGCATGCCTCCGCATCGGTGACTATCCATCCAGCCACAGAGATGCCTTTGCTTTCTTGCTCTGTTCGTGCCACTGTGCAGCATTCACTTGCGCCCTTTATTTGCGATCAGCAATCGAGCCTTTCCATGACCACATGAAAACCAGTTGGATGGATCCGCCCGTCACCTTGAAGACGACTAGCTAGAGGAGGCTGTGGAAGTGGAGGCTGTGGAAGCTGGCTCTGGTTGGAATGGATCCATCACCGTGGATTGGCATTGGCATTGGCCCCAGCAGAGACTGAACACTCATAATAACTGGAGATCATGGCAGTACAGTGCCATGCCTTTGCAAAGAGAGAGGCCGGGCTGTCCCCACCGAGGTTTGAATGGCACGCCTTTGACCGTCTCACAGTTGCCACAACCAACACCAGACTGCTCTCTTCAAAACTAAGTTGTTATCAGTTGAGGACCTGATCCACCTGATTTATAAGGCTTCAGTTTTGAAGTATAATAAGCTCAAAATATTTGGTCTCTGCAAGGTAAGGATAATGTAGCCTTCAGTTTTGAGGACATGCATGAATGCATCATACAAGGAGACTGTGTAGTACGTAGGGCACAGTAAAAGCTGGTAGCCGGTGAAAAAGTTTTCACTTGGTACTGCAGTTCAGAATTGGCGAGTAGGGATGAAAGGCAAAATGCGTCTGCAAGTTGCAACTTTGGGCTGTGCAAGGTAAGGGCAACGCAGCCTTTCCTCTTCTTTACCTCTCCTATCACTGGTCAGTTTGATGCGATTCGTGTCCCAACAGTCCATGGTTCTTGGGGTTTGAAATGATGAGCAAGACAACCCCTTTTTTTCACTTTGATGAAGGTAAGTACTGTACATACTATAGCAGAAAAATGTTTAAATAGCATCCCTTGCTTGGCATCTGTACATGCAGCTAAGCAGTAAAATACAATATCTGCCATATGATCAACTGCTTGGCTGTCAATCAGGTTTGGGTGCTGCAAAGATAGATAATACAAAAAATGAACAGTCCTGCACTAATCTGAAATGAAAAGAAGGCAAAAAAAAACAAAAAAGAGAGAGAGAAAAGAACACAATAGAGAGAGTGGGATCAAAGAATCGATTCAGGCTTTGTCCTGTCGTGCTGCAACAATGCTAACTAGACTCCTTGTTTGCTTCTCCTCAACCCCTTGTGCCTGTTGCGTGCATGCACAAGCAGCAGCAGCGCCCCTGCCGCGCTGTAGATCTGCGCTCGCTGCGAACATTGATGCCTGCATCTGCGTGCCTTTACAAAATCTCCCAGACTCATCAGTCAGAGCGAGGAGGAAGGAGGAGGAGCCCCTCATCATCAAGGCCTCAATCATGTGCGCGTACCCACCTCACCTGCAATGCAACTGGCTGGCTGGCTTCACATGCCTTGTGATTGGTGAACTGCGAGCACGAGCATTGGCGCCGCGGAACGGGAACTGACCTCACCTGCCGTTTTGCTAGGACAGAGATGGCGGCTGGCTCGCCGAGGAGACCGGAACTGGATTGGTCGGGACGACGGTCCAGATCCGGAGATGCATGCAGATGCCCCCGGACCCCGGTTGAGTTGAGTTGTCGTCGTCTCCGAGTCCGGTGATGATTGGGCGCTGGAATGGACTGGATTTGGGAGCACCTCGCAACTTGTGGATTGGCATGCTCATGTTCAAGTCCCGGACCCCGGGAGGCAGGAGCAGCGCAAACGCTCGACTGGTTACAAAACTTTAAAAGAGAGAAACAGAAGTGAACTGTTGATCAACAGCTCCAAAAACGTTTTATGTAATGATAATATTCTCCTAAAGATCTTAGCATCATTCGCTTTCACCTTGTAATAAGAACGAATGCAAGTTCCTATCGAGAACAAGACGACAGATCAATATGACTAATTTCTCTAATATCTCCCAGTCAAGAAAATAAGAACGAATGCTGACCTACTAGCAGATACTGTAAAGGGAATGACTAGCGTAAAAGTTCAGTACAAGATTTCTACCTTTGTGGCATTTAAATTTTTTAAAACGGTCTCTACCTTATAGTGCAATTAGGAGTGGATCCAGGAGACAATTTGACTGGAGGCACACTATTGATGATCAATTGATCATCATATTAACATTACCTTTTTTGTTGTGTAAGGGCCTTATCATTTATTTGAGGGGGCATCAATAATGAAATATAATATAAGATCACTGACTTTTGAGTGGCGGCATAAGTCCTCACGCACTCT
Source organism: Eremochloa ophiuroides (assembly GCA_038502445.1). NCBI lineage: Eukaryota > Viridiplantae > Streptophyta > Magnoliopsida > Poales > Poaceae > Eremochloa > Eremochloa ophiuroides. Next base: position 106,033,753 of record JAHLJS010000002.1, on the reverse strand, counting down.
GTATTACTTAGGTCCGCCACTAAGTACAATGAAATGGCGCGTGCTAGTTTTCATGAAAATATCTATGGCACTTGTTGATTGATGAGAATATCAGCAGGATTCAGGGAAGAAAGTTCTCAAGTACGGAGTACTATGCCTGCCTGTTCAGGAGCAATGCAATATTTTTATGAGGTGAACTTGGTTAAAAATCAACCGATTCCTCACAGCTAGATCTTAGGTTCAATATAATCAATCACCTCACCCAGAAACATCGCACGTACCAGAAGCCGTTGACTGATCTCGCTGACGGTTCAGATTACGGAATATGTTCTCGCAATCCAGCTTCCACAAATACAAAGCCGCTTTGCCTTTTCTCTTTTTTTTTATACCTATAAAGCAAAGCGAAATATATCCTCTGCTGATGTTTCGACAAAAGATGCGCTGGCATTTCACCATGCAAGAACTGACATTTGGATGCTTCAGTAGATGAATGATTCTTCCCCGGCCGAGGCGGCACGAGCATCAGGGTCAATACTCTCTCTCTCTCTCTCTCTCTCTGATTTAGTGGAGAATTCCTCTTTCTAGGGCTCTTCTGATGCATGTGCCACCCTGCTCATGCGTAATCTTGGATATTTAGGGACATGGCCCTGCTAGGCTGCTACCTCAATCAACAAAGGGGTCGAGAAAAGGTGATGTGACAAAAAAAATCACACACCCAAAAAAAACTTAGGTGTTGACACTTTATAAAGTAACCCTCGAAATCCAATCTCTTCACCGTTCATATATTCATATGATTGCAAGCCCTATTTGCCGCGGGCCCACGCAGCAGGAGCAGCAGTGGAAGCAGTTAGACGTTAAGCTCGCGCTTGATAGCCACATAATCATGATCCGCAAAGGCGATGACCGGCCATGCTAGCTTTCTCCATATGCAGTTCGGTTGAACCATGCATGTCTGACAAGATCTGAATGATGAATAATTAAAAACCTCTAACGCCTGCACCTGCAGATTTGGGAACACATGCCTGCCTGAAATGGCGCCTAACTTTCAGAAGAGATAATCGATGATCCTCGATCACCTTTTTTTTCCCCAGTTTTGGAGCGGTTAAAACATAAAACAGGCGAGCGGCTGCCACGGTGAATCATCGTCTCTGCCATCATTTCCACCGTACCCTTTTTACCAAACATAATGCGCCTGAGAAAGGCGTGATTTAGACCGTAATGAGAGGTGGAGAAAAGCACGGGGCACGGCAATCATAGATCGCAAGAGGAAGGAAGGACGCGCTTTGCCATGAATGATCTCCCCTCCCCTGCTTAGCACCGTAATGCACTTCGCCGTGAACCTTTTTGTTTCTTCTTTTTGACGACTGAAGTGAACAAGAACAAACAGAAACAGCACTCCTGTGTCCTGTATTCGGCCAAAGCTGCCGTGCAGCTAGCAGTGGCCCTTGCCCTAGAGTAGCGTAGACTAAGGCTGCTATTCCTTTAAATTCATCTTTTAAAAGGAATATTTCGTCCTGATCATCGAGATTTTCTTCTCTATATCACTTTCTCCCGTACTCATTCATCCTCTATATCATCGTCTATTCACAGTGGGGCTCACATGTCTATAAATAAATTTTATCTAAATATATTCATAGTGAGATCTTATTTTGAAGGATTTATTGCAACGAATTTAATGATACAATCAGAATTTAATTTAGTGTTTTCGGTTTGTGAGGCTATAACATTTGTTTGTCCGTTAGAATAGTGGAGCGCGCTGCATGTCAGAGCTGTCTGCCTCCCATCCACTCCCGCTCCTGCCTCGCGCGTGGATTCTGGCGCCGCTCTGTCTCTGCACAGTATTTCGGGGACGGCCGCTACCTCGCCGTATTTGGCGGACTGCGCGTGCATGCCGGACCGCGTAGAGTACTCGCTGCAGCTTCCTCCCGCCGCTAAATCATCCTGCAGGTGACGTACTGGGATAGCAGTGCAGATAGCCTAATAAATAAAGTCTTGCACATACCCAGCGCTGTTCCTGTTCCACACCATGGCGCATAGCAGTTGCAACTTTCCCGCGAGATGAATCCGTCACAGTTGAGCTCCCCCTCGTCCGTCTCGTCTCGATCTCCAACAAAACAAACCAACCAAAGCCTTGCACATCGCCTCAAGAACAGCATGGACGGCCGCTTTGCATGCAGTCGAAGCTACGAGGTCCACTAGTAGAGATCTGCCGGCCGCGGATTTCCCGATCCCGGCCTTTTCCTTCCCGACATGATGCGCGCGTCCTCAACAACAGCGACGGATCCCAACCGCTAGGACTCTAGGCGCCATCACGCGATAACTCAGTCTGGCAGGTCTCGGATGATCGGAACCAGTGGATGGAGATGGAGATCTCCTGTTTAAGGTTTTCATTATCGGAGGTTAAAATTTATCCAAGGTCATGGATAAATAGGATAAACAACATATATCGGAAATATCAGATTAAATTTTAAAAAAGTTCAAATTTAATTTTGAAAAAATGTAGAATTTAACTTAAAACTATTCCTAAACTAGTAAACATCACTTGTTGTTCATAGATAAAAATAAGAATAAAACAAACATTATGAGTGTGGGATTATTGTCGCGTATGAATTTGAGCCCGAGGAAGAAGAAAAATTGTGTTGCAAGGAGGAAGAAGAAGGGTAAAATTGTGTTGCAACACCCGAGTGCACAAATAGATAATGTTCGGCAGGGCTGATTTTAGCTGCAATTCTATAGCTAAATTATTAGAAGAGAAAATATTGCTATATGACTGAAAATAAGTTGGAAGTAGGCTCAAGCCAACACGGCCAATTAACTTACGGTATGCAGTGACTCGTTAGCACTTAGCGCACGTCAGTGGTAGCTATAATTTGCAATAAATTCGAGTGCGCCTTCAATCATCGGCGGCAAAGAACAGGAAGAGTAGAAGGCCACCTGTCCGGGACAGCGGCGACGGTCAAGGAGGGCAATGAGTTTGCTGCGGATGCCCTTTTCACCAGCTGCAGATTTCACTGTCCTTCTGCGATCTCCAGCGCTCACGCTCGCTTGGCGTCTACTACCCCGTTTCATCTCTCCACTCGTGAAGAGCAGGACGGGCAGTCAAACGACGGATCGATGGATCTCGCCGCCATCGCCATCGGCATCGACCGGTCATCACTCCCTCATCATTTGCCATCTCCCGCCTCGTCTTTTTCCTTCTTCTGGTCCCGATCCACCACCACCATTCACCACCAGGGGCTTCCTTGTAGGATTGGTCGCCATCCATTATCCAATCCAAGCAGTTTTTTTTTTCCCCTCTCTTTAGCCAGAAGAGAACAGTGGCCGGCAGCGCCATCAGGCAACCAAAGGAAGCTGGGGGAAAGGGAGAGGCCGTGGTGGCAGCTCAGTTTACTCCTTCCGCCCCCATCAAGCATGGATATTTGTATGGCAAAACGCAATCCCCATCATTAAGTCATCATCATCATCATATACATAATCGCTAACCTGCAGGAGTTGATGGGGAGGGAGGGAGTCGCTATCGCTATCGCCGGCCGACTGTGGACGGCGAACACGTCGGCGAGAAACTAGGGCTGGCTGGCAAGACAAATGGACGGCAGGCGAGGCAATCATCACTTGATGGACCAGGGACTAAACCACGACCATTTGCTGACCTTTCAGTAACGAGGGGGAAACCCATGGATAGGTCCTCCAGTAATGATAGCAACAGCCAAAGCTCCGGATTCAGATGAGATATCGAAAAGACAGGCGCAGGGACTTTTCAAAACATCAACAGAGATCGGATCACAAAACAAACTTGAGACTAGGACCATTGGAATTTAACAATATAGTAGCTCAGATCAGGAAGTTTTTTCTCATCTCATAATAGTTCCAAAACGCGAAAAATGAAACAGAAAAACAACAACAACAACAACAAATGAGCAGGTTCTAATGAATCTAATCTGATATAACAAGCCTCGTTTTGAAAAATTGAGAGAAAACATGGTGGTTGCACCGGCACAGAAAAGATGGTCCTCAAACCGGAGCCTCCAGAGCAGCAAACAAAACTGAGGCAGCCATGAAGCCCCCTCGAAGATGCCTGCTCTGCTGCGCTTATAGTCTCGCCGATGAATTCCTTCCTACTAGAACAACATCAATTGAACACCCTGCCCGCCGCTCCAGTACAGTGCTTGTAAATGCTTCTAAGAAATTGAAGGGATAAAAATGTACCATATAATCTGCAGCTCGACAACTTACATGTATTCCGTTAAATGATCTGCACTCAGCCAGCATATCAAGTGCAGCAGCATGATACCACCAGGCACCCACTCTACCCGGCCTCCTCCGCCGAAGCAGCTTCACAGGATCTTCACGAATGGTGGAACGTCCTCCCTCGGACCGTCGAGTGACCGATACATGTATAAGATGTCCACGCTTTCATTCCTTTCACTCTCATCAGGCTGCCCATTTATCAACTCCACCACCATTCGTGGTAGCCCCTGAGCCACCTGCTTGCACCCTTGCAGGGTCAGGTTGCAGCCTGACATCCAAACGAACCTCATGTTGTAGAAATGGTGCATCCCAGAGAAGAGGCCAGCATCACCGAAAGGACAGTCCCTTATCTCAAGCTTCTCTAGCTTTGAACATCCCTGGAGGATGTATTGCAGCGCCACATCGCTGTTTCCAGCAAACGCTACAGAGAGCGTCCGGAGGGACTTGCCATACCTGCCAATGTACTCAAATGCCCGGTCAGTAAGTTGCCCGGATGTGGATAGCCTGGTAAGCTTGCTGCAATTCTGAACGATGGCACCAAATCCTTCATCCATAGGCTCCCCCGTCGCATGGTCAGGCTGGTGCCGTCCCATTATACATAACCGGAACACCTTGAGCTCCGGGCAGTTCCGCGACATGGCGACGACAGCGGCGTTGGTCATTGTCTGGCAAAAATATAATATCGAACGGAGAGCAGGGCAGCCCTGTGAGATGGCGGTAAGGCCAACCTCTGATACCAACTCGTCGGCATCCTCATGCGCATTCAGTGGGAGCACACGAAGAGACTGGAGCTTCTTGCAGAAAATTCCAATAGAGTTGAGCCCTTCGTCGCGCACCGAGTCAAGTACCTAGCAAGGAAGTCTTCTTCATCAGCAAAACAAACAAAACCAGGCAAAAGAAGTGGAGGAAGCAATCTAGTAGGTACCCATAGCGTCTCAAGGTTGTAGCATTGCCCAATGAACATCAGAATCTGATTCGGGGTGACCGCGGTGTAGCTTAGGTCAAGGCTCTTCAAGTGGGAGCCCACCACGGCGATGGTCGGCAGGTACTCTTGCGCGAGGTTACGGAAGCCGGAGAGCGAAACGAGCGTGCGCGGTCGCCCAGCGGACACGAATGCGGAGACGACCTCCCCGAACCCCGTCCCCTCCTCGCCGCCTTCCGCCGGGCGGAACGAGCCGGTGCCCAGGTGCGACAGGCGCGGCGCGAGCGCCATGAGGCGGCGCAGCTGGCCGAGCGAGACGTGCATGTTGACCCCGAGACGGGTGAGGAGCGGGGAGCGCGCCACGAGCGCCTCGAGCGCGGCGAAGGCCACGGGAGGCTCGTAGCACTCGAAGCAGAGCGACTCCAGGTTGGTGGGCTCCGGCGGGAACGCGGCCACCCAGTCCAAGACCTCCCCCTGCTCGTCGGCCATGTCGCACTCCACCACGTCGAGCACTCGCAGGCCCCTGTCGTGTCGGGATCGAGTTCAGGTTCCAAGTGCAGCGTAGCGTAGAACAGGTGAACAATAGCGGAAGAGAGAGAGAGAGAGAGATACCTGCAATGGGAGGCGACGGAGGCGAGGCCGCGCGAGGCGAAGCCGTCGCAGAGGTGCAGGGTGAGGTCGCGGAATGAGGGTGGGAGGGAGCGGGAGAGGAGGTCGAGGTCGGCGTCGGTGACGGGGATGCGCTTGAGGTAGAGCGAGGCGAGCGCGGGGAAGGCCCCGGCGGCGACGGCGGCGGCCCAGGGGCGGAAGGCGGAGGCGTCCCAGCCGTGCGGGAGGAGGTTGAAGTCGGCGAAGCGCGGGCGGCCCTTGAGGAGAAGGCTCCGCGCGTTGGGGAAGCGGCGCGCGGTGCGGGCGGCCGAGGCGGCGAGGAGGTTGCGGACGGCGACGGAGTCGCGGGTGGCGGACTCGGCGCGGTGCCAGGAGCGGCAGACGAGGGAGGCGGCGCTCCGGTCCCGCGGCGCGTCCAGGAACTGGAGCACCGTCTCGAGCACGTTGTCGAGCACCTGGTCCGCGGGCGGCGACGCGCTGGGCCGCCGCTTCGGCGGCGGCTGGTCCTCGTCCTCCTCTGACATCGCGCGCGGGCTGGCTTCCCCCGACGACGCCGAGGCGGCCGAGCGGGAGGAGGAGGAGCGGGAGGGAGGGAGGGGGAGCAGCGGCTGCGGAGCGGAGGTGGAGGAGGGGCTGCTCTGCGCGGCGGGAGGGCTGGGTGGTGGGGGTGCGGTGCGGGGGTGGGTGTGAGGTGTACTTGTGTTCGCATGAGTCAGTCAGCCGCCGCCCGCCCGCCCGCCGCGCTTGTGCATTCTGCTACTGCGGACCGGTAGATCTCCTCCCTGCCTTTTTTTTTTTTCCTTTCTTTTCTTTTCTTTTCTCACTTTGCCATGCCAGGGAGGCGGTAGATCTGGTTATATAACCCTTTTCAGGTGCCGGGTAAAAAATCGCCCGTAAAAATCCAGTTCTGTTTTCCCTTTTCCCGGGTGACGAGGATTAGACGGTCTCAAAAAACAGACACCCAAATAGGATCCATTCATCCTTTGATAGAGCAGGAAGATTCAAAAGATCTTTTTTTTTTCAAATGAGTCTTAAAGAGAGATGATACCTTTTCTGTAAATGACTCTTTAAATTATCTCCGAAGACACCATCTAAAATACAAGATTTATTCCACGTTTAAGGGTTTAACACTCATTTTAAGTCTTCTCTGACAAGAAGACTCAAAAGAGAATAGTTTCTGCGAATGAGTCTTTATGAGAGAGGATATCCAGATTTGGATCGTTTCTCTCTAGATATCCAAAATGAGTCTTCTTTATGAGTACCTTGTTGGAGGCTAAATAGCACTGCTAGAGATCTATTTTGTATTTGGATGCCCTTATGGGTCACCTTGTTAGATAGTCTTAGGAGAAAAGATATTTAAATATATATTATGCCTCTCTTGACATATAAAATGAATGTTTTATATAGATAGTTTGTTGGAGTTTACAGGTACACATTTAGGATTTTGTTTTTTTTTCATCAGACATAAAACAATGTTTTCCTTTCGGAACAAATTTTAAAATCAACGCTTATTTTCAGACAAGCGGCGAGCCACAACTACTTGCCTTATGCTGACGAGGCCCCTCAAGTTGTCGGGAATTGCCGCCTGGTTAAGCACTGGAACCATCGTTGCCTTTGCTCGGAGGGAAGACATATTTGTATCCTGCTCGGAATTTGACGCTGCTCAATCTTTTATCTGACATTTGATTTTGAATGAATCCATAAAAACCCAAAGAGTTCTTTATTACTAAAGCCTGAACAAGATCGCTTAGTTATGTCTGAACTTTGCAAACGACACTTGGACACGTGACACGTCTGTCAGTCGAGAAGCGACGAAGAAAGCGAGGTGCTGAAGCTAAACCAGTTCTTGCCGAAGATAACCATGGATGCTGTAAGCCTTGCTTGGCGCTGCACAATGCTGTCAGTTGGATCTGCCCGAGCACTCGCATAAAGCAAGCAAGCAGAGTCCAAAACCCAGCGCAAAAACTAAGCCCCACTGTTGCCGAGTCCACATGCAAGAGGGGCTTAGTTTACAAGGCAGCGGTAGGAAAGAGCGGGAGATTAGGCCAAGGGACCTGCTCGTTTGTTTTTGTTTCTTCCCACATCTTTTATTGCGCTTGGTCGGCCTTTCGGGCAGGGAGGGCTGTCAGTCAAGGCATTGGGATTCTTAGCGCCACGCATTTGTTTAACCTCCTCCTCCCCACCTCTCCTGCTTAATAAAATCCCACTAAACATTTTATTTCCTGATACAAAAACACGGGGCACAGCTCATTGTGTCCCGGCTCCGGCTGTCCATGCTGCGCTCTCTTCGCTGCAAATACTATACTATACTACTGTAGTATTTATTTTTGCCATCAGACCGTCGATGGAGCCGGTGCACAGTTTGCTCGGCTGTTCACGCTGCGTTTCTGTTTGTATGCGACGCAGAGATGCCGATCTCAAACGGTAACGGAGAACCCTAAATGGCTAAACTCATGTATGTTCAGAGCAGCATTGGGACCTCATCTCTTTTTTTTTTCTTTTTCTTTTACTCAGTTCCAAAAGGTTTCCTTTTTTTCACCCTTTTCCATGTGACATGCCAAGGAGAGGAGAACATGGCATGGTACTCGATGCTGCAGCAACTCGAAGATATGTTCCGATCAACAGTGGCCCTCCTACTGTCACTAGACAAGAGCTGTGCAGAATGAGCATTCGGTGCCTGCAGTCATCTCGCTAGTATCTCAGATCATCTCAAGGCCCGTCTTCCTTTCTGTCCCGTGAGCGAGCCTGCTTCTCCTCAATCACCCGTCAGGGCTTTGTGATGCTGATGCCTGCCAAATTTCAGGCACAAGCTGTTGGTTATTGCATCCTTTCAGTTCCACATATCTTAGGATGCATCCTTTCAGTTTCAGTTTCAGTTTCAGATTCTTCTTTTTTTTTCACGGCCAGAAGAAAATAGTGCAGCTTCAACCACACATACCCAAAAAAAAAAAATCATCTTCAATGGAATGCGATGTGGTCGGATGGTGATACATGTGTATTTTCTCATTCCAGAGAGGAGCTGTTATCACATCATGCTTGGACACATCACGTTGGCCGGTGGGTGTGGCATTAGTTTACTTCTGATCCGCAGCATCAGCTCAATTACTTTACCCGGCGGCTGCTGCTGCTGCTGCTCCTTGTTTATTAGCGTGAGATTCAAAAGGCCCAGATCGGCGATGGTGTCGCCGGGGCAGAGAATTGCGGATTCTTTCCGATGGAGCTGCAGATGGGCTGTCCATCTCCAAACACCGAAAAGGCACGCACTATAATTTGACTTGACGATATCATATTGCAATTGCCCGCACGGAGAAACGGAAACTGGTGCCAAAAGTCGGCACCTTTCTCAGTGGACTTCCTGCACGGCATATTCTGGTTCAACTTATCATTTGCAACTCGAGCGCTCAAAAGTACCATCGGTGGACCATGCGTTCACAGAACACAAACTGGGCATGGTTTGGTTCCCTGACTGATCCCATCCTGCTGTCTAGCTTTGCAGAATTGCAGTGTATGCGCACCGTCCTTGGCAGATTTCTCAAGTACAAATCCACTTCGTTTAAAGGCTTTGTGCATTGCACGCACGCAGTGGAGTGCAAGTATTCTGATTTCTTCATTCATCTTTCGATGAGATATTCTGATTTTGTTCTCTGAATCTCTGATTAAAGTCAATTGCGGCCTTGTTGAAAGAAAGATGGTGATAAAAGGCAGGGCTAGCTAGCCCAGACTGCCCACTTTGCTGCACCCTGGCTGGCCGGCCTCTCGCGGTATTGCAAGGCAGGAGTATCTTTTCCCCTTGTTGCAAAATAAAAAGGGGAGAGAAATCATTGATGTCAAATCTCGATTTTTGTTCAATAATTTTTCTGCTCTCCATGTTCGTAGCTGATTGATCTATCCAGCAAACTTACACGGACTCTGCAAACACCTTTTTTAAAAAATAAATAAATAAATATATTTATATCGCACTGCACCGTGGCATGTGACTCCATATCAACCTCTGTACATGAAAGGATATAATTTTATTTGAGGATGTGCGATGATAAACTATTTTATTTCATGGTGGGAATACATTTTGATCTGTCCCATGTTAATTTTTATTATATAGTGCTGACCATACACTGTACTTTCTACGACTTGTTTACGAGCTGGAATCAAAACCAACAGTCTAGAGATTCCTAATCCTATGCATTCATATGTAGCATGGCACTTGTGCCATGCATTATTGTGAAGTATAGTGTATTTGAAATACCAACCTAAAACCAGCTAATTGGTGCATATGATTAAGTGTACACCTGAAAATAAATTATTAATTTTTTTAGCGCGGGAAATATTAATTTTTTCTTCTCATATTCTAGCTCTATTACTGTGTCATCAGCATGTTATTTAGGGAGGTGGAAGATAAGGACGAAGGCAGAAGTAGCATGAGCATGTTATTTAGGATAGGATCATATATTCTGGCTCTTCTGCTTCAATAAGGCATGGAGATTGCCGGAGGGTGAAGAAGCACACTGACGTTTGGTTTGCTATTCACAGAAACTACCAGTAAGGACATTCTTATTATGCAGATTTAAGCTTTCCTCTGAATTCATGCATGCTAGTACTTCTGTCCAAACTAAAAACAGAAGCTATATTTTTCTCCTTTCCCCATGTCAGCAAATAATAAAATCTCTGCGGGTTTTTCTGTCATGGAAGCGAAAGGCCACCCTCTTTCCCAGTTTTCCTGCCGCTGTGGCTCTATCCCCGTCTCAAAAGGAAAGTGCGTTGCCTTTTGCCGCTTACGTGCTCTCTAGCCGGGGATGCTTCAATTCAGTACTGGACTCCAATGTAAGCAAGCAAACGAAGATGGTGGTGGCGAATGAGTAAATAAATTAGTACGTAATGGCCATCAAAGGGATCCGTGATCAGGCTAAAGCGACAGTACTAACCGTTTGGTGTGTGCCAAGCGTGGTCGCCAGTGACCAGTCGGCGCCAAGCTTTTGCCGAGGCCGGAGGGAGGCCCCCTGTGTGCTGTGTGGTGTGCCTGTGCATGTCCAAAGGCGGCTCTGATCTTTTAGTTGGTGGTGGTGGTAGGCCGCACGGGCTCTGCATCTGAGATGCGCAAGGCCGACGACGCCACGGCCGTGTGTCGGGTCGGCCCGCAAGGGCGATTGGGGGCGTCGCGTCGGACAGCGTTGCCGTGGGCAAAAGACGTGCAGGAAAAGGACGGAGCTGCGCCCGGGCACCGACGTGGATCAGAGAGGCCGCATCCCTGCTCTGGTTCCCGCACGGGGGCGCGCGCTGCTGCACGAGCGCAGGCATCAGGCATGAGGTCGGAGATTCTCCAGCCAGTCGCCATCACGCGCGCGGGATTCGGCGCGGCAAGGGCATCCTGGGCCGAATGTCTACATGGGTAGCCTGTGCCAGACAGGCCGAGCAGCCGAGGCCTGGACCGCGCCGGACAGCTTGCGGTTGCGATCTGGGCCGTTCTTAGGCCTGGGTGCGCCGTTTAGCCCGTTGTTGGGTGGTGGGGTTGGATTGGAACCGGAACCTTCCAGATCCATGGCGCGGAGTCGAAAGCACGGAATAGAACCGTTGGCAAAGAGGGGAATCCCGTGAGCTCACCTGGAAGACCGACAGATGGGTCCCTAACGTTAACGCGTCCTTTGGAGTCCGTGACGCGTCAACGTCACATCACGCGGCCTGGGACTTCGAGTTTTGAACACTCGTGAGACGCCAAACGGAAACGGTACAGGAGCGGATGCATATTCAATTGCGCCAACGCGAAAACAAGTTCGTCACTTCGTGGCTAAGCCATTTTTTGGGCTGGTCAAGTCGATCTTGAACTTTTGATTTGATTTGAAGCGCTGTGCGTTGTGCTTAGCGACGACTCCACCGCGTTATTCAGATTTCAGACGATAAATCTAGTTTTTTTTTCTTTTTTGCAGCAAAAAGTACACCCCTATATATATTCTGGCATCGTTTTAGACACGGCAGATCCCGAAAATTCCACCTGCAGTCGTGTCATCTCGTCCACGAAACCTACGAACTACGCACATCGGCCCCAACGCCAGAGCGGCACCAAACCACGCCCGTCGGCGACATGGATCCGCCCGCAGCAGCCGCGTCCACCGGCGGAGGAGGCCACGCCGCGGCGCCAGCGGCGGCCCCGGGGTACGCGCCGTACCCGAGGCTCTCGCCGGAGGAGGCGGCCCCGCCTCCGCCCCCGCCTTACCACGCCGCCACCGCCGCGCCGTCCGCCTACGGAGGCAACCCCTATATCTCCTCCCCCGCCGGCGGCGCCTCGGCCGCCCCGAAGAGTGCGTTCCCTCCCGCCCCCCGCGCCTTAAAATCTGGCCCCGACAGCTGCCGATTCGTCCGGAATTTAGATCGTTCCTTCTTTTTTTTTTCCTGAGACGCTCTCGTCTGGTGTGGTTTTGCAGATACCATGGACTCCGTGAAGGATGTGCTCGGTAAGATGGGGAAGAGGTTCGGCGAGGCGGCCCGCAAGACCGAGACCATCACCGGCAACTTCTGGCAGCACTGTGAGCTTCGATTTCATTGCCGTCTTTTCACAAAATCGGGTTCCCTAGTTGTTGTGTGTCAATCATCAAATTGCTAATCGTGTTGTGCATTTTCAAGTACATTTTGTTATTGTAGTATGAAATCAGGTTGTCGTCAAGCTGTTACTTAGCCACAACCACAATGAAATTGAACTAAGAATCCCTCTTCATGGGCTTAGATAAAAAGAGGGCCAACTAATTTAGTCGACTCAGATTTCACCTTATTTCATTAGTGTGCGCTAAATTCAGTATTTCTGGTGGGCATTGATAGGGATTAGGATTCATTATGTGGCTTCTTTGTAACTATAACAATAAAAGTTCTATTCCATATATTTCTTTATATACGATGGTGTTTGATGTATTGTTTGTGGTTAAAGATACTATTCCCTCTGTTCCAAACTACTACATTTAGCGTTCCTAGGTACATTATTTTAGTTATGTATCTAGACCTAGGGTTTATCTAAGTGCATAGCAAAATCTATATATCTAGAAAAGCCGAAATGTCTTATAATTTGGGATGGAGGGAGCACTAAATTATAGCCTTGTTTCTTCAAGTCCTTACAATGTGGAGAAACTGAGAAACTGATCAGATTTTCCTTGATTCTTTAAACAGTGAAAACTGGACCAAGCATTACTGATGCAGCAATGAGCAGGATCTCTCAAGTCACCAAAGTCATTGCAGAAGGTGGATATGATAAAATTTTTCATCAAACTTTTGAGGTCGCCCCTGGTGAAAAGCTGAAGAAGCCATATGCATGTTATTTGTCTACCTCGGCTGGTCCTGTTATGGGTGTGCTTTACCTGTCCAATGTAAAACTGGCATTTTGTAGTGATAACCCACTTGCATACCAGGTTGGAGACAAAACTGAGTGGAGTTACTACAAGGTAATTATGTGTTTTGCTTTAGTTCAGTAAATATAAAGTTTGTTCAAGGAAATGCAATTCGTACTGAAGCTTGTTCATTACGATAATCAGACTTACAGAATTATTTTGAAAAAAAAAAACAATACATCTTACTGTAGGAGTATTTTTTTTCATGAAAACATAGTTGCAGAATTTTTTTGATCTGTTTTCATCAGTGCACCAATATAATAATTTTTGGCAATCTTATTTACTGGGGTGTGGTACTAATTAATTCCAGTATCTTTGAACATGCAACTCACAATTTGTCTATATCTGAAAATAGGTGGTCATCCCCCTTGCTCAACTGCGATCAGTTAATACATCAACAAGCAGAACGAATGCAGCAGAGAAATACATTCAGGTGGTTTCTGTTGATAACCATGAGTTTTGGTTTATGGGCTTCGTGTACTATGACAGTGCGGTAAAGAATCTGCAGGAAGCACTTCAGGAGGCTCAGAATTTACGTGCTTAGTGATGTTCATAGATTGAAACTAGCATTTCTTGTACATTACAGTTGTGATATACTGATTTTTCGTCAGTTTCGACTGTTGTCCAGATGTAGTTTGCATAGGTATCAGCTTCTTCTGTGATTTGTACCGACTTAAAACCGTTGTTCAATATGTGATGTGTAATCCTTTCATGTTTGTTCGCTGCTATGAATTCTCTCGCTATGATGAGCCCATTTGCTTTGAGCGGTAAGAATGAGTGTGCCTCTTCTGAGTTTTAATCGACCAGTGTCAGATTGCTGAAGTGGAACGCACTTCACTAATCAATTAGGATTTGGGATTGGATATGGATTTGAATTATTATTGATTTATCCATGCTCAGTGATTTCTATAGGTCTGAACAGCGCGTGTCTACTCCTATAGTAACAGTTGTGGTAGTTCTTTGTGCTTTGACGTCCCAGTTTAGTACAACCATAGGTTTGACAATTCCTCTGACTGCCCTGTGTAGCTTTTCGAATTGTGACAGTGCACCGTGATCCTGTCGTGTCTGCCCTGTGCAGCCAGGATGTGTGATTTGAGTATATTTTTGCTTCATGTAGTAACAGTTGACTCACAAAAAATCAGTGGAAATATCTAAACGAGCAGCTCATCCATGACTAGTTGGTGTCATAAATCTTTAAATTTGTCTTTATAATTTTGGTCAAACTTTGAGATACTTTGACTCCAAGATTTTTGATTGACTTACTGTAACACCCAAAAAAAAACACCCTTATCTAAAGATGCCACCAAACCATAAGCACTAGGCCGGCTAATAGAAAATTTTGGCAGCATCTCCCCTATTTAAGGGTTAAAGCAGAAGCAACCACACATAGAGACAAAGATAATATTTGCACTAACAAGATATAACAACCCTAAGGCAGATAAACACCATCAAGACTACCAAACATTCCAACCAGTACCATTAAGATTGCTCCACTTTTAATCTTGCCATTACAACCATACATATTTCTCTAACATTAGGTTATAGAACTAAAGTGCAGAGGTGTTGCTTCTTCCCCACCTTTCAAGCAAGGACTCTGAAGTACCAGGAAAAATAGAAAGTTAAAGAGAGAAAACTAGGAAATTTGGGATGGAGGGAGTATTTTGAAACTAAGAACGATCACAAAAACTAGGAAAACGGCCTGGCTAAAATTTCTTCAAAACCTGAGTAAGTTAAAGAGAGAAAAAATTCATCCAAAAAAGTTAAAGAGAGAAAAATAATGGCCGCAACTTGTTTAAACATCCTAAATTATAGGTCATTCCAAAATTTTTGAGGAGCTAAAATATTTCAAATTTGACTAAATTAATATAAGAAATAATAACATTTGCGATATCAACTAGGTATCTTTAGATTGTTAGTTAGTTATATTTTAATAATATATCTATTTGACGTTATAAATCTTTATATTTTTCTCTATAGTTCTAGATAAACTTAAAATTTATTGACTTCAGAATTCTTAGAATGAAATATAATTTAGGATAGAGGGAGTAACCCACAAAGTCACTTCAGAAAATGAAAAATATGTCACGTATAATATTCATATATGGTCCATCTGGACTACAGAGATTTCATAGTCTATTTAAAACACAGAAGGTTTACATGAATTGGTGAGAAATTCAGACAAATCAGTTGATATTCACATAAAAACGCAAAAAGGAAAAAAAAAAAACAGTTTCAGCAGCTGTAGCAAACGATAGGCATAGGTTGGCAGGTTGCGCAGGACGACGGCACGATGCTTTGCGAATCGCGATGCGACAGTACACGACGGCTCAACTGAAAATAAGCCTTAGATTTGAACTGATGTTAATTTGTTGTCATAGCTGTCAAAAACGCTGATTTATATAAGGGGGCATGCTAAGAAAGCATCGGCCACTTCGACGCGTTTTTGCCACCGTCACCGGCGACTCCTCCGCCGTCCGATCTCCCACGTCACCCTCCATTTCCCAATTATAACGGCCGTTAGAGCCCGGTTTCCTCTTCCCTGAAGCCACCGGCGGCATTGCTTGGCGGCGGAGCGAGCGAATTTGCATTTCTTCGTACCGCCGATCTCGAACTCTTTGGGCTCCAGTCCTCGGGGTTCGCCTCTGCTGTTTCCGCCATGGCCAGCAGCTCCTATGGCTCAAGGTTCGCCCCCTTTTGTCTTTGTGTCCCGTCCTAACGTTTGATTAGTTCGCGCCGTGATGGTGATCCCCAATACCCTAGTATTTCCGATTTGGTTTCTCCGGTGCTTGGTATGGTGTGGCCTGCCTGATCTTATTGTGGGGGGTTTTTTTTTTTGGGCATAATCTTACTGTGAGCTATGCATGCGCGATTCCTGCTATCCGTTGTAGTTTAGGTTGAGCTAGTTTAGTAGTCAGTGCTCTTCTTAGCAGTAGCGGGCGCAGGATTTTAAAGGCGGGTATTCAAAATGTAGAAGCGTATAATTTTCTTTTTGACAAAGCCTAATATTTGGCATGTACAGCACTATATAGATATAATTTCGTTATGTACAATAACGTTTTTGGACTGAATTCTTCACAAATTATTCACTTACACTCTTATTTTCCTTTCTTTTTTCCAGTACATATACACGCATACACTATATGTATAAAAGCTTTTGCTAGAAATTTTGGGTATTCAGCTGAATACCTTTGCACATAGCTGTGCCCGCCACTGCTTCTTAGTGGCCATCTACAACGCCTCACATTACAGCTGTTAATGTTTGTAGCTTATTAATTATGCAGGGGTGAAGGAATTGATGTTTAGGGTTACTTGAAGATAGCTATTTATACTCAAGCTTTAATTATTGTTTGTTTTGGCCTTTTTCTCTTTTTGAGTTTTATTAGGATTTAGGACCCAAACACGGCACCAGTCTCACTAATTTATGTTGAAACTCCCAGTGCCATCCTCTTGGTGTTATCCAGCATCTTTTTCAACAGAATTGTTCTCCGTCGCTCCATCCTAACCTCTCTAAACTTGCTAAACGATCCCTGACATGGCACTGACTCCTCCAAATTAAGAAACTGTTATGTATATGATGGTTGGATATATGCAGTGTTTTCACTCAGTTAATTCTATTGTCTTCTGCATTATTTCCAAAGTTTTCATCAAATTGTTATCAGTGATGACTCTGTTGCCTGTTCTGACTTATGCTTATCCTAGTGACCTCCCAATAATATTGGAGTTTTTATGAGGCAGTGGGTCCAAGATTTCTCCCCACTTTCGATGTTCTGTCATATATATGTTGTTCCTATTGACATTTATCTGAATATTTGATTCTGCAGGGAAGGCCTAACTATAAGGCCTGCTGCGTCATCAAGCTCTAGCGAGATTTCGCTCCAGATTGACCCAATCAATTCTGATTTGGATGATCATATCCTCGGATTGCGTGGACAAGTCTGCAAGCTGAGAGGAGTAAGTGTTTAGTAGTTTTTTTTGTGACTTGTGAGTAAGCTCTAGTTGAAAAGTCTGAATTTTCGTTCTTAAACTTTAACTGATGTCAGAGCAGGAGCACTAGTGCACATTTGGAACGCTACATATGAATATTTGGCCTCATTCGTTGGCTTCCAAAATATGCTAAACCAAAGATTTGTGAAGCCATGATTTTGGCTACTATTTGGTTTACTACCAAAACTTGTCAACCTCTCACATTTGTCTTGTCAAATCTATGGCAAAATTTTTAACCTAACTTTGGGTTGCCAAATCTTTGGCATGGGAATTTTTTATCGCAAACCAAACAGGCCCTTGAGCCATGCATGATATACTTAATTCTTCTTTTTTTTCCCCTTTGCTTTAGTTTGACATTGATTTGGTTCTTCTAAGAAAAGTTATTGGTTTTGTCATGCAGGTTGCTCAAGTGATCCAAACGGAGGCCAAGTATCAAAATGATTTCATATGTCAGTTGGTAAGTACTAATTTTACTAATACTTTGGGTGAAATCCTGAAAAACACTCAATGGCTGACTGATATATGAGCATAGTGTTTTTCATTTCTGACTTCCTTCTTTCTATTGCCTGCATGTACATTTAATTGCAATTGACCACACTCGCCCATTTCTTAGTGTTACATTTTCCAAGTGCATTTCACGGTTTACACCAATCTCCTCTCTCTAGTAAATTGAGTGGTCAAGTTTGGCGATTCTTTGCACCATGTATGACTGTCTCAAAGCCAACATGATCTGATTTGAGCCTATTTTTATTATTGACTATCTTGTCCTTTCTGCAGCCATGTTATGTTAAAATTTCATTAGATAGTTGTTTCCAAAAACAAAATGAGTTAAAGGAATCATGTGTTTTACATTTTTAGTGTCATATTTTGAACAAGAAGCCTAAGTTCTTGTTTATTTTTCATTTATTTCAGCTGTAAATACTAAATACTTAAAGCATGATAATTTTCTCTGGATCTTTCAGTTTTAGTTAATTATTCAAGTGAGTTGGTACTTTGGAACGGACAATAATAAAGACCATTTGGTATAGCAAATCAGAATGTACCCACTTATTCTTTCTAGCTTAGCAGGGTGCATCATTCTTAAATGTTACTTTCTGTTGTTTATTTCCTGTCCTTTTTCTATAAAATATTTCATACAGAACCAGAGATTATCTGTCATATTCTTTTATTTTCTTGTGCTGGAAACTTGGAATATGTCTCTGATAGTGTGTGTACGACTTTTTTTTTTTTTTTTTTTTTTTTTTTGTGGCGCAGCAAATGAATCTGACAAAGGCCCAGGCTGGGGTCAAGAACAACATGAGGAGAATGAACCAAAGCATCATTCAGAATGGTTCAAATCATCTTGTCCATGTTGTCCTGTTTGCCCTTGGCTGCTTCTTTCTAGTGTACCTTGTATCGAAATTCTCCTGGAGATGAAATATCATGTTATATTGGTTGCACTACAGGCTTTGTTTGGCTGCACTTTCACCTTATTATTATGTGACTAATTTTCCACCCCAATATATGTGGATGGAGATGGATCAACCAAACAAGGCTGTAGCTGAGCCAATTATGCCACTATGCCACAGCATGTTGATAGTTGATGACCAGGGGTTGTTTTTCTGTATGTTTTGTACCAAAAACTGAAGTTCGGTTGATACGCCAAGTATTGTTGTTTTACTTTTGCTGGCGGTAGTTTCTAAATCTGATTTGTACCTACGTCTGTAACATACTGTACAAATTGTTTTTGCCTCATGATGAATTGATAATCCAAAACTGTGGACGTTTATCCGTTTGTTGCTAACTTGCTACCGTGACAAGTCAAGAACAAAGTTCGTTGGCATTATTATGGTCTTCACTTGTCGCTTGCCGTCCACAGTTAAATTTTGGTATGGTATAAAGTATATGTTAGCTCATCTCTTTCCATCTGTACTTCTCTGTGAACAGCTTATGCCATCATTTTTGCAGAGTACAAGAAAGAGTTATACTTGTCACTTGTCTACTTGACTACTTGGCTGGCTAAAAAAAACGCTGATTTTATCTGATGCTGATTTGTTATAGGAGAAAAATATTGTTCAATGACTGAAAAGTAGTGCTGATTTGATTGATAAGCAAGTAGACATGGACAAGATAGAGACTGAGTTTATTGCATAATCTTTATAATCGATACAATCGTAGCACTTTGTTTTGTCTCTCCCTACGCTTGCGAATGAATCAATGTCGTACAAATTATATATAAGTGTACTATTATTAATCCTTTGAAAAGAACTTGTTTCTATACCTGTATATATGCGTTCACAAGTCACAACACTAGACAAAACAAAAATCAATTATCCTCAAGGAGCAGCTGATTCCAGGTCTGTCTTCATAGCCAACTCCAACTGCTGCTCGTTCTTCCGAGCCCCCATCTCCTTTTGCGCCTTCTCACCGTAGAGGTAGGACGCGAAGCCCCAAAGGGAGAGCACGAGAGCAATGCCCTTCGGCCCGTCGAACTTCTCGTGGAGGAAGATGACGGCGAGGATCTCCGAGAGCGGCAGGAGGACGGCGATCATGATGCCGGCGAGAAGCGACGATGCGCAGGTGATGAGCCCCATGATCCCCAGGTTCAGCAGCTGCCATGAGACTGCGTCCCAGATGAGCACCAGGTAGTAGTTGGCGCTGCCGAGCCCGAACGCCGCGGCCTCACTTGGCACCGCTCGGAAATCGCCCTTGACGGCCATGCCAAGCAGGCACACCACCGTGCCGGCGGCGCCCATCATGGCTTGCATCTGCATCACGGTCGCGTACGGCGGTGGAATCACTCTCGCCGCGGGTCCGGTGCGACGGCGGCCGTAGCGCGCCATGGAGACCTCGACGAGCGGCAGCACGAGCCCGGCGATCGCGGCGGCGGCGATCGCCTCGCAGAACCCTGTCCAGTATGTCCTCGAGGCTTCGCCGGCTGGCTTCCCGGAGCCGGGCCCGACGCCTAGCACCGCCGGGCCGATGGTGAGGAGCACGACGGCGTTGGCAGAGAAGGGCGTGAACCGAAGCCGACGAAGAGGAGCGCGAACACCGCGGTGAAGGCGAGCTGCGTGGCCAGCAGCAGCGACGACGTGGACAGCGGCAGCGCCTGCGAGCCCAGCGCACGTAGACGAAGCATGAGACAGCGTAGAGCGCGCCGAGGACGGCCGCCGCGCCGGCGAGGCGCGGCGGGAGGAGGAGGTTCGCCACCGCCACGCCGCCGTGGCGCCTGCGGCTCCGGTAGAGGGAGACGTAGATGGGCGGGAGGAGGAGTGGCCACCCGGCGATCTGCAGCATGGCGGACAGGAACAGGCGCTTCCTACCGTGGACGAAGTAGACGCGGAGGAGGAGCGGGCCGCCGGCGCCCATGAGGACGAGACAGGCACTTAATATGACCAGGAGCGACGGCCGGTGGCGCAGTACTGTGGCCGCCGGCGAGGCGATAGTGGTACTCGTCGTAGTTTTGTTGCCGGTTTCTTGCATGGCGGGACGGGTACTAGCCGTTATGGTGGCCATGGGAGATGACATGATGACCTTGTTGAACACAGCAAATTTTACACAGCCTGATGATGGATTGATGCTATGCCTTTTGTAGGCAGCAGAACCGTACTTGGCAGCAAGAGTGTGGAGACTCGATCAGCTTGTACTTGGCATGATTTGGCTGTGTTTGCACAAGACAGGCCTATACGGTTTATTTAATCTGATGAGGTCTCCAAAGAAACTCTATCTATAGTTAGCGAAGTTGGTGAGTCAACACAAAGCATGCAACAAGAATAATGGGAAGAAGACATGTACACACAACATGCACGTTTGCAAAGCCGGGGATAGTTAGAAGAGCTCACCTGTGTGAACCGTCTCCTCCCAACCCAGCCCAAATCATAATAAATCACAATAAATAAGTTTTTATCTGAAAGGACAAAGATTAAAGAAGAGAAAATCTCTGCACACACTATTGCAACATTTTTTTACCGAGACGAGCAAACTGATTAACCGAGGTCACAGTTAATCGATCCTTTCTGAGGCGGTTGTAATGCCCACCTCAGTAAATCAAATAAAAAAATTCATACACAAGCCCAGCGAGCTCATCTACATGGGCCCACTGAGCCCATCCACGTGCTGCTGCTAGCATAGTTGCTTGCCGAGATCCACCTGTCACCGCATCTGTCTCGCCCGTGCGCGCCTGGATTCAGCCTTCCCACCACCGGATTAAGGCTCCTTCTCACCCACGTCGCCGCATCCGAGCTCCGGGAGGGGCCAGAGAGAGAGAGAGAGGCGTAGCAGTAGGCCGGCATTGTCGTGCGCCGCTGTGGAGAGAGAGGGGGGAGAGAGAGGAGAGGGCCGCTTGGTGGGAGATGAGGCGCGGTTGACGGGGGAGAGGGAGCAGAGGAATGAGAGTGAGAAACCCTAGACTCATGCTTATATATTTCGAGCGACATATAGGGCCAAGATGGGCTTGGCCACATTAACAGAGGCGGTCTTTTTAGGAGACCCGCCTCCTAAAATTGAGCCGCTTTAGGCCCGTCTCTGTTAATATATTTTAGACCGTCTTGTTGTATCTATTTTATGAGGCGGTTGATAGTGACCGTCTCGATTAATAAAATTGACTGCATCGGCTAATCAAGGCCATTAACCGAGGCAGGTAGTTCAAAAAGCTGCCCGCCTCCTAGGTCCAAAATGAAATGCCACACAAAAGTTTTTCCATAGTAGTGACGCGAGTGAGGGATGACTTTTCTCAATCAGAACAAGTACACGCGCAACAGTTAAGTAACTAACAGTTTGGTCGCTTGGTTCCCATTCCCATACAGGTTCACCTATGGAGCGTATGGGAAAGTAAAATTTGCTCATAAGTCATAAGGACACACATACTTCATTTGCTGTGCACCGTTGAATGTGTATTAAGACATGTGCACAGTGGGAAAGAGATATCATTCTACATTGTATACATTAATTCATATTTGACTGTCGCAGTTGTTTGTATATAGTACTCTGAGGTGGCCGTGAACCCGTGAGCCTTCTCAAAAAATCAAAATTGAAGTGTAGGTGTACGTGCAATTTGATACAAGCATTTCATGATTTTAATTTTTTTAGCTGTCACTGGGGAGGGGGGGATTACTCCCCACCTGAATACTCCCTCCGTCCCAGATTAATTGACGTTCTGAGATTCAAAAAATATACCAAAAAGCTAGTCATTTTAGCCTCTGTCATGCGTCCCATCCTATACCCAAGTAGGACTGCAGCAGCACCCAGCCATCATCACCTCTTGGCTTCTTTTGTCTGCTGTCACACAAAAGTAGTAGTAAAAAATTCAGATGGTGGTGCTAGAAGATGATGTCTGTGCAGGCAGAAGACAGAAGCGCCTGGTGTGGTTGCATTCATAGGGATACTCAGGTCATCTGCCTTTAATTTTGATAGTTGTGTCATCTCCTACAACGACAACTAATCTGGGACAGAGCGAGTATATATTTATGTAGCCCAAAACAGCTCGTTATAGGTTTTACAAATATTGACGGGGGAGGGGGGGGGGGGGGGGCTTGACAAGACACATGAGCACGTAGGCTTTCACAAAACACTAGCAAGATACATGACATGAAATTCATAAACATCTCAGGATATATGGGGAATATAGTTTTCCTAATTAGCTCCTGACAATAATCTGTAGTGTATAATTAATAAGAGATGTTCGTTGTCTGATTTTTGTTGCATGGGATTAATTGGTCTTTGTTTCATTTTATTTATTTATTTATTGATATGCTATATGTGTGTGTTTTCCAACGAGTCATCTCAACATGTGAGATATGGCATGTCCTTTGCTTGTCCTGACTCCTGATCAAGTAAAGCATACTGCTTTTAAATTGACCACAGGGAAGAAGCAACTTAATTGTGAGCAAATCGGTCAGCGTTCCAAGGCTTTATTTGGACTTGTGCTCCGTTTGACACATACTTACACACATGTCCACAACCAACCACCATCCACGTAGGACTAGTAATTGCTGAGTGGCCTGTTATATTGTTTGTGTTTGGTGTAGACTCCAGCTCCATAAGACCGGGTAGCAACGCATGCGTGCTGCCCGGCTAGAGGTGTGGGTTTCTGTTGAAAGAAACTAATCCTAGATGTTTATTTCATCAGTTCCATTCTACTGTACTAGTTTTGTTCTGTAAGGTTTAATTCAAATACATCAGTTACGGTATTATAATAGTACTGTTCTATCGGAAGATCAGAAATTCAGAATTACCATGGGCCATTCTCCAGAAAATTAATGGTTTGGAGTTTGCAGTTTGGAACTTACTAGAGCATTAGTAGACTCTTACCGCGCACGCTTTTCAGAGGTGATGATCGTCGTTGAGCTGATCTGACGTCCGACGATGGTGACCATAGTTCTTGTATTGGCAGGGCAGCAGAGAAAGACAGTAGGAAACTGGAATGGCTTGTAAAAGCGATCTCTCTTTCGATTGGATTTTCCTGTGTCTTCCCCAACTATTCTGGGAAAAGTGCTACCTTTTTCACTTTTCTTGGTAGGCGTTGGCTGAAACTTGAAGTCGCAACGATCTAAGCGGTGCATATATCCACCTACTGCAAGAAATCGACTCGCTCATGCCGCGCCAAGCAGCTTAGTTTGTCTTCTCTCCCGTGGTCGCCGACGCCGAATACTATAATGAAATTAAACCCAGAAATTTCGTTCCATCCTGAGCTTTTGGTTGATCACTTTCTTGGTATATACAGTAGGTAAGAGCGTGCATTCCAGAAAAGGATCAGATAATTAGGTGGACAGTACAGTACAGGAAATATATATGCATGATGTTACAGACTTTTTAATTTTTCTGAAAGTAAACATCAGGAAAACTGCAGACTTGCGGTTATATCCCATGGTATTCGCCAATTTGGTGGATGAAGTTGGTTGCATGAATAGCAGATAGATATGATCTGCCATGATTTATCCACTGGATTTTTCAACGATAAAAAACACTTGAGTACTTGACTCATGAAGCTGGGCCACCCTTGGTTTCTCATTAAGAGGATTTTTTCTCAACACTAGAGTTGAGAAAAGGCCCTGAACCCTGCTGCGCAGCAAGGCCTCCTTTTTTGGTAGGAAGGCGCTGTTCTGAATTCCAGATGGGCTCAAGGCCGCCCGGCCCCCTAGGCCCCTATCAATGCTGTTTACGCTAGAGCAGGTTTAATAAGCTTGTCTATTAGACAAGCCACGTCATTAGAAGACAAACTTAATAGACTAAGTGTACAATAGAATAACTCTTTACACATTCTCCAACGTTGTTATTTTATTCACCCTGCTGTGCGCCTGTGCTCGAGAGTTGTCAGCAAAGAGGGAGATGAGAGAGGGCTCGCAGCAGTCAGAAAGGAGAGAGAAAGTGCGCATGTCAGTAGCGTCTTGGAGAGCGTGTAGCGCCCGGCGACGCTGCTAGCGCCGATCTCCTTCTCTGTCTTCTTTTCTCTCACCGCCACGTAAGCCAGTGCTGATGTGTCTTGGCTATAAACCAAGCTGACTTGCCTTATTGTACCTGCTCTTATACAATCACAGTAAGAGGAAGAACCGCAGTATATGAAGCAATCAACAATGGAACCTGGATCAGGGACATTGCTTATGAATTGGATTATAACCTTCTTGAAGAATATTTCAATCTGTGGAACACGCTGCAATCAGTGCGCCTTGATCTCAACACGACAAAGGAGGACCAAATCTGCTGAGCTTGGAAAGCTCTGGAAAATACAGCGCTAAATCAGCCTATACCATCCAGTTCAGCGGTAACATTGCTGAGTTTGGCATCCAAATCTGCTGAGTTTGGCCATCTTAACTATCTTATATAAAATCATTTTGTTGTTGACATCGTCGAGAGTTATAATTTTTATATAGAAATCATTTCATCCGAAATCGTTTGAGAAAATATAGTTTTTTCTAAGTTTGCGCCTTCCTCGTAAAGTCCGAATGGTGAGGCGCCACAACATTGTACACGGTGGCAGATCGTGCCGCACTGATGTATACCATGATAGCACGAGTTAGATTTAGAAAAAAAGTTTTATGACATTAGTTTTAGAAATAGTTTTGAGAAAACGATAAAATAGAAAAGAATCTCCACGGTGGCATATTGTGCCTTGTCGATGCATGTGGTGCAATAGTGTGTTTTGGTGGCGCTAGGAAGTTTGGTGCAGGCAAACGGGTTGGTTTTGGAAATAAAATTTCGGCGGTGATATTTTTAGATAACAATTTTCAAAAAGTTTAAATATAAATAAATGCCATGCGCTGCTCGTGGCGGCTCCAGTGTCGCTGTCGCACGCTGGCTGGCAGGCACGCGGTACATGATTTGATGAATGATGATTGATATTCTTTTTTATTACGGATGATGGATATGATCCACGTACTACCGTACGCACAAGCATCACCAATCTGAGATAGAGCTAATAGTTCTGAGAGAGCCCACTGGTAGAGTGGTAGTAGTAGTAGAAGTAGAGCTACAGGAAAGGTGCTGAGGTTGCTAGCTAGTACCTACCAGCACACAATCACTGTAGATGCAGGACATCATCAGAAATGCTCCTACGCCGCCGGGCCGCCGGCGGCTATCGCCGCTGGTCATAATCAGCGCCTGCCTTGTCCTTGCCGGCGCCGGCGGATCGCTCCTCATCCGTGTCTACTTCATCCAAGGAGGGCAGAGCTTGTGGCTTTCCACCATGATCCAGGTGTCCGGCTGGCCGCTCCTCCTCCCGCCCATATGCATCTCTCTGCTACTCCGTCGTAGCCGCCGCAGCGCCGCCGCCGGCGGCGACCTCCTCCCGCCTCGTCTCGTCGGCCCCGTCGCCGTGCTGGGCGTTCTCTACGCGGCGGCGTGCTACGCGTACTCGCTGGGCTCGCAGGCCCTGCCCCTGTCCACGTCGTCTCTGCTGCTGGCGACGCAGCTCGTCTTCAACGCGCTCTGCGCGTTCGCGTTTGCCGGCGTCCGCTTCACGCCCTTCTCCGTCAACGCGGTTGTCCTGCTCACCGTCGGCCCGGCGGTCCTCGGCCTCGGGGTCGGGCCGCCGTCGTCCGACGAGAACCTAGCGGGCGAAGGGTCGACGACGGCGGCGTACTGGGCAGGGTTCTCCGAGTGCATGGCCACGGCGGCGCTGATGGGGCTCGTGCTGCCGCTCCTCGACGTCGCCATGTCGAGGTACGGGCGCCGGACTGGCCCCGGCGCCGGCGCCAGCGCCACCACCGGAGCGCCGCCGCCTCCCTCGTACGCGACGGTGATGCAGGTGCAGGCCGTGATGGGCGCGGCCGGCACGGTGGTGTGCCTGGTCGGCATGGCCGTCACGAAGGAGTTCCAGGCGATGCCAAGGGAGGCCGCCACGTTCGGGCTCGGCGAAACCAACTACTATTTGGTGCTCATCTCTGGAGCCGTCTGCTGTCAGTTGTACAGCCCGGGGCTGATGGGGCTCGTCGCCTCCTCCTCGTCGCTCCTTGCCGGCATCATGGTCGCTTTTGTCCTGCCGCTCTCGGAGGTCGTCGCCGTCGTCTTCCTCCACGAGAAGTTTGACGGGGTGAAGGGCGTCGCCCTGGTGCTCTGCCTCTGGGGCTTCTTCTCCTACCTCTACGGTGAGAGCAGAACACAGCAGAAGGTGACAAAGATAAATGAGGACCCCGAGTCTATCAGTAGCCCCTTGATCACCCACTTGTAATAACTTTTGGAACAAAAAAAAAGTCCTTGCTGTTTCAGTGTGCAAAGAAATGATGTCTATTCGATTTAATTACGAGCGGGATCCCAGTTCACTTCACTTTGATCTTTGTCGGAACCATAATCAGCGGTTTAAACTTTTTCGGCATCTTAATGACTTCAAATTAAAAAAAAAACTCAAAGAAGTTATAAATGTAGTCGAGTTCTACAACTTTTATATAGAAAGTATCTTATTTGATAGCACATAAAAATATATGTTTTTTTTCAAACCAATAAGCGCTTGTACACGATTAATATACTGCTAAAAATTTAGAAAATTTTTTTAAGCATCTGAACAACTTTAAATTAAAAACACAAAAAGTTATAGGTCTCGCCAAGAGCTACAATTTTGTATAAAAATAATCTTGATCTGAGATTGTATGAAAAAATATAAAATTTAGAATATTCTACAGATTGTAGCTATAGTACCCAAAATTAGATTTCTTTCTTTTTTAAAAAAAAATTGTGTCAAAATTAGCTATAATAATTGTGACCTAAATTACACCCTCTGCCAACGTTAGGGAGATGTGGTGATCATATTGAAAGTTTAGGATCTAAATAACACACTCTGCCAAGTTTAAAGACTCATAAATACCGTTTTAAAATTAAAGTTAAGGGATATAAGTGAAGACCATGTGCCAACTTCAGATACCGCTTCTACAGAATCTAACGGCACTCCTTGTGCCTAGTGTCGATTTGAAAAAAAAAATTATAGGTTATTCACCCCTGTTAGCTATAGCCATTTAGATCCTTTTATTAGATGCTTCCATTCTTCTCCTCCCGCGGCAGTCGATGCGAGCGAGTACCGAGGGAAGGCAGGGAGGGTAGGAGTGATGCGAGCATGATGCTGCAATGGACTAATGGGGTTTCTGTTTTCCTTTTGTGGGCTGTTACTGCTGGTTCTTGGGCTTACGGGCCTTATTACAACATTTAATAAATTAAGCATGTTATAACATTATATATAAAAATATATATGTATGTATGCATATCGCTAAAAACATGGATACTCCATGTATTACAAGCATGCTTGCCGTGCTCAGAAATTGTAGTTACCTCGGTCAAGAACCGTAACAAAGACCATGGGATGGATGGTTATTTATCCGCGGCCGAACAACCATGATGCACCCGATCAACCCATGGGGGGCCAAGATGCGTGATCGACTAGAAAACAGCACGGCTTTGCCGCGCCCTACACATTGAATTTAGGCCAGTGTTGGGCCAGCTTCAGATAAATTGTGCACTGGTTATTTAGTTGAACTTTGTGATGGATAGTAGTGTGGCCAATGCAATGCTTGAAGCTTGGAACATATTAGGCATAAATATGTAAAATAAACCACTTTTAAATCACTTTCATAGATAGTAAGGGAGCAGGAAATATTATTGTAACACATCATAAAAAACACCAAGCTAGAAATATATACTTATAGGAGTAAAACTTCTGAGTTTTCCGTTCATTAATTTGATTCAATCTACCAATAACGAAAGAAATATTTGGCTTGCACCTAACAAATTTACAGGCATGCCATCACTCAGAAATCTTTTTGGTGTGTACAATTTATAGACAATGCAGTAATTTCACCATATAAAAATTTGAGGTGGTCATATAAATGTGCCCTTTAGCAACTCCATGGGATACAATTCAATATAGCAATGCATCAATACTTTTGAGTGTTGTTGGTCATATAAAAGTTTTGTAAGATTATAGTTTTATAAGAGAACAATATTTTTAGAAACTAAGCATATCTCACAGATACTGCAATAAAAGCTGAGGCCATGCATAAGTATGCATCACTAAGTTTCTTTCATTGACTGCCTAAGAATGGGGAGACTGCCTAGAAGATAATGAATGCCTGTGTCATGGTGGTGTTGCAGGCAACATAAGCATCCATTGATATAGGTCCTTGACTGAAGCCATACAATCTACTACATGGCACTGCTAAATACCACCCCATTGTCCTGCACCATACGATTATCTCCTGATCATCTATGCTTTATGCATCTAAAAGAACTTAACAACAACTGGGCTTGCAAACTAATTTCACAAATTGTAGACAAGTCATTAAGCATGCATTTTATATGCGAAAAAATCTGCAATATTTGAAGGAAACATGTGTTGGCATTTTGCCATATCTAATCCTATTGATTTTTGAATATTTTGGTAGATCTAAAAGTTGAATCTCATTCTCCTAGCAATGGTAAGAGGCCATATGCATGTAAAAGAATTTCACAAACGGCTGGGCTTGCTAACAAAAAAAATATGAAGCAAATATGAATTTCCACTTCATTCTAATTTTAAAACAATGTCTTAGGAATAAACGGTCAACAATAATTTAAAGACTGCTCGTCCTCAAATCTTATGTTTCTGCATTGTGAGATCAGTTTGTTTTAGACATCTTCAAATTAACTATTCATGACACACGCACAAGCATCACAGTGAATATCAAAGAGGACAGGGTAGAAGCAGTGTTGCAAAAAAATGTATCTGACACAGCCCGGATAAACATTGATTCATGGCTGCATATCCTTAAGCTGAGCTCTTGTAGTTTGGCCTGAGTTTCATTAGGTTATCTGTTAGATATGTGTATATCTAGGGGGTTATCTGTATATAGCTTACTTGTAACTCAAGTCATTGTTGACTATATATATTAAAGCAACCCAACCCAAGGGGTACGAGGTGTTTGCCATAATTCTACATTATCTTTGTAGCACCCCCAGGGAATGTGATTTTATCCAATAAAATTTAATGCATGTAGCCCAAGTTTTGCATTTGCTTTTCAATTGATCAATCCTGATAGAACTTTTTGTGCAATGCATTTATATCTAATATTCTGCAAAGAAAAGAACAAAGTGATCTTTGAATAGATAAAATAGTATTTGGCCTGGTGATTTTGTCTTTATTTAACTGTACGTGCTTGGGTGAGCAGTATATATCTCCATCTCCAACGATAAGATGAATAATGCAGTACATCAATGTCTAAATATATAGATAGAAAGAACACATTTCAAGTGGTAGGACTTTTTCTAAAATGTTATCAAAATTAAATGTAGAAACATCATGCTCTAGAATTTTAGATTCCAAATAATAATCTAGCAGTGTGATGACTTATAGCTAGTTTCTTGATTTGCCTCGAGTGACTGCCAAACGGCAGCGGGTTACATATTGCCACTTACTTGAGACATAATGATAATATGAACCTAGAAAAGAAATAGTTACTGCTTTCAAGAAACACCTGATAACAATAATAAAAAAGAGATACATGCCTGACAATAACATACCTTGTTTTTTTTGGATAAATACATTTAACCAGTTGCAGTCTTCTTGGATCTAAACTTGCATACTTTAGACTATACTTAGAATGATTAATAGCACCAAAGTGAAGAAGAGATGTTAATTACTTTGTAGCAGTAGCAGCAGATGCCAGTTGCACACTGATATCATAAATTCTTATAAATCCTAAATTAAGATAAAAAAAAGCATAAAAATTGAGTCTAGAACACTGTGACAGGAGGAAGTAGCCACCTTTTATGCACAATAAATCAGTAACATTGAATAATACTTTTGTGTTTTGTATCAGAGGTTTATCTTTGAGATTTAAGTAAATCATCATTAGTAATTTGATAATTACTTGGCTTCTCTTTGAGGTTTAAGGAAATCATCATTGGTGACTTGCATATTTTTGGCACATATTTTCTGATGATAAGTGAACTAAACAGAACACTGCATCACATATATAGCACAGAAAATCTAATCATGGTGCTCCTCCTTATCATCAAAGTTGCTGACCTGCACATTTTATCAAACACCATGGCTGCAATGCAGCAATTAGAAAGAGGAGAAAAAACAAAACTAGTAAGGATCTTCATCATTGCTTTTGCACACGCTTGAGGAGGAGGATGTTGTTGCAGCTCCAGGCAACGATTGCTGTGACAGGTGAGTATCCCCACGGCGGTGGCTCTCCGCCAGTGCCCAAGGGAAGGGAGGAGCACCTGCTGCGATTGAGACACTGCACCTGCGCGTGCCCTATCTGGGCGCTACTCGCTGCTTACGGCTCCGCCGTCTTATCCGCCTGGTACAACATTGGTGAGTGCTGCCGTCGCAGTGAATGCTAGTTTAGGTGGCTGGCACGGCAGGAGGAGGGGCCGGCCACCGCCGACGCCCATGCGGGGGCAGCGCATCGCGTGAGGGCGGCCAACCGTCGGGGCCTGCGCGCCAACCGTGGAGGTGCCCCCGCGCCCGCGGCGGGTGCCGGCCACCGCGAGGGCCCGCGTCGGGGGAGGCGGTGGTAGGGGCGCGCCAGCTTGTCACCCGCAGGCGGTGGGGTTGGGGGCACGGTCGCGCACGACCGTCGACGTGGGTTGTGCTCATCCCGGCCGCGCGGCTGCACCGCCATACCTGGGATGTGGGGCGGCAACCGGTGGGCCCCGCTCGCGCTGGCTGGCGGTGTACGGGGGCGCGTGGGAGAGGAAGTCGCGGCAGGCCGCGGGAACGGGCAAAAGCGCAGTCCTGGCGTCGCGAATCTTCGCGAGCGCCCGCTTCTCCAGCTTAATGGGTGACCGCCTGCAGCCCCGCTCCAACCCGCAATTGGACGGATAAGAGCGCTTGGTCGCTCAATTCGACGGTTGACAACTAACGGGTGACATGGTTCAATCGGGTGCTCGCGCTTGAACTCTTATTTCGAAAGGTACTGATATGCGGGCTGTGTCGCATGGCACGAGTGTGTGATGCATAGTATTTCTTGGCCGAGATGAATAGGGAGAGTCGCGAGAAAGGCAACGCATGCGCAGCGAGCCCGTGCATGCCAAGTGCAAACGGCCGCCGCTATGGCCCGTTCAATTTGGCCCGTTCAATTGCTCGGCAGTACCAGCAATTTGGCCCGCTCAATCGACTGTAACTGGGCCCGCGGGGTAACAGGCCGTTGAGATAAGGGATGCCGATGGCACAAATCGACATCCCAATTCCCGCATGACTCGCCAAGCCCGAGAAATTTGCTATCATATGACTCTAAATAAGTAGCTTTTTTAAAATAGGATTTTTAACATCAACTTTGCTAAAATATGACTCTAAATGTTGACATTTCGGAATACATATGATTTTCTTTCTTTTAATCTCTTTTGTCATCTAAATACATGTATTTATTACTGAAGTTACTCTTTTACCCTTCATCTAGAAAACTAGATGCTCGCTGTCCGTGGCCGTGCCAGGATTGGCGGTCCGTGGCCCTGTGCTGGTCCGTGGCCATGCATTGGCTGCTGGCCGTGCCGTGGCTGCTGGCTGGAGCGTGCCCATGTAATCTCTACTCCTAAAAAGCGTAACTAGGAATCATTCACACCTCCTCAGCGTCCCTCCGACTCCCGTGCCGTGACCCGCCCGTACCATAGACTCCATACCACCCCTCCAATTCTGCCCATCAACGCGCCTGCCTCCTCACCCCCGCCGCGATTCCCCAATGCTCGGCCTCCGGGATATTTAAAAATTTGCCCCTCTTACGGGTGGCTCCTCTCCAGTTGCCCTCCTTATAATGACAATTAAAAATTTGCCCCAACAATCTCTCTAGTGCTATAATTTTACCCGTTTTGCCTCAATGACTGTTCAACTCAGCGTGCCAAAGTGGATCGACTGGGAAAAAAGACGTTCCTGTCCCTGGCCTTATTTTGCTTCCCTGGACGCCATCTCCGGCCATTGTTTAATAAAATTTTGACATAATATATGTATATATAAATATGACACCATATATACACTCATATTTATAAAAAATATGTTGAGCGGCTTCATAAATATGACATCATTGTTAGCACATTACAGCAATAGCAATAATAAATAAAAAAATGTGCTAAGTCGTACCTTTTCTTAGTTCCTGTCAAGCTACACCTCCAGCTACCTTGTCATATTTATGAATGTATACATGGTGTCATATTTATATATACATATATCATGTCAAATTTTTATTAAACAGTGGCTGGAGATGGTGTCCAGGGGAAGCAAAACAGGGCCAGGGCCAGGGACGTCTTTTTTCCCGGGCGATCCACCGTGGCACACTGAGTTGGACAGCCATTGAGACAAAACGGATAAAAATTATAGCACCGGAGAGATTTTTGGGGTAAATTTTTAATTGCCATTATAAGACTATCTCCAATAGCTCATGCATCCCACTACCCAAACCCAAAATGCATAGTCTACAGGCAAAAATCGCCCTCCAACAGAGTAGCCAAACAAGCTCCCCATTTTGCATACGAGGAGAGAGGGAACCCAAACATGGGTCTTCTTTTGGGACGACGCAAATCTTTGCTGAGGGAGAGAGGTGTCGGGGCCCACCTGCGCCATCGCCGGAGTCGGCGTCCCCACGCCAGCACCGCCGGAGCCGGATGGAGAGAAGAGGGAGGAGGCGACGGATCCAGGTCCCCTCGCCGCGCCACCGCAGGATCCGGCCGGAGGGAGGAGAGAGGAGCCGGACCCACCTGCGGCCACGCCGGATTCGGCGTCCCCGCACCGTGCCACCGTCGGGCAGGACCGCCAGAGGGAGGAGCGCCGCCGGGCAGGACCGTCACACCGCGTCCACGTCGCGAGGAGAGAGGGGCCGGGCTCGTCCGCGCCCACGCCGCCAGGAGGGTGAGCGAGGAGGGGGAGCGCGGCGGCCGACGAGGTGAGTGAGGAGGGGGAGCGCGGCGCGCGGCGAGGCGAGCGAGGAGGGGGAGCGCGGCGGCCGGCGAGGAGAGAGCCGCGAGGAAGAGCGGGTGTGTGGTGCGTATTTGCGTTCGCCTGTTAGAGAACGGTAGTTTTGCGTACGAGACTCATTCCCTATACAAGATCTAAACCGAGCAATGCCTGTATTTTGGATCGGCTTGTTAGAGATAGTCCAAATTTTTAAATATCCCTCGGCCTCCTCGTCATGGATGCAGAGGTGCTCCGTCTCTCCAATCTGATGCCGGGCATGGACGCCCGTTGTATTTGTACGTCGACCTGTTGCTCTGCCGCCGTGCCGCCGCGCCTCCTCCCTTCTCCATCTGCGACTCCTCCCTCTGCCGCCGCGCCGCCTCCCTCTGCGTTCCTTCCGTGCCTCCGCGGTTCGTCTGGGCAGAAAAGGACGGAGGCGACCGGACACCTGCACGTCCTCCCCGACCACTTCGACGTCGCCAAGCTCGGCAGCATCCAGGGCCGGTTCGTGCAGGTCACCATCCTCTACTAGGCCTCCGGCAAGGCGGGGGGGGGGGGGGGGGGGGGGGGGGGCTGCAACTGCAGTTCCTCTCCAGCTGCCAGGTGTCCCTGGTGCCGCAGAAGGGGGAGCCGCGCCCGGGCTGTGGCGACGAGGCAGCTGGCACACGCACTGCGCCGTCGCCGTCGACCTCGCGTCTGACTCGCTCGCCGCCGCACGCTCCTTCGGCGTCGAGGAGCTCGCGCCCCTCACCCAGGTAACTATTTCCAGCATCTAATCCCTTGCTCCCTCCGTCCCTCCCTCCCTCCCATCCCATCTATGATTCTCCCACCAGCGCCGATCCGGATCTGGACACAACGGCTGTGAATTTTTACGTGAGATCTCACTTCTTCCTCCTCGCTTGCTGCTCGGCTGCTTCGATCCATACTCGTCGTCGCTCCCTCGTGCGCCCCTGCCTGTAGGTGGTTTCCATGGCCTGATTGCGTTTCTTGGTCTCTTGTGAGAACCACTCAAATTTGAATCACACCAGCTTTCCTTGGGTGGGGAGCGCAATGCCGTGATGGTACTGGCCGTGGCCGGGCGGGTCTACGTCCCTTTTCCTCCGCTTCATGGCATTGTCGGTGGATTCCTGCATAAACTATTGTTGGCTAGGAGTTCAGAGGTGCGATGCAGTTCTGGTGTTCACTGAAATGTCTACCTGCGGTTCTCCTCTTGGTCTTGATGATTTTTTAAATAATCGAAGGTAGTTCTTGTATCGTTTCATTTTTGGTCATCTCTTGCTGTTTTTTTCTTGCTTGGAATATATTAGGTGAATATTTATTGTCAATAATGCTGGTTTGGGCTTCTGGCTACTATGGAACATGAAATCCTTCCTTGATCCCAAAACTACTGCCAAGATACATGTAAGTTTCCTGTGAGATGCAGACTGCATAACTTTTTTTTTTTTTTGCTTCGTAATATTGCTTAATGTCCAAGATATTCTTATGTTTTAGGTTCTTGAAACAAATGCCAAAGTAAACTGCTTGAAATAATTGATGCTTGGTAAGTGACGTTCAATCTACTACTTTCAGGGAATTGGTTTTTGTTAATCGGTTGCTTATGATTATTGTTTCATTTTTGAAATTCTCCTACTAGAAAAAATGAATTTGACTTCTAATGCCATTTGAACCGCACAACAGGTGGCTCAAACCAAATGATTCTAAGGAAAGCAAGATGGTAAACTTCCCAAAGTAGTAATTTGCAATGAGTCGATTAGAGCAGTAGAAGTTCTCTGTTCAAGGTAGGTCAATTTTATTTCTATAAGCCATACAAATGAGTTCATCATGGCAGGCGAGAAAAGGATCCCTAACTGCACGTACCTAGATGGACAAGATTGATCAAAGGCCCAGGATTAAGGCGTAAATGCGCAGGTACTGCTATGCAACTACTGGATTAGTAGTTTTTTACTACTATCATGTGCTTTCCTGAATTGTCCTCTCTTAACTTCAGTTAAACAGTTGGGTTATCTAATATTCGGTTTAACAATTATGTAATCCATGGTGGATGTACATGACGGGAGTTGTTCAACAAGTAGAACCCAAGGAGGCCTTAGATAAGGGCAGCTATCACACGATGTCATATCTCATATCTTTTTCATGTGGACTGTAATAACAAAGCTGAAAATATAGGCAAGGTTTTGAGTGATCAATTGATCATCCACTAATTAAATTGGTGGTCTCGATGTCAGGGAGCCCTGGTTTTCAATTGAACACAACTGAAAAGTTACCGAAACAAATATGATTATCCCCAATGTTAACATAAGCATAGTTGTTCCAATTTTGTGCAGAAACTCAAAAGAAGCTATGTGAACCTAACCTTGGAAGGATCTAACTGTTGAGAAAAAAATCCACCCCACAGGTAATTTCTTTCATGGTCATGACTTAAAAGAGTTGTGTATTAGTTGCATGAGCAGGTTCTGATTAAAAAAAAAAGCATCACATGTTGATCATGAATTCATAGGGGTTGTTCCATAGCTGGTTGCTCTTGAATTCTTTGAGTATGGAGCATGCTTTATGTTCAGAAAATCTCTGGTGGTCTGATTGCGGAGTTTTGATATTTTTATGTGTACGATACTTCTTCATAACTAAATAGCATATGTATCTCTTTCTTGTGCCTGAAACCATTGTTTGTGATCTGAAAATAATCATTAAGAGAAGTGAAGGTACACATTGTTTAGGTCTAAAATTATAGAGATGAACATGTTTACACCGCTTATGGTCTGAAATTACAAAAGTAGGCTTCAGTAGCTTTGACCAAAAAATGAAATTGCTAAATCCTGAATAAAAAAGCGACTGTTTGGATCTTATTGTTAGAGGGGTCAAGGGCCTATTGGGCCTTATCCCATTAGGGTTAATTAGTCGCTTGCTTAGGGGCCAAGTAAGACCTCTCTATATAATGAGAGGAGATGTATCAATCTCAAATCAAGCAAGAGATTAGAAGGAAATCCCTTCTCTCTTACCGGCCGTGAGCAACCCTAGCAGCTGCTGCTACAGTACCCGCGGGTACTGTAACGCCAGCCCCGCAGCAGCTCCATCTCTCCCTCGCAACCACGCAGCCCCAGCGACGTCCATAACACTTATCATCTTCGGTTCTGTGTGGTATCCTTGCTTGTAGAGAAATGATTTGGTGTGATTATCCTGCAAGGTTTAAATTGTCAGACTGCCAGAGAAGCTGTTCATAATTGTCGGCGTGCAATGGACGTCAACTCACAGGCGAATAAGGATGGCAACGGGGCGGGTTCGGGGCGTGTGGAGCATTCGCGGACCCGCCCCTGAAACCCACTAAGAAAACCCGCCCCGAACCCGAACCCCAATTCGGGTGAAAATCCGCCCCCGTCCCCGAACCCGACGGGGACCCGACACCCGACGGGGAACCCGCCACCCGAGTTTCAGAAATTAAGACATTCCATCATGGGAAATTGGAAAATCATAGCAACAAAAACACAAGATTACAAGGAATTAGTTTACACATGTACATGAGGATCAAAGGAACCAGCTCCAGAGCCCAGCTAGTCACCGGCCGACAAAACTAGCAGCATCACACATGTAGGTTTTAAACTTTGAAGGCAATCACGAACCACGCAGCAGCAAGCTACCAACCTGCAAGCAGCAAGCAGTCAGAGGGCAGGAGACGACGCGGAGGCGCCTAGCGAGAGCCGTGACTCCTCGTGACCGTCAAGGGCGGCGGCAGACCGTGGCCTCGGCAGCCACAGGGCAGGATGTAACACACCAGGTGTTAGTCACGAGTTAACCAGCGAGTGTGGATCAAACTAAGTTAGGTCAATCAATAATCTTAATCACTGTCTCACATTCATCTTCATCTACCATGACTATTGGAAGAGTCTCATAAAGATCCAAATCAAAAATTCACATGAAATAGCAAATCATCTGTTTGTTTGGATTTATTGATTAAGTGGAGATGAGCATGCAAAGTCAACCAACCTTTGCAACCCTGAGCAAACAACTCTAGTTGAATTCTACAACAAAAGTCATGAAGGTTTCATGTTGAGCAAATGCCCCGAAAATACCTCAATTAGCCCAAACATCCAAATTGAGCTCTCTAATAATGTTACTTTGACCAAAGTGAAAATATTATCCCTGAGCATGATATGAGGTTTGACCAAAAATAAGAGTTGCAGATCTTTTGGAGTAGAACAAATGTTATTTTTGGATCAAGTCATGATTCAACTTGTAAGTACCTCAAAAAGTGGCCACAAGACAGAAGGAAAATCTGATTTCAGGACGATTAAATTCTAAGTCTGAATTCCATGCCGATTTCAATAACGTGCCACATTCTCCAAAATTCGTGAAGCAATTTGAGTTGGACCAAAAATAGAAGTTAAAAGGAAGTGGTTGAGGCATAGCATATCCAAATTTGAGAGCAAACCGACTCTGTTTGATAAGGTGTTGACATCCATTTGTGATCTATTTTATCGCGTCGACAACATCAGGTTAACAGCTAATTA
Source organism: Eremochloa ophiuroides (assembly GCA_038502445.1). Taxonomy (NCBI): domain Eukaryota; kingdom Viridiplantae; phylum Streptophyta; class Magnoliopsida; order Poales; family Poaceae; genus Eremochloa; species Eremochloa ophiuroides. The sequence continues at coordinate 105,995,815 of JAHLJS010000002.1, read as the reverse complement.
TCTCCCAAACTGTTGCTCTAACAACCGTGGCCTCTTAATCAAAGTTGGAAATCATCTGGAGGGCTCCAACTCTTCTATAGGCGCCCAGAACCGAATCTACTCTGGAATATGCCGTTTCAGCGTTCAAATGCAGAACGACGTTCGCCACGTGCTCGTCGTAATGCCTCAAAGGTGGACACGCGGCCGACGCTCTCTGTCCGCGCCCCCTTCATTGTCGCCCTCCCATTTCTCTCTTGCCGGCGCTGTGCCTAAAAGGCGACGCCAGAGCACTCCCACTAGCCCCCTGCTCACTCTCCACTCCATCTCCACTGCTTGCCCCTTCTTCCTTCGCTCCCAGTGAGCGCAGCGCGCTGCAGCCATGGCCGCTGGAGCGAAGCTCCTTGCTGGCGCGGCTGCTGCTGGCGCGGCGGTGCTGCTGCTGCGCGGTGCGCTGCACGCCGTCATCCGCCGGTCGCCGCGGTGCCGTCTTCGGAGCGCCGTCGCCGGTGTTGCAAGCTGCGTGGCTACTGCTGCATACTGCTGCGCCGCTGCCAGGTCGCTGCCTGGCCGCCGGGAGGCTGTGTCCGACTTTCCCCGCTCGGAGCTCGGGCCGGCGAGGCCCCAACCGAGTTCATTTGTGTCCCAAAAATACAGATCTTGCTATTTCTTCCAAAATTCGTATTTGGAGTTTGGTAGCTCCAAAAATAGTGTGGTTTGTTTTGTTAGCTTGCTTGTGAAATTCTCTGCATGTTAGATCCAGCAAATATGCCATGTTATTTACATTCTTGTGCTGTAGAAATTAGTTTTGAAAAGTGTTTTATGAAATTTATTAACTTGCTTTTGGCTCTAATCTGAGAAATAGAAGTCCAAAATATGTGATTCCAATTTTGTTAGTCTTCTCATGAAATGCACTAGCTGATAGGAATATAAAACTTGCAGGTTGTTTACTGTTTTATTGGTGTTTCATATTAATCTTGTTAAATAGAGAATAAATGCATGAATTGCTTGTTATTTTTGTATCTAGAGTTTTATTGCTCCAAATGGAATGCAAATTTATTTGTAGACTCTATGTATGATGTGTGATGTATGGTTAAAGTTTCAGGATTTATGGTGCAAGTATGACAGAGATATTGATTTGTCTTGTTTCATGCCTAATAAGTAGTTTTAAATGCTTTATAAATAATATATAGATGTAAAAATGGAAATTTATGCTCCACTACCTTGGTATGATATTGTAGTAACCTAAGAGACAATAATATGGCCATGTGTCTACTGAAAATGTGATGTTTTAGATTGAACTTGCTCTTCAATGTATTGTTGCATTATAAACTTATTTATTTTGTAATAATTAAATTATGGAACCTGAGCATGTAAGATTTGAACCTTGGTCATTATTTGTATTTAACTATCTCATAAAAATATCAGCTCCATTTGAGATGTTTACCGCATGACTTAAATAATTAAATAATAGGTTTTTATGTATTAGTTAGTGAAAGGATTAGTACAAATAGGCTTATGCATGTTTCTTGTAATGCTTCACATGTCTTAATCTGAGATGAGTGTTGTTGATCATGTTATGATGTTTGGAGTTATCTCAATAGCTCTTATATGTGTATTTCTTGGTTAGAAAACAAGTAAGATACTAAATTATAATTCTGCTGAAATTGGCTGCAGGAGCAGCACCTGTTGTTGTGATGTTTTACACATGAAAATGATGTTGCATGTAAATGTGTTCTATACAAAAGTTGTAGATAACTTCTATGTCTAGCTGGTCCTAAATTTTCATGGTCATAGGCCTAATAGTTTAGAAGTTATGGCTTTTGGAAGTCTGCTGTCAGGATGGGCATGTTTTCTGTCCAGATCTGATTGTTTGCCTTGTTTGACTAAGTTAAGCTTTGAATCACCTCTTGGTTATAATAGAGAAGTTGTAGTAGATTTTATTATCTTTCCAAATTGTCTAGGATCATCTCTTTTGGTGGTCTAGATCTGTAGTTATGATTGTTTGAAATGTGAGGACAGAATCTGTCCAAGTCTGGATAGAGCTGCCTTCCCTGTGTTGTTTGATATTTATATGTATTGTATCATCTGAAGATGATAATAGAGAAGTTTTAGAAAATTTAATATGCTTTATAAAAATTCAAGAATCATGGTTGTTGGATTTATAGAATTGCAATTATGCTTCTCTGAAGCTACGGTCAGCATTTCTGTCCATGTTTGAATAGACATGCTTGTTTGTGCTTGTTTGGCTTAGATAACTTTTGAATTAGCTCTGTATGTTAAGAGCAAAGTTGTAGAAAATTTCAATAGCTTTTCAGAAAGGTTTAGATCACCCTGGTTGGATGTGTATAGCATGAGTTATGGTTAAATCTTGTGCTTGTTGTCCTGCTGCTCATAAACTGTATGTGTGGGATTATGATTGCTTTGACTTTGCTTTTCTTTGCTTGTTGTGATTGTTAGCTCATGATGCAGTGATGGTAGATTAACATGCCTTGTATTACTTCCTTTTATTCATATATGTGCATTGTGCATCTCATTTAGGTGCGATAGATGATGAAAACATGGAGTGAAGGACATGATGATGGAACTAACCACAAGACGGTGTGGTGGACTAATCACGAAGATGGAAGGACTAATCGAGTGCTTGGATGGGAGATGCTCATCAAGCGAGTGTCATGTAACAAACACGGACTTAGTGTTGAATCCCAGGCAAGCCCCGGAGCATCCCTAAGTCTCATCCTATCTCTTTTTATAAATGCACCGGTCTTTATTAAATCGTATGTCTGTGCATTTAAGTTTAGGAGTTGATGTGAAACCGTTGCTGCATAATTACCTTGTCCACTTATATGTGAACCTGTTATTACTATTAGTTAAGTGACCGATCTTATACTTAGCCCTGCTTAGACTGGTAGAAGTCGGGTGATTTCCTGTCATCCGCGAGCATAGGTGGTGACTAATGATGATGAGATCCACATGAATGGCTATATGTGTCACCATGCCACACTGATTAAATGAGAGAATTAAGGCTGGGTAGTGGGGAGCTGCATGACATGGGTCGTGCTGACTTCGGTGCTACTCGCGGCCGATTAGGACTGAGGCCACCAGACATCAGTTGAGATTGAAAGACGTCGTCACATAGCTGGCCAGATAAGTCGTTCTGACCGCGAAGCCGAGTAGTCTCATTTGAGCCGAGTGTTGGTGTGCTTGACAGACACTTTCCAGTCGGGGACACCATACCGATGGCAGGTGCGTCCTGAGAGACCGGATGGATCAGATCCCTGAGATTGTGGACCCCGCCGACTTTGCGAAGTATTAAGACTTAAATGGGCTAACGGTGACCTAACGCTTCTCGACAGAGAATGTCGTGGATTTGTGATTGGCATATCTGCCAGCTGGTACAATCAATTCGAATCGCCATCTCTCCTGGTTAGTGAGAAACTGAACTGATCTTCTGGTGAGGAGAGGTTAACAACTTGAACATGATTATTGGTGAGATGAGGAAGATATCTGTGGATATCAGAAATCGTTATGGTTTATTGATTGCTATAATATCAAGTGATTGCTTAGCATAGCTGCAAACTTTAGGTATAATAGCTGAACTGAAATGGAAGCTGAACAATATCTAAAATTGATAAGTTGAGGAATTATTGCGGTAATACTTTTTTGCAAAAATGATGCTATCTCCTGAACTCCACCAGATAGGCCTTGCATATCTTTGAGAGTCTTTTTATTTACTTCCTGTCGGGTAAGTCTAGCTGAGTACAATTGAGTACTTAGGGTTTTATTCCCAATATTGCAGATGTAGTGCCTTTTACTTCGTTGACTAAAAGAGCTACTTCTATCATTCGGGAGAGTAAGACTAGACCTTGGACAAGGTCATGTTATCTATCTTATGTATGTTAATGTGACTGGTCAGTACTTGGCACTGTATTATGAACTTAAGTGTGTGTTAATTTATTTCGTTTTCGCTACTGAACTTTTATGTAAAAGTTTATCTTTGTACTCTGATGTAATTAAACTATGTGCGAATCTATGTATCATGTGTATGTGTGCTGCTGAGTTTCTGCGATCCCTGGGTAAGTGCCGTGTAAAAGTTTGATATCCTTCGAGATTTCACGGACTACCGGGTTTATATTGGCTCAAGTGTGGCTTGATAGCTGGGAAAACAGCTGTCGCTGTACTTGTGCTCGTATAAATTGGTCGGTTCTGTTACACAGGACGGTGCGAGCGCAAGCTCGCAGCGGCCGCCGCAGTGCGTCGTGCGAGATGCGGCTGTAGCCTGTTGCCTGCGGGTGTGTCCGTGCGAGGCATGGTGCTGCGGTGAGGGCCGTGCGCGGTGCCGCGGTGAGGGGCCGAGGGCCGTGCAGCCTACCGCGTCCGCGAGACCGCGTCTCTGCGTGCGCGTGCGACTGGGTGCGTGAAAGCCCATGTTTGGTTTTGGGTAATTGATGAAACCTAGTTTGCTAACGATTGCTCTAAGTGTTTCATGAGAATTGATTAGCAAATGGCAAGATGGAGCAAAGGACCGGGTCGGTGGAGGTCACAAGTGAAGGGCAATGACGGCGTCCATGAAAATGGTGTAAGTCCATCAACAAAGGAGAAAGCCTTATTGACGGCATCCATGCAAATGGTATAAGTCCATCATCATAGGTGTCCACAAGGTCCATCAAGAGATGAGAAGGAAGTTGATAAGAAACCGGGAGCTCAAGGCAAAGGTATAACCAATAGGAGCTCTTTTGGTTTTGGTGATCAAGACTCCATAGAGGGAGTGATCACATTTAGGATAGATAGCCGTACTATCAAGAGGGGCGAAATCGTTGATGAAATACGGTTATCAAGTGCCACTAGGAGTTCATGATCATTGCATATGCATATAGATGCTAGTGATACTAACTTGACCCGTAGAAAACTCTTTGAAAAGGCTAACACACGTGCACCGAAGTGAGAGACACTTTGGAGTGTTAGTGACTTAAGAAACGGGGTGAAGTTCGAGGGTTAGAGAGGGTTTGGTCCTCTCTTCCTCCTGCCGAGCTTGCGAGGCAGGATTCGGCGAATTTCGGAAACGTTACAATAGAAAAACTAGCGTCGGACCGTATTGTCACAGAGCGTCGGACCATTAGCCTCAGTCCGACGGCTAACACTGCTGAGAGCGTCGGACGCTCAGTTTCGGAGCGTCGGACTATTGTCCGAAGCGTCCGACGGTGCAGAGCGACGAAGAGGTAACACGTGGCGAGCTTTGAGAGCGTCGGACTCTCGGTGTTAGTCCGACGGTAAGCGTCGGACCATCGTCCGACAGTTTTCAGGGCTCGGGGAGCTCTCTGGAAACGTCGGACGGTCGCGTTCGTTAGTCCGACGGCTCCGTCTGACTGAGTCCGACGGTGGTCGGCTGAGGGCGTCGGACCGGTTGATTTAGTCCGACGTTCGTCCGTCCGACGGTCGTTTTGGCGCGAGGAAATAGCCGTTGTGATCCAACGTTCGACTTCAAACGGCTAGTGACACGTGGCGTTCATCCGAGGCGTCGGACCGTGCGGATTAGTCCGACGCTCTGGCCGTCGGACAGTCCGACGGTGCGCAGTGAACTCTAAACGGCTAGTTCTTTGTGTGTGGCTTATAAATAGTCACTTGGCCGGTTTGAGGATCATCTTTTGGCACTCTTAAACATCATAACATACTTGTGAGCCTTCCCACTCCACTCTCACTCATCCTACTTGATTGTAATCATCATTTGGTGAGTTTGGAGAGCATCAAGTGCATTGCATTGATAGAGATCAACTAGAGGCACTTGGTAGTGTTATCTCGCAGCGGTTTCTCTTGTTACTCTTGGAGTTTGCCGACTCCTAGACGGCTTGGAGCTGCGAGGATCGTTGAGGGGAGTTGGTGATTGTCTCCGCCTCCGATCAAGGTATTGTGAGGGGTTCTTGAGCCTATCCCCGCGGGAGATCGCGAAATGCATCTTTAGTGGATTGCTCGTAGCTTGGTGGATCCCCATGTTGTGTTGGTTGTGCGGCACCCTTGAGAAGGGTTTGGCGTGTGATGCCAATTAGCGCGTGAACCTCCAAGTGGGTGTATCGCTACAACGAGGACTAGCTTGCCGGCAAGCAAGTGAACCTTGGTAAAAAATCTTGTGTCATCTCTCTACCGAGGATTTCCCTTATATGTGATTGATTGGTTATATTGGACTTCATATCTTCTCTTCACCGGTGGTATTGAAATCACCTTTACTCTTTACATTTATGTACTTCTCTCTTGTGTAGCTTGATTAGTTAGTTGCTCACTTAAGAGTAGTGTGAAGTAGTAACATAGCCTTTGAGTGTGAACTAAAGATCATAGTGTAGTATACTTGTCTAGGTGGCTTGCATAGTGTAGTTTAGAGCTAGTGCCTTGCAAAGCTTGCTACTGTTACTAATCGGCTTGTTAAGTGTTGTTTGTAGATTTTTATAGGCTATTCACCCCCCCTCTAGCCATTTAGGACCTTTCAGTGCGGCGGGATGAGGGGAAGAAGAGAGCGAGACCTGTCTAATATAGCTAGGGTTTCTTAGTTGGGCCTGTACGTGGGCTTTTCTAGTACACTCATTCTCAATTTCGGGTCCCCGACGGGCACCCACGGGGAAAATCGTAAACCCGCCCCCGACCCTACCCGATTCGGGTCCCCGAACTCGCAAACCCGCAGGGTGAAAACTAGACCCGCCCTGCACCCGTCAGGTCTAAAACCCGCGGGTTTCGGGTCCAAACCCGACCCGTTGCCATCCTTACAGGCGAACAAGGCACTAGGCTTCCCCGAGGATGTGTCATTCAGTCTAAACAAGTTCCTCATAGAAACTAGCAAGTGATGTGGTGGTAGTGTGTAGTATGTATCTCAGCACTGAACAGTTTGCGTAGTTGTCGACACTGATAAGCTTTCCTACACATCCATTCATCAGGTAATTGAGTAACCAGAGGGTTTCTTCTTTGCGTCGGTGATCATCGGCAGCTGTGTTGCAACTTCCTGACTGTCATCTACTACATCGATAATCCAAACAGTGACCTCTCGCTTCCAGTACTTCCAGTTTCAGGTTATACAGAAAGTTCCATGCATTCAGTGGTGATCATTCTGTGACTTGGAAAGGGCAACGGCTACAAGAATCATTGGGCCATCAATACCTTCTGTTGATATATTTTGCTTTTTCTATAAACTGGACAACAAACAGTCTCCGTAGCTAATATAAAGTGGCATTTTGGGAGAGACTCTTGACTCTGTTATAGGAATAGATGTGCCCAAGTGTCTTATGTAATTTATTATGAAACTATCTTAAACGTGTCATAGATAAGATGTGGAATGGATTGTAGTAATAAGCATGCTTGTTACAGTATGAACTAAATTTATTTAATTTCACATTGAAACTTGATTTGTCTCCTAATTGATGATGCTTCAGATAAAACTCTTGTAATATTGAAGATTGATTACAAATGGAATAATGTGAACATCACACACAAAATTTTGGTTTTTGGTAATAGTATAACGTGCATTTAAACTCGAATTATCATGATATTATTTTTCCCGTCACAACGCACGGGCATGATCCTATAAGATATAACAGCAAGAATTAATTCATACACAATTATGAGTTCATCTAAAAAGACCATAATGATGTTCCAAACGAGATCGAAGTCATATGAAATAAATCATGAATTTACATCTCATCACAACTAAATTCCTCCATCATCCAATGTTTAGCTTTCTCTTCGGAGTCATCTTTCTTGGTGGCGCCGGGGTAGGCATCCTCATGGGGTAAGCGTTGTCAGGTTGTGTGAAGATGTGGCCTCTGCTAATAACATCGCTAGCTTGCTGCACATAAATACGACCGACAATTAGATGCATGCAAAAATTAGTGTATAGTAAATGTGTTAATATTTCTTACCTTCTAGTCACCCTTCCTGGACTATCCCGTAGGATTTCTTCCCTAGTCAGCCTTCGTGGGGTGCTAGGTTCTGCCGGTCTTTCTTTTGTGACATTCTTTCTAGGTTGCCTATGCTTCCTACAAGTGTTGAAATAAATGAGTATTGATATTTTAATTCAAGTTCCTTGATAAAGAACATCAACAATTACCTCTTTTTTGCGGTCCCATTGAGTGGGCACTTGGCACTAGCTTGCCTGTGGCCTTTTTCTCCACAACGTTTGCAGGTCATAGGTCCTCTGATCTTCTTTCCCTTTGCATTTGTTGGAGCAGTATCATTGTCACATCCCTTCTCGCCTTCACCCTCATTGGTACATTTACCTTTCTTCTTGTGTCCACCTTCCTCCCATCCCTTCAAACTTAGTTTCCTCTGTCTTCCAATTCGACCTTCATCATCATGTGTCTCCACGATTTGTAATGTTGACCAATCAACTTTTTCTGTATTTCCCGATTCATCTACTTGAAACCTATGAAAAAGCGTAATCTAGTTTAACTACAACCTACTACTTTACTAGCAAGAAAACAGCAAGGATTATGGTTGTACTATTAAAAAAAACAGCAACTAATATGGCTAGTACGTAGGGCTAGAGCACACTGGACATTACCTTTGCACATCAAGCACTGGAAGATTGTACTCTATAGCCGGATGACAAACAGTGGGCACCAATGATCTCGCTAGGGCTACAGCATCGACGGTGGCCTGCTCTGCCGAGCCCAGGCCGGCCAGGCCACCATCGGCCGCGCCCAGGCCGGCCAGGCCACCAGCGGCCGCCACTAGGCCTCCTGGAGCCGCGGCTAGGGCACCTTCAGAGGGTGGCTCTACTCCATCCATGGCGATTGGCCCTGCGTGAGCACCTTCAGAGGGCGGCTCTCCTCCGTCCATGGATGGGCGACTACGTGGGGAGGGGTGGAGGGGCAGGCGGCGGGCGGCGAGCCACGAGACTGGCGGCGCGCGTCGAGGAAACGGAGAAACAATCGCGATCGCGTCTCGTACAAGAGAATAGCAGAAGGGCAATACAATCATTAATAGAAAATACATGTATTTGGGAATTAAAAGAGATTAAAAAGAGAGAAAATCATATGTATTCTAAAGTGTCAATGTTTGGAGTCATATTTTAGCAAAGTCGATGTTAGAAATCCTATTTTAGAGAAGCCACTTGTTTAGAGTCATATAATAGCAAATTTCTCCTTCAATTTCCGGTCTCTATCTCACGATCTTGCTGCCATTGCCACTGGGGGTTCTGCGGCCTGTGGCCATAAGGACATGATGACACCTAGCTTCCAGCGTTTTGTTGCGAGTTGGGACGTCAATTGAAGGCGACGTGCATCAATTCGGATACTGATCTTGATGCGAAACTTCATTAATGCGGTCCATGGAGACGTCTCTGTTGCAGTAACTTTGAAAGGAAATCTGTGACGGTGAGACAATACATAGTATTGTCGTGCATCTCAGCCAGCCAACAGATCTCTAGTTACGGCACCAGCGCCCATGTGTACTGTACACTGTAAGCTTCGGTGGTCCGTGGAGCCATCAGATTTTAATTAAGAGATAATAAGTTGTCACACTGAAGATGGATTCATCCTATCTGGTGCATTACACCACAACACCATGATTAGCGATGGCCGATCTGACGCTAAAGCGGATACAGTGACAGACAATCTGACGCTAAAAACTTATAGCGTCAGACTTCTGCAGACGCTGTAAGTCCTGACGAGAAAATATTGTGTTAATGTTCACATTTGTAAGTGGGGTGGGGGCCACTTATTTTTTGCGACAGACAGATTGATGATGTACATAGTTTTAGTGACAGACAGTTAAACGTTAAATATAGATATCTATAGCGACAGACAGTAAATCGCTAAATGAAGATTTAGCATCAGATGGTCTGTGTGATATCTTTAGCGTCAGATTATCCATCGATAAAAGTACTTTTTAGCGTCAGATATCTGACGTTGATTTGGTGTTGTGGTATAGTGGTGTACACGGACAATAATCCAATCCTACTGATCAGTCTGAGGTTGCAAACTAGACGCGGTTTGGTAAGCTACTGATATACATGCTAACTAGCATATACCCCCGTGCTTCGCACGGGGTAGCAAGCTCAAATTGTGTCAAATCATATGATTATACTTGCTGGAAGAAAAGATTAATATAATTAGTTGGTTTGAGTTATTTTTTTTTGAGCCTTTTGGAGTTTAATGTTAGTATAGTCCAGGTATTGCGGAGTGTGAGATAATTTATTATGCAAAAGGTCAAGAAGCAACGGAGCATGTATCTATGTATTCATGTAGTATATTTTTGGGCAGACATAGCGTAGCAAAAGTAAGTTTTGTAACTGGGTTCTATTGTAGTTGTACCCAAATCCTGTTGTACAATGACAGGTTACTGTACAGGTAGCAGAAGGCATGCTTAATGTAAACTGATTACTGAATATATGGTTAAGCAGGGTAACGCAAAAGATTAAATAATCAGCACCAGCTGTTTTGTATCCCAAAAAGTTCTGTCTTTGGCTGATGATGTTAGTGTTGTGGTCCTTTGATACCAAAAATCCTTGGTGTCAGCAACTGTACCATGAAACTGCATATACATAGGACAATTTTATGTTCAGACATTTTGGAATGTAAATATAGAGAGCCTATTACGTTAGTGGAGGAAAAGAAAGGCCACATGGTGGTGTATAGAACCCAATTTGAGTTATGGACTATTTATGTAGACCTCAAAAGTTTAAAAGTGCAGTGATCTTAATTTTTTAGAAATTAGGCATTATGTAAAATAAGGAACATTACATAATCAACAATTGAAGTTTAAAAGTGCAGTGATCTTAATATTTTAGAAATTAGGCCGTATGTAAAATAAGGAACATTAAATAATCAACAATTGTTCTGAAATTGTTGTTAATAGTTGGGTATCAATGGAGGCACGTGCATTCGAGCATGAGAATGATCTGACCATATATAGAAATGCTGATGATAGTAATAGTACAGCATCAGTTATATGGAAACAATGTTTGCCATAATAGGTGTGTGCAGCAGAGGGAAATGGCAGTATGTAGGTGTTGTAAAACAATAAAGATATAACGTAAAGGAAATTAAGCTAAAAGGACATATCAGCAGGTGTGTTGTTTTGAAAATTCTGTGAACGTGTGTGTATTTTGAGCAGCTCTGAAAAATCTTGTGAACGTCACATGGATGAGATATGAAGTTGCAGTAATTAAATTAGGAAAAGGAAGACATAGTTACAGGCAATTGGGGATGGGGTCAAATGGGTTCTGTGATAATAATTTTGAAATGTAAATGTTAGTTTTAGAGTGGAGAAATGTTACCTTCGAAGCCGAAGCATTATGGCACCATGGATCAGGGCAGAACGGGTGCTGTACGTAGGATAGACCTGGAACAATAACACTCAGCATTAGGGAGTAAATAAGTAAGGGTGTTTGATGATAAAGAAAAGTGAAGGTGGTGAGGGGACCTAGTCAATCTGAGTACGTGAATTGCGTATCTCCTCAAAAATTTCAGTGTAGACAACATTATGGGTGCTGTTTTTGTACCCAGGGGGGTTGTTTTCAATGAGGACCCTTAGGCCGCTTGGAGAAGTGACGCGTGAGAAGGCAACATATAGCTGTCCATGGTTGAACACGGGGGTTGGAAGGTACACACCAACTTTACTTAGTGTTTGCCCTTGACTTTTATTGATTGTCATGGCATATGAAACACGAACAGGGAATTAGTGGCGTTTTATTTTGAATGACCATTTTGGGTCAGCTGAAGTGGCCACTATCCTGGGAATGTATGCAAGTACTCCTTTTGCCTTTCATGTGATAATCTGCGCTTCAATGATACGATGAGTAAGTTGTGTGACTATAAGTCTTGTTCCATTACATAAGCCCTCTGTCGGATCTAGATTTCTAAGAAGCATCATAGGAACACCAATTTTAAGTTGCAGATGATGGTCTGGTAATCCACTCATGTGTATTGTGTTGAGGAATTCTGTAGGATACAAAGACTGCATAGTGCAATAGTCAGGTGATGACTCATCAATGGTGTCGTAGCTGTAGTATGACATTTCTTCAGTAGCAATTTGGCTCATAATCTGTATATTTATGGCATGAGCCAATTCATTGGTTGGAGCTAAGATTGCCCTTTCGCATAGGTAATTTGGTAATTCAGAGGTATGAGGTGTTGGTCCATACACAAAAGAGATCAAATCTGTGAGGCTTCTTTTTTCTGGTGGTAGTAATATGTATTCTGGTATTTGGACCCAGCTAGTATCTTCCTGTTCTGCAGGAATGCTATTTGGGGTTGTACCATCGCCAAGAGAGAGAAGCCATTCAGCAAAATGTTGAAGTTCGATTTTGTCCTGTGCTGAAAGCGATGAGTCACGAAGCCACATGTTTTCTGTTAGTGGAAGGAGAATGCAAGACTGCCATATGTAGGACCGAGGGATCGATGCATTTAGAATTTGGGCCTTTTTACCATTGGGAATGATGGGAAGAGTTTGCCTAAAATCTCCACCAAGGACAATAGTTAACCCACCAAATTGCTTATTTACCAAAGGAGGATCCTTTGATGACATTATATCTCGGAGTGTACGATCGAGGGCTTCGAAGCAGTGTCTATGGTTGACAGGTGCCTCATCCCATATAATGAGTGAAGTCTGTTGTAGGAACTCTGATAGCTTTGTATCTTTTTTGATTGGACATACAGAATGTTCTTCAAGATGCAAGGGAAGCCTAAAACGTGAGTGAGGTGTGCGACCCCCAGGCAGTAGTAACGCAGCTATCCCAGATGATGCTAGTGTCAGAGCTAATTTTCCTTGGCTTCTAATACTATTGAGCAGGGTATTCCATAGAGATGTCTTTCCAGTTCCACCATATCCATAAACAAAGAAGGTATGGCCACAATTATTTGTAACTGAGTACTCTATGGTGTCGTAGATGTGCTTTTGGTTTAGGTTCAACTGTCGAATCTGTTGAGTTGCCATCTGTGTTGTAGCAGTGGAGGCATAAGAGAGTTCATCCAGTATGAGCCTATTCTCAAGGAATGATGAGGTGTTCTGATTTGGGTTAGGTAGGTTGAAATGGCCCAATTTAGGGTTAGGTAGGTTGAAATGGCCCAATTTATAACCTGCATTCCGTATGTTGTCTATCTCGAGCAGAACATAGGACCTGATTTGGTTCTGAATGATTGCCTCCGATAGTCCCGGTGTTAGCTGGCAGGTGTGGTATTTCATGTCTTCACCCATCTTGTGCACAAATTCATCGAACAACTTGACTGGGTTTGTGACCTGGCAAAATAGGAGTATAGTTACAAATAATTGCCGGAGTTGAGATGGGAGTGCCCAATGCGCTGCGTCAGTCATAGCCTGGTACCATTCACGGTCATCACCAAGTAGACCTAGGGCCTCACATGCAGCCTGGAAGGTAGGATATTGGTGACCAGCAATATTTCTTAAATTAGAATAGCATTGCGCGCCTTTGACTATATGTAGCAGCATGCGCAAGTAGAAGGCCTCACCATCCTTTGGGCTAACATTGGTTATGCAACAGATCTTTGCACGGTTGTTGCGACGTTGTTGCCAATACTTGCCATTAGTATGCCATGTCCAATGTTCAGGGAATTCTACATATGTAAACCTCCTTGCTTCCGGAATTGTTTTGTTAGCTTCAAACCAAGCTGTCAGTTTGGTCACTGTGTTGCGGGGATTGCTTACTACTTCTTCAAGGTTATCATCTTCACCATATATTATATGGTTCTCAAGTGGAAGGTGAACATGCAGCCGCTCGATAGATGGATTCGTGTAGTGGATGTCAAATTGGAGAAGTCGCCAAGCTGTATCATTGGGTGTTATGCATCTACAATCCAAATATTGTTTTATTTCATTCACGGAGGCAGCATTCGGATCTTGTTTGTTTTGGATGGCAACCTTTGCACGGTCAGGACCCTTGTTGGTGTACTTGAATAAGTATTTCTCCATTCCATCACGATTAACACTTTCAACGTATGTGGGCATCATATTTGGCACATATGTCAACATTATGAGGCACCACGAATCGGTTGTCAACATGGATACCATTCTTTTACACAGATATATTGTTGTTTGGTCGTGCATAAATAACATGACCGTTTGATGCTACAGTTGTCTTGCTTGCAAAATCTTTGGGATAGAACTTGCTGCATTTACCATCAACCATGCAAGCGGAGGTTGGGCAAATAGCGCTGCATGGACCATGTATCATGAATTTTGAAACAGCATCATAACCAACTTTATCAAGCAATGGATCAGGTAGCTGTGCTGATATGAAGGAATCAATTTTTTCGGGTGTACGAGGGCCATCACTTTTCAGCCATACGATGATGTGGACGTGTGGTAATCCGCGTTTTTGGAACTCTATTGTGTAGACAGCTGGTAGGAAAGGGGAAAAAGGAAGAAGAAACAACAACAAATAATGAAGGGATTTGTTGCATAATGTGAGGAAGGGTAAGAAGTTGCAGATGAATATTGTTGCCATACCTCCATGAATGGGACCAAAGAATGAATGTTTTGTTATGTCATTCATGAGCAGGGTAAGCTTCATTTCGAATACTCGGTCAACAATGTCAGGTCGATCAGATGGGTACTGGCCTGGTGTATGTGATATGGCCTCTGGTATTTCTGGCCAAGAAGCATTGCATGTGAAAGTGATGAAAAGGTCCGGACATCCGAACCAGCGACAAAGAGCTACACAATCCTGGTAATTCTGGTAGTACCATCGTGGTCCTCCAACAAAAGAACCTGGCAAATAAACTCGTTGGCCTGTAGCTGAAGCTTCTGTGACACCAGCACTAACTGTATGCATTAAAGATTTGTAACTAGCTGTCCTATATTTGGCCTGAAAGGTGAGGTCTCTAAAGTGGCTGAGTCAGGCCTCCTCAACACAACAATATGCATCAACAATATATGCCTGGGTGAGTTTTTTGCCACGTAAAGGGCAGTTGAAGTCACCGACTCTATCATGCAATCTATATGTATAAAATTCTAACATGGTGATATTTTTCCTTTTGATTGCGGCTGAGCGGCGACATTGATGGTACTCCAAGTTTTGATGGAAACCATCCTCGCCATAGGGAAATAAGATTGGGTACTGCATTGCCATGAACTTACAGTGTGTTTCTTTGATTTTCCGCAGGTTGGATGCATGATCCTACACGACCAAGTCTCGGCCTTCTGTAGATAATCCGAGGTCCTTAATCACCAGGCCAACAACCTCAGCTGCAATAGGAGAACTGTAAACATTACCATGTTGTCTTGGAGAACAAAATAGTTTGACGGAGAAATGATCATCAGTTTGGCTCATCAGCCTATCTCTAGCAGTTCGAAAAAGTTGGACGACTGGGTTGTGAGTGTTGAACATATTCACCAAAGAAGCAACAATATCTTCATCTGGTTGGAAAGTACTGTCCTCATGTGAACCAACAGATATTCTATTCCTCACTTCATTTTCTGTGTCAAAAATATAGAGCTGTCAATACTCTGGTCTACTGCCACTTTGCGATATGAGCAATCCTATACGATGGCATAGCTGGCCGCTTATCTTGAACACATAAGGTCCTCGGCCATCATTAATAGATTTGATAACATTGACACCCATAGATGTCATGGCGAACATAGAATTGTAGCATCTAATGCCATCGAAGAAGTGGTTGGACAGTCTTGTATTCCGTGGAGTTAGAGGGCTAATCAAGGGTTCCGGAGGTGGGTTGTATGGAGGAAGGACAACGCTGCCACCTTTACAACACTTATTATAAACAGGCCTATCGTGAGTACCGCGGCCACGGACACGTTCCTCATTCCAAAATAGAGCACCACAATGTGGGCACACATTATTTGGACCTCCCAAATGAAGAGTAGAGGAAACCGTGCCTATAAATTACAGACGAAACAAAGAAACGAACAATTTAAGTAAGATCAGAATTGCGATATGAAGAGCAGGAGCACTAACATGTGACAGTAAATGTAGCCTTTGTCGAACACATAAAAGGTGGAATCTAGACACGTGGTGTGAGTACATTGGCAAAGGAAATTTATTCAAAGCAGAGGCTTACGTTTGTGTGGTCCAAGGCTTTGAATGTTGGTGTCCGCCGTGGCACTCATTTGGGTAAATGAAACTCGACGCCGGGCTGATCTTGAGGATGAAGGCCCTGGAGACGCTGGATAAGAAAAGGTTTGCACTGCATAAGTACAACAGAAGAATTGCAGGAGGTAGTGGAAGTCGACATGTCTCATAGGACAAAGGATGTGGCGGATGTTGTATCATTGTGTGTAAGTAATGTTAAACGCTTGTACTGACCATCGTTATGGAGAAGTATGTCTGTCCTGCGTTTGCGTATCGTTGTAGAAGTAACAGATGCCTCAGGTGGTGGGGACGCTGCTGGAAAAATGCAGAACGTATCAGGGTGATCAAAGAATGTGGAGTCATGTATAGCATCGAAACGATTGAGATTTGGAAAAAGGGTGTGACTACCATAAGGAGAGGCGGCATTGATGGACGATGGATCCTCCTGAGGAAGCAGCACAGAACGACGCCTGCTTGCTTCACGACGTATTACCTCCGATCGCGTCATTCTGGTCCGATGGGGTGTGAAATTGCCCGTTTCTTGTGACTGCATCGTTGGTTACGAAAGGTGCTGCAGGATGTCAAAGAAGTTATTAGTCAGTCAGCAGACAGCATAGGCAGCAACAGAGGCTCTGCAAATAAGACAACACCGAGAGCAGTGGGAATCACACAAACTGGTATGTTAGGTGATATATTACAAAATACTTGGTACAGCTAGTGATCTATAAAGCTTCTTTATTTCTGGTGGAACCACTTTAGTTACAAAGTATCCAGCTGATTATGTAATATATGTATAAGTGTCGAAGGAAAAGCACCCACTAATTGGAACATACTGATAGAATGGAAGCTTCATTCTATTTTCAACGATTTGCATGAATGAGCATAAATAATGGGGACTTAATAAGGTGGCGGGAGGAGCGCTTTGGATGAAAACCAACTCTACACCCCTTGCTGTTGTGGAGCATGAAAGATGTCAGGTGCATAGGATCAAATTTAGCCAACGTGTGGTACTGGAACAACGATGAAAAAAATACCGTGATGCTCACATGGTTGAAACATGAAGTAGCAGTAGGTAAATTAGGGGTAAATATAATTAGAGCAAGTAGCAATTGAGGAAAATGAATTTAGCGATAATAATTTTGAAATGTAAATGGAAATGGTGCAAGGGAGCTGCGAGGCGATACGAACCGCTGCTGATGGAGGGGCAGGCGGAGGGCCTTTGCGGCCGCGGGATAGCTCCGCGGTGTTGCTGCGGCGGGGTTGCGAAGGGGTGCCGCTGGAGGGGCAGGCGACGACGGGACGCAGGCAGGGCTCGGCACCGTCGTCGGGGTACTCTCATCGTGGAGGCGCTGCTCCGGGACTACGCCGTGCGATGGCCGGAGGGGGCAGGCGGCTGTGCCGCGCGGCGGCGGCGGCGTGGTGGACGCCGTGGTCGCCGGAGGTGCAGCGGGCAGCGGCCGCAGCAACGGCAGAGGGCTCGTCGTCGCCAGCGGAGGGGCTGGTGGCGGCGGCAAGCCGGCAATCGCGGGACTACGCCGTGCGATGGCCGGAGGGGGCAGGCGGCTGTGCCGCGCGGCGGCGGCGGCGTGCTCGGCGGCGTGGTCGCCGGAGGTGCACCGGGCAGCGGCCGCAGCAACGGCGGAGGGCTCGTCAACGCCGGCGTTGCCGGCGGAGGGGCTGGTGGCGGCGGCAAGCCGGCAATCACGGAGGGGTCGAGGCTTTTTTTTTTTAAAAAAAAAAAATGCTTTAACGAGACACCAAACAACGTGTTTCACCGAAAGGCACATCGCTAAAACCACACTCGAAACATTGGCTTCTCGTAATATGGTATTTGACTCTTTTAATCTCCTTTCTCACTTAGAATACACGTATTTTTCCCGTATTTGACCGTATTGCCGTTCTGGCTGTCGCCTGTGCGTTTGTGCCCGCTGCGTGTCTTCTCGACCGCTTGTGCCTTCTGCGTGCCTACTGCAGGGCGTACTGCTGGCCGGCAAGGGCAGCTGGGCGCCGGCAAGCAATAGGATTGATTTGCTACTACCACTGCACTGATCGACGATCGATCGAGCTCTGACGATCCCTGCTGGATCGATCGATATCATGGCTCTTGCTTCGTTGGCCAAGGTGGTGCTGGATCCCTGTCGTTCGGCGTGTTCTGGGTGCTGACCGTGCTTCCGTCGGTGCCCTTCATGCCGATCGGACGGACGGCGGGCGCGCTGCTAAGGGCGGTGCTGATGATCGTGTTCTACTTCCACGTGATCGGCCCCGACGACACGTACACGTCCGTGGACATCCCGATCTTGGGCCTGCTCTTCGCCACCATGGTGGTGGGGCAAGATCCCCTTCCCCAAGTTCCTGCTCGCCATCCTACCGGCCATGCTCGCCGGAATGGCCGTCAACATGGTCATGCTGCTCTGCATGTACTGGAAGGACCTGGAGGGGAGCATATGCAGCGGCGGCGACCTGGAAGGCAAGCAGATGGAGGCCGTCGAGGAGGGTGCGGCGGGTGCTGTCGAGCAGAGCCGCAAGCTGCAGCTCGGCACCAACGGCGCCGCCACCTACATGTCGCCGCTGATGACGGAAGCACCCCTGGTTCATGCAGTGCACGGAGGAGAGGCAGAAGCTAGCTGTATGTGGGTAAATACGTGTATTCTATGAGAGAGAAAGGATTAAAAGAGTTAAATGTCATGTATTATGAGAAGATAATGTTTTGAATGTCGTTTTAACGATGTCAATGATATAAGTCCTATTTTAACGAAACACGTTATTTGGAGTCTTATTATACTAATTTTCTCGCTTTTTTTTTGACCTTTGTTTTCGCTTGGTGAAGACTGAAGGGGGGCGGCGCCGTTTTTTTTTTTTTTCTTCTTTCTCGCGAAGGGCCGTGGCGACGGGAGTCATCCTATGGGAAGGAGTGAGGCAGCCACGTGGTTTTCATCTGCTACGGGGGTTGCCTGTTGGACGGTCAGGATAAGTCTACTGTTGGTGAATAGAAAATTGTGAGAGGGAATCGGCTGGATATAGGGCCGGATAACGAGTCCGCTCGACTGGTTTTAGCTCCTTAGTATAAGGAGCTGAGATTAAAGCGCTCGGCAGCTCGGCTCGTTATACTAATGAGTCAGAAGGCTTGCTCGGCTCAGCTCGTTAGTGAGCTCCTCGAGCTGGCTCGTTTGGCTCGTGAGCCAAACATAAAAAATAAAAAAAAATACTCTCTTCTTTTTAAAATAGATATCATTATGGGATGTATACTGGTCAAACTTTCTCAACTTTAATTAAGTTCGTAGAAAATACGTGCAACATTTATATCTTTAAATAAATATATTATGAAATTATATTCAACAATCTATCTAATAATACTAATATATATTATAGATATTAATATTTTTTACATATATTTGGTCAAAGGCTAAAAGTCTTTGACTTCTCGAGAAGTGAGAATGAATCTATTTTAGAACGGAGGGAGTATATGTATTTATCGAAATTTTAATAATAACAATAATTCAAAAGAAAGACATAATCAAATGAAAAAATAATATATTCTATATATAAAGTATAATAATATACTATAGTACTCTCTCTGTCTAATAGATAATGCAACTATTTAATATATGGCTTGTGAATTGACTGGCTCATACGAGCTAACGAGCAGCTCACGAGCCAACTCGAGCTGGTTCGTTATAAATCGAGCTGGCTCATTATAAAACGAGTCGAGCTCGAGCCGAGCCATTAACGAGCGAGTCGAGAGAGTTAGCGAGTTTTGAGTTTTTCGTCCAGCCTTAGCTGGATACTGTGTAACTACAGTAGATTTCACCAGAAATAAAGAAGCTTTATAGATGCGTAGCCAAAGGCATGTAACCTCTACATCCTCTCTATCACTTTATTGCTTTTGCAAGATCTGGTGAATCGCATTTTGGACCCATTAAGAGCTCATCCGCTTCAAGTGTCCGTGGATTCCTAACCCCATGTTTACTGTAAACTACTCGACCAACTTATGCTATTCGTGCACTGCCTCAAGAACGAGGTACGCAGCCATAGATATTCGATAAGCGGGGGCTTGGATTAACAACATGCACGAGGTACGCAGCCAGTGGCATCAGACTGCTGCCCTGGTTTAATTAGACTTACTAGCTAATTACTCACTAAAGTTTGGCCACCAAACAATGGCCTTAGAGCCCTAGCTCCTGCAGCCGTCCAAAATGAGGCTTCATCCTTAATCGACATGACTACTTGTGTCTCCATCCTCAACAACCTAATAGGACACTACAGCATTTCTCTCTTTTCAAAGACACCATAGAGTCAGAACCGCCAGCGTGTGAGACATTTTGTTACCTCCCTCCTCTATAGACGATAACCAGTCCTCTACTAGTTGTTCCGTAGCCCAGGTAGCAGGTGATAAGCTCGTCAAGTCGCTCCAGTTAGCCACTGCATGCCTGCCACACTTCCTTGGAGAATGGGCATTCAACAAATAAATGAATGCATAGTGATTTCTAGATTCTTAATTCATAGTCCACAGAAGTACTATTGTCGCTTATCGATATCTATGGAGGATAGTCACCTCGACAATAAACATCACATAGCACATACTCCCTCCATATAAATTATAAATTCTTCTAAGAAAATCTTAAAGAGTCAAAACATCTTAATTCTGACCACGTTTATATAGTAAGATAGTAATATTTATAATATTAACTAAGTATCATTATATTCTTCATCAAATATATTTTTATAGTACACTTATTTGGTGTCATAAATCTTCATATTTTTCTCCGTAATTTTGGTCAAATTGGACATGCTTTGAGTCTCTAAAAATCTTAAAATGACTTACAATTTAGAATGGAGGGAGTATTAAAGATAATGGATATGTTTGGTTACCTGCACACTCCTTAATTATTCAGGCCACCATAATGCAAATAGCTAGTTTGGTTACGTGTACAAGGCTTTATGCAGCACAGCATTCTCCTCAAAGCACACTGGATGGTAACACACTCAGTTTGGTTACGTGTACAAGGCTTCATGCGCAAGACAATTTGTGAAAAGGGGCACCGGATTGTCCGGCCCTCATATATTTTTCAACAGAACCTCTAGAATTCTCCCATTCCTGTTGTCGATTGTTTGGTGCTAACATTTTTTCCATCGCCTATAACCGTCCGATCAATACATTAGAATGATCTTATTTGTCCAGTGTTAGCTCATCTGTGTGGTCCATTCAAAATTTAGACGACCATATTAGGATCGTGTTGCTTGTAGTTTTGTTTTTGTTTTGCTTTTGTTTCTTCTCCGAACTTCTCACCACTTGTTTCCTTTGTATCCCGAGGACCTGTTAGAGTCTACCTAACACATTTCTTCTTTAATACCCCTCCATTCCAAATTATAAGACATTTGACTTTATTAACCTAAAATTTGGCCGATCGTATTAATAAAAAATTTATGTAAATATAGTTAAATTTAAATTATCCTTGAAGAAAATTTATAAATAAAGCAAGCCACAACAAAATAAGTGATACTTTGCGTATTTTTGAATAAGTCGGATGGTAAAACTTGTAATAAAAAAAGTCAAGTGCCTTATAATTTGAAATGGAAGAAGTATGTCATACAGAGTCTAACATTAAAGAATGAGATAAGATTACCGTGGCCCATCTGGTAAGCGCTAGTTTAGAATAGTCAGGTAGTTGTTGGGCTTTCCACATAAGCAGCAAGTAGCGTGTCATTCCTTCACGTAATTCATATAGACTTTGGAGTTGTAGGTAAAGCAGCCCCCCACCAAAAATTGTAGTCATGAAGCTTATAAAACCTGACTTTAAAAAAAAGCATTTTAAAAAGAGGATGTGGCCACACTCAACTGGTCCACCTTCTAACCTAATTCGTCGATCACCGTTGTCATTGCTTGAAAAATGGACCCGGTCCTTTCAGGTTTCCACATCAGCGAGGAACATGTTAGCAGTTTTCTAGAGAATGATAACGATCAGCGTCAGGTAATTTGTAATAATAATCCAAAAGAATTGGACAGCGTCATCATCTATATATATTATTCAATTAGCATCCCATGGCGTACGTGATCTCTGACCCTCTGTCCTGATATATACAGACATAAAGCTTCATTTGGTCACGGATTGAGATTTCCAATCTGCTAGATGTGGTGGCACACGATTCGTCCTTAACTGAGTGACGAGCACGACGTAGTATGCTGTGTATCATTGTTCGTTCTGCCCTGAATGATCCGCGTACGTGGGTTGTTTTAAGGTTCCTACTACCTTTTGCACATAAAAGGCACTGGGTCACGTCGGCACTAATCCCGTCGGTGTTAATCTAATCGCAGGCTTCCAAAAAGGGCTTTTCACAATAATTGAGCACTTACAGTACGCTTCTACTCGTAGTACGTAGATAGAGTGCATGCAGATGGCGACGCTGTGGCGTGTTCTACAGAGATTATGTGTGTGCCTGCCGGAACCGGAACCGGAACCGGAACCGGAATCGCTTTTCAGGCTGCTGCGCGCGCATCGCCTATCGCGATGCAGGCAGACATGCAGCTGCAAGGTTGTGTTTGGATTTTGTGCGACCTGGGGCGCAAGGCTGTGGCCCGTGGGCGATCGAGTCATATGCAGGAGGCGTGCTATGCTATTGTGCCGTAAACATGAGTTCTGGGAGACCTGATTAGCAGAGTATAGGATGTACAGAGTTGGTGTTAAACTCGTCTCTTCTTAAAAATAAACGGAATGGGGAAAAGTGTTGCTGTAATTATATATAGAGAGACGCATCGGTGGGATTGGGAAGGAACCGCATTCAGCTATAGCAGCATCACAGGCCTTCAGTAATCCCTAACATATATACTAGTATTCTTCTGAACTTAATAGGCCTACGAGTATCTCCAAGAATTCCCAATAACCAAGAATATTTTCAAGTCGTCAAAAAATATTGGGAACACTAAATAAAGACCATCTCTGACGGATTCCAATAATTCACTCCTCATCACATAATAAAAAATTAGTCCCACCTATAATTTTCGACAATAAAAAGAAACCGGTCCTGTCTGAAAACAATGGTGCCGTGTTTCCGGACGATGCACCGTCGTCGTCCATCGTCTTAAAACTCATATGATCGATCGTATCCTGACGACAGGTGCCAATAGCCGC
This sequence comes from Eremochloa ophiuroides, assembly GCA_038502445.1. Classification (NCBI taxonomy): domain Eukaryota; kingdom Viridiplantae; phylum Streptophyta; class Magnoliopsida; order Poales; family Poaceae; genus Eremochloa; species Eremochloa ophiuroides. The sequence continues at coordinate 105,972,685 of JAHLJS010000002.1, read as the reverse complement.
ACGCCTGCCGGCCGGTAGGGTGTGTTCAACTGCCATCGTGGCTAACGTGTGCTGCGAAGTCATGCTAATATAACTGCTGTACCGGAGGATGGAACATCTTGTCTGAAACTTGAAGCAAACAAATGATACCAAGAGCGAACCTTATTACTGTTCAGTCCGTCACAGATAGGGGCAGAGAACAATTAAGAAACGTAGCGATCATGTTGATGCCAAGGCTGCCCCTAGACGATTTATTGCCCCTAAACGTCTTCTTCAGCAATTTATTGGCCCTTTCAGGCTCTCGCCCTAGCTAGACGATCATGCACACACATTCTCACCACAAGGCGCGAGCTGGGCTCTAGTTTCGTGGCCTCGTGGGACATGCTGTGCACGCCTGCCATGCATGGTGTGAAGAAGGATTTCCGTTTCAGTAGGCGGATCGATGGTCTATATGGGCTAGGGCCTAGGGGAAAGGAGGTGAGAACAGCGGATCGGAGGAGGCGGATGATATGATGATGGGCTCTACTCATCCGTCCTGTACGTTCCGATCGGCAACGAACTAATTAAGACAAAGCTCAATAATACAGTGAAGGCACCGAGCAAGGCGACTAGGGGGGTGAATACGAGCCTCAACAATTTCTTCCAAAATATTCGAGAGGCCACTGTCCTATACACGATCCCAAGAAGCGATAAACCCTCACAAGCTATCCACGAATCAACAAGTAATTGGGTGCTAGAGAAGCACAGCAGGATACTCGGAAACACCGGAAAAGACGCGGAAGCAAAAGTCGAACAAGAGCTCACTGCCCAGACTCGGACTGCCCGGGGTCCAGGTGCGGACTGTCCGCCGTACGGACCTCGGACTGTCTGCGGGCAAGCTCGGACTGTCCGGCAGCACGCTCTGACGAGCAACAGTGCCACAGACAGAAACTGTTCACTGTCGGAGATCAACGTTGGACTGTCCACAAGAGACTTCCGGACTGTCCGCCGTTCACTCACTAAAATTCCTCAGACTAACTGCCTGCTGTCGAGATCAGGTGCCCGGACTGTCCGTGAGTGGTGTGGACTGTTCGCCGGCAAAAATCCCAAAACCGAACTTCCAGAAAACTCAGTGGACACCGTCGGGGTACAGTCCCGGACTGTCCGCCACTGAGATGCGGACTGTCCGCGCCTGTATACCGAGCAGGCTGCTGCAGCCCACTGTGCTCGGCCCCGATCCCCGGACTGTCCGGCCCCCAGGCCCGGACTATCCGCGACTGCTCAGACAGCATGACCCGAAAATCGCCTCCACCAAGAATCGAAAAGAATTTGATCAAACGGAGATGAACTACCACGATTTTTCAGCCATATGGTCACTAGGTAGTCTAGAATCAACTCCCAAAAGATCAAGACCCAATTCGAACTAAATCACCGGCAAATCGAATCGTCCCCAAACTTGCTCTTGAAATCGCCCATGATGAAGAACACTCCCGATCTACGAGTAGGGTTGGAATCGAATGATTTCCTTCGGTGAAAAAGGTTCTTCACATGATAGACAACAAACTCAAGCAAGAAAAACAAAACGAAACGACCTAGAACTCACAAATCGAAGCACACAAGAGAGACGAACGCGAAGAACAACACATGAACACAAGACTTACACCAAACCCCAGAGACGACACGAGGTTAGGGCCTCGATTTTCCAGCTCAAACGCGACTTTTTACACCACCATGACAAGTGGAGGATCTCTCCCTAAGCACTAAGCCTAACCTAAATGGAGGGGTTGAGAAATGAAATGAGTGAGAGAGATAGAGAGGGGATGGCTGCCATACCCCTTCTTATCGCCTTATTACATTTTGCGAAAAAACCCCTAACCACTAACTACAGCTACTCAGTCGAGCCAGCTAACCCTAAGACATTCTGAAACAGTCTGTCTCTAATGATAAGATCGGACGACCCCGCTTTCTGTTCGAGTTGCCGTCGTCTTAACGCAATCTCGGAGATTCTGCCGCGTGTCGCCCCGCTTCCCGCCGGAAGCAGCTCCGCCCGGGTTTTTAGGCCCAAACCCAAAAAACATCCTGGGCCACGTCCCGCCGGCCCGCGTACCGCTCCGAGTCCCTCGACCATGCTCGATCGCATCTGTCGATGTCGCAGTGTCCGCCACCGCAGCTGGCGCTCCGGCGTCCAAGTCCCTCACCCCAAGTCTCGCGTCCGTCCTTCACCGCTCCCAGTCCATCGGCACGGCCCGCTCACTTGACCTTCACTCCGCCTTCCGCCACTGCCTCCGAACCCAATACCTGCACATCACAAACCGACCAACACGTCAAGTGAACTCCGTTGATAATCACTCATTGTAATCCGGACCAAGTCCCCACTTGGGTCCGCATAGAGTTAAATGCTGAGTTATTAGTCAAGTTATAAAATATAAAATATATAATAGTGGTTTTTCATTTGTCTATAAGAATTATTTTTATTGTTATTTTTAGCTATTTCACATATTCTTTTTCCTAATTTAGTACCTTTCTCTTTGGGAGGTCAGGATTAGAGTCCTAAGAGATTTACCTTTATGTGGCTTTTAGCCATATTTGACCGGACGAGGGCGTGCGCGGGAGGGGAAGGGGGGCAGAGACCCACTCGTTTGCTCCACATCCAAAGCACGGGTCTATGGCGGCTCGTGCTCACTTGTTTGCCCCACCTTCAAAGCACGGGTTTGTGGCCCGGGTCATCTTATGGAGCTATATACGGTGCCATTGTGTATGGGTAAAACAGGGGTTTGGAGGTTTTTCTCGATATGCGTAAGAAGATGTCCTTCTTAGTGGCAAAGTCTAGCAACTATTCAGCTACCGTGAATCGAGTTTTGTAATTCTCCTCATATTCACTACCTATGATTTTGTACCCAGTTTAGTGCTGGTAGGGAGTTAAACTCTCCTCTCATTACTCCGTTCTTTCCTCTGTCTTAGCATTGTTTGTTTGACTACCATACCGTTAAGGGAAGTCCTTATAGTAGAAACCATGTACAAAGTCTAAGAAAATCACATCAGCAGAAATCTAAACATAAAAATTATCTCACATAGTGGACGTTTCTTCACGTAATAAATACTGCACTTTTTTATCTCACTCTGGCCTATGGAAACAATGAGCGCGCTATGACTCTACCTATGGAAATGGCTCTTTCTTCCCAACGGGAAAACAATGGTTTTCTTCTTTACTTTAGATGAGGTTCGACGTCCCAGTGGAAAACGACTTCTTCACTTTTGTTGGTGAACAAACGATTTCTTTCTCTTTACTTATTTCTTTCTTTATTAATCGGGTTATCATATCATCGTTTTGCTTACGCGGAACCTCAGTAAATGAAGATAAAAACTACACATTAATTATTATTGGGACTGTCCTAATTAATTGTACCTGCTCTAACGCTAGCTGCTCACGCCCCCCACCAAACAAACACGTGCCGATCGAAACCCACGCGCCTGGCCCGCCCATGCAGGCCCATCCTACTACGACCTAGCTGCTCCCATCGTTGCTGACGAGGGTTGGTGCCCTGCGCGGCTGCGGCTGCTGGACTCGCCAACAAAGCCACGCAACTCCGAACCGAACGTCCTTCCTATTAAAAGCCCGTCTCGCTGGCTTGGCTTGATTGAATCCGGCGGACGGAGAGAAAGCCAGACAGGACTCCTCCTCCTCCTCCTCCTTCCTCCCCTAAAAACATTCGGAGATCGAGCTAGATATATATACCATCTCTCTCCAGAAACATTCGCAGAGAGGGATCCAGCGACAGAGCGGCCGCCGGCCGGAGCGAAACAAACCAATCAAGAGGCCCCCGGCTGCTTCTGCTTGTGTTCCACACGAACACGACGACGACGATGGCCGCCAGCACGGCATCAGAGCGAGCGGGCGAGGAGGCGGAGGCGTGCCGGGTGGCGCTGCTGGACGCCGGCGTGAAGAAGGAGGAGTGGCAGGTGGTGGCTAATGAAGGCCACCACGGCGGCGGCGGCGGCGATGAGCAGCAGCCGCTCGGGGCGCGGGTATGGGAGGAGTCGAGGAAGCTGTGGGACATCGTGGCGCCGGCCATCTTCAGCCGCGTCGTCACCTACAGCATGAACGTCATCACGCAGGCCTTCGCCGGCCACCTCGGCGACCTCGAGCTCGCCGCCATCTCCATCGCCAACACCGTCGTCGTCGGCTTCAACTTCGGCCTCATGGTACGCGCCCTCCCTCCTTCCCTCGTTGCATGCCCATCCGGCCGATCAATCGAGAACGAAGGGTCCGCTTAATTTAGCTCGTGAGTCGTCATAATAATGCATGAGTCCCGGCTGTCCTGCTATTTTCGGCGTTGAGCTAAGCTGTATACGCGCGTGCACGTGAGCTACTATTGCGTAGTAGCACTACTAGCTATAACTTGTCCCAATCCCAACGACCTGTTGCTAGTTAAGTACGTACGCACAGCGCAATAATTAAATGTCCTCTAATCAATATGAGGAAACCGATCGACCGTAGAATCTTCTACAGCAGTTGGATACTTGGATGCATGGTAGCCAGAAACCCTGCTCTTTCGTCTTCCATTACATGGCTAGTTGGCACCTCGATCAGCTAGCAGCGGCTCAACAAATGCACTTGCCCTCTCGTAAATCGTAGCAGTAGCTAGAAGCGAAGGTAATGCCAAAGCCGTAGGATGAGTGGTCGAGTTCAAGAGTCCATCTGGACTACTCCACTCCACTACTACTTGGACTCGACATTTTTTTTTTTTAAAGGAATCAGGCAGGAGCCTGCCGATTATATTAAAACGAACAAATCCAGACCGGGTAGAACAACGAACCGATAAAAGACCACAACAAAAACAACACAACGCAGCTAAAGCAACCGAAGAAAAAAGAAAGAAAAGACTCGCCCGGTTAGATTGGGACGTCAACGCGGTGAGCATACAAAAACAAACAAACAACAACAAGACTGGCCGGTTGGATTGGGGCATCAACGCGGCCACACTGCTCTACAGGAATAGAAAAACGCGAGTTCATGTAGTCGTCGAAACCTCCACGCGTGACTTCGCGTCAAACAAGAACCGAGAAGAGCAGACGGCACCGCACCGAGAAGGCCACCGCCATACGGGACCCAATGCCATAGTGCCGCTGCAAACTCCACTCACCACCCGACAGAGTAAAACAACCAGCTCCGGACCTCTCGTAGGCTTCCGCTCACAGTCAACACCACGACAACATGCGCTGGGGCCTCGCCACATCCATCGTTGGATTCCACCTCACTCTCGTCACCTCAAACTTCATGTCACGGGTCTGTTTCTTTTGTTGCCATCAGAATAGTGGGCACAGTCGCCCTACTCCCTAAAGTCCGTGCCAAACTGCCAAGTCGTCGCTGCAGGCCGATCTCTTCTTGTTGCTGAACCCTTATACAAGGATACTGCCGTCGCGATAGCGACTCAAGGATGTCGCTTGCGCCGTCCACCGACGATGTACAGCAGCTTCAGCAGAGCTAAGCCACCCGCCACAGTCCGCTACAAGTCTAGTCGCCCCACGTTGTCGTTGCCGCAAGCGCCGTCTTCCGAAGTAGTGCCGCACCGTACTGACAGCTGCTAAGCAGTGTCAGCCGCCGCGGCCCGCTGTAAGCAGCCAATCCGACACACGTGCGACAACCCCTGGTCATCACCATAACTTCGATCACCTCCGCAAGAGCGATGCAACCCCCTTCAAGCTCTCCCGCACCATCCTGCCATGCCACGACATTTCGTTTGCAGACAGACAGCGCGGAGTAAAATTGGCTCTTTCCTCTGACTCTGATTTGTCGAGCGAGTCCAAAAGTCAACTGTCAGCAGAAACAAGACGGAAAGATTGATTGAGACTTGAGAAACACGTTTCGCTTCTAACTTAGCCCCCCAAATCAGAGTTTTTTTAAAACAGTATTTTATTCTTACACTAAATTAGTACTCCAGCAAACAGGTTCTCAAATTACTCGGTCTCAAAACCAGTTGCATTCTAAATCGAATGAAGGCAATTCTAGGTTTAATTACGCCGAGTCGCACTATCATCGTGGGTCGTTGCTCGATTACTCGAGTGGCCAACACCCAACAGCTACCGTCGCTGCGGCCCCCTGTTTTGGATTCGCATCAATTATTGTCATGATTCAGAATCACCGCTCGGTTCCTTCCAACTTTTTGGCTCGGTGGCGGATGGGCCCGACAAAATACTGATTCGTCGTTACTCATCATTATCATCTCACCAGGACACATTTTTGCCATCCTACTCATTTTTTTCCCACCTCCTAAAATTTATTAAATTTATAATATTAAATATACACTAATTATAAAACTAATTTCATAGATTGAAACTAATTTGAAAGACAAAATTATTATATCTAATTAATTTAACTTTGATAATGTGATGCTATTATTTTATATTTTTATTTATATATATGTGTGTGATGAATTAATTAATCTTTATAAATTCATCTCACAAACTAGTCTCTATCTAGTATATAATTAGTTTTATAAATAGCCTACGCGTCTAATACTCTTAAATTATACATAAACATTAAATTTGAGTCGCCCAAACCAAACACGACCACGGCACAAGTTCCATGCCGACTGTACTCCTACAGCTACAGGAGTAGTACTACTAGCGCAATGCGTTGATTTGTGTGATCCCGATTGGGCTCGGTCCCCAAGCACGGATGCGGAACGGAATGATGAAAGCACCCACCAAGTTGATCCAGTCTCACCACGCACAGAGGGACGATGAAACCTGCTGCTCCAATGCGTTCCTATCACCTGTCCGTGGCTATATACGAAACGCTATTATTGGTTCTTCTTGCACCCACCACATCCCACCCACCGCCACCACCACCTTCGATCCGAGGTTTCGAGTCTTCTCCACACCCTTGGCATCTCAGGGTTACGTACAATGTGATGCTTCTTGCTTCTTCTGTCACATCCGAATGATTCCGATTCGAATCTTTTTCCGCTTTTCCCATTCTCGCATCGACCGCGTGCACATCTCATATCAGTTCTCAGTTCAACAAGTGCTTGCCGAATGATTGATATACATAGTTTGGGGCTTGCCAACGTGCGCACACGCAGGATTTGGTCTCCTGGTGCGCATGCTTCTATCACAGAGCAGAGAAGAGCAGATGGAGTAAAAAAAACAACCAGTAGGCACTCCCTTGCCCCCGCCGCCCCGCCGCGGGCGGTAGGGTTCGCCGGAGCTCCTGCGAATCCTACCAGTCCGCAGCGTTCCCCCTCTTCCCCTTCCCCCCTGCTCCGGCGAGTCTCCCCCACTACCTTCTTCATCTCCGACACGACAGCGACCTTAGGGTTCTAGCGAGCCACCCCGTCCCGATCTTCCCGACCGCCTCCCCCGCCGCCAGTACCCTAAAGACCCGCCCACCCTCCTCCCCCCGCCTGGCCGGCCTTCCTCCCCCCGATCAGCCCCTTCTAAGGCCGCCGGAGTTGGGGAAGAAGGGGTGGGGTGGCGGCCAAAACCCTAGAGGAGGGAGGGATGATGATGATGATGATGATGAGAGAGAGAGAGAGAGAGAGAGAGAGAGAGAGAGAGAGAGAGAGAGAGAGAGAGGAAAGGTGCGCCATCGCCAGATCTGGTGGATTCGCCGCCGCCGCCACCAGATCCGGCGCTGCGGGCGGGGAACGGAGGGAAGCGTGGCCGCGTGCGGGCGGAGTCGCGCCCGCCTGCGCTGTTTTCTTATTAGCATTTAGGATATAGTTTTTATTAATAAATGAGCTTCAATATATAAACACGAAGCGCCTTCTTTCACCGGAACTCTCTTGCAAGTGGGGGACACGGTCCATTGACCAAGCCCATCGATATCTCCACTTTATCATCTCGCTACCGTTCTTATCTGCTCTTATCTTGTCCACCCCGATGTTTCACTTCGATAGCTCCTGGTTCTCGCGAAGAACAAAACAACAGAATCCGAATAACAAAACAGGAATCAAATCCCCGTGATCGCTAGACTGGTTGACAGTGGTGGTGGCCGTGAAAACGATGTGGAGTGATATTGGCGAAGCAAAGGCGCTAAGAGCAGGTACATTGATCGGCTTATTGACGAACAACTCAGCAGCGTGGATGCATTGTAATAGAGAGAAGAAGAGACAAGCAAGCTTGACGCTGCATGCGTAGACCGTCGCATCACAAATGCCAATGTAACTCAGCATGATTTGTATTCAATGGCTCCAATATACAACGAGGTGACACAAAGTGATAGGAGGAGACAAAATTACATAGAAAAAGTGGGAACCATGAGAAAATAAAAAAGCATATAGACCAAAAGAAGAGCCAAGTTAAAAGTCTTTTACTGTACTACACATTGCTTACACATGTCTTGGTTAATAGCCAACAAGACCTGGGCTCAACCATTAACCATGCATTCTCTAAGCTGGATTCATCTTTGTGTAAAAATTAAAGAAACATGGACTATAGCTCTCGGATCAAACACCCCCTGATAACAAACTTGATCTTGTCACTAACTATGACGACGTGGCTGGATACGATCGATGTCATGATCAGCTGGGCATGGCGAGCGCGCTGGAGACGCTGTGCGGGCAGGCGTTCGGCGCGAAGAAGTTCCACATGATGGGGGTGTACATGCAGCGTTCCTGGATCGTGCTCTTCATGTGCGCGGTGCTGCTGCTGCCCATGTACTTCTTCGCGGAGGATGTGCTGCTGCTGACGGGGCAGTCGCCGGAGCTGTCGGCGATGGCCGGCAGGGTGTCCGTGTGGTTCATCCCGCTCCACTTCTCCTTCGCCTTCCTCTTCCCGCTGCAGCGCTTCCTGCAGTGCCAGATGAAGAACTTCGCCAACGCCGCCGCCGCCGCCGCCGCGCTCGTCGTCCACGTCCTCGCCAGCTGGCTCCTCGTCTCCAGGTTCCAGTTCGGCCTCGCCGGCATCGCGCTCACGCTCAACTTCTCCTGGTGGGCCACCGCCGCCATGCTCTTCGCCTACGTCGCCTGCGGCGGATGCCCCGACACGTGGCACGGCTTCTCGCTCGAGGCCTTCGCCGGCATGTGGGAGTTCATCGAGCTCTCCTCAGCCTCCGGTGTCATGCTATGGTACGTACTACGTTGATTAATTGTTGCGTGATGCATGCATTTCGTCTTTCACTTGCATGTCGATTTATTCATTCATTCATATATATGTCTGCAGCTTGGAGAACTGGTACTACAGGATCCTCGTCTTGTTGACGGGAAACCTAAAAGATGCAGCTATCGCCGTCGACGCTCTGTCCATATGGTAATTAAGTTGTACTGTAGTATATAGAATATAATACGAGAGAGGCTCCAGTTTTAATCTACTCATCACTCAGTAACCATAATGTTTTGTTTTACTTGATATTCAGCATGTCAATTAACGGGTGGCAGATGATGATTCCATTGGCGTTCTTCGCGGGCACCGGGTGATTAATTACTCTCTTAAATTTTTAGTACCTCTCATCCATTTCTTCTAGTAATTAATATTGGGTTGGATTTGGTGAATTATTATTATATGCTTGTTGCAGAGTGCGTGTGGCCAACGAGCTGGGCGCCGGCAACGGGAAGGGCGCCAGGTTCGCGACGATCGTGGCGTGCATCACATCGCTGGTGATCGGGCTCTTCTTCTGGGTGCTCATCATGAGCCTCCACGACAAGTACGCTCTCATCTTCACCTCCAGCCCCGTCGTCCTCCACGCCGTCGACAACCTCTCCGTTCTCCTCGCCTTCACCGTCCTCCTCAACAGCATCCAGCCCATCCTCTCAGGTCAGCACCGCGCTCGCTTCCGTTCCATGGGCTGTATCACATAATGCAGCCCAGCTAGGCCCGGCCCGCCCATAAGCCACATGACTGTTGGCCCAGTTAGGCTTGTCATCGTCGTCGTCCTCTTATATTTTGAATTCATTCACTCAGGTGTGGCCGTCGGCTCCGGCTGGCAATCCATGGTGGCCTACGTTAACATCGGCAGCTACTACCTCATCGGCATCCCCCTTGGCATCCTGCTCGGATGGCTCTTCAACCTTGGCGTGCTGGTACTTTGAAAATAAACGTTAATTTTAGCTGATGCTAACTTATCATAGACATATTGTTCTACGACGGAAAAGAATGCAAAATACAGACAAGCGAAAAGCTTATAACCGGTTCTAGATAGACTACATTCTCTGCGCGAAACTTTTGCAGGGGATCTGGGCGGGGATGATCGGCGGAACCGCCGTCCAGACTCTCATCCTGGCCATCATGACAGCCCGCTGCGACTGGGAAAAGGAGGTCAGCCACAGCCACCCGGCCACACACATTATTTTGGCTATAAAATTGCACATGAAAAAACCACATTGCAGCAGAGAGATAAACCAGATGTAATCTGCTTGTCGCTTTGTCTGGAGCTAACTAACGGTTTGGAGGCGATGTCGTTTCCAGGCCATGATCGCGAGCACGCGCATGGACAAAATGCCGGAAGGTCGGCGGTGATGGCAGGATCTGGTGCTTATTGGGGGGGGGGGGGGGGGGGGGGGGGGGGGTAAAGCATGGACATATGAATGAGGCCGGGGATCAACGCAAGGTACACAGGAACCAGGGACGGATCGCCGGGGCAGCTTTGGCTTGGTGTGGCCCTGATGGTTTTGGTGGTTTTGCTTGTTGCATTCAGTTTTTGTAACCTTGGCCTTCTGGGTATTCCCAGGCGCGAGAACATTTCTCGTCTTTGTGCAGTAACAATGTGCAAGCATGTCACGTCAAAAAAGAAATGTGGTACAAGCATGCCGAATGGATCTTGTTTCCACATAATTAATTAAAATTTTAAAAAAATTACTACCAAAGATGTTTCTCTCGCTTTCGCCTTGTGGCGGCCTGCATATCGATGTCTGAGTGCACTGCAGTTGTCTAGTATTTTCGTTCGAATTTTGTATCTGCACGGAGCGGACGATCGTCCAGCGATAGATAAAACTTCAGGGAGGCCTTCAGCTGCCGCCTGGTCCTCGTCAAAGAGCTCACTTTTGGGTCGCCGTCATGCGCAATCGCACATGAGCTCGGGATAAAGTCGTCTAGCTCGGAGCTGACCTTCTCGCTATGATTGTACGTGGTGGCCATTGTTTTTGACGGAATACCTTCTTTGAAGTTCGACCGGTTATCTTTGACCTCGGACACCGGAAAGAAAGGAAAGGAAAAAAAGAAAAAAAAGAAACACTTGCGGCAAACGGCGGTGTTGTTGCTCTCCGCAGTCGTACTGTGTCATGTCTGCTGTGGAGTCTATTGTACCTGTACAACTTCATGTAATCAAGGACTTCCAAGTAACTTGCTATGCTGTACTCCCTCAGTCCCACAAATAAACATGATTCTTCAACTTCTACTTTTCCTCTTTGACCATTCGTTTTATTTAAATTTTTTATACAAATAATAAATTAAATAAATCATTATGAAAATATCTCTAACAATAAAATAAGTCATAACAAAATAAATAATATTTATTAATTTTTTTTTAAATAAGACGAACGGTCAAACAAGAATTGTAGAAGTCAAAAAATTGCGATTATTTGTGGGACGGAGGGAGTAATTGCGGGATACAGTTACTTACAGTGACCAAATCTCTCTACTGTTAAGGGCCTACTCGTGGATCATAAATGATAATCAGTAGCTAGAATCTTACTCCCTCTGTTTCAAAATGTTTGTCGTTTTCGGTTTTTGTGCCACAAGTTTGACTCGATTTATACAAAATACATGCAATATTTATATCTTCAAATAAATTTATTAAAAAACTAGATTCAAAGATCTTTCTAATGATATTAATTATGTATTATAAATATTAATATTTTTAAATATATAATTATCGGTAGTTGTTTTTTAAGAAGCACAAACGATAAACATCTTGGAACGGAGGGAGTACTTTTTTTTGGCATTCATATGCCAGATAAAAAACTTTATTATGTACAGTACTGTAGCAAGATGAAAGCATCCGACCTGCTGATTCTACCATGCATGAATGCAATTCTAGTATAGCACCGAGTCAAACCATTTTGAGTTAGGACATTTGGCTAGTGATAAAACTAGAATTTTTCAGGACGGTGGCCGGCAGAAGAACCGATCAATGATCATCGTCCTAGCATAGGTAAATGTAAAATCGATCAGACCTGGTTTAACGCGTCAAGGTCGACTTTCTCCTTGTCGTCCGTAGCAGACCCTGATCCGCTGGGTGTCTCTGCCGGTGCTCCGGTGACCGGGAAGATGCGCTTGCTGCTGCCGTGCTCGTCGACGGCGGCGTCCGGATCCGTCCGGCTGGGCCGCTGCCGCGACACGGACCGCCAGAACGACGCCAGCCATCCGGGCGTCCGGTCCACGGCGACGCCGTCGGGGTACCCGGCGAGGCTCGCGGCCCGCCGGTGCCTGCGGACCGCGGCGAGCTCCTTCATGACGTGCTCCGGCAGCCGCAGCGTGTGCCGGTCCGGCACGTCCATGGCAGACTGCGTCCGCCGGTAGTGGAACTCGTGGGGGCGTGCGGCGGCGCCGAAGCTCATGACGGACTCGGGCGTGAAAGCGGCGGCGGCGGCGGCGACGAGGCGTGCCTCGTCTCGCTCCTCCTCGTCGCCCGTCGTCTCTTCTTCCCGCACCACCTCCTGGCGCGGCGCCGCCGCCGCCGTCAGGTAGGAGGAGCCGCCCCCGGAGGCGGCGGCGGGAGTACGAGGAGAGTAAGGCGCGGTGGCGGCGGCGGTGAGGTCGGCGCGGCAGAGCGGGCACGTGACGGCGGCGGCGAGCCAGGGGTCGATGCAGTCCGGGTGGAAGACGTGGAAGCAGGCCGGGAGCACCCGGAGCTCGTCGTCGTCGCCGAACGCGGCGAGGCACACCGCGCACTCGAGCGGGCCCGACTTGGCCGCCACTCGCGCCTTCACGTCGCCGTAGACCGCGGTGGGGAACGACTCGACGACCTCCCTGTCGATCCCGACCAGCGCGCTGCTGCGCTCCGCCGGATGGACGGCCGCGCCTCCGGCTCCGGCGGCGGGCTGATGATGACCCGGCGGAGCGTAACGGGGCGGCCGCCGCGCGGGCGGAGGGCGCGTCGGCGCGCAGCGGTTGATGTAGATGGAGAAGAGGGTGAGGACGACGAAGGCGGAGACGAGGGCCACGAGCACGATCACCGTGGTCGGCGTGAACCCGCCGGCGGAGTGGTGGTGGCTGCTGCTGCTCGTGTCGTTGCTCGGCTGAGCCAGAGACGGTCGCGCCGCGGTGGACAGGAGCAGGAGGAACAGGACGGCGAGCGGTGGCGCGATACGTCGGTGGCCCATCGCGGCGAGGGGCCGGCGACCGGAGAGACCTTGTCCGGGCGAATGGGAAGAAGAGAGGTTTTGAAGGAAGGAAGCGGAAGTGTAACTAATTACGCGGGCCGGGCGCGCAGTGGAACGCACGCGCACGCGAGACAGGGACGCGGTCAGGATTCAGGACACGCTGCTGATGAATGCTCTCGCAATCTGCACCCGAGATTCATGCCTGCAATTTGTCCGAACTGCTTGTCTCGTGCTGTCGTCCATCATGTTGTGTTTAATGGGTCAACTCTCCTCGCCGGTGATTTCGGATTGAAGTTAATGAACGAATGAGGCTGTGGTTTGTTAGCAAATTGATAAAAATTCCCCCCCTAATGCGTTTGCTTCCTCTGACTGAGTAGAAAAAATGGAAAAAGGTGCCAACTCTCATCATCGAGTCGATCCTCCTAAACATATCCTCTCGGTTGGCTCCACCGTCTGCGGACGGTGCAAACGCGCTTCTGAAGGAACCAATATGAAACCAGGGCCGCTGTTGCAATCGACGCAACCTTTTTCCACCGCCAATTCAACGGCCAACTGAACTTCTGACCGAAAGGCTCACAGGGCGGCGAGCGTTGATTGTTGAATTCATCTGGGAGCAGATCACTTTCCGACCAGCCAGCCGTACGTGCCGCCGCCTTGCTGCGCCATGCGATGCGTGTAATGAATCGTTGCTGTCACCAGGAAGGTATATGAGACTGTATCCTTAACCCCACTATAGCAGACATCGTATCTCAGTTGAGAAGAAAAAAGGGTTTCTGAACGAGCTGAAACCCCAGCTGCCACTGCGATGGTTCGTTGCAGTGTGAAATCTGAAATCCTGTTCTGCCAACGGCCACTCGGAGAGCTGTTCAAGGCTGCGTTCGGTTGAGGGTATAAGCGCTTATTTTTCAACACTTCAGCAGTATTTTTTTCTCACAAGATTTCAGCACTTCTACAGTACTTCAGCGCTTATCTACAGCACTTCAGCTTCACCGAACACAGCCCAAGTCATTTTATGTGTGACGTACCCATTGTTGACTTGATCCCTTGAACGCTTCAGCGTCCCGTACCTCAATAATATACTATTCTGCCCTGATTGCTCACTGCTGCGTGTCCTACAGGCTACAGATCCTATCAAGGCGTCCCCGTCCGGTCCAGCGCCTGCATTCTCCGTTCAAACCGTCCATTTACCCTTGTCCCCACTCTGCACTCTGCAGCATGGCGGCACGCCGGCACGGCGGCACCACGACCACGGGTCTGTCTTCATCCGCTGGTCCCTGGATTGTTGGGCTGCCATGCTTGGGCTTTTCACGCCTACACGATGGATGGCGTTTCCTTCTCATTATTGAATTCAACTGGGCCAGGCTGTTTTTATTTAAAGAAAAAATCTGGGCCAAAGCGGCTCATAGCCCAGTACAGCCTCAACACTTCACGTCCCATCCCATGAACTACATGAAGCCTCAGCAGGCCCATAAATCTTCGCTGCCGACCAGGTAACGAAGTCCAGAGCCGAACCCCACTCCCCCGCGCATTGGTTAACCAGCGGCGGAGCGCAGACCACGAAGCACGCCCGGCCCACGTACGCGCATGCGCGTTATTTTTTATGTTTCTTTCTTTTTATCCTTTATTTATTCCTTTTTCATGTTTCTTTTGTTTTTTCTATTTATTTTTATATTTCCTTTTTCCTATTTATTTTTTATTTTATTCATTTTTCGTGGTATTTATTATTATTTGTTTCCATTTTTGTTTTTTTATTATATGTTTCTCTTCCTTTTTTTTCTTTCCTTTCATTCATTTACTTCTCTTTTCTATTTTCTCAACTATTGTCATTCTTTTCATTTTATTTTTTATCTTACTATGTTTATTTTGCACTATTAATTTTTATTTCCTTTTTCTTTTTCTTTTGTTGTTTCCCTTTCATTGCTTCTATTTTGTTTTAAATTTCTCTCCTTTTTCCCTTTCTCTTTATTTTTTTGACATTTGTACATTTTAATTTATTTTTTTATAGAATTAATAATTTTATTTATTTCACTTTCTATTTTTGTATTTTTATTCATGTTGTTTCCTTTATTTTTCTCTATTTGTTACAATTTTAAGTTTTAGATTTTTTAAATTTATAGATACACGTGATGTTTATGTCATATAAATATAATGTTCCATGCAAATTAGTTATGCTCGCGGGTGCAGTTGCTCAGCTAGTGCGTTCAATAATTATTTAACACGTATGGGTCACAAAAACCAGTAAAGGGGTCCTCATCACCGTAGCCCAGCCTCAGGAATAAAGGAGTCACGTTCTATGGACCAGAAGGGCGAAGAAGGTGGCTGGCATTAGGCACAAAATAAAATTATGTTCCTTCAATGGTCTTCCATCCGGTTTAGCTCATTAACGGTGTTAACTTTATAGTCAATTGATCATTTTGCCAGTGGCAAAAATGTGCAGAATTCAGTTTTGTATATTATAGATTTGGAGTAATATAGCGTATTATTTGCGGGTGAAATAATACATAAAATTTTTGCGCAATATTACTCAAAATATAAAATATAGAAATTGAATTCTGCACTTTATTTATTTTGCTTCACTAGGGGAAAAATAGTCATTTGACCCCAAACTTAACACCTTTAGTAGACTAAACTGAACGAAAGGTCATAGAAGGAAAGGGATTTTAATTTGGGGCCATACAGATAAGTTAAAAAAAGATGCCACACAAGGAAGAGACATTATTTTTCGGGTCATACATGTAAAAGGCCCCTTTTAGAGCTTTTTACCTTTTTATGTAAGGAAAGTAGGAAACCATTCTTTCCGCTAAGGGAGAAATAAACGAGCCCAAAGTTTGATGATATGTCTTTGTTCGTCTTTGCTTTGTTTTTCATGGGCTTTCGTGTACCATCTGTCAAGCACCTGCTATTTTCAAGATTTTTTTAATCAAGGACACATTCCTTTTCTCTTGATTTCTTGATTGAGAGATATATATGGGCCCGAGGTTTGATGATTATGTTTTCTATAGACTTTCAGGCAATCTCTCAGCCGCCGACTATTATGAGGTTTTTTATCAACACAGATCATCAATCAACACGAAGATGCATCACATCGCACTAGTAATGTGTGCTTAATTCTGGGTGTAAAGTTTTTTTTTTCGTTTCACATGAAATGTACCATATGATGTCGAAAGAGTTTTTATACATGCTAATAAAAAAACTAATTGCATAACTCGTTTGTAAACCGCGAGGAGATTGTATTAAGCCTAATTAATCCATCATCCATCATTAGGAAATGTCAACATTGTCAACTAATGAACTAATTAGATTTAAAAAGATTCGTTTTGCAATTTACACGCAATCTGTGTAATCAGTTATTTTTCGTTTTTCATTTAGTACTCCAGCCACTGCGCATGGAATTTACAGCGCATATGGACTCACAGAGCCCTAGCCTAGGGTCCAGCAGCGGCGATAGATGTGCCATCATGACACGTAGTGGTAACCCCTACTACGTGGCCAGCCATCTGTTTGGAATTAACCGATGGAGGTGGGCCGGGAGGACGTGATCGTATTGGTCGTTCCGCCGAATCCTTGCGGCCATCCATGTCGACTGTCATCCATGGGAGGACAAAGAGGGGACGCGATCGACCCCGGGCAGCGCGGGGGGTGGTAGCGGTACTGGTAGGTGCTATTATCGACTATATATCGTGCTACGCAACGATGACAGGCATGATTGCGTTCGTCGATCCGCGGCCTCATCATGATTCGGTGGTCCGGAATGGAATTTGACGCCGTGACTGGACTGGACCTGGGAAATTGTAGCATGCAGCGGCAGGATCCATTGGCCGGCCGTCGCCTCCCTTTCCCTTCCCTGTCCCTGTCTCCGCCCGGGGCTCACAGTCACCAGCTCGATCGGGTCGCGCTCGCCTTGCGCCGTTGCTGCCACGACGAAACGGAACGAAAACCTCGCTCGCCACCTCGCCTGACGAACGAAACCAGGCGGACGAAACGAGTGATGAGCATTCATGCATGTAGTACTCGCCGGGTGCCGCCTGCCGCGATGACAAGCAGGGGGGCGTCGCACGGACGGGGTCGGGGTCCGGCCGTGGCCCGTGGTAGGGAATAAAGGCGGCTCGGGGCGGCAGACTGTCATACTACAGTACTAGTGACGGGCGCGGGGGCACTGTGCCGCCGCAGCCGCAGCAACAGGAGGATCATCCTGCCCAGTGCAGACACGACGCGACCTGACGTCGCAGCTGCGCGAAAAAGGGAGCGCGCCAGCCAATGGTGATTGTTGGCGCGGTAGCCGGTAGGGCCAGCCTGCACGAGCACGAGCACGAGCCGACGAGCTCGAGCGTCGTCTCTGGCACGCCTCTAGGAACCATGCATGCACACTTGTTAGGCTGGCGGCGGTTCTGGTTTCTATTCTACCTTCCTTTAAAAATCATTTACGTTACCTAGAACTGCAATATGCTACTTGACATACGATGTTTAGAATTTGTATGTTAAATAATTTTGTTTACACAAAAAAGAAGTTAAAGTCACACAACAATGCCCATGGAGCTACAAAACTCTTGAGCTAGAACTATGCTAGGCTGAAGCGTGGGGCTCTTTGGATGGATTAGGACTTGTTAGCCACCGCTAAAAAATAGCATACTAAAAATTAGGCAACTAGTTATTGTTAGAGCAACTTCGCTCCCAACAGCTTGACTATCCTTGTTGTGGATGCTATTTTACAATTTTATACATACTAAAAAAATAGACTCGAACAAATATGTTATTTGTTTTTTAAAATAGAAAGCTGGTTATCCCTTAATTTTTGTTGCCCTTTATATAGGCAACCATAGACATTTGCTATGTGACTTTACAAGCTATCTAAACACTTGAATTTAGATGTTAATTTTATCCAAACAGTTGGGGTTGCTCTTAGCCCATATAGGTGAGCTAATATAGGAAAAGAGAGGAGAGAGAATAAAAGATAGAGGTGACTTTTTGATGGACTGGTGAACTAATAATAACTAATTGTGATAAAAAAAACAGACCCTATGTCCATGCACAAACGCCATCTAAACGGAATCATGCATGTAATTTAACCTCAGCCACATATAACCTAGAGAATTAATGTCCTAGGAGTCAGCACTAGTAGAGAGCAGACTTTTGATTCACTACCGATTTTGGCTTTAGTACCGGAATTTTTTGCGCCCGGGAAGAAAGAAACCTTTAATCCCGGCTAGATATAGCAGCCGGTACTAAATCCTCCTTCCCAACGGCTCGCAATGGCTAGGGAGCTTTTAGTCCCGGTTGGTGATCAAAACCGGGACTAAAAGTTTATCTTTAGTCCCGGTTTTGATAATCAACCAGAACTAAAAGTTTAACCACGGTTTATGGGCAGAACCGGGACTAAACCTTAACTTTTAGCCCGGGTTTGTAGCCTAAACCGGGACTAATGTTCCTCCCTTCCAATTTAAACCTTTTCTTCCCCCCGAGCCTGAGGCCCCGAGCCATTCATGCTTGTTCTTGCTTCTGCTCGTGCATGTTCTTACTTCTTCTCAGCTCAAGTGTGGAGCTTGGCTAGGTTACTCCTCCAACTTCTTCAATTCTATGGTTGCTAAGGTTACTATCTTTATTCTCTCTTGTTTAATCACTAGGATATTTCTATGGTTATTTCTCCAATAATTTGTATTTCAAGGTCAAAATCACTTGATATTTCTCCAATAATTTATATTTCAAGCTCAAAATCACTTGATAGTTTGTATATTTGGTTGAAGGAAGATTTATAGTATGCATAGCTCACATTTATTACTCAAATGTTGTATGTATATATTTGTGATTTAAATTTTAGGAGTTTTATTTTTTGTTTCACTTGTTAAAATATATTATTAGGAATTTAAGTGCTTTACAAATTTGAGTCTAGAGAGTAAAGAGTAGATGACGAATGCTTCCGGGTCGTCGGCCTATCATCGGGTTCAAAAGAGGCTGAGACCAGACCTCCCTCTCATTGAGTGCGGCGAGTGCAAGAAAAAGAATGTGCTTGAGTTTCGAGTCAAGAAGGAGGGTCCCAACAAGGAGCGCATCTTCTACAAGTGTCCGGATCGTAATGTGAGTTACTCCATCGCATTTGATGATTATATATAATAAATTATGTATTTTTTACTAAACTTATGTATTTTTGTCTTAATTTCAGTGGGATGGCAGTGGATGTCCAGGGTGGTACTGGGAAGAAGAGTATGCCAAACACGTGTTTGGAACTCTTGCAGAGGCGGCTGCGGTGGGTGATGAGCTAGCTGATGAGGCACTGAGCCCGCGAACGAAGACCATTGATGTTGAACAAACGAATGATTTGTCTGTTTTAGTTGAGATCGGTCGTGATATGCTTAGGCTGTTGAAGTGTATTTTAGGTTTAATTATTTTAGTGCTAGTTGTGACTGTCTACATTGCAGCGAGGTTTCCATAAATTAATTAATGTCCAGTATTGTGATATATGTTCGTTTGTCTTGTAATGTAGATGAGTCGGCATTGAATGTACAACACTGATCGTCGCTCCAAAGATTTCATTGAGGGCGTGCATATTTTCTTAAATGTGGCCGAGTCAAACAAGCGGGATGGATTCATGTGCTGCCCATATGCTGTATGTAAGAATTTGAAGGAATATTCTTGCTCAAGGATTCTTCATTCTCACTTGTTCAAGTCGGGTTTCATGCCAAACTACATCTGCTGGACCAAACACGGAGAAAGAGGCGTTATAATGGAAGAAGACGAAGAAGAACAATGGGACGATGGTGACACTATTGCTGACTATGGTATATTAAACAATGATATTCCAATGGAGGAAGCTGAAGAAGAGGTACCAGCACAAGATGATCCCGTTGATGATCTTGCTCAGGCTATTTGCGATGCAAAGAGAGAATGCGAAAGTGAAAAGGAGAAGATCAAGTTCGAGCATATGCTAGAGGATCACAAGAAGTTGCTATACCCAACTTGTGATGCAGGACAGAAAAAATTGGGTAGCACACTAGAGTTGTTGCAATGGAAGGCAAAGAATGGTGTATCCGACAAGGGATTTGGGGAGTTGATTACAAAAATAAAGAAGATGCTTCCAAAGGATAACGAATTACCAGCCACTACCTATGAAGCCAAACAGGTTGTCTGCCCTCTGAGATTGGAAATCACAAAGATACATGCATGTCCTAATGATTGCATCCTCTACCGTGGCGAGGAGTACGAGGAGTTGGATTCTTGCCCGGTATGCCATGCATCACGGTATAAGATCAGGCGAGGTGACTCTGGTGATGTTGAGGATGAAAGAACCAGAAAGAAAATCCCTGCCAAGGTTATGTGGTATGCTCCTATAATACCACGCTTGAAACGTTTGTTCAGAAACAAAGAGCATGCAAAGTTAATGCGGTGGCACAAAGAAGACCGTAAGATAGACAATATGCTGAGACACCCGGCTGATGGGTCTCAATGGAGAGCAATCGATCGAGAGTTCTCAGATTTTGCAGGGGACGCAAGAAAGATAAGGTTTGCTTTAAGCACGGATGGTATGAATCCTTTCGGGGAGAAGAATAGTAGTCATAGCACTTGGCCTGTTACACTATGTATCTATAACCTCCCTCCATGGTTATGCATGAAGAGAAAGTTCATTATGATGCCCGTGCTAATCCAAGGACCAAGGCAGCCTGGCAATGATATCGATATGTACCCGAGGCCACTAATTGAAGAACTACTGCTTTTGTGGAACAAATCAGGTATACGTGTTTGGGATGAGCACAAACAGGAGCACTTTGACCTCCGTGCATTGTTGTTCGTAACAATCAATGATTGGCCTGCTCTAAGTAATCTTTCAGGACAGTCGAACAAGGGATATAATGCATGTGTGCACTGTTTCACGGACATTAAAGGTATATCTTTGAAAAAATGTAGAAATGTTGTCTACCTTGGGCATCGTCGATTCCTGCCTGCGAATCACCCTGTAAGAAAGAAAGGCAAGCATTTTAAAGGTTGGCGGACCACAAGTCTAAGCCTATCAACCGCACCGGTGAGGACGTACTCGATATGGTCAAGGACGTGAAAGTAGTCTTCGGAAAGGGACCTGGCAGTGAACCCGTTCCGAACGACGCTAGCGGTCATGCAACTATGTGGAAGAAGAAGTCCATATTTTGGGAGCTACCATATTGGAAAGTCCTAGAGGTCCGCAATGCGATTGACGTGATGCACCTAACAGGTGAACCTGCTTGGCTTCATGGGTGTGTACGGGAAGAGCAAGGACACACCTGAAGCACGAGAGGACCTCCAGCGTTTGAACGAGAAGATAGCTGATGGACGCCAATACTTAGGACCTGCTAGTTACAGTCTTCGCAAAGAAGAGAAGGAGAGCCTGTTTGAATGCCTAGACAGCATCAAGGTACCATCCGGATACTCCTCAAATATAAAAGGTATAATAAACGTGCCAGAGAAGAAATTCCAAAACTTAAAGTCCCATGACTGCCACGTGCTCATGACACAATTGCTTCCAGTTGCATTAAAAGGAATTCTACCTCCAAATGTACGTCTAGCCACCGTGCAGCTATGTGCATTCCTCAACTCAATTTCTCAGAAGGTAATCAATCCTCTAGATCTTGCTAAGCTACAGAATGACGTGGTTCAGTGTCTTGTCAGCTTCGAGTTGGTTTTTCCTCCATCCTTCTTCAATATCATGACGCACCTCCTAGTTCACCTGGTCAAGGAGATTATTATTCTAGGTCCTGTGTTCCTACACAACATGTTCCCCTTTGAGAGGTTT
Source organism: Eremochloa ophiuroides (assembly GCA_038502445.1). NCBI lineage: Eukaryota > Viridiplantae > Streptophyta > Magnoliopsida > Poales > Poaceae > Eremochloa > Eremochloa ophiuroides. The sequence goes on along the minus strand of JAHLJS010000002.1, from coordinate 105,950,710 downwards.
ATGGGAGTCCTAAAGAAATACGTTCACAACCGTGCTCGGCCAGAAGGAAGCATCGCGAAGGGCTACGGAACCGAGGAGGTCATTGAGTTCTGTGTTGACTTTATTCCTGATCAAGACCCAATTGGTGTTCCAGAATCACGACATGAGGGGAGGCTAAGTGGAAAGGGGACACTAGGGAAGAAAACATATATCGGTCAGGGTGACGATTATTTCAATAAAGCACACTACACAGTTCTGCAAAACTCCACCTTGGTGGAGCCATATATGGACAGACACAAGGAATTCCTACTATCACAGTTTCCAGGCAAGTCTGAAGCTTGGATTTCGCGCCATCACATGGAATCTTTTAGCGGTTGGTTACGAAAAGAATGTCAGGGCGATGAGAGTATTCCGGAGCAACTGTGTTTGTTGGCTAGGCAACCATCATGGCATATCCTCACATACAAAGGGTACGAGATAAATGGACATACATTCTACACAGTAGCCCAAGATAAAAGGAGTACCAACCAAAACATTGGTATTCGCATAGATGCCACAGACCCGAACGGGACTAAGCAAACATACTATGGCCGCATAGAGGAGATATGGGAACTAGACTATGGACCTACTTTTAAAGTTCCTTTGTTCAAGTGCCAGTGGGTAAAGGTGTCCGGAGGCGGGGTAACAGTGGACAACCAGTATGGAATGACAATAGTGGACCTCAATAACAGTGGGTTCAAAGACGAACCATTTGTGCTTGCCAAGAATGTCAACCAGGTATTCTATGTCAATGACATGTCTTCGAAACCGAAAAGAGGGAAAAACGATAAGAACCTATTTAGCAATGAGCCAAAGCGTCATATAGTTCTTTCAGAAAAAAGAAACATTGTGGGAATTGAAGATAAGACAGACACATCAGAAGATTATGAGAAGAATGATCGAATCCCACCCTTCATGGTCAACAAAGACCCAAGCATCCTATTGAAAAATGAAGACACCCCATGGCTACGTCGATTATGATCAAGGGACATATATTTGAAAAAAGTTCACTACTGTGATTGCTTAGAGCGAATTTAGCTATTATGTAATAATTGTGAGACATTAGATCGATGAATTTACGTTGAAATAAATTGAAAACAACATTTTTCTGTCAAATACCAACCATTTTATTTATATTTGTTGAGCACTACATTTTTGCATTAATGAATTAATGATTATTATCGTATATTACTATTAATATTTGTAAAGAAATCAAGAAATACAGGTAAAAGATTTTTCTTCTGTGTAGTATGCAGTAAAATAAAGCCGGAACCTTTTTTTAAATTTTTTTGTCAACATTTTCATTTACTATTGAATTAGTAAGGTTTATAAGTATTGTAAAGTAAGACAAAAAGAAATGATCCAGTTGGCGGGAGGTGAACAGAAATTTCACTTTTAGTCCCGGTTGTAGGCTGCAACTGGGACTAAAGGTGGGCCGAAATTTACAGGCCCGCCAAAAACACACTTTTAGTCCCGGTTCCTACCAAGAACCGGGACTAAAAGTCTAAGCTTTAGTCCCGGTTCCTGGTTGGAACCAGGAACAAAAGCTTTTAGTCCCGGTTTTGTATCAGACCCGGGACTAAAAGTCCCCACCTATATATACTCTCGCCTTCAACATCGGTCCATCTTCTTCGATTCAGACGCCCTGTCCGCCGTTCGCCCTCGACGCCGCCACCACCTCTCGGACCACTGCAACCGACGCCGGCCGCCAGTGGCCCGCCGGCGCGACGCCCTCCCTGCTCGCGCGCCGCCCTGACCTGCTCGAGCTCGCCACCGCCTCGCGCGGGATCTCGACGCCCGGCCCGCCACCGCCTCTCGCGGGATCTCGACGCCCGGCCCGCCACCGCCGCGCACCCGACATCCGCTCCTCGACCGCCGCACGCAGCCTCCGTGTTGCCGGCCGCCGCCGCGGACTGCCCCTCTGCGGGCCTCGACGCCGGCCCCCACGCGATCCGCCGCCGGCCCTCTCTCCTCTGCTCACCGCCGCGCCCTACATCGCCGAGATATATATGCTAGCGATTTTTTTTTCATTTAGTTAGTTTGTTTTATTTTTAGTTAGTTAATTAATTTAGTTTAGTTTAGATAGTTTAATTAGTTAATTAGTTAGTAAATTAGTTTTAGTTTAGTTTAGGTTAATATATTAGTAATTAATTAGTAAATTAGTTTTAGTTTAGTTTTTCTAATTAGTTTAGTTATTAGCTTATACTAATTAGTTGTTTTATTTTTAGTTAGTTAATTAATTTAGTTTAGTTTAGATAGTTTAATTAGTTAATTAGTTAGTAAATTAGTTTTAGTTTAGTTTAGGTTAATATATTAGTAATTAATTAGTAAATTAGTTTTAGTTTAGTTTTTCTAGTTAGTTTAGTTATTAGCTTATACTAATTAATTGTATTATTTTTAGTTAGTTCATTAATTTAGTTTAGTTTAGATAGTTTAATTAGTTAATTAGTTAGTTAGATATTATTAATTTAGTTTAGTGTTAGGGCTAGGGCTAGGGTTTAGTGTAAGGGCTTAGGGCTATGGTTTAATTAGTGTTAGGGCTAGGGTTTAGGTTTTCTGTCTCTTTTGTTCCACATGCAGTATTAACATTAATAATTTTTCTCCTCTAGACGGCCGGAGAAAGTGCCAATATGGAACAAGAAATGATGGACATTATCAACACTGGCCGGAGGGAGAAGACGACGGGAGAAGACGACAGAAGAGATGAAGAAAAAGAAACCGCAACCGTACTACTATCTACCTCGTGATGCTTTAAGGCAGAAAAGGATGGAGCACGAGAAGAAGTTGAGAGAATCTAAACAGCCCCTGTCACTATCGGACTATAACCGCTCTCTCACGAAGTCTATTGACAAACAGAAGAAGGCAGGGAAAGATGTTCCGCAACTCGGCAAACAAGACAAGCAAGCAATCCCCCCGCTAATTGTTAGTGATCAGATACCGAATCAATATGGCTCATTTATGGACCGCATCCGGGTACCTAGTGAGGTCAATTTGAACGAGTTTGAAGCTTTCATGGCGGAAACTGGTATGAACCTTGCCCAAATGGTTGGATGGGAGCAAGTGGAGAAAGCGCAAGTAGTTGACGAGTGGAGGAAATATCAACATGGTCGGAGTCTATGGAATCCAAAAACCCTCAGTCAACTAGGTACGCAAATGTACTTGCTAAACAAGTGGTACCTTGGGGCATGTACACGAGGTGAGTCTTAGATTTCTGTCCGAATTAGAAACCAACATTGGTTCCGTGGCGATGATATTATGTTTAATTTTGCTGAATTACACCAACTATGCCACATGGACTCTCTCGACAAAACAATAATGACCTGCTATTGTCTGTAAGTGTACTTTCTTTCTGCAATTCAAATCTTTCTCTCTCTCTCTCTATATATATATCCTTACTCTCTCTCTCTATATATATGCAGATATAAGATGCAAATGTGCAAACAGAGAGGGTCTAATGAAGTTGGTTTCATTGATCTACATATTGTATTCAAACACCCTACACCCAACCCAACATGGAAAGAAGACACAGAGAAGAATCTCATGAAGTTCTTAGCAAAGCAACGCGGCAAGAAACATATACTCTTCTCCTATAACTTTAACGATCATTGGATATTAATCGTCATCGATCTTCAACAAAGCCACATGGAGATCTTAGATTCTATGAGAAAGTGCCTGGACAAAATCCAAGATATGATAGATATTTTTCAGAGGTAATTTATTTCTCCGTACCTTCTTCAATTGCAGTGTTTGGAAAATATTCACATCGATCATTGGATATTTTTATTTTGATTGGCAGTGTTTGGAAAAGATTCATTGAGAAATACGACCTCAAACATTGCAAAGCACCACTGACTATAATTCCACACATGGTAAGTATATACTTAGAGGCCATTCATGTTATATATGTATCTATATATATGTATTGTCCGGATCGGATGACAATCTTTTTTGTCTTGTAAAGTGGGTTCTGCGGCAACAACCCAGGAATAACACTTGTGGATACTATGTCTGCGAGTTCATGAGGGTGTACTCAGTCAGAACTGACCGGGAGAAGCTAAAAGTACGTTAAATCGATCTCATATTAACTCACACAAATGTATATATACATATACATATATATATAATCATATATATTAATACCTTCCCCTTTGACTCTGTTTGAAGACTGATTATTTAAAGAAAAAGGTCCTGGTAAAAGATGAGCTCAAGGCAATTCAAGAGACCATAGCAGGGTTTCTTAATGATCAAGTTTTGAATTTCTCCGGAGAATTTTACAATGACCCTAATAAATCTTGGAAGCCGGGCAACGGTGGTGATGAAGATGACTGAAGGGCATATATATATGTTGGAGTGAAAACTTTTGGAGAGGAAAATATTTGGAGTGAAAAAAGTGTTAAACTCTCTCTCTCTCTCTCTCTCTCTCTCTCTCTCTCTCTATATATATATATATATATATATATATATATATATATATATATATATATGTCTTATGTCATATTGTGCCCTTTGTCAAAACCGTTACACACATATAATATATATATATACATATATATATTTTACATATATATGTAATATGTGTGTATAGATAATTTTAAATCGAAACCATAATTAAAAAACAAAACGAATAATGAACTGAAAAAACACGAAAAACAAAAAAAAGGAAGGCTTTAGTCCCGATTGTTGATACAAACCGGGACTAAAAGGTTCCACAGACTCGAGGACACGTGGTCTGGGCTGCAGACCTTTTAGTCCCGGTTTGTGTTTCAAACCGAGACTAAAGGTCCACTTTTAATTCTGGTTCTGGACCCGGAATTAAAAGGGGTGACATTTACTCCCGGAAACTTGTTCCCGGTTGAGAAACCGGAGCTAAAGGGGTTTACTAACCGGGAACAAAAGCCATTTGTACCAGTAGGGGGGACATATATGCGCTGCGCACACACGTACGACAGTGGTAGGCTCGACGCATTAGGCGCCTAGGTATCATTTTCGACATAGACACATAGTAATAATTAACAACGCAACCCCCTTGCCAAGACAAAAGTCCCTTGCGATTTTGCACGACTACAGCGAGGGACAGGATTCCCGTGCCGACATAGGTTCTAGTTAGCAGTTAACAAACCAGCCTATGCATGCCTCGGTTGTCTGTTGGATGCAGTTTGTTATTGAGCACTGGTACTAATCCATTCAGAGGAAGTGAACGATCGATCGAGTTTGTCCGTTGCATATGACTTTACCAGAAGGAGGGTTTGGATTGGTTAGCTGGCATGCATGACAGTATTATGGTTTAGTTTTTTTTTTTCTCCCTTCTCTAGCATAGCACTTCGCAGTTCTACCAAGTAGTGTGCCATATGCATGCCGCACTATGTGTGTGTCCGCATACCTTAGGGATAGGAGCATCTCAAAGAGACATGTTATTCTTGTTTTGTATGATATATTTAGATTTTTTAAAGTAAAAAGTGAACTCCAATAGCTATGCTATCTTGTTTTGTAAATTAGCAAGCTGGCTATTTCTGAAATCTGGCATGGTAAATATAGTTTGCATGTGTCCCTAGCTATCTAGCATTGCCATAATAGAAAGACCGTTGGAGTTTTCTATTTTTTTTATACACTTTTCTATTTTTGAGGTTGGCTAAATCATAAGTTTAGCAATCCATTTTTGTCAACTCTGTTGGAGTTGCTCTAATGATGCCCATATATGCCTCAGCTATCCGGACTTTGATGAATTAGCATCAGATAGACTTCGATGCTTCCAATTGGCATGCTCAATCTTTCTTGCCTTAAAAGCTTTGCATTCACTAGCTGTATGTGTAAATGGGTAACACATACCAACAAAATTAATCTTTACGTTAATTATCAAGGTCTAGAAATTACCATATCAATCAAAGATAGTTAAATCAACTTCGCTTTATGCATGTTGATACTCCCTAGTCCCCACGGCTACTATGAACAATTAAATATAACCCAAATTAGGCATTTGTGTTTAAATTTGAAATTAAGATTATACAAGATATACATAACAAAAATAGAAACATACATATTTATTTTTCAGACTTCAGAGTCAAATAGATCAATTGATAGAAGACTAGACGACATTCATGCCTATTGTCTCTCGACTAGCCACATGGCTACAACTTTAGAGATACATGAACATACAAATAGAAACGTGTAGTTTCTACAAAAGGGACATGGCATTTTCATATCATGTTTAATATTTTTTTCATTATTTTATGAGAAATGTATACAATTTGGCACACTAACGTGCATTAGCCTTGTGTGATGATACATCGTCTTGTATTTTACGGGTTATGTTGATAGATGGTAGAAAATAGACTTTGATGAGGACAGCTAATTCATAAGATACACTTAATGCTAGTAACTAAGATTGGGCATTGAAGGACACGAAGATAGATGAAAACCCGAAGCAAACATGCATGCCAAGTTGTAGCCTGCACCGGCTAACGTAGGTACATGGACTGCTATCTGTGCCTATTTCTCTATCACCAACTCTAGTTCCTGAGGAGACGACACATCATATAGAATGTGTACCAAAGGCACGAGAGATAAAACCAACTAAGACGCAATGAAACCCTATAAAAATAATAGTATTATCTTAGGTAGTAGAAACTAAAGACTCTTGAGCATCAAAGGTCACGAAGCCAAATAGACTTTCGACACAAATGCTAGGTGTACGAAAGCTATCGGGCATAATGACCATTGTAAGAAGTCACTCAAGCTATAGCAATGTGACGTGTGGGATCCATTACCGGAAACTAGTGCCGGAAACTAGTGGTGGTATGATATCATTATTGTGGAACACTAAGGGAAACTATAATTCAGTGGATACATGAGGTTGTCTCTTAAACCGAAAGGCTCGGAAGACAGGATAGGCAGTCGAACTTAACGCCTATTATGCTCTTTCTGGACGTGTCATCAAAAGTAAATCATGATTACGTACATCAAAATGTCTTTCTTAGTTTTCAAAGGTAGCTCGGTGTCTTGTTATAGGATTGGTTAGGGAGAGTGTTCTTAGAGATGCTATAATGCACGGTGTTTAGTCTAAGATTTGTGGTGCAGGTATAAATACAACCATTTAGCACTATCTTCAAAAGAAAGGGAAAATGCATGCAACCACTGCAGAGAACATTCTTTTTGCCATGAACTAAAGTATATACTTGCGGTTGGCACGCATTTTTTACAAACAACTAGTCATATCAATCTCGCAACAGGGCATGTATAGCACCATATATATATACCTCTAGGGGTCATGCATGTTCCAGATGAAAGGTACTGGAAGAAGAATCTTTGAAATTAATCGAGCAAGCTAACGCCTAGTAATCGTCGTCCTGGCAATCAATTTGCAATAAACATGTGTTTGGAGATCTGTGAAAGGGAATGGTTGCAATAAACTAGCAGTAGCAAAAGGTACTGCCCAGGTATAACATACAGTACTACCCCAAGTGTACATTTTGTTTATAGCGCGTGCGTGGGACCCGGGAGTAGGACGCAGTGACTAGAGCAGAGACGGCAGAGGTTAGCAATGCTTCCAAACTTTGCATTTCACACTTGCATAATTTCTTTCAGCAAATCAAATCCTGCTACCTACCCTATCCATCCAAACATGAGATCTCCCAGGATTTGCTGCACTGACGGGTAAGCATGTTTGCACATGTCGTACCGCCACTGATAATGCGGCGCAGGTCACTACAGGTTGCGGGTGGGACACTCGATAAAGACCTTAATGCACTTGACAAAAACTTTGCCGAGTGCCGCATTCGACAAAGGACACTCGACAAAGAACTTGTTGGCAAAGGATTCTTTACTGAGTGCCAAGTCAGCACTCGGCAAAAAAAATGCCAACCGTCAACTTTGACGGTTTCTTTGCCGAGTGCCTACTGTGGTGGTACTCGGCAAAGATTTTTTTTAATTTTTTTTAAAATTTCTTTGCCGAGTGGCACTGCAGCAGCTCTCGGCAAAGAATTTTTTTATTTTTTGAAAAAAATCTTTGCCGAGTGCCGTGGCTCTGGCACTCGGTAAATCTGGGAAAACACCGTTCTGGTTCCCAGATTTGCCTAGTGCCACACTTGGCAAAGTGCTAAAAAATGCTGTTTTTTTTGCTTTCCATCAAAACAAATGAACACATTACACACACATATATATCGTCCGTCCATCGTGCATCACACACACATATCGTCCATAATCCATCATACATAATCTATAATCCATCACATACATATAAATATGTCTCTAGTGTCTCTAGTACATCACGAACACAAAGGAGTCCGAAGAACATGAAAAGAGGTACATACTACCATCCTGGTCCTGGCCACTCGGGATGCTGAGGAGAGTGCTCGGTCTGTGGAGGAGGGCCAGTTGGCCACACGGACGTTGGAGAAGGGCCACCGTGTAGAGTCGGGGCCGAACCCACAGACTGTGGCTGCACAAAGGAGAAGCGAAATCATGAGTATGTGTAGGAGTGACGCAAAAGCTAAAGGAATCAACAGGTTCACATACTAACCGGAGTCCGTAGAACAGGAGCAGGAGGCACAACTGGAGCGAGTAGCGACGGAGGCACGAACACACAGCCTTGCCATGAAGCTGAACATGTCCCGCATCCTCTGCTCCTCGGCCGCCCTCTGTGCTTGTACAGCCGCCATCTCCAGCCAATGGGCCTCCGCCTGGGCCTCCATCGCTTACCGTTGGGCCTCCGTCTGTGCCGCCTCTAGGCCTGCAACCTCCGCATGTTCTCCTGCAACATTCCAACCGCAAAGATTGAACAATGCAAAGGCAAGGTACATGTGTAAAAGTAATGAACGACGAGTTTGTGAGCAGTAACCTGGAGCTCTGCCAGCTGCTGCTGTGAGCTCGGCTGCCGAGGGCGTATGGGGAGGGAGGAGTCCGTGCTCCTTGCTCGAATATCGGCGAGACTGACAACAGAGGAGGAGTCGACTGTGCTGTCCGCCATTCAGTACCGGCCGTGCTGCTTCCCTCCTCCCAGCCTCATCACGAGGTCCGTGTCCAGGGGCTGGTAGACCGGATCGAAGTCCTCCCCATAGCGCTGGCGAGCCGCCGAGGTGTACTTGCTAAGCTTGCTGTGGACGCTCGCGTTGTTGTACGTCTCGGGGCCGTCCGCCGGGTTATAGGTAACGTCTGGGGCCATCGCCTTGCTCTTGTGTGCCAGGGCGTACGTCATGAACTCATTGCATTCCTGGCCCTGGTACGCCTGGGACTGCGAGGAAAACACAAAAAAGATTACAAGTAGTTAGAATTGAGTGTTAGAATATATATAAAAAGATGAATACACAAAGATGTTTACCCATGTCTTGGCGTACGCGCTGAGGCTCTGGTTGCCTTGGTGGTGTGGCGCCCCACCCATCTGCAGGCGGCAGTCCCGAAGGATCTTGTGCTTCTCCACCCAATCGGCCGAGAGCCACCTGTCCACAATGACCTCCCAGCAGAGGTGGTGGCTGGCGCACCAATCAGGACATTGCTGCATGTCTTCAAGTTATTGATATGTCAGAAGATAAAATGAATCCAACCTATTGTTCATGAAAGTACTTCTTACCAAGAGGTACTGCTCCCTCGTGAGCTTCATGCTCCTGGCCTCACGCTTCCTCACCACCTGTCCAAGGACGTCGGCATTGTAGTTGATGATGCACTGGATCCGCGTCTCATAGTACAGGTCCGAGAATCGGGACCTGCAGACCTTGTCCTGCACGCGCGCTGTTGACAGTATTTATACCCTGTTTTCTACTATCATAACCGTCAACAAAACACTCTTTTCAGGGAAGAAACATGCAAACACGTAGTGAAATAGGTACAAATAATTTGGTTCCACATGTACATGTCAGTATTTGCTTGCAGGAACTCAAACCAGGAGTTTTCAGAGTATAGAAGCCCATGATGAAGATAATCCGCAAATCAAAATATGATAAAGTGGCAAAGTGATGTCACATGACTTCACTTCAGGATCAATTGGACACTTGGTGGACACTATTCATGGGTTGGCCGACCCATGAATAGTGACCTAAGCACTCAACTTCCAAACAGCAAGCAATAGAGTGATGCAAGAGAGAGCTGAGACCACGTTGTAACACCCGAAAATTTTTAATTTATTAAATAGTTATAAAATGAATTTTTTTATGTAATGGCTTGACATTTAATTTAGGGAATAATAATTTTTGGGAAAATTAAAATTTATCATGGGCAAGAGAAACTTGTATTTATGCATTCATGCTGTCCAATATTTATTTGTATTGCTTGCACTTGAAGTTGGTTTAAAAAGGAATTCGAAATCCAATTGAAAACTTAATTGAAAAATTGTTTTTTAAAAAAAAGAGAAAATCTCCTTTGATCTCTCGGCCGAGCAGGCAAGGAGCCAATCCGTGCTCTCCCTATTCCCTTGCCGTAACCAGCCCCTGACTCCCTTTGCTAGCCCGAGCAAGGCCAAAGTCGTGCGCTCCCTCGTGCAGGCAGAGCCCAGCGATCCCTCCTCTCTGCCTGAAGCTGCCAAGCCGGGTCCACGCTCAGTGTCTCCTCCTACCTCCAGGCGGTGTCCGAGCAGGACACGAACAACGGCCCCAACTGTGGTATCTTCCGAATCTAGCGCAGCTACGCCTCCTCACGCCCATATAAGTCGCCCAGCACCTTGCCGTCTTCCCCAGAACCGTAGAACGCGTTGTTGTTTTCTATCGCGCCGCCGCTGCCCTCAATCCGCCCAACAGAGCAGCCGCCAGAGCAAGCTAGGGCCACTGTCGTCGAACTCGCCGATTGGAAGCTTGGGTGCCGCAATTGACGACACCTCAAGCTTCGCAGGAGGTTCGCGAAGCCCCTGGAGCCTTCAATTTCCCTTCAAGTATCTTTGCTGACCCCGGCGAGGTTCGCAGGGAACAACATCCGCCATTGCCGCCAAGAACGCTGACCCGAAGTCTTTTCTCCGCAATTGATCGTTCGCCCAGCTTATCTTATCGGTGAGGTGAGAAAGCTCCACAACCCTTCTTTTTTTTGTTTTCGCACACTGTAGATGTACCACCAAGTTCGCTGCCACCATCGTTCCGCCGCCGCGCTCGCCGCTTGCTGTGTAAGCCGCCATGGCCCAAACCGATCCCAAAGATTGTTTCGTCTTGAGCCTCCTCCACCAAAACCGATGGCTGATATGAGTTCGTATCGGTCCCCTGTTCCTCCGGATGCTTTCCCCGAGCCAAACCATACACCACATGGCTCTATTCGCGTTTTCCGGTGAGGTAGCTCGCCGCCAGCAATGGCCACCGCCGCTCTGCCCTATTTCCCCGGCGAACAGAGCCGCGCCCCTTTGTCCAGTTTAATCAGGGCCGTTCCGATCTAATGCGACGGCTCATATTGAAGCATACCCCTTCGCCCTCTGTTTTTCAAAAGCGACCCCGTCAGTTTTTAGTTTATAACCCGCGGTCCTTGGCGCACTCAGCCGAATACGCCTTCCATTTTAGGAAACGTATTCTATTAAATATATTAAAAATACGTTTTCCAGATATTCACAATTTTGCACCGATTTTGTTTTGACTATAAAATCTTCGTGTTAGATCCGATTTGATCCGTTCAAATTTCGTTAGATTCGTAATTTCGTAATCTATATGATAATACTACTGCTACTCATGTTTTCAACTTTTAAAATTCGAGATTAGATTTAATCTATTATTTTATTAAAGTAAATCTTGATTAATTCATAACTTCTCCGTTTGAACTCCGATTTTCGTGAACTTTATATCGTTGGAATCGTAGCGACGCGTAGATTATTTGAATAAACTTTTCAATCTATTTTTATACTGTTGGTGTACTGTTTCTAATCTAAATCTTGTTTGCTTCGTGTATGATTGCCTCGATGATTGTGTGGTGATTTTATGATCGAGTTCAGACGGTGAGCAATACGTTAGTGATCAAGAGTTCTTCATAGAGGATCCAAATTCTCAAGAGCACTTTGATCTAAGGCAAGTATAGCATGGACCATCCTTGTTGCCTATTCATCTTAATCACTAAATTCATGATGCATGTGTCTACCTTGGTAACCCTAACATTTATTCCTAAGTTTTGATCACTTGATCCTTGTTACCTATGAGATTGCATTTGAGTAGTGATGCTAGTGCTTGATGATGTCATGATCTTATGAACTTGATTAATTAATTATGAAATAAAGATTTAAAGATGCTTTTTAGCAACATGGACTAAGGACTTATCTGTAAGTATGACACCGGGACTTACAGCGCAACCATGGGGACTATATGGCTCTGGCTTTAGTCAAATAGGAAGTTACTTTCTATCATGTTGTTAATTTTGAAAGGTTCCTTGCCGAGCTGGTTGTTTTGCGGCTCCTGTCCTTGTGTGTACTGCTGCGTGTGTGTGCCACTTGGAAGGAGGGCTCTACCGCCCCATGCCATTGCGTCCGGATTGATTAGTAACTTGTTAGAGAGCCTTTTGAAAGACTTCATAGTGAGGCCCTGTTATGCACCTTGACAGTGTAGTGTGGGCCTTGCAAACCCCTGACACATGAGAATCACGACTCATGGTGAAAGTGTGCAACCTCTGCAGAGTGTAAAACTGATATATCAGCCGTGCTCACGGTCATGAGCGGCCTTGGACGTCTTACAGAATAATAATAATTGAATATTGATTTATTAATTTAAAGTTTCTGTTGTTGTTTATTCCATATTAATTATCATGTTTATGTGATCATGCAACCATGTTCCTTGGTATATTCTATTGCTGCTACTCAAATTGCTAAAACATGATCAACTAAAAGCAACCGCTGTCAACCTGTGTCTTGCCTTATTTGAGCCTCATAAACCCATGCTATTCTTGTTGAGTACGACATGTACTTACGCTTGCTTTATTTTTCATATTTGGATAAAAATCCCGGATGGGTAACAGATGACTATGAGGATTCTTCTGAGGATTATTAGGATTGTGTTCACCAGTCAACTATTCCCTGTGGATTGGAGTTTTCGCGAGAGAGTTATCTATATTATTCCGCTATTATTAATGTAAAGACTCTGTGATATTATTCATTATATATTAAACCTTGTGATGGTACTATGTAATTTGTCACTTATGTGTGTGATTGATCTCTGGGCGCACATAAGTTGGTTCATTCAATTTTATCCTTAAAATTGGGTGTGACACACGTGGAGCCATGTCATGGGTCGACCGACCCAGACATGGAGCCTAGCTGGCTCTGCTAACGTGGCACAATCCGTGGCACACCTCCTGGAGTCCATTTCCACCCTTAGATCACAAGTGTGCTTTCAATCAATGGTTAAGGAGCAAAGCACACGGATTCATGGGCCCACAATGAAGAAACCGACGTGAGAATGAAAACCAATACATGGGCAAGGCTCTATGACATGTGGGGCACAAGATGGTGGGACCCACCTGTCATAGGGGGGTCGGCCGACCCTCCCTAGGTGTCCAACTTTCGCCCATCGACTCTTGGCATGAAGGTAGGCAACGTGGTGAATCCTGGGCATCCAATTCAAGGCGATTCAAGGTCGGTGGATCCAAGGGCCAAGGTGGAAAGGCACATGGATTGATGACATGGCATTCCCTTTCATATCCCTATAAATACCCTCCTAGTCCTTCACTCTATACATCAAGGAATAAAGTATCAAGTGTATCATAGAGAGAAAGACTACTTTAGTAGCCTTAGTGTTAGAATAAGAGGGAAGAGAGTGAGGGAAGTCTTGAAGAGAAAGCCCCGGGCCTGTCGGGAGTCTTCTCCAAGGTGTACCTCAGCAGATGCAAGCTTCTAGTAAGTTTTCCATCTGAGTCCTTCTGGTATTTGATATTCGGATTCTGGTACTTTAAGTATATACTTGCTTTACTTGCATATTGGTTTACTTAGTGAAGTACTCTAGTCTCTAGCTAAGATTAGAGTAGTAAGTATAGTGTAGACGTGGTGTCTAGGCTATATCTTATCAGTGTGGGCCGCTTGTTGCACGGATTATTTGTGGGTGCCAGCAAGTGGTGCCAGCCTTGTCTGGTCTTAGTATCCCTCCACGTGTGTAAGACAAGTTATTAAAACGGCAGGACATCAATATAATAGCATAGCCGCCTCGGGAGGAGTTATATCTCCTCCTGTTTCGCCTATCGCCTCTTGTAAAGGGAGGAGGTGGTAAACCTCTTTATACTTAGAAAGTCAAGACCAGATATCGTTTGCTACATAGAACCTCTCTATACCTATATCCTAACCCCTTTGATCACCAAATCCTTTGATCACTATCTGACGGTCTTGAATCTAGTTAGTTCACTTCACGTTCCCTGTGAAAAATACGATACCTGGAATACTCCCGGTGAAGGCTACATTGACTACCGTACGCTTGCGGTATATCCGTTTGCCACCTTTGGTGTCAACAAGCTTTCTGGCGCCGTTGTCGGGGAACGGTAGCTGTCTTAACTAGAGTCGAGTCATCTTAGTTATCCTTGTTTGATCAAAACTATCTCTTTCACACACACATGGATCAAACACCTATCTTCGAGTATGCTGCTCCATCGGGCGCTAGTATGGAGCCGCCTAGTTCATCACAGGCCATTTTGGCTGTTCGTTATGAGCTACGCCCGAGTCTCATAGCGATGGTTCAGGTGAAACCTTTTTCTGGGAATGAAGATGAGAACCCCTATACACACCTACGAGATTTTGAACAATTATGCTCTTGCATACATATCCAAGGGATGAGACGAGATACCCTTAAGTGGAAGCTATTTCCGTTCTCTTTGACGGGAATAGCCAAACGATGGTATACTCGTCACGTAGGTAGTGTAAATGGAGAATGGGAGAAGCTGCAATCAAAGTTCTGTATCACCTTCTTCTCCATTCCCCGAGTTGCTCGTCTTCGTGTAGAGATCCTAAACTTTAGACAAAGGGAAAAAGAACCTCTAGGTGCGGCATGGGCCCGTTTCACAGACTTAGTATCTTCTGGCCCTGATTTAGCTATAACCGAGCTGGCACTCTTGCAACATTTCTACCTCGGTCTTAGCCAAAATTCCACATAATTTCTTGATTTGGCCTCTAAGGGAGCATTCTTGCATCTCCTCGTTAGTGAAGGTAAGGATGTTCTTGCGAAAATTCTCGAGAACACCCCCTACACTAATATCTATGATGAAGCCACCGAGAAAAATCAAACCTTGAAGGACGAACACATGATAGCCGGAACCTCACCACTCACATCATAAGCTATCGAACCTGAACCACAACCACCAAATCCCCCAAAGGAAGTTACACCTCTGAAATTTCCTCTTGATATCGAGGCCGATCTCTTCTCCGATTTTGGAAATGCCTCGAATCAACCTGTGCAAAAGAAGTCTAAAACACGTAGAGCTCCAAATAATCATATCACACATCGCCTTGAGACTCGCTATCTCAAGGAGACTATTCAAGAGCTCGCGTCTATTATGAGTGACGAATGGCTGAAGGAAGCCAAAGCCTCACCTGAGGTTATTAGGACCCTATCTTGCTTCACAACCATTCCTTGCATCATAAATAGGACCACCATAGACTCTCTTTATGACCCCGCTGTAGGAGTAAGCATTATTTCTAAATCCTTAGCAAATTCACTCCTAGGAGAGGAACCTCTTGCCCCGACCAACAAATTTCTTAAATTGCCCTCTGAAAAATTGGTCGAGAGCTGCGGGATTGCACAGACCATTCCTGTCACAATTAACAAGGTCCATATCCTCTTACATTTCTTTATTTTTGATATAGAGGAATTTGACTTATTAATTGAACACCCGCTCAAGAGATTCCTTGATGGATTCCATGGAGGGAACCTTGAAGGTCATCTCGGGAAAAACTTTTATCTTTCGATTTCGCTAGCAAATTCTACCAACTCTAAGGCAGAAATGCACCCCGAGTCTGACCCGATAGAGGAAGTAATGGCTGTATCTCTTCTAGAACCTTCTCATCCTGATCTGGAAGAGGATGCTAAGGATTTCATCCAAAAAGAGGCCGAATTAGAAGAACCTTTAGATTTGAATAAATCTGAACCCCCCATCTAAACCCTCTATAGAACTTAAGCCCCTTCCTTCTGGACTTAAGTATGCCTTCCTTAATGGTGATAGAGAGACTCCCGTAATTATTAGTGACCAACTTTCTGAGGTGGAAACCTCCAAACTCATCACCATTCTAGAAAAACACCGCTCTGTCTTAGGCTACTCTCTTCAAGATCTTAAGGGAATTAGTCCCACTCTCTGCACCCATCGCATCCCATTTGAGTAAGATGCTGCACCTTCTAGGGAGCCGCAACGAACGCTAAATAATGCGATGAGAGAAGTAGTGAAGAAAGAGGTCTTGAAACTCTTGCACGCAGGCATAATCTACACTGTTCCTAACAGCGAGTGGGTCAGCCCTGTCCAAGTAGTGCCTAAGAAAGGAGGGATGACGGTTGTTAAAAATGAGAAAAATGAACTAATCCCTCAACGAACCGTCACGGGTTAGAGAATGTGTATAGACTACCGAAAACTAAACAAGGCCACAAAGAAAGATCACTTTCCTTTACCATTCATCGATGAGATGTTGGAACGGCTTGCAAAACATTCTTTGTTCTGTTTTCTTGATGGGTATTCGGGTTATCACCAAATCCCAATCCATCCCGACTGATCAAAGTAAGACAACCTTCACATGCCCCTATGGGACATATGCATATAGGCGCATGTCTTTTGGCCTATGCAATGCCCCTGCCTCTTTCCAAGGTGCACGATGTCCATCTTATCCAATATGATCGAAGAAATTATGGAGGTGTTCATGGACGACTTCTCAGTCTATGGCAAAACCTTCGATCACTGCCTAGAGAATCTGGACCGTGCCTTACAAAGATGTGAGGAAAAGCACTTAGTCTTGAACTGGGAGAAACGCCACTTCATGGTTCGAGAAGGAATAGTGCTAGGACATAGAGTGTCCGAGCGTGGGATAGAGGTGGATAGAGCTAAGATAGAGGTTATCGAGCAGCTCCCACCGCCCACGAATGTTAAGGGTGTCTGTAGCTTTCTGGTCATGCAGGATTTTATAGAAGGTTTATAAAAGATTTTTTTCAAATTGCTAGACCTTTAACAAACCTGCTTGTTAAAGATGCACCCTTTAACTTTGATGATGAGTGCTTAGACTCCTTTTATTATCTTAAGAAAGCACTTGTCTCTGCGCCAATCATACAACCCCCTTATTGGACGCTTCCTTTTGAGATAATGTGTGATGCTAGTGATTATGCTATAGGTGCTGTCTTCGAACAAACCAAAGATAAGAAACACCATGCAATCTCATATGCTCACAAAACCTTAACTGGGCCACAACTGAATTATACAACAACTGAAAAAGAATTGTTGGCTGTGGTTTTTGCTATAGACAAATTTAGATCTTACTTAGTTGGAGCTAAAGTCATCATTTACACTGATCATGCTGCTTTAAAATATTTGCTCAGTAAGAAAGATGCTAAACGAAGATTAATAAGATGGATATTACTGCTCCAAGAATTTGATCTTGAAATTAAAGATAAAAAGAGAGTAAAAACTCTGTAGCCGATCATTTGTCTAGAATGCAATTCAAAGACAAATAGGATCTGTCCATCGACGACTTCCTGCGAGACGACACGCTTCTCAAAGTCACGGACTCCCACCCCTGGTACGCAAACATTGTCAATTTCAAGGATATGTGCCATCAGGAGCAGACAAGAAGAAACTCATCCAAAAGAGTAAGGTGCACCTCTGGGATGAGTCATATCTGTACAGAGTCTGCAATGATGGAATATTAAGGAGGTGTGTGCCAATGAATGAAGCAATCAAGATCATTGAAAAATGTCATGGAGCAGAATATGGAGGCTATTATGGGGTATTCAGAACCCACGCAAAGATATGGCAAAGTGGATTCTTTTGGCCTACCATGTACAAAGATGCACAAGACTATGTGAAGAGATGTGCAACATGTCAGAAACATGGAAATATCAACACCCAGGATGCAATGCCACTCATAAACAACCTTCAAGTGGAATTATTTGATGCATGGGGAATTGACTACATGGGTCCATTCCCCAAGTCTCAAGGTTGTGAGTACATGCTGCTGGTAGTGGATTATGTGTCCAAATAGGTGGAAGCTATCCCTTGCACGACCGCTGATGCTTCATATTCAAAAAGAATGTTTAAAGAAGTCATACTCCCAAGATTTGGCACGTAAGACTAGTCATAAGCGATGGAGGATCACACTTCATAGACATGGGAATAAAGCATAATGTTGCAACTCCATACCATACCCTGACAAGTGGCCAAGCGGAGACGTCCAATAAGAAAATCAAGAACATCCTACAAAAGACAGTCATTGAAATGGGAACAGCCTGGAAGAGCAAACTATCGGATGCACTTTGGGCATACAGGACCGCATACAGGACCCTAATTGGTATGTCACCATACCAGCTTGTATACGGGAAGACATGCCATCTGCCGGTAGAGCTAGAGCACAGAGCACATTGGGCAATCAAATAATGGAATATGGATCTGCCCTCCGCTGGAAGAAATAGAAAGATGCAGATCTCAGAGCTTGAGGAATGGAGAGAAAAAGCCTATCACAATGCCATGATCTATAAAGAGAGAGCCAAAAGGTGTCATGACAAGAGGATCAAGCCCAAGGAATTCCATCCTGGATACAAAGTCCTAATGTTCAACTCAAGGGTCAAGCTATTTGGCCATGGAAAGTTAAGGAGCAAATGGGAAGGACCGTACCTGGTAATCAATGCAGCAATGCATGGAGCTGTCACGCTTCAGGGCGACGACGGTAACATCTTTAAGGTAAATGATCATCGTCTCAAAGTTTTTCATGAACATGCACCAATAGAAGAAGAAGTTGACATGCTAGAGTTCATCCCTGATAATGAATTAACATGATTAAAATCTACATGTCTACCTTCTCTTTTCAATTGTTTGTATAGCTTGATCACTAGATATGTTTCAAGTAATTAGAAATTCCTCCTTTTAACACTTTGGGTCCCCAAAACCCCCAATCAGAAGCGGACCACTTGTGACCAAAATTTAGCCAAGCCATATAATTTTCAGAAACAAATAATTTGGTCATGCTGGGTCATCCAAACCTAGGTTGGGTGACCTGCACTAGGCTCAATTTAAAATTTTCAAAAATAGGGCAGTGTTCACGAGGTCTTGTAGGTGACGTGACAAAAATTTGGGGCAATTCTATGGGTCGGCCGACTCATATTTGGCACCCCCTCAACCTCGTCACGTTTAGGAAAGCATTTGGGGAGCGTGTGAGGAAGTTTCCACAGCCAGATGACCCATTTATGGGGTCGGCCGAACCACCCGTGGCACCCCGTTGCGACCCGCCAGGTCCAGAACATTGTGCCATCATTCCCCCGACGTTTTCTCGCAATTTCGAAAAGGAGAACATTGGCACTCGTCTTCTTAACCCTTCCTTTCCTTCTTCTTCCTTCCACCTCCATTCTTTCACCCTTCCAGCACCCTCCTTCGACCTTGAGACGTCAAAGAGATCCACCATGGCCCCCACTAGCAAGAATGCCATCATCCCCACTGGAGAAGGCACTTCCAAGCCCCAAAGGTCATTGACCGAGAGCCTAGAGAGAGCGATGGCCGTCGACGTACCGGAGGTGGAGCCTCTGAACTCGCTGCCGCCGACTGGAGGACCGCCGGGGGCCAGGGCTAGGTTGCCCGACCCTATGAGGGTTCGGCCGACCACCCCACGGCCGTCCCCACGGTCCACCTCTTCGCCAAGGTCTCTCTCGCCGCGACGGGATCTCCGGAAGCCCCCTGTTCGGTCCACCACGCCAATTAGGCCTACCACAGGCCAATTGGCATTGAAGGGGAAGGCTCCGGAGGTGCCGAAACAGCGCCCCAACTCTGTCTACTCGGATTCATCAAAGAGCATCAGCTCCTACACCCCTTCCACACCCACCATATTCAAAGGCTGCAAGATCGTTGGTGGTGGGCTGGGTGTAGGGAAGGTGTTCGTCCCTCCTCTCACTTCAGATGAGAAGAAGCAGTTGAGGGAGTCCCTTGACTCCAACTCTCCTTCCCACATCCGGAGGAAGTTGGATGCACCACCAATCAATGGCCCGTCAGGCCAATTTGAAGATGATCGGGAAGAGAAAAGCGACATGGAGAAGATGCTCAAGATTGTAACTAGTCTTAGGAAAAAGAATAGTGAATTAGAGGAGACGGTGTCAGAATTAAGGATGGCACATTTAAATATAGAAGACAACTTCAGCGCATTTCGCATTAGTACCAATGCGAAGCTCAAGCGCTTGGCCTCTGCCATTGGCCAAGAGGACATCCTAAAACCACCTTCTCCTTAGATTAGGATTCCTTTAGAATAAAGTAGGCACTAGCTAGATTTCCCTTTTTAAAGTTTTGATTTTTACAATTGTAATCATGCCTACATCAATTCTAAGAAGTTGGATAAAATGCTTTTGCGTTCTGCTGGTGTGTTGCCACCAGTAGAACACCTGCACTTGATGTTGTTCTCTGTTCCTGTATCACCAGATGAAAAGAACCAAGTGTGCGGGGGTCGAACGACCCCCTCAACAGCTCTCACGGCGATTCGCAACATGCCACGGTGCACAGCATGTCTGCTGGATCAAACGGGACGTGAAAGCTCACAAAACATGGGTCAAACGACCCACAAGATGATGCCCAACGGGAAAACAATTATGCAAGAGTGTATTTTGAGACGAGGAGATTCAAATGGAGGGGACAATGGCCCTTTGATGGGGTCGGCCGACCCCACCATTGGGACCTGGTCCCACCAGCCAGACTCCCTGCAGCAAGAGTATGCTTCCTGACTGGTTTGCACTCTTCCTCCCTCTCGAATCGTACATTTATTTCTTTGTTCTTCAAGAAATAAAAATTTGAATACTTGCATCCCAAAATAAAAGAGATAAAATTCATGACATTTGAAGAGTAGAGGTGACACAAAGTTCAAATTTATGCATATGCCTATGCTTATGGGTAAATATCTTGATAGGAAATCATATTGACTAAGATATTGATAAATGCGAGATAACTCTTGGCTCATGAGTCACACTTTTTCCATTCAAAGTACTTAGAAGTTTATTTCTGAAAAATGTCATAAAACCATAGTGTCACTTACTCCTCAATAGTAAGAGAATTCCTACCAAAGCCATATATGATCATCATGTTTGAAACCCCTTCTAAACATGCTACTTGCAATTGCTTTGAGCTTGATCAAACCTTGTTGATCCTTGTTGAGAAGTATGTCATAGTCCAAAGATCAAGATCACATACACACAATACATATATGCTGCTTCTGCACTGGAAGTACGCAACAACATGCCATTCATTTCCATTGAATAAATGCTCCATGTTTTAAAGGTTAATGAACATCTCTCTTAGTTGATATAGAAAAAGGGACAATGGCTATGCAAAATGAAAAAAAAGAAAGATGGACAAGTGAAAGTCCAAGAAAAAGGAAATATAATTGAGCAAGTTCAGGCTCATGAATAAAAAGAAAAGAAAAGAAAATTGATAGCCATGTCCCAAAACAAAGTAGAGAGAGATCATCTCAAATAAAGGAGCATTATAGTTTACCATTTTCCACACACTTGCACATCTTGACCTAGGTCTATGACATTTTTCTCCTTGGATCCTTGTTTTGATTTTACAATATATGCAATGTAAGTATGCTTGCCATGTTTATCCCTACCTGAACTACACATAAGCCTGAGAGATGTAGGATAAAACAAAGAAGGCATCCTCAAGATATGCCTTGGTAAGGAATCTTATACAATTGAGTGACTTAAGATTACTATTTAAGGAGTAAGAATGAACTATGTACTTTCTTTTTAAAACCAATACCAAAAATTCTAAGTACTGAGAAGATGAAAATGTGAGATGACTTTGCCTTAAGAATTGTTCTATTTCTCAACATCTCAAGGATATATGCTAGACAATGCCACATAACCCACTAGTATAAGCTATGTGTTAAATGAAAACTTTGTTCACCACTATCTTGGATATGTCTTAGTCTTTTCAATATTTTCTAACCTTTACTCGAGGATGAGTAAAGAATTAAGTGTGGGGGAAACTTGTTGACGGTATTTATACCCTGTTTTCTACTATCATAACCGTCAACAAAATACTTTTTTCAGGGAAGAAACATGCAAACACGTAGTGACATAGATACAAATAACTTGGTTCCACATGGACATGTCAGTATTTGCTTGCAGGAACTTAAACCAGGAGTTTTCAGAGTATAGAAGGCCATGGTGAAGATAATCTGCAAATCAAAATATGAAAAAGTGGCAAAGTGATGTCACAATCATCAATGACTTCACTTCAGGATCAAGTGGACACTTGGTGGACACTATTCATGGGTTGGCCGACCCATGAATAGTGACCCGAAGCACTCAACTTCCAAACAGCAAGCAATGGAGTGATGTAGGAGAGAACTGAGGCCACGTGGAGCCATGTCATGGGTCGGCTGACCTAGACATGGAGCCCAGCTGGCACTGCTGATGTGGCACAATCCGTGGCACACCTCCTGGAGTCAATTTCCACCCTTGAATCACAAGTGTGCTTTCAATCAATGGTGGCACACGGATTCACGGGCCCACAATGGAGAAACCGACGTGAGAATGGAATAACCAATACATGGGCAAGGCTCTATGACATGTGGGGCACAAGATGGTGGGACCCACCTGTCATAGGGGGTCGGCCGACCCTCCCTAGGTGTCCAACTTTCGCCCACCGACTCTTGCATGAAGATAGGCAACGTGGTGACTCCTGGGCATCCAATTCAAGGCGGTTCAAGGTCAGTGGATCCAAGGGCCAAGGTGGAAAGGCACATGGATTGATGACATGGCATTCCCTTTCATCTCCCTATAAATACCCCCTAGTCCTTCACTCTAGACATCAAGAAATAAAGTATCAAGTGTATCATAGAGAGAAAGACAACTTCAGTAGCCTTAGTGTTAGAATAAGAGGGAAGAGAGTGAGGGAAGTCTTCAAGAGAAAGCCCCGGGCCTGTCGGGAGTCTTCTCCAAGGTGTACCTCAGCGGATGCAAGCTTCTAGTAAGTTTTTCATCTGAATCCTTCTAGTATTTGATATTCTGATTCTGATACTTTAAGTATATACTTGCTTTATTTGCACATTGCTTTACTTAGTGAAGTACTCTAGTCTCTAGCTAATATTAGAGTAGTAAGTATAGTGTAAACGTGATGTCTAGGTTATATCTTATCAGGGTGGGCCGCTTGTCGCACGGATTGTTTATGGGTGCCAGCAAGTGGTGACAGCCTTGTCTGGTCTTAGTATCCCTCCACGTGTGTAAGACAAGTTATTAAAATGGCATGGCATCAATACAATTGCATATCCGCCTTGAGAGGAGTTATATCTCCTCCTATTTCGCCTATCGCCTCTTGTAAAGGGAGGAGGTGGTAAACCTCTTTATACTTAGAAAGCCAAGACCAGATATCGTTTGCTACATAGAACCTCTGTATACCTATATCCTAACCCCTTTGATCACCAAATCTTTTGATCACTATCTGACGCTCTTGAACCTAGTTAGTTCACTTCACGTTCTCTGTGGAAATTACGATACCTGGAATACTCCCGGTGAAGGCTACATTGACTACCGTACGCTTGCGGTATATCCGTTTGCCACCTTTGGTGTCAACACGCGCTGCCTGGGCCTCAAACCCAGCGTCGCACGTGAAGAAGTCCTGCATGCATACATCATGTATTGTTTAATTTTTTTTACAGCGACCGATGTATTGACTAATTTAGTGTGACGTAGACTCACCCAGAACTCGGCCTTGATCCGCGCCGCAACGGTGCCGTGCTCGCTGTCCTCAATGGCGTGGAAGTGGTCCCACGTCCAGGGCGGCGAAAGCACCCCTAGCGTAGGTGACCATCTCAGGGTAGTGCTGCCGAATCAGAAGGGCTAGCGTGCCATTGATGTGCCGGCGGCCCTTCCCGGACATAACTTCCCAGTTGCTGGAAGAGTCATTAAGAACAATTGTTAGTCATTAAGAATCTGCATATCATATGAAATAATAATGAAATGATATGTACTCGTCGCCCTGGGGTCGAATCACCGGGCGCTGGTGAAGTGGGATCGGCCGCGCCAGGAGCTTCGAGGGCCCGCACAAGTAGACTCCCGATGAGGTAGAGCCAGAAGCAGTAGTGGAAGTGGAACCCCCTACTGTCACGGTCGCACCCTGCTCGTGGTCCGACAAGTCAGAGGAGGTGTCACCCCCTGCTGCCTGGTCGTCCTCGTCCACCGGCGGGGTGAGAGTCGGCTCCACGTGCGTCCTCGGACGGCCGCAGGTGCGGGCGGTCGTCGACCTCCTCGGCGCCGGCTCCGGCAAAGTGTCCTCCTCAGCATGGGGTGGTGAACGGTCCCACATGTAGAGGGAGTTGACCGAACGACGGCCCTACCTTTCGCCCGGCATTTTGTAACACCCCTGGTGTTACGGTAACTAAAACCTGCCATGTCAGCATGATTTCATGCAAAAATATCCCGCATAAACTCATTTTTCTGTGCGAAAACTACAGTAAAATTTATTCTTGTATTTGATTGTGTGTAGGTACTGTAGAGTGATTTGGTTATGATAATGTTTGTGTATGTATGTGGGATAAAAATGAAATTAAAGAAATTTAAAAGAAATCATTTATAAACCCTACATCGGACCAGAAATCCTAATTTGGAAACTAAAAGGAATTAGGTGTTGGGCCTTAAACAAAAGTTGTGAATCTTTAAAAGTTGAGAAACTTCTATTTTGGGCAAATTAAAAGTTATTAAAAATAATTTCAAATAAAGCCCAAATCTATGCTTTAAAGATTAAAGTTAAAATTCAATTTCAAAAACTAAAGGGAATCTGATGAAAGTGACTTAATAAAAATTATAGATCTTTTAAAATGGGATAACTTTTATTTTTAGAGATTTTGAAGTTTACCAGAGGAAATTTAAATTAAAACCCAATTAGTGGTTGTTTATTCAAAATTAAAATGCCCTTTCAAAAACTATCAAGTTTTTGGGCAAACTCTTTTAATGAAAGTTATAAGGATTTTCAAGTTGAACAACTTTTATATTTGGGGATTTTGAAGTTATGCAGTGAGATTTCAAAATAAACCCCAATGAGTGTTTTAAAATTTAAATTTGAAATGTCAGTTCAAAAATTATCAAAAATCTGAGAAAACTCCTTTATTACAAGTTGTTGGACTTGTCAATTAGAACAACTTCTATTTTTGTAGATTTTCAACTTATTGAGAAAAATTTTGAGAATTTGAGTGGATTTGAAATGAAATTCAAAACAAAGATTGACCCCTTTTTGAATTATTCAAAATATATTCAAAATTTGAAAATGGCCCAAAAACCAAAGTTGTTGAGCAAGAAATTTTCTACAACTCTTAGTAAGGGAATTTTTCGAGTTACTACACAAAATCAAGAGTATTTGGGCTAAAATAGTAGAAGTAAACAGGGTCAGGCTACAGTGAAAATCATCCTCTGCTCTGTTCGCGGGCATGGCGCCGGCAAGGCTTCGGTTCGTCGACAAAATTCATCGTGCACACTCAGCCATCACCCTCTCCATCTCACAGATAGCTCCGACTGTTTATTGCACACCGTTGAAGCCTCTTCTTGCCGATTGAGGTCACTGGAAGCTCACAGGCGAGCCTTTTCTTTCTCGCGGTTGGCAGATGCTCCACCGTGCTCGGCCCTCCGTGGCCGGTCATTTGTGGTGAGGTAGACTACTTTCTGTTTCATGTCCGGGGTTCGCCTTATTCTGTGGAAGTTCAGAAGCAAGGTTGTTTCTTGTTTAATGCATAGGTGACGCCGGAACAGCGCTTGCGACGCCGGAGAGCGCCGCCTTGAGCTCGGCCGACGTCGACGATCCTATTTCGGCCATCCTCTGCACCAAACGACTAGTCTAGGCACTTCGGGGTGAGCATACAAAGCTTCTTCGAGCCTTTCTTTAAACACTGCAGCATTGGTTACGCCGGAACGCGGCTCGTCGCCGTTCCTGCCCGCGTCCGTCCGCCATGACCGCCGGAGTACGTACTCCGGTGTGCTAGTCTTGGAGAGGAGTCGGTTGGATGCGAGAGCTTGTGGGGAAGCTCGAGGATAGTTTTGGCCCCGCCGGTGCGGCCGCCGCAATTTGCGCCGTCGCGCGTGCGGGAGCGTGTCTGCGCAAGGAGGAAGAAAGGGGGAGAAGTCAGCTGGGCCTGGTCGGGCCGTATTCAGTCGGCCCAATGGCGCAGTAGGCGCGTGGCACGGGGCGGAGTGCGGGCACAGGCCGGCTGGGCCGGTCTGTTCCTCGTGGGCCGCCTCGGGCTGAATGGGTTTTTTCCATTTTCCTTGTGAATTACACCGTCTTTTCCATTTCATATGAATAAGAATAGTGTTGTGTTTTATTATTTTTGTAGAAATATTTCTGGAGTACAAAAAATCATGAAATTAATTGTGAGTGCTCTCTGTGATATGGTGAATGCATGGAAAATATAAAATAAATATTTTGAGTACCTTCGGTATATAGTAAAAATGTATAACTTAATTCACAAATGTGATTTCTAGGAATTTTGTAGGCTAGAATTATTATCCAAAAATTATGAAATTTGTTTTGTCACTGTTTGGGACTGAGATCTAGTTGTATAAAAAGTTTAGGCTCGAATGAATATAGTTTATTTATTTATTATTTTATGCTCTATGATTTGATTACTAAAATAAATAGGAAACCCTAATGAACTAGGTTTTGAGTGCCTTTTGGATGGGATGTTGACCCTGGGTCATTCACTATAGTGATCCTTGGCACGTTAAATGGTGTATTACGGTCGATATTGAACAAGTTGTGCAGCGGCTTTCTACGACCGTTAAAAAGGTCCATAGATTAATTACGAAATCACCACATTCTTTAGTGAAGTTTACTTGCAACTTTACCGTGAAGGAAAGTTGTACTCAAGGTTGTTAATTAAATGTTTGTTCTACATTTTCCATTCATGTCATTCCGCACCATGTAAGCATGCATCATTATTTTACGTGTAGAGATCGGGTTCTCGGAAGAATTTCTTGATTGCTCCCCGATGGAAGAATTATTCGTCGAGAGAAGTCAAGTGGGTTTTCTCTGGTTTTCTGGCGGAAGTGATAGACCTGCAACACAGGCAAGCCCCGGTGCATTAGCCCCTCCTTGTGTTTATAAAATTTATCCCTTGAGTTAAATTACTGCATTAAGTTGATAGAAGTTGATTGTTACCTACTTGCTACATTGCCTACCTTGATAGATATCATCCTTGAACCCGATTTAAAATAAAACGTTTGAAAAATGCTTAGCCCTGCTAAATTAATTTAGTTTTGCATAAACTGCTACTTCCTGTGCTATGATTATATATTGACAACGAAATATGATAATAGCTGAAGAATTGGTTATCCGTTGGTCGACTTGCACTTGGGTTAGAGTCCCAATGCATCGTCGCCATCGGAATAGTTTGGAACCGGTTAATGAAAAAAGGGAATGTTTCGCTCGGTTGATGTGCACTTGAGGCGGCGTTCCCCATGTCTTATCATCCGGCAGGCATGGGTTTGAAAACCGTTTGGTAACTGTGTACTTGGGTTAGAGTCCCAATGCATGGATACCGACGGAAAAAAGGCTAGGGACCGTTGGGAAGCCCTATTTTCGGTGGCTCTATTGCTTGAACCGACAACCACGCACTGTGAGTGGAGAGATGCGAGAGTAGCGTGTACCCTCGTGGCCGGCGTGCCTAGAGATGAGAGGTGTACTGTGCTCTCGGGTGGCGCAGGACGGTCAGGGATAGAAAAGCAGTGGTAGACGGGGTTGGTGTATGCAAGCTTAAGTGCTACATACGCAGTGTGGATAGGGATCCCCAGCTGGGTATTTAATCGATTCGAATTGTCGTTACTCCTCGGTCAATGGAGACTTGATCCACTGCCCTACCTGAAAAGTGGTTCGGAACTAGGTGTTTTGAGAATGATTAATTTGGAAGTACGATGATATATGAATATGAGTTCGGAATTATGGATTATGATTAAATTAAGATTTGAGGTAAATATTGAAATAGGCCAGTAATGTTTTTTCCGCAAAACTCTTTGACTCTTGCCCAAGCCTTACCTTGACTCCCCTTAGCCTGCATTCCTGAGTCTCACTCCTTTTTCTTTAGTCGGGTAAGTCTTGCGGAGTACCCCAGTACTCAGGGTTTGCAGGTGAGTCGAGAGTACAGCTTTGCTCGAGACCGTGCCGGTTGGCGTATCAGGCATGGATGATGATGTGTATGGTATTACCCTTGGGCAGGGTGTCTAGTTGTATGACGCTACTCCACTATGAAACTCTGCTTTGGGATAATGTCATTTATATTGTAAACCTATGTTTATGTAATACTTTCGCACTCTCCACTCTGATTTATATTATTGTGTAAACTGTTGTAATACTTGCAATGTCTTTACAATGAGATCCTCGGGTGAATTAGGGTTTCCGAGAAAACCCGGCAGGCCACCTAGGTCAAGGGGAAACTCGTGCAGATTGATCGTGGGTCCTTAGGGACGATGACGGTGCACGTGGGCCCTATGATTAAGGCGGCTCTGTCACACATTTTGTCGAGTGCCTGCAATTTCAAAGAGTAAACCGATTAGTAATGCTAAATTGCAAAGTACTTATAAAGAGATGCAAAACGAATTGAACATAATAACAATAATTATTATAATAATAACAATAATAATAATAATATAGTATTACATGAATTAGAAATATTCTTCACGATCGGCAGCGGCTGGATCATAGGTGTCGTCATCACTATCAATATTGTCAACTTCCACCTCTTCTCCCTCGTCCTTATCTCCATCGTTGTCATCATTGTCATCGTCTAACTTTAATCGCTCAAGCATTTGTAAGTCCTTCTCATCTTGCATCTCTTCTCCCTCGTCCTCATCTACATCCCCTCGATCAATGTCATTGTCTACTTCTATTCCCATCAGTGAAAACATGTCTATGTCAAATCTTCCTTCTAGCCCCTCTGGTTGATAGAACTCCTGTTTGTGGAGGTCAGAATTGTAATCCTCATTGTTTGGGACAGGTACTCTACCGCGGGGCGATACCATCTGCACAAGGTTCCAACCCATAAGATTGGGGTCTCTTTGGCACGCCCATGGGAGATAATAAACTTGCGTGGCCTGTTGAGCCACATTATTGACATCCTCTCCTTGATATACAGAATGCTGTCGAATTTTGACTTATCCAATCTCAGGGGTTGTTCTCGTGACGTTAGGATCGAACTAATGGCATTTGAATACGACCGGATTACGAGCTTTGCAACACTCAAAATTGAGCTGGTATATTTCTTCTACTATGCCGTAGTAGTCGTGCCCATCGGTGCCGGGCGTACGAACTCCGGTATTTGTGGTTTTTCGATTGGGCCGACTCCGCTCGTAGTCGGTTGTGTGAAAGCGATAGCCATTCACAGTATAGTTGGTGAATGTCTTGACCTTGTAGGTGAAGCCTTTGGCTAGCCCTTTCAACTCAGCATCCATTGACCTATCTTTGCAGGCCTGCAAGGTGAGGCAAGATAGATCGTTACATTACTCTCTTTTATGATTGAAGTGGGAAAGGCAAAGAATTAACCAGGCACCTTCGTGTCGAACCAGGAAATGAAATCGGGCACACCATCTTTGAGAAGACTATCTTCCTCCTAAGGGGAAGGAGCCCTATTCCCTGTCCAGTATGTATTCAGAAATTCTCTGAAAAACAAGAGACAAGGGGGTGGATACATGGAGGATAAAGCATAAGGTCTTGGTGCCGTATGTAACAAGCTCATTGAGAACTTACTGCACATAAGACTTCATTTCGTCAAGGTTCAACAACACATAAAGCATGATAATGCGCCACTCATCATACCTTAAACTCTTGGTGCATGGTGCGCTTGCCTTTCCAAGTTGACCTTTGAAAAGGCTGAGGTTCGATGAACTCTCTTCGGCGTTGTAACGAGGGGGAGGATTGTGCACGCTGGGAAGGCTATCATTATAGTATGATGTTGTGAAGTTTGACTCCTCCTCAAGAATGAATGCCTCTACCCTTAATTTTGGCTTTGTTTCTACACTTTTTCCGAAGAATCTTTATACTTCTCTCGATTGTATAGCACCAACGGAACTGCACGGGACCCCCCATTCGTGCCTCGTACGGTAGGTGCAAAACCAGATGCTGCATCGCCAGGAAGAAGCCGGGTGGAAAGATCTTCTCCAACTTGCAGATCAACACAGGTGCCACTTTCTCCAAGTCATCAATGATGTCCCGAGATAACTCCTTGGCACAAAGCTGGCGAAAGAAAAAGCTCAACTCTGCCAGCAACGCCACACATGCTCGGGGACGTATTCCCGAGTCATCGCAGGAAGGACCCGCTCAATCCATATGTGGAAGTCATGACTCGTCATCCCTAACACTCGCATGGTGGACAAGTCCACTCCCCTACTCAAATTCGCCACATGCCCATCAGGGAACATTAGTGACTGGATCCACTGCAGTGCCTCCTTCCTTTGGTCCTTTTTCAATATGAAATCGACCGGAGTCTTTCTCCATTTCTTGCCGGGTGCGGGAGGCTTCATCACTTGCTTTGGTCTATCGCACATCGTTGCCAGGTCCAGTCTAGCCTTTACGTTGTCCTTTGACTTATCAGGGATGTCCATGAGTGTTTCCCAAAGCGCCTTGGCGATATTCTTTTCTATGTGGATTACATCAATGTTGTGTGGAAGAAGAAGGTCATCGAAATAGGGGAGCATAGTCAAGCTCGATTTATGTGTCCACTGGTGTTCCTGCCCATATCCAATAAAACCACCTTTCTCTTTATCATCATCTTTGAGAGCCTCTACCTGAGCACGGACCTCGGCACCGGTCATCATTTGAGGTGCAGGGTCGGTAACTTGAACCCCCTTTCCTGAAGTTCTTGACGTCTCGCCAGAATGCATGCCCAAGAGGGAGGAATTGATGATGCTGGTCGAACGAAGAGAACTTGCCACCCCTCTTCAGCCAAGTGAACCTCACAGCTGTCTTGCATATTGGGTATGGGAACTTCCCGTGAACACACCACGCGTAGAATAAGCCATACGCCAGGAAGTCATGCAGGGAGTAATGGTACCACACATGCGTTGTGAAGTTTTTATTTGTAGCTCCGTCGTATGTCAGTACCCCCTTTTTCCAAGCAAGGATCAATTCATCAATGAGAGGCTCCATGAACACTCCCATCTTGTTTCCCGGGTGTCCAGGAATTATCAGCGATAAGAAAACATTCTTGACTTGAAACATGACGCTGGGGGGAGATTGAGGGGGATCACGAACACGGGCCAACAAGTGTACGGGGCCGCCAGCAATCCATAGAGGTTGAACCCATCTGTTGCCAGCGCTACACGTACGTCCCGAGCCTCCCTAGCTTTACAACGATGTATGCCATCGAAGTGGGTCCATGCATCGCCATCCGATGGGTGTACCATCTTGCCAGGGCTATATCTTTTGCCTTGTTTATGCCATGTCATCTGCTTCACGGACTCCTCTATCATGTACAGCCGTTGGATCCTCGGTATGACAGGAAGGTATCATAGGACCTTAGCGGGGATACAAAGCTGCTCCTTCTTGCCATCACTAGTGTTGACCTCCAGATACCTAGAGGATTTGCACTTTGGACAGTGCGTTGCTTTCTCATGATCTTTACTAAATAGGACACACCCATTCGGACAAGCATGAATGTGCTCATACGGCATCTTAAGTGCACGAAGAAGTTTCTGTGACTCGTACAAGTTCTTCGGCAGCATGTGACCCTCTGGAAGCAGGGATCCAAAAACTGCCAATATACCATCGAAGTGGCCTCGACTCATGCTACACTATGACTTAAATGACATTAGACGTCCGATGGCATCCAGTTGCAAAATCATTGTCTTTTCATGAAGGGGCTTCTGGGCCGAATCCAACATAGCATAATACACCTTTGCGGATTCCTCTGGGCCATCCTCCAATCCTTCACCAAACCGTGCATCGTCAAAGTCATCCATCCGGTCTGCTACCCCGGCATCTCCATCAAAAGCCTCGAGGCGTGGTCTCACCACATCCTCTCTAATACGATCGGCTTCACCATGGTGGATCCAGCAGGTATAGTTTGGCGTGAGTCCATACTTGCAAAGATCTTCCTCCACGGCCTTCCTAGTCTTTCTTACATGGTTGTCACATTTGCGGCAGGGACACGGGATCTGACTCGACCCTTGAGCAGCCTCACCAAATGAATGCTCCAAGAAAGCACTAGTCTTAGTAATCCATTCTGGGGTCATACTTGGGTGGCCCGCGTACATCTAATCACGGTTCTCCATACTCTAGCATATACATATAAGAGCGAGTAACATAACCCTGATGCATCTGCTCGGTGTGCCTACCATCTAATAGGTGAGGATAGGTCCTAATCCCACCCGCGGATGCGTAGACGAGATCAGTTTTCATGATTCGCTCCTATCCGAGACAGAATTTCGACAGCACCTCCCCGCTGTTCTCCCGATACACGTCCTGCAAGGGAGAGTGTGTATCCGGAGAATAAAAGGGAGGTGATGCTGAAAGTCTGTCTTGGACCGGAACGAATCATGGAAACTAACCTCATCTACGCATCAGCGGGCCGTCCAAAATACGTGGACAATCCGAAAGAGATACGGTCGCAGATATGCAAAGATATGCATACCTCCAACCGTATCTCTTTCGGACGGGAGACGCCTAACTGGGCTACGTGACCATATAAAACATGCATGCAAAGGAGGAGGGGGTTATACCTACGGTGGCGGTGGAGTCAGGCTAGAGGGGCAGTGGCGTGTCGGTGCAGTGGCGAGGCGATGCGGCGCAGGCAGACCAGTAGCACCAACGAAGACGATCGTGGTCGCCTAGGTGCTTCGATTCCCCTCCGACAGGTCCTGTTATGCAAAAGAAAAAACACATCACATTAAATTCAAAAATTCGGCAGAACCTCCCCTGTACGGGGAGGTCCAAAACCTGTAAGAAAAAGACGGCACGACGGCTGATGTTCACATTTTGGGCACGATGGCCAACACATCGACAATTCTAGCACGAAGGCCGTCAACACATAAATGGCACCATGGCCCATGTTGGCATTTCTTAACATCGTTACAAAAGATAGACTAAAAGTCCATCCCAGGTAACGGCGCTAGAAATGCTTGTTGGCATCCCCAACCACCATTAATTTAGAAAGATAACCCTTGGCTCTTAAAGGCGCCGGCTTAGGTAGTGCAGTCTGGTAATAGCAGTTAGAAGTGCCGGATTGGCCTTCCTAACCGTCATTACTTACGATATGCAAAACTGCGACACGGCGCCGTGGGGTGCACAAGAATTACAATCCTTAAGTAATGGTACTTAGGTACGCCAATCGATAGCTCAGTAAAAAATAACATAACTCTACAAGAGCACAGGACTATCATTGTAGTATTTCAACCCATGAGTAGTGTGTCGTATTTATAATTTCCCGTAGGAGGGCAATATTGAAAGGTCCTAGTATGGCTAGAGGGGGGGTGAATAGCCTAATAAAATTTCTACAAAGTACTTAGGCCAAGAGGTTAGTAACAAATATGGCTAAATGTGCAATGCTAGAGCGACTACTAACCTAGGCAAGCCACCTACACAATTCTAGTTAATCCTTAGTTCTAAGCCACACAAGCAAGCTAGCAAAAGCTAAAGACTACACAACTACTCAAGACAAGAGAACAAGCTACTTTACACAAGGATAAGAAAGGGATGATTGTTGATTATACCTTTGCCTTAAGATGAAGTCAATTACCGGGATAAAGATCAAGTGACTCACTTAAAGGTGAGGAAAGAAATATGAACACAAAGATTTATCCCCGAGGTTCACATACTTGCCGGCACGCTACGTCCTCGTTGTGCCGACTTCAACCAGTGGTTCGGTGGCTAATCAGTATCACACACCGAGCCTACACTAGACGCCACAAGAACCTACCACGGAGGAAGTAACTCAATGACACTAGCAATTCACTAGAGTTACCTTTGAGCTCTCCGCTCGGGATAGGCACAAGACCCCTCATAATCGCCGGGTGTGGGCAAGCACAATCACCAAGCTTCTCCACACCTTCTTCTCCTCCAAGCCGTCTAGGGACACGGCAATGTTCCAAGAGAATAAGAACTGAACCAAGGCATGCTCTCAAGTGCTCTAGAATGCAAAACAACAGCAAGGATACACTTGATGTTCACTCAATCTCACTAAGGATGATCAAGATGATGAACTAGTGAGAGAGTGGGAGGCTAGAATGGAACAAAGTGTATGACAATGATCCAAGTGTGCAAGAGTATCACAAGTGACCAGGGAGGTAGTATAAATACCCCCAAGTGCAAATCTAGCCGTTACTCCACTCAAAACAGCCGTTAAACACGATTTTATACCGTCGAACAGAACCGTCGGACTAACCGATAGCGTCCGACGCTCACGATCACGCCACATGTCAGCTAGATTCAACGACGTTCGTCCAATCGCAACGGATACCTCATCGCGCTCTTTTTCAAACCGTCGGAACGAGGGCGTCGGACTAAACACTTGCGTCCGACGCTCTCTCAGCTCACTGTGCGCGTACCGTCGGACGATTCACGAGTCAGTGCGTCGGACTAAAAATTCCCAGGGTCCGACGCTTCCAGAGAGGTACAGAAACGCTAAAACATCGTCGGACACCGTCCGACGCTCGTCATCGGACCATTCTCAAGCGTCCGACGCTCTCCCGAACGCCACGCGTCACGCCGACACCGCTCACCACCGTCGGACTGAAGTGGGCAATGGTCCGACGCTCGTTTACCAAGCGTCCGACACTCGCTATTGGCCAGAACTAGGGTTAGGCGTCGGACTCTACTCAATGGTCCGACGCTGCCCTTCCACACAGTCCGACGCTCCTTTTTCAGCTAATTTCAAGTCTATTTCTCACCTCTTGCTTCTATGTGCTAACACTCAAGGTTTCCAACACTTGTGCACAGTGTGTTAGCATTTTGCAAATATTTTTCAAGGATTTTCAAAGAGGTTCTCTAGGTTGGTTAGATCAATGCACATGAGATGCAACCTAGAGCACTTGAAAGTAATCCAATAGCTTAGTTCTCCCCTTGATAGTCGGCTATCTATCCTAAATGTGATCATTCCCACTTGGAGTCTTGATCACTAAAAGAAAAGCCCTATTTAGATATACCTTAGCCTCTAGCTTTCCTTCTTTAAGTCCTTTTCTTTCTCCTTGATCATTTCATCTTGATCTTTACTTGAGCTCATGTCATCTTCCTCCTTATCACTAATCTACTCTTGGCTACACATACTTAGCACTTAGATTAGTAACTAGGTTTCATCAATTACCAAAACCAAACTAGGGTCTTCCAAATATGCATCAAGCGTGGTGTAAACATGATCACTTATTGAGTGCAATGGTAGGCATAGAGTAAACAGGAATAAGACATGATTTCAAGATAGTGGACACACATATGGATCAACCTCAAGGATAAAAGGTAAATAAAGAATAAAAGAATATATCTAACTGAGCAGGCATTGGTCATATACAATTATGCAAAGAACTGTTAGCAGATCATCTAATTAGTAATTCTAGTATCAGGACTAAGTCTGGGGTGATAGGGAGATCCCCGCAGCTGATCTGTCAACCGATAGAGACTTTACGAACTCCTACTCAATATCCGAATGTGGGGGAATGCTAGGGATGGACAGGTCTGTTACCACCTGTCCACCTACCCCTCTGCCCGTGGGATACCGACATATTCGCTGATCTCCACATACCCAAGCTCCATGCTTGCATACTTGGAAACAACTCCTAACCCCCGCGGACCCCAACCCTTCGGATTGATAGGCTAGGTTAAGAGCAGCCATGACAGCACGACGAACCATCACCTCATTCCTAGTTCTTCCTCTATTCATACTAATTCGATGAACAATGAAGAACGATGATGAACAAGTCAAGAACATGATACATAAACTATATTCTGGCTCATATACTATGCTCATAACAAGATCATAACTAGACTCTAGTTCATATGCATAATCATATAAGTATGATAAGAACTTGCTCATGGAAGAAGACCGAATTGTATTCATACCAAGATGATCATTTTCTTCCAAGGAGACAAGCTCTCCTTGATAGCTCTTGCCTTGCTCACAAACTATTACAACTACTCTAAAGATTCAAGTGAGAAGTGTGAGGTAGATGACTCCAAATGATGTGTGTGTTGAAG
Source organism: Eremochloa ophiuroides (assembly GCA_038502445.1). NCBI lineage: Eukaryota > Viridiplantae > Streptophyta > Magnoliopsida > Poales > Poaceae > Eremochloa > Eremochloa ophiuroides. Next base: position 105,914,449 of record JAHLJS010000002.1, on the reverse strand, counting down.
GGGATGGAGCACCATCTATTTATAGTGAAACTATGATGGTTTGGCGCATCTAAACTTGGAAGGAGGTGAAACCGCCATGGCCAAACCACCATCAGTACCGCCTCTGATGCTGGGCCCGGGAGGCTCCACCTGGGGGGCCGCCGTCCCCGGGGGCGGTCGGTCCTTGGGGAGCACCATCTGGCCACCGCCTTTGGGTGGTCGGTTGCTCCCTGGGCCTGGGCCTCGCCCATGGTTGCGAATGGATCCAGTTATGCTTTGAAGGTGGGCTTCTTTAGTATTCTTTGTTTGCGCATTTGTTGGATTCGTCATTTGACTTTGCGCTTTCTTCATGTTGATGCGTATTTCCACTTGTTATGCCATAAAACCTATAAAACATGAATGCTAGGGGTACAAGTGGAACTTGTTAGTAGTAAAGGCATATGTGCTAGAATATGATTGTTAATCCTCTTTTTAGTCTAAGTTGGTGGTATAAAATTTATCCATAACGACCATCAACAAGACCCCCAAGCTTAACCTTTGCTCGTCCCGAGCAAATAGCTAAGTATGATTGTTGATCAGGAGTTGCTACAATGCCGATATAACTCATAAGTGTCATGCCTATAACATAGCATTCATTCGTAATTTAAATAAGTTGGCATTCTATCCATTCTTTACCTTGATTTCTTATGGGGCTTGTAGTTTCTCCAATTTCTTGGGTGGTTGCAAGATAGAATTATAATAGACTCACAAATCATTCATTCTTTGATAGACCTTTGATCCGAAGGTTTTATGAATTTTTGCAAAATAAACCAAGTTCCTCAAATGATTCTCTCAATCGTTCAATGTGTATGGTTTGCCTTACCAAAGGCATTGTAGTGTTGCCTTTTCATCCTACTACTAAGGCTGAGAGTGGAGTTTTGGGTAGGTAACAAGGTGGGCATACTTACATTACTTATATTGTTGAGTCAAAGACCGGACCATAAGGAGATACAAGTCATATACCTTGATTGAGATGTGCAAGTGTGCGGAATCTGAGTATGGTAGAAACCTATCTCTAAACTTTTTGGCACTCCATGCATCATGACTCTCTTTTTATTGGATGGAATAAAACTTTTTGGAGGAATATGGGCCATAGAAATATCATCAATTTTTTTAATGGGTATTTGTATTTTCTTTCCCGTTTGTTTTCTCATGCCCTTTGGCTCTCTCTTTTTTTAGCATAGCCCATATTTTGATTTGAGATATGAAAACTTTTGGATGGAGAGACGTCATGATGACGAACAAGGAGTGAAAACTTTTTGTACGCACGGCTCTCAAAGTGAGGGTCGGCATTTTTATTTGGTGGATGAAAAGGTGCATGTTGTGCGCAACTCTCAGGATGAGAGTCGGCTTTATTTAGTGGGTGTACGTGAATCTCAATCATGGGTGTGTGACCATAATCTCACTAGGTCTCAGCATTTTGACTCAACTCAAAGTTCCGTAAGTAGCATATGACTAAGTTTTTTTGTAAAAGTAGAACATGTCATATGGCCTTGGTAGGTATTTCATAATCATTGGGGAACTTTTGATTTTTGAATTTTTGAAAAGAAATCTCCGGATGTCAAGTTTCGCTTAGAACAAAGTCAAAGCAAAGTCTATCTGTACCATCTCAAATCTCGCAACAACTTAGAAAAGGATCATGCAATTGCAACCCACAAGATTTCAAGTTCTCAGAATGAGATATTTTTAGCCAACAAACCTAAATCTTGAGGAGTACTAAATTATAACTTAGACACAGACGAATTATAGACAGAGAAACTATTCATCATTTCAACGGAAGAGAAACTAACATATGTTAGCACATATGGGAGTGGAATATTTTATTTATTATTTTTAACAAGGAAATAAAATTACAGAATTTAAAAGTGCGAGAATTAAAGTGCAAGAAATTGAAAAATACATGTTACCTCTTGTGGGGTCTCCTCCCCCAAGCTAGTTCAAGGCCTAGGTCCTGGGAATTGTCCCATAGACCGAAGGTAGGCCATCTGTGCCTCGTGCCGCAGCCGGTTCGCATCTTCGAGGTTCATGAACTACTGCTGGTACTGCTCATGCCATTGGGTAGAAGTCTGGATATGAGCATTGAGCGTACCTTGGATTTGTCTGTTTTGCAATTCTAGTCCTCCCATGCGTGTGTTGAGCATCTCTAGTGTGACCGGCTGTGGGTGTATCGGAGGTGGCATGCCTTTAGAATCAGGAGAATGGTCGTGCTCGGGCTGCCTTGATCCCCCTGCCTCCTGCGAGTGTTGCCACCCTGACCCTCCAGCCGCATAAGGATGAGGAACATGTCCCATACATATCCATACCCAAGGGTGAACCCAGGTGTAGACATGACCGGGGACCATTCCATCCTTAGTATCGTGGTAGGCATGGCCGGGTGTGGTGTAGGCTGTGCAGGCTCTTCCTCCTGTACTTCTCTCCTCCGTGATCTCCTGCGAGAAACAGAACTCCTGCGTGCTTCTTCCCTTTCAACAAGGTCAAAGGTCAGAGATGGGGATTTATATAAAGCGAGATCCAGGTTAGGTAACGGAATCTCGTTTATATATCCCGGATAATAAAATACCAGGTTTGTTCACGAGTCATCACGTTTTATAGTATGAGCTTGAGTAAAATAATACTCATTGATCATAATGCGCGGAATGGAGAGATAAACAATAGTGTTAGTACCATGAGGATCAACACTAGCAGCAAGACGTGTGATGAGTGAAGAGCACATAATTGGTGTGGCAGTTTTAAAAGAGTTTAACCAGTGCTTAACAATGTCATAGACAGGAGCGACTTTAATTTTTTTAAGCACGGCATAAAGCAACTTCAGCTCAATATCATAAGCATGGTGAGTGTCCTCTCTAGGAAAGAAAGAATTAGCAATCCATTTATACATAAGCCTTAGAGAAGGATGGTGGATGGTGTTGATGTTGGGTTGGAATTTTTCAGTCACATTTTGTCCGGTTATCAAGTGCCAAAAAGCATGACGCTGATAACTCGAAAGAGTGAAACCCAAATCAACAGAGCATCGATCATGAAAACCCGAGTGTGTAGCAAAATCTTTCCAGTAAAGGCTACGTTCTTTTCCAAAGCAGCGAAAAGTAATATCATAATCGACAATTTGTAAAGTGCCCAAGATTTGGATGGTCAAGAAACGAGATCCAAGTTCGTGCACGGGGGCAACTTAGCTCCAACCAACATTTTCAAAAATAGTATTAAATTCGACGTTCATACCTGTCTGCTGGAGAAGGTGTGGTCGAAGGCCGGTGTATGCAGGAATTCGCGTCCCTTGAGGAGGTTGAATGCTTGCATTTCCCGCTCGCTTTCCAAGTCGATGAAGGGAGCGTCGGTCTCGTCGATGGCGTGGCCTCTTGGCGCCTCCTCTTCTTCATGCAGCGGGATCTCCTCATGTGTGGGGGTACTTTGACTAGACTCCCCACGAGAGCGACGGCCTTTCCAGAACATGCCGGAAATCCGACCTTCGATCCCACTCATGGCGAGCTTGGCACAAGAACTTGACTTGTGATGGGAGTGGAAGAGGTTTGTGCAGGATTTCCTTGCACTTGAACTTTGTGGAGAATTGCTTGGAGAATGGTGGAGCAAGAGAGTGATGAAGGGAGTGAAAAATGTGAGAATGAGAGGGGTGAGGACCTCCACCCGAATGCTCTGGCATTTATAGAGCTGATCGCAAGCGGGAGAGTGCTCCTTGCAACGGCCAGTGACCGTTGGCAAAAGGCTGTGCCGCTGAGCCGTTGGCCAGGGGGCGGTCGCCCCTGGGACCGGCCGGTCCCCTGACTGGGCCGGCTTGGTCCAACTTTTTTCCACCCCCTCTAACGGCTATTTCTAATGTGTAGCCGGTTACGAATGACTCCCATTTGAAATTTTGCTCCAGTTTTTTATTTTCCACAAGTTTTATTTGAATTTTTTTATTTTCAAAAATTATTTAAAAATAATATTTAGACTCAACAAAATTTATTCTTTCTGAAAATTATTTTTATAGAATTTTTGGAGAAGAATTTATTTTGAACTAAAAATAAAATTTTGTAATTTTTAGAAGGAAATCGTTTTTGAATGCAAGAAAATAATTTTATGAAATATCTATATATATATATATAAATTAGATATTTATTATTATTATTATTTTCAAAAGGTTAAGATACAATACCTGAATGAGGACACCTCCCCCAAGCTTGAATGAAGGTGCGGGCCCTTTCAGATATTTATTTGTTTCTTTATATGTATTTATTTTTAGATAACTAACGATGTCCTTCGGCAAGGGCTCAACTTTTATAGTCTGTTGGCGAGACTCTTCTTCCTTTATTGATCTGTAGCTGCATGAGCAAACTCGGGAGAAGTCTCGGGTTGCCCCGGGATCTTTCCCACATTGTTGACAGAAATAGAAGCAGCTATTTGTGCCATTTGTGTTTCTATCATTTTATTAAAACTTGCTTGATTTCGAATAGAAGAAGACAAAGTTTCAAGCTTGGCATTTATGTTTTCAAACATTTTATCGTTGAAGGATAGCTTTTTGGTCAAATTTTCATTGATTTTAGCTTGTCCTAGAACGAGATCTTTTAAGGAAGGTTGGTTTGAATTGAAATTTGAATTGAAATTATTACCTTGCGGGCGGTGTTGGTTGTTCCACCCGTTATTACCTTGCTGTGGTTGGCGAAACCCGTTGTTGACATATGAAGCTTCTTATTGGGTTTCGGGGCAGTTGTTCCCCGAGTGGCCAACGTTCCCATAGACTTCACACGTCATGTGTGAGTCCATGGCCTGAACGATACTCTTGGAAGGGTTGGTAGCACAATCGTCCAGCTTTTACATCAGCAAGTCTAATTTTGCGGCAACCAAGTCCGTCTCTTTCGCGGTATGCGAGCCTTTTTGTGTTTTTCTTCCTTCTCCCCAACTCTGATTGGCCACTATCTTCTCAATGAGCGCAGTTGCATCCGCGATGGTGAGGGAGAGGAATGCACCTCCAACTACGGCATCTACGTGCCCCTTTGACATGGCCGTGAGGCATTCATAAAAGTTTTGGAGCACGAGCCAATATTCCATTCTATGGTGAGGGCAGGTCAGATGTACTCTTGAAGCCTTTCCCATGCTTCGGGAATAGATTCAAGGGAAGATTGCTGGAAGTTTGAGATCTTTCCCCTTAGAGAGCTGGTCTTGCTCACGGGGAAGAACTTGGTGAGAAATGTTGCGGAACACTTGTCCCACGTGTCGGCGGCTTCCTTATTTTGATAGAACCATTGTTTCGCTTTCCCCGTGAGGGAGAAAGGAAACAAGCGGAGCCTGATACTGTCTTGTGCGACGTCTTTGATGACAATGGTGTCGCACAGCTCAAGGAAGTGTTGCCAATGAGCGTTTGCTTCCTCGCTTGGCAAGCCACAGAACTGTCTTGCCTGCACCATCGAGATAAGGCCTGTACGGATCTCGAAATTTCTATTTCCGATGTTGACAGCGGGCCCAACGGACACGTTGGCAACAGCGGGGATGGAGTAGTCACGGAGTGTCTTGGCCATGACGGTAGTAGCGGATGGTGCGGGAACGAACGATTCGTCTGCCGACGGAGTAGCAGAAGAAGAAATGGTACGAGACCTTTTCTTCCTTAGGAGTGCTTCCGGATTGCTGATGAAATTGTTCGGCAGAGCAAAACCGCTCATACACTATCCTGTTTTCATTCCAATAAAAAGAGTAAGAAAACAGCGAAGTTAGCCTGTTTAAACTACGTCTACCAATGCTTATTTTGTGATTATTGTTTATGCCAGCTTAGATGTTTTTGCCCTCCCCGGCAACGGCACCACAAATGCTTGTTGGCATTTCTTAACATCGTTACAAAAGATAGACTAAAAGTCCATCCCAGGCAACGGCGCTAGAAATACTTGTTGGCATCCCCAACCACCATTAATTTAGAAAGATAACCCTTGGCCCTTAAAGGCGCCGACTTAGCTAGTGCAGTCTGGTAATAGCAGTTAGAAGTGCCGGATTGGCCTTCCTAACCGTCATTACTTACGATATGCAAAACTGTGACACGGCGCCATGGGGTGTACAAGAATTACAATTCTTAAGTAATGGTACTTAGGTACGCCAATCGATAGCTCAGTAAGAAATGAGATAACTCTGCAAGCGCACAGAACTATCATTGTAGCATTTCAACCCGTGAGTAGGGTGTCGTATTTATAATTTCCCATAAGAGGGCAATATGCGTCAAGCATGGTGTAAACATGATCACTTATTGAGTGCAATGGTAAGCATAGAGTAAATAGGAATAAGACATGATTTCAAGATAGTGGACACACATATGGATCAACCTCAAGGATAAAAGGAAAATAAAGAATAAAAGAATATATCTAACTGAGCAGGCATTAGTCATATACAATTATGCAAAGAACTGTTAGCAGATCATCTAATTAGTAATTCTAGTTTCAGGACTAAGTCTGGAGTGATAGAGAGATCCCCGCAGCTGGTCTGCCAGCCGATAGAGACTTTACGAACTCCTACTCAATATCCGAACTGTGGGGGAATGCTAGGGATGGACAGGTCTGTCACCACCTGTCCACCTACCCCTCTGCCCGTGGGATACCGACATATTCGCCGATCTCCACATACCCAAGCTCCATGCTTGCATACTTGGAAACAACTCGTAACCCCCACGGACCCCAACCCTTCGGATTGACAGGCTAGGTTAAGAGCAGCCATGACAGCACGACGAACCATCACCTCATTCCTACTTCTTCCTCTATTCATACTAATTCGATGAACAATGAAGAACAATGATGAACAAGTCAAGAACATGATACATAAACTATATTTTGGCTCATATACTATGCTCATAACAAGATCATAACTAGACTCTAGTTCATATGCATAATCATATAAGTATGATAAGAACTTGCTCATGGAAGAAGACCGAATTGTATTCATGCCAAGATGATCCTTTTCTTCCAAGGAGACAAGCTCTCCTTGATAGCTCTTGCCTTGCTCACAAACTACTACAACTACTCTAAAGATTCGAGTGAGAGGTGTGAGGTAGATGACTCCAAATGATGTGTGTGTTGAAGGGAATGGAGCACCATCTATTTATAGTGAAACTATGACGGTTTGGCGCATCTAAACTTGGAAGGAGGTGAAACCGCCATGGCCAAACCGCCATCAGTACCGCCTCTGAAGCTGGGCCCGAGAGGCTCCACCTGGGGGGGCGCCCCCGGGGGCGGTCGGTCCCTGGGGAGCACCATCTGGCCACCGCCTTCGGGTGGTCGGTTGCTCCCTGGGCCTGGGCCTCGCCCATGGTTGCGAATGGATCCAGTTATGCTTTGAAGGTGGGCTTCTTTAGTATTTTTTGTTTGCGCATTTGTTGGATTCGTCATTTGACTTTGCGCTTTCTTCATGTTGATGCGTATTTCCACTTGTTATGCCATAAAACCTACAAAACATGAATGTTAGGGGTACAAGTGGAACTTGTTAGTAGTAAAGCCATATGTGCTAGAATATGATTATTAATCCTCTTTTTAGTCTAAGTTGGTGGTATAAAATTTATCCATAAGGACCACCAACAGCCCACATCCGGAGTCTTTACCTTCTTCTCCAGAGAGGGGCGCGGACGACGGCGTGGACAAACGGCGTCGACGGTCCTTCTCCTCCCCATTTCTTCTTCTTCTCTCTCCTTCCCCCTTCTTCTTCCTCCTCCTCCTCCTTCCCTTCTTCTTCTCCCTCCTTCCCCCTTCTTCTTCTTCTTCTTCTTCTTCTTCTTCTTCTTCTTCTTCTTCCCTTCTTCTTCCTCCTTGCTCCCTCCTTTCTTGTCCCTGCTCCTCCGTCTTCTTCCTCCTCCCCTTCTTCCTCCCTCCTCTTCCTCCTCCTACCTCCTCCTACCTACTGCCCGGGGGGGTGGCCGGCCAGTGGAGGCCGGGGGCGGCACGGCCGGGCCAGGCTCTTTGGGCCGCCGGCGTGGGGGTGGCGGCCGGCGAGGCACGGGGCCGCGCGAGGACACCGGCGAGGTACGGGGAGGTGCAAGGTGGGGCAGCGCAGCGAGGCGCGGGGCCGCGCGAGGGCGCCGGCGAGGCACGGGGAGGCGCAGGGTGGGGCGGCGCGGCGGCAGATGGCGGATGGCAGCGCGGGCGAGAGCGGGTGAGCGGCGGCGGCGCGCGGCCGCGGGCGGGGGAGCGGCGGCGGCGCGCGTGCAGGGGAGCACCGGCGAGGGGCGGGAGCGGGGAGGGGAGGGCGCAGAGCGGCGGCGGGCTCGAAGCGGCGGCGGCGGGCGAGGAGATGTCCAGGTTTGTGAGCAACGCACGTGACAACGTGCTCGAGACTTTTTCAAATTTTTACCATGGCATACGCATATGATGTCATGACATCTCGACAAGTTTCATGATCTTCAAAATTCATTTGCATTTTATATAATTAAAAATCCACCAGCACGTTAGTTGGCGACGTTGCCCCGTGAGCACGTTCGTCGTAATTTCGAGAGAGTTCGTAGATTTAGCCTAAATTTGTAATAATAAATAAGGATAATATTTTTTGAACGAATGAAATCTATTATTTCACACACCTACAGTTCAAACTTACATTTTTCAGAAAAATTCAACAAAACAAAATAAGCTAAAGAAATATATCAAAATATAATGAAAATATCTCAAACTTAAACATGTTGTTTGTGTTAGTGTAGTAAAGCTTCAAAAAAAATTGGTGCAAAAAAAAGTTTGCCGAGTGCCTAGGGTTGGCACTCGGCAAAGTGATATATTTGCCGAGTGCCAAACGGCTGGCACTCGACAAAAAGGACGGCGTCGGATGCCGTCAGTCCCTACCAAATTTTTTGCTGGCACTCGGCGAAGGATTTCTTTGCCGAGTGCCAGACATTCGACAAAGAGTTCTTTACCGAGTGTCTTTTTTTACCGAGTGCCGCACTAGGTAAATTAAATCTTTGTCGAGTGTCCGATATTTAGCACTCGGCAAATCACGAGTTTGCCGTAGTGGGTGTGCGGTTTTCATCCCGAAAAAATAAAAGGATGAAGAATAACGCTCTGCCAAGCGCCAAGACTGGGGCCCTGATTCTTGTTTCTGCATGGTTTGGTACAAGCCGATCGAAGCCAGGAAATGAACAGGATGGGAACAAGATCGCCGAGAATTGCGTTCATTAGCACGGAGTAGATGCCTACGTAAATGTTTTAGGAGCTGCACGACGGAATTGTTGACCTTCTGTACGTGCCAAACAACAAAGGTGTGTATATATGCATGCCTTCTCGCTGCTTCTTGCCATTCTTTCGTGATGGCCGATCAACAAAAAACAAAATGGTTTCACCAAAACAACAAGCAACAAAATGGGAATGGGTCTGTTATGCCAACACTGATTTATTTAGTTTACATGATGGTGCTGTATATGATCTCCACGGCTAATACGCAGCAGGAACGCACCAGGACCACATGATTAAAGTAACGTGACAAGTAGAGCAGTAGGGTGTACTTGTTTTATCTCGTAGCCTCATTTAATCGACGTGTCATATGTTAGTTACCACTAGACTAATCTAGATTAGTACTACTAACCTCCTCCTAGATTATTATTGTTATGGCAAAAATACATCTTTAAGAGAACACTTGTTTGCATACCATGATTCCATACTTCTTGGTTAGTACAGTACGTATCTTTTTCTGAGAAAAATAGGCGATGGTTGATGTTACATTCTCGAAGGACCACTTAGATTCCGCACATGCTAGTCTGATCCGGCCACCATGATAATCAAGCCACTGGATATTCATTATCCGGGACTTCATCCTGGATATCCTCAACTTCAATTGAGTTTCAGTTAAATCCAAATCTGAAATACAACTGCGTACAAGCATATATGACCCAAGTTACACTACCAGGAAATCAAATATCCTAAACAGTTGAAACTCCAAAAAAATTATTTGTAGCGCGGTCAAAGGTAAATGAATTTTTCTTACTCTCTATTTTTGTCGTCAGGGCAGTTTCTTTAGTGGTTTTCGTTTTTTTTTTTGGATTTTTCTACACCAAGGCTGTTCTTTTTTTTTTTTTTGTAGTGTTTCATCTAACAGAGAGTGAGTCATGATTTTGTTCATAAACAAAATAGGAGAAAATATATATAGGACAACTTTTTGTTGTATAACCAGTGCTCCGAGAGAAGAAATTAGTTTGACCTCGATTGGCAGCAAGAATTTTAGTTGTATCTTTGCTGATACGTAACAGAGCATTAGACCCACAAGAAGCTAATGTGGCATTTGGAGCGGTACGCAGGATATTATTATTTTTAGATAGCAGAAAAGAGTTCTAGCTTCAAACTTCTTCAATCAGTCCACAATTATCACAAAAACAACAAAAAGCAAGTTCTATATTATTGAAGCATGATTTGCTCAACATGCATGGCATGCAAGTTATCACTAGACTGAACCAAATTAGTACTAGACATCCTAAATTATTTTTGTTAATTAATGCATATCTGAGTACTTCTTGATTCGTATCTTCTAAGGAAATCAGGAATGCAACGAGATTATTGGTGATTGATTTTACATTGGCGAAGGACCACATAAGTTCCCCACAAGCTAGTCCGATCCGGTCACATGATGCGCGTGTAATGATCTACCTAACACTGTGTTCTGCAAATAAGCTAAGACGAGTGATGATTTTGTCCAAAAGTAATAAAATGGGAAATCATATGACTAGTTCTAGTTGTATGAAAACCTAGTGCTCGAAATAAAAGGAAGTATTAGTATGACCTCTAGGTACGAATGAATCATAGTATCGTAAGGTTTTAGTATACAGATCAGGATACTAACAACCTTACTGAAACGTAATAACTAATAAGTGCACATCAGAACCACATGAGCGACATTATGTGCTGATTCATCGGATCGGAGCAGTATTTTTTTTCTATCATGTAGTAGTCATTTGATCAGCGTGGCATGTTAGTTAGCACTAGACTAAACCAAATCATTACCACACTAACCTCCTCCTATTACTTATATGTCATGGGGAAAATTCATTTTTAAGAGAACACACTTGTGCATATACCATGCATGATTCCAGAGACTTCTTGATTCGTATCGAATCCAGTGACAAAATTAGGCTTGCAACAAGATCATTGGTGATTGATGTCACATTCACGAACGATCATAGAAATTGCACACAAGGCTAATCCGGTTTTTTCTAGAGCACGCCGAGGCGCGTTTTTTATTAAGAAGGAAGGAGTTCAAAGGGTAGAAGAACACAAAGGGTAACAAGAGTGTTACCCTCCTAACTCTACTGAGTCCTCAACTGGAGATTACATGGAGAAGAAGAAAAGCGACTGCAAAGAACCAAACAGGATCAAGAAACCAAAGCTCTAGAAAGCAGCCTAGCAAGGTGCCCGTTGCGAGCCGCACACAAGCGCTCCGCTTCCTCACAAATGTCATTAACCAAACCCGTGGCGGTCCGCAACTGCTGCCTGAAAGTTATGGTATTTTGCTCCTTCCAAATCAAGTAGCTCACCAACATAACAAAAGAGTCGAAGCCACGGCGAAAGTTCCTGTCGACAAGCTTCCTCGAAGTAACCCACCAATCGAGCACTCGGACATCACCCAACACCTGCACCACAGCCTGCAAATCCAACCTCACAAGACAAAAGTGCCAAACCTCTCGGCTATAGCTGCAACCAAGGATTATATGATCCATCGTTTCCGGTAACTGATCACACATAACACACTCGTTGGAAGGCTGCAGACCATGGCGAAACCTGCGATCAGCCGTCCAGCAACGTCCATGCATGACCAACCAGAAGAAAAACCTGACCCACGGTGGTGCAGGCGCCTTCCAAATGTATTTGGCGCCAAACACCGGCGAGGATCCCAGGAACATGGCCCCATATATCGGATGTCTCCGAATAAGCCGATGCCGAGGAGTACACAAGGCTAATCCGGTTGTCGCCTAATATTCCAGCTACAGTTATTCATCGCCTACAACGGTCCTGGATATGCTCAGTTCTAACTGAGTTTTATAGTTAAATTTCACTGTCAAATGCGTAGTATACCTACACGCATATACGAGCCCTAAATATATAATTCGGAGATGTGCATGAGTAGTGATTTCTCAAAACGTAAAATGGGAAAATATATCACTAGTTTTAGTTGTATAATGACCCAGTGCTCCAAGAAAAGAAATAGGTGTACATGGCCTCTCGATCAGAAGCATCAAATTTTGTTATATCATTACTGTGCAAGAGCACATCATACTCCACCTGTATGATGCACGGAATTGACACACAGTAATTATCATATCATCATATATATACTATTCCGTGCTAACTTTTTTTGGCGAATAGCCATGCTAACTAATTAATGCCAGGTCTCGTAGCATCATTTAATCGACCTGGCATGTTAATTAGTTAGCACTGAATAAAGTTAACGACCTTCTAGATTAATTTTGTTTTGGAGAAATGCATTTCGATCTGGCTTCTGATCCACATAGTGCGTATCTTCTGACAAAAAAAAGGCGTACAACGAGACCGTTGGTGATTGATATATGATGCTATATCAGATAAATGACCACAGCAATAATTCTATCTCCACAACTAGTCCGATCACCACCACGCGTAATAAACTACGTATATTCATTCGTTTGAAACATGTTTCCTGCATATATGTTTAGTTCTTTAACTGAGTTTCAGTTAAATAATATTGCTCTGAAATACCTACAGCTATTACAGGCATATATATATATATATATATATATATATATATATATATATATATATATATATATATATATATATATATATATATATATATATATATATGACCCTGACAAACCGGTTATATATGCATCAGAGACGGCCGACTTCTTCTCTCTCGAAAGATATATTGGTGATATAATGATGCTGTCAAATGGATTGTACGTAGTATTAACCATTGCCACTAGAAAAGAAATTAGTTTGACCTCGATCGGAGCGGGAAAAGCGACACAGCAATAGCCAAACTGACAGTCTGTTCAGAGAAAAGCAATGACATCTCAGGGAATAGTAAAACTAATTCAGCTAGAATTAAGAAGTGGCCGATTAGTTATTGATGTCCGTACAGTTATTGAATACAAGCATTCCAGTCTCCATCTGTAGAGATTCTCCATGGAAGAACATCCAAACATGACCATCGATCGGCACCTCCAGTGGACACCATATAATACGAGAGATAAAAACAGTACACCCCACAATAATCTGAACTGTCAGAGTATATATATATATATATATATATATATATATATATATATATATATATATATATATATATATATATATATATATATATATATATATATATATATATATATATATATCACTCACTTAGGCTTTGCCTCACACCACATCTGCACCCACATATATAGACGAAAACAGAAGAATTGTATAGGGAACAAACTAGCAGTAGAAGCTAGCAGGGTTGTTACTTATTAGAATCCTCTCGCGTGCAATGGCAGCCGGAAAGGGATTAAGAAAGATCGAAGAAAAATGGGTGTGAAACTATTTTCTCGGGACCTGAACAAGAGAACAAATGCGTTGCGACAATCCGGTGTTCTGCCCATGGTTTCATGTGGGAAATATTTCCGGCGGTGAGCGGTTTCAGTTCTCCCTTGGTGGACTGGATCTAACGTGTGCATATCAACAATTAACAAATTGCAGGGAATATTTGTTCTTATTCCCCCAGAGCATACGTCAGGAACAGTGTGTTTCGTAGAGTATTAGACAGACTAAGTTTGGTGATTGAGGCAAACTTGTCAGCAATTTTCTTGGGAGCATTCCAATGGGCTGTTATGTGCCGTCTTTCTACTCTTAGAAACAACAGAAACAAGTACACGTTGTTGTAGTATTTTATGTGCGGAAAAACGAGATGTTCGGTCTCAGACTTGTTTTTTCTGTCCGTGCACGCATATGACACTTTCTTCAAAAAGTGCAGTTCAGGCATCTAAAAGTACATATGTGTTTACGAGTGCAGCCCCGATGCAAACAAGCTAGTACAGTACTGTGTACCCTAGGTATATAAACATCAACTTTCCTGAAAATCTGAAACGAGAGAGAAAAAGCAACAATTTCTTTTACTCGTCTGCACTAGATAGACAGAGAGGGAAAAGAGATCAAATGACAGCCAGATTCGTTCGGTCAGTCAGAGAAACTTTATGCATGCACCTTTCGCTTTCCTCTTTCCTGTTACTGGCACGGCTATTTTTCTGCCCTCTCTGTTCATTACGGGGAGCAAGTTGAGGGTGAGCTGCTGTGCGTGAAAACGTCGTCTCTTCGCCTCTTCGCTGAGTACCAAGCTGAATCCCCGTGGTGTAGTAGAGTGACCATCTGCAATCTTGGGAGAATGGATCAGGGTAGGTTAGAGTTTAAGGTTCAGAGTTTGTTCCGATTACGTGATTGTAAGTATCGTGAGGTGTTGCTCATGCAGCGGGGCTACATCAAGAGCCTTTCAGCGCCATTCGCGTTGGAGGTGGAGGCCTGAGACAACATCTTCGCCAGAAACCTAACCGCGTCTAACGTTGAAAAGCACCGGAGGCGCTCTTCACGGTCGTTGGAGAGGGCTTGTCCAGGTAGCCGCGAAGTCACGTTGATATTGGTTGTTTCCTGTTATGTAATATCGCATCCTGAGGTACTTTGATAGGTTGGTCCAGTTACGACTGTGTTAGATTGACCGTTTTTGCGCTCATTAGAAGCGCATTGTAGGTTCGTTTGAACTCTTCTTTTTAAATACAATGATATATAAATCTTTTGTGTATTCAAGGAAAAAAAATAATCAAGCTAGAGAGCTCGATTCAAGCCGTAAGTTACCTAAAACTCACGGCTGGAAATCACCTACTCGTAGGTTCTTCGACCCTGTGCATGCGGTGGAAGATCATCACATTCACATATCATTCTGTATTCCACTGCCATTCGCGCTCTGCCCTCGAGTTATCAGTGACACGTCTTGTTCCTGAGACATGGGTACCAGCTAATCAGTGACACGTTTCGTTAACCCGCGTCACTAATGTGTTTATCAGTGATGCGTTTTAGTTATGCGTTACTAGTTGGGGTGTCTTCTTTTTTTTTTTTTTCTTTCTTGGCGTAGAGCTCTGCCGCGCGCCACAGCACCCCGCCCGCCCGGTCTCGACGGCAGTACGTGAATGAAGCTAGGAGACGACGGACGAATAGTAAAGGGCCAGATCGACTCCAGACGCAGACAGACACAGAGGCTGAGAGACAGACGACGATCGACGATCGTGTGCGCTAGCTGCGATCCATCCTCAATCCCATGGACATGGCGGTATTGCGAATTTGCGATCGCCGCCGCTCCGGCTCCGGCCAGTCGGCCACCGTGCTCGCAGAATCTCTCGATCCCCGCACCCGCTTTGACCACCCCCTTAACTATAATTAGTCTATAATAATTAACCCTCGTCCGTACTTCTCATTTCCAAATAACCCCCTCCAAACAGCCCGGTTTCCCCGATCCATCCCACCCGCACCCGCGGTGCCAGCGCTGCGAGCTGCGGCCCCACCCTGTTCCGTTCCAGCAACGAACAAAACCAGCCGACCGCGCGCCAAATCACCCCCCTCCGTCCATCCCCCTAGTCACAAAAGCTCGCCGCGGGCCCGGTGGTGGGGCCGGGGCCCCTCGCGCGGTGCCGCGTACGTGCCCGCCTCGGCCTCGCCCACCTCACCTCACCCTCCTTCACGACCCACCCCGGCCCGCCCTATAAAGCGAGCGCCGGGGCACACGCCTCCCTCCACACACCGCACGCCGACGCCGGTGAGCTCAGCCGGCCTCTCTCTCTCTCTCTCTCTCGTCGCCGCGCCCCGTGTGTCCATTTCGGCTAGGTTGGGATCGAGTAGCTGGCAGCAATGGCGTTGGAGGCCGTGGTGTTCTCCCAGCCGCCGCAGGCGGCGGGCCACTTCGGCTACGGCCGCGGGGGGGACTCGCCGTACGCGGCGGCGGCGGCGGTGCCGTGGTGCGACCTCCTGCTGCAGGGAGAGGGAGAAGCGGGAGGGGGAGGGTTTGCCGATCTCTGCGCCGCCGCGGGGGAGTGGGAGTGGGACCACGACCTCGACACCTGCTGCTGGCCCACCGCCGCCGCGGGGGACGACGACTGGGACTGGGAGGCGCCGCTCTCTCGCGGGGACCACTCCTCGGACGCCGCCTCCACGGATCACCACGGCGGCAGCAGGAAGAAGAAGCCGGTGGCGCCCGAGCCGCCGGCGGGGAGGAGGAAGCGGAGGCGCGCCAAGGTCGTCAAGAACAAGGAGGAGATCGAGACCCAGCGGATGACCCACATTGCCGTCGAGCGCAACCGCCGCCGCCAGATGAACGAGTACCTCGCCGTCCTCCGCTCCCTCATGCCGCCCTCCTACGCGCACAGGGTACGTATAGTGTAGACGACGTGCAGTAGTAAACCTTTGATGATGATACACAGCTGTCTTCTGCTTTATTTGATCCTTCATTTACACATTATTACCAACATCAGGGTGACCAAGCATCGATAGTGGGCGGCGCAATCAACTACGTGAGGGAGCTGGAGCAGCTGCTCCAATCGCTGGAGGTCCAAAAGAGCATCAAGAGCCGCCGGGGGGCAGGCACGGTCGACGGCGCCGGCGGCAGCTCCCCGTTCGCCGGCTTCTTCAGCTTCCCGCAGTACTCCACCGCCACCACGGCCCACGGCGGCGGCTGCTCAGTCAACACGAGCAATAACTGCAGCGACGCGGCCGCGGGATCCGCGGAGACGGCGGCCGGGCGCCGGCCAGCGGCCGTGGCGGACATCGAGGTGACGATGGTGGAAGGCCACGCTAGCCTCAAGGTGCTAGCGCGCCGGCGGCCCAAGCAGCTCCTGAAGCTCGTCGCGGGGCTGCACCAGCTGCGCATCCCGCCGCTGCACCTCAACGTCACCACCGTCGACGCCATGGTCCTCTACACCTTCAGCCTCAAGGTAATCATTATTATCAATTGAAAGAGCTGCTGCATGCCGATTATACTAGGAGCTAGTATTTTTAAAAAAAAAAAATCATACTGGATAAATACAACGATGCATCAAAGACGGCAAGCATATTCTCTCAAAAAAGAAGGCAAGCATAAATAAACGCTAATTTTAGCTCTCCGGCCGGAACTAGTTCAGGTTAGTTTGAGTCGGTAGAGACAAACCTAGATTCTCCTCAGTTTCTATCTTTATTAACGAAGCCGGTGGTGGCAAATTAATGGTCGCTTTCTTTCCCGTTTGGACGGCAGGTGGAGGATGACTCCAAGATGGGCTCTGTTGAAGACATTGCCACCGCTGTGCATGAGATTCTCGGCAGCATACTACTAGTACAGCAGCAGGAGGAGACCGCCGTCATGTGAAGCTCTGCACTGCATACTATCTGCACTGCAGGCACACTGCACCAATGGAATCCAGCATTGCCTGTACATGTGACTGTGATTGCACCCTAGGCACCTGAGCCATGCAGAATTACTATCCAATCCGTGGTCGCAAGAACATGTTAAGAAAATCTAGGCTGTAATCTAAGCACCTCCATTCAGGAGTGAGAGCACTTGTAGATTATTCACAGATACTGTACTACAAATTTGTCTCAAGCCACTACTGCTGCTGCCTACAGTACTCCGTTGGCATTAACAGGTCTCCAGCCAGACAGAATGATGGCTCGGCCGGTGATCTACGATGTGTCTACTGTATCATCAGTAGCTGGTACTGCTATACCGCTACTACCTCATCTGGAAATGCGTTAACTTCACCTCGGCAGCGGCAGTGTCGTCTCCTTGTTCTGCCTCTCATCAGGTAGCTAGAAGCAGAATGAATGTTTCAGTCTACTGTAGCTCACGTACGTCAGTGAAAAATGTTCTGCAGACAAAATTCGCAATCGATCGAGGTGCCAGCGTAGACGGACAGCATGAGTGAGCCTGTGCTAGAATCGAGACCACTAGGAGATTCCATTGACCATCAAACAGTACTGCTTGCGATTGGGGATTGATCGATCGGTGTGTTTCTATGGACTGCAAATTAAATTGCAATTGTAACTAGTCACATCAATGTTACGGTACATGTATGGAGCATTAAATGTAGACGAAATATTTACATGTTTGTACTTTTTGCATGTACATCATGAGACGAATCTTTTAAGGCTACTTAGACTATGATTGAACAAAAGTTATCAAATACAAACGAACGTGCTACAGTACAGAATGGTAACTGCAACTGACATCTAAACACAGCAATGTCTATCTGTCTGTCTGCGTGCCCGAAGGACCCAAGGACGACGGCAGTAGTCCCGTGTGTCCTCCTAGCACGTGGAATTTCAGAAATGTACTGCCTTAACTATACTCTCTGTATGTCCGGTGAAAAATTGAATTTGCCTTGCAGATAAATTAGCAATTTCTCACAGTACACCCTAGTTCCAGAAAAACTGTCGTTTTAGATTTTTCAGATATCACGTTTGACCATTCGTCTTATTTAAAAATTTTATATAAATATCATTTATCTTATTAAAATTTATTTTATCATTACAGATACTTTAATAATTATTAATTAATTTTGTATTTTGTACAAAATTTTTGAATAAGATGGACGGTCAAACGTGATATCTGAAAAGTGTAAAACGACATTTTTTTTGGACGAAGTATGTAGTTGAAATTTCATTTCATGTACAGACCATTTGAGGCGATCGGGGAAAATAGCTGAACCGTACACGTGTTAGCTGACTGACACTCGGATCGGAGCAACCGATCAGCAGAGAATGCACTCGATTGACTGTTTCCCGTTTCGGCAAGGTGTCTCTGGAATATGGGGGTGATCTCCTCTAAAATCCCAAAACTTCCGTCACATCAATTTTACGACACATGCATAGAGTATTAAATGTAGACGAAATTTTTACATGTCTACACAGTTTGCCTGTAAATCGCGTGACGAATCTTTTAAGTCTACTTGGGCAATGATTGAATATTTATTGGAAAAAATTCCTCGCTGCTACAGTGTCAAAATCCTAAAACTTTACACATCTAAACACCCTCATAATAAAAAATGGTGATCGGAACGAATATGCAATGTTTGGACGGTTACTTTTGTAGATAAGTCTGTGTTAATAATAAGAACAAAAGTATGCCACGCAAGCATTCCAAACGTAGTAGGTACGACGTACGTATCATTTAGTATGGGCAGGAGCTAATCTATACTTGCCACGTTAGATCGGTTGCTCATGCGAACTGAAAACACACTGGAACTCGATCCCTAGAGACTGCAGATTTTTTCCTTTTCTTGCAAGGTTCAGTTAGTGGTCTAATTATCGAACGAAAGGGCCAAATGTTTCTACTTCACTTGTGCTTAGCTGGATCACACGTGAAAGGAAGGTGTATACCGAAGTTTTCGTCTTCAACTGAAGTGCGGATGCCTTGAAAGTTAAGGTTTTCTGATCACTTGCATCAAACTGACAAAAATAGAAGCTTTTGCTTGCTTGAGCAGGTTACTAGCACTCCAGAGCAAATTGCTAGAGGTGGTCCAAGGCCCAGGCAAAATTCCAAAGTTCACACTGTGGTTCATTCATGTCACCAGGTGAAGACGTCCACTGTATTATCGCTCGAGATTGCGTGTCTAATACGTGAAAACTGGTGGGAGATGACTCCGCATATTGCGCCGGGCTAAACTGTTCCGTGTGTTCATGGGATATAGCATGCAGGGGTATGTGTTGTTCGATGGTTAACAGACGCGTATTGTTAGTAACGGGTTTAATGAGTATCTACTTTCTGGTAACGGGTATAGACAGTTCATGACGGGTATTTACTGTCTGGTAACGACCATAGACTGTTCATGACGGGTTATGCATGGTTCACACGATACGGGTATTGCTTGGTAACGGGCCATAGACTGTTCATGATGGGTATGCCGTATGCATGGTTCACACGATACGGGTATTGCTGTATTGCTAACGGTGTAAAGCGTTTAGTAAGAGGCCTGGACTGTGCGTACTGTTTAAGTGATCCGTTACTGTCACCAGAACAGTGTTTCTGACCATTACCAAAACCACGGGCGGATCAATGTCGAGCTCGCTGGGTGGACCGCACCCACGCGGATATACCAAATTATCTATAGTATATGATTCTTTGCCGTATTCGCACCCCCCTGACCCAAATACCTGCACCCATAGCCCGGCTGAAAGCGCCCACAGTAACTTCTTGCTTGCAACTCGGCAGCCCTGGAGCCAACAGCATCAACGCACGCATGCACCCTATACATGGCCATGCAGCCCGAAGCCCGGCGGCCCGGCACGTGGCCCGTAATTTTGGCCCGGCCCAAACACGGCATGGCCCGAAAGGCATCGTGCTCGGGCTGGCCCAGCACGGGTTAGCAGGCCGTGCCTGGGCCGCCACTCAGGCCCGCGGGCGAGCACGGCACGGCCCGCTCGGAAGGCGACGACCCGACAGCAGCCCGTGATCCCACCCCGCTGCGCACGCCCCCTTCTTATCCACTCCCCACCACCGGCCGCCACTTCTCGGCGCTTCGCGAAATCGCGAGTCGCGACTCGCGGTTCTTCGCCATCCCACCGCACAACCGCCGCGACGGTGAGGTGCCTCCTCGGCTCCACAGCGCGGCACCACGCAGCGGCGCACCCGCACGCGCATCCGCGCAGGCGACCGACGTGGTGGCGGCGCCCTCCATGGCTCCACAAGCTCCGTCTCCGCTCCATCCTCGCTGCCGAGACGCCAACCCCGCGGCGCTGCATCCACCGGCGGCCAGATCTGCAAGTGCGGCGACGGCAGCTGCCACCTCTCCATGCGTGGCCCTACCTCCAGCCTCCAGGGCGAGCGTACCCGCGGCCGAAGCGAGCATGGCGATGGCGGCGGCCTCCTGCTCTCCCCTTCCTGCCTTCTCTCTGTGGGCCTTGGGCCGGCACGGCCCGTAAATGGCCTCGTGCTTAGCAGGTCGGCACGGCCCGAAAAACGGCCCAGCAGGCCGTGCCTGGCCGTAGGCTGAGCACGACGCCAGCCTCAGCACAGCCCGGGAGGCACGACGGGCCGTGCTGGCCCGACCCCCATCGGGCCCGTACCGGGCCGTGTCGGGCTGGCCTGTTGGCCATCTATAATGCACCCTGGCCGCCGCGCAGCCCACATTGTGGATGCTTCGACTACTTTGCCACAATTACTCATCGACTGCACGCCTCCTCTCCCGCGGCCTTTTGTCGTTCGTCGCTCCGCCTTCTTGGTTTCTGAGGATCGCAGCTGGCCGTCGCAAGCAGCAGGGCACACCTGCTAGTGACGCCCGGGCAGACACCAGGAGCGCAGCAAGGCAGCAAGCAGCAGCATGCGTCTCTCTCTCCTTTTCGTGTCCATCGTTCCAGTAAGTAACTTCAAATATTCCAATCTTTCAAACTTCAGAGCTTCAGTTTCCGTCAATTTGACCTCTCAATGATTTTCTTGTGGATGCTAGGACAAATATAGAAAGATTTTTTAAAAGAAAAGCACTAGATATTAATTGGGAAGAGGGAAAAACAAATGATGTTGTAGGGAAAAGGGCGTAGATCGATTTGATCTATAAGGGGTAATACACCTCTTTTCTATTTTTCAAAGATACATTATATAAAATATAAATTGTTTGCTTACAATGAATAGTTTATTTTTTTAGTAAGCATTTCATGGTTAAGGATTATATTTTGCCAAGTCCGACAATCTTTTGCATCAATATTGTGTTAAACTATTCATGCTCAAATGATGGCTACGGTGCTATTAAGTTGCATTATTCTTCTATCATTTCACCGCAAGCCGCACAGCCCTCCGTAATTCTCTAGCTCCGCCATTGACCAAAACAATGTTTCTGTGATAGAGCATTGTTAATCTACATTTTCTTGAGAGAGGGAGCATGGTACACAAATAAGGGTATACGTCCGCCATCTATAAAAAACATGTAACTATGGCTAAAATTTATAAATATTTATAGTTTATTATATGTAATTAATTAAACTTCATACATTGAATCATGCATGCTACCGTGCTAAAATTGTATGTTTTTGGACGGAATGAGTATGGTAGATGTTTGGGGGAGGGGGGGGGGGCTTCAGTTTACTATTTCGTTCTTTGGAATATTCCATACTGTACTTGTGATTGATGATGTGTTAGTGGTGGACATGCTTCAAATTCATTATGGTATTACTCTTTTTATTAGTTTGAGAGGAGAAAAATGAAGGAGAAACAAAGGAACATAACTCTGAATGCTTATGGGCCTACAGAAAACCAAGGCCTAGTCAAATTCTGCACCGTACGGTTTCTCACAGTTCAAATTGTTAGGCCTAACGAACAAATACTAAGTATTTTAAGCCCATTTGATCGCCATTTGTCTGTTGTCTTGAGATCTATCGCGCTTGGCTTTCCAAAAGAAAGAACGGAAGGTTGTAGATGAAAGCTAATAGTAACTCCAACGGCTTAGTTGAATAACATATAAATTTTAGTGTTTAGTCATTTTGTAAAATAAAAAAATCCCTCCAAGAGAAAGAGTTCAAGAACAGGCTTATTATTTTAGAAAGAGTCCAAATGTTTATGGTTGTCTATATATGGTCAACGAAATTAAGGTATAGTCAATTTTCTATTTTACAAAATCAAATAGTAAAAAAAACAATAGCTAAACTGTTGAAATTGCTCTAAGCTTTGGCATGTCTCTTGCGAATGCGGCTCGGAGGAATCTTTTATTATCAGATAAAGAATTCTGATTTCTGAATGCTTATGGTCTTACAGCGAACGAGGCCCATCAAACTCTGACACCGTAGTAGGGTTTCCTTCCTTCTGTTTAAGGCCTCTCTCACTCTTTAAGTTGTTGGGCCTAACGAATCACTCCTAAGCTTTAATCGGCCCATTTGATCGGCATTTGTTTGTTGTGTTGAGATCCATCGCGCTCGGCTTTCCAAAAGAAAGCAAAAGGAAGCAACGAACTGAAGGCTCTAGAGAAAAGCTGTGAAAGCTGAACATTCAGCAGTATCATGTCCCGAACCGAACTTGATCACAATTTTACTATCACCGTCTGGGAAAGATCACCATTTTATTTTTATTGTAATTATAAACCTTTTGAAGTTCAATGAAGTTTATTTTTTCAGAAAAAAGCATTAACATTTGCAACTGTATAGAACGAAACTTGTCCCATAATAACGAATCTAATGACATTTATTTGTTATCATGAACCAAGCGCGAAGTTAATACATTTCCACATATGTTAGTTATCTTTTTTTGCCAAAAAAAAAAAAAGCTAACTGTAACATATATGGAAACACGGTCTGTTAGTTAGCCTTTTCTTTTTTTGGGACAATATATGCCAATTAGCCACAGCCCACGGTATCTGGACTCTTCTATTGATAAGATTCCTCCAAAGAACTTGCTACAGAAATTTACTCAAAGCATACCGCATAAGAAAACGAGTCACATAGGAGTACTCACATGGCGTCGGCCAGCCAGATCCCGGAGAGCAACGGTAAAAGCAAAAGAAAACGAGTACCGAGTACGGAGTACACGAGATGCCAAAGACACCCGGCAGCATCTCGTGCGACCCATGTGAGCCTTCTGCAATCTGCACTGTCGAGGCACCGCAAAATAGAGCAGGAGGAGAGGAGTAGGCCACATGACTCCTCGCCGCGGCTGTCGTCTCCAGCATGAACACAGCTGTTGAAGCGTCACTGAGAAATGGAAGATGTGTTTACTAAGGCCCGTTTAGATCCCAGTTTTAGTTATAATTCTGCACTATAGCATGTTCGTTTGTATTTGACAACTTTTGTTTAATCATGATCCAAGTAGGATTAAAAGATTCGTCTCGTCTCGTGATGTACATACAAAAAGTACAAACATGCAAACATTTCGTCTATATTTAATGCTTCATGCATGTGCCGCAACGTTAAAGTGACTAGTTATAATTGTAATTTGCAGTAGATCTAAACAGAGCCTAAATCAACGCAAATCAGCGTAAGCCAAAGCTCCAGTGAACAGAGCCTTGAAAGCGTTCATCCGCTTCGTGCATTAATAATCATGACAAGATCACAACGTGATGTAGTCGTGGAAGAAAATTAGGTGCTCTCTGGGTCCATTCCGCCAACGCTGCACCCCGTCTCTGGATTAACGACGTGTGGCAGAGGAATCGATCGGGCGTCTACGGCACCAGCGCGGCTTCCGCACGTATTCACGTTCCTATCGATGCTCGGCTGTCGGCTAGGCTCCAGCCCATCACGAACGTTGTCTCGGCTCCCAGCGCAGGGCCCACGCCGAGTCACGGAGTCAGGACGCTCGTCCCTGGTTTTCTTATCTTGTAGCATCAGGTCGTTTGTGCTGACTGAAGTATGGACGGCGGCGTGACCTGTACGTGGACACGAGGGACTCCAGTACTCTACTGCCATGGCGAGCCGCATGTAAGGGCACGTGACCAATCTGAACATGTACAGGCCACCTCTTGTTCTCTGATGCAGGTCGCATAAAAGTTATATGACGTTTCAATCGCAAACAAAAACTGACGGTTCAATATCACAACTCGTTGTAAGGCTTTTTCAGATCAATATAGCTCCATTCTATTTAGCATAAATATGACTGTTTTGAAATAAATATGGTCCTTCTCCAAATTGTATGCATGTCTTATGAAACTATATGGAAATCTTAAAAAAAAATATATAGAGCTAATTTCCCAATTACATATTTTCATGATTTGACACTCCATCAAAATGTAACTTCCTAACAGTAGATTGCATTGTGGCATCTTGATCAACTCCAATTAAGAGATTTGTATATCCTCCAGGTATATATGGAGCAGACATTGTAGAAGGACCCGGAATATAATTAAAGTATGGCATTGTGGGAGTAGCGTATCCGCCTTGCATGAACGGAATAGCCATGGTCGAAAAATGCGTAGCATTATGATCCTGTGTCAAAGAATCACAAAGTATTCATAAATCTATAAGTGAATAAGTTATAAAAATAAGCAGTGTCTTACAATCATTTGATTTGGATCAGGACGTTTGTCCGTGGTTTCTACGCTTGCATCTTCACCTATAATCAAATTAAATATATAAGTTAATAGTAAATTGTAGTATGAAATATAAGCTACAATGGGTACGATCACTGTCTTTTTTTCTTAACATTATTCTTTGTCTTCTTCCCTGATTTCTTTTCAACCACATTTTTGCACCGTGTAGCCTTTGGACCTTTAACCACTTGAGGAACTTTAAACGATATTACACCATTCAAGGTGCTGTGGTCACACTCATCTGGAATTTGAGTAACCTCATTGGGTTTTTCTTCCATCTTGCTTAGATAAGTATCTGCTTTCAAGTCCAACTTACGTATGGTTTTTTTGCAACTCATCAAGAAGTTCTTTTGACGGTGTACACTTCAATGCAAGACATGTGGCCTCTCGAGATATAAGTGCACCACGTGTTGTCAAATCTTGGTCCTCACTTTGTTGTTTGCTAATATAGAATCCTTTTTTTTCATATTTCGTCCACCTATAGAGTATATATTGCGGCGGCAAATTGTACACTCCATTCATATTCAAGACTCTAAGAGCATCACCAAAGCATTTGTAATCCATGATAGACTGACCGTCCGTCCAAAAAAAATTTGCTATGCGACCATCTTCCTTATCCACTTGGATTGCATAAAAAAATGCAGGATCCTGTAATTGCTTATTTCTCAAGTATTCGGATAGTGTTTGTGCATCATTAGCTTCTAGATACTACCTGCGCTCACAACCAATCTCATTATCACAATCCATCTTAGCAAATGGTACTTTGTCCGGCCCTTCGTAAAATTCCTTCATGAACTCATACACTTGGGCTGGTTTCATACCGGCTTCTCGTATCTGGTCAATTAGCTTCCTATCTGCCTCTATAAGACGTCGTTGGGACCTCAGTTTGTGTGACTTATTTAGACTAGCTAGATACTGATTGTGATCTAGTACAACCTTTTGCACTGTCCACAGCCCATCTCTGCTGACACTAAACTGAACACGAGCATCGCAACCCGTCCTTGTAGTACCCGTCCTTGTAGTGTCTTTCTGTGATAACTCATTGTCTCGAAATCCTTGGCTACTGCAAACTATATGCTTCTGAAATATAGTATTATCTTGTCGACGTTTTGTCTTGCTCTTTCTAATACTGAACCCAACCTTACCAGCATAGGTGTTATACATCTCATAAGCTTTGTCTTCTGAGACAAAAATCATCCCAACTTCAGGAACCATTAACTTTTCCCCAGCTTTATGGTCGGACTCCTGTAAAAATCATTTATAAGTTGAATCCCTATCATAATATATAATATTACATTATTTTTTGTTACCTTATCTGGTCCATCCTCCAATGATTCACGTGTTGTGCTGTCGCCATTAATGTTGACATCATTGCTGCGAATGATGTCTGCTCCCATAGTAACTGATACAGTGTCCTATGCAATATGCGTACTATATGCATGAGCGTGACCGAACCATAGTAAAAAAAAAACGAGATGATTTATGAAAATACCCTATCTGTGTTATTTGATGTTTATCAGCTCTATGATTACCTCCGATAACGACCACATTAATTGTTCCGGTGCATGAAGCCTTCATCGAAGAACAAGATGTGACTTGCACATCTGTTGGTTGGACAGGCGGTCTGCTTGCATCAGCCTCACCATGGACGTCCATGGCAGAGTCCCCTACGTCCTGCTCCATTGCCGTTGGATGATCATCGGTGGTGCAGTGGCCTGTCGCTGTTCATGCCGCCGTGCAGGTAAGGTCACGTCGCCGCCGTCCATATTCAACTCAGGTAGCCTAGGGTTTGCTAGTAGATGAGAAAAACGAATACACAACGTAGCCTCGACTTGTTCACGTCCTGACTCTGTGACTCGGCGTGGGCCCTGCGCTAGGAGCCGAGACGACGTTCGTGATGGGCTGAGTGCCGAGCATCGATAGGAACGTGAATACGTGCGGAAGCCACGCCGGTGCCATAGACGCTCAATTGATTCCTCTGCAACGCGTGCAGCGTTGGTGGAATGGACCCAGGAAGCACCTAATTTTCTTCCGTAGTCGTAGTAGTAACAAATTAATGAAAGAATTCCATTAGTAATCATCGTCTCGATCACGAATCATGATATTCATAACGTATGCCCATCGCTACACCCACTAGAAATCTCTCACATAACCTCTGCTCTCTCAGTAGTGGTATAGTATCTAAGAAAGAATCACCCACCCACGCACGCACGCACCAAAAAAAAAAAGAACATGATGATAGTTGTATAAACAGCAGCGCCCATCCCGGCGTCTAGAACACGACGGCGGCCGCGACCGCGGCGGCGACGGCGACGAAGCCAAGGGCGGAGGCGTGCGAGGCGGCGGCGGCGGAGGGAGCGACGGTGGGGGCGCCGGTCGGGGCAGAGGAGACGGAGGTGGACGGGGCCGTCGCGGACGGCGCGGGTCCCTCGGCGGTGGGCGGGGCCGGGGGAGAGGCCAGCGGGGACGGCGCCGCGGCGGTGGGTGGCTTGGCGGCCGGCGCGGTGGCGGGCGCTGTGGCCGGTGACCGCGCCGGGGGAGGCGGCAGCGGGGCCATCTTGGGCGGCGCGGCCTTGGGAGCCGGCGTCGGGGTGGCGGCCGGGGCCTGCGCCGCGGCGGTCACGGCCAGCAGGGCCACGATGGCGGCGACCACGGCGAAGCGAGCCATCGTTGGGATGATCTTGGTGGCGGCGGCGGTGGGGTGGAGAGCTTGGTTTGGTTGGCTGAAGTAAAGATCTGGAGAAGTGTTTTGTGTGTGTTGTGCGCTTGGGATTCTCCGGCGAATGCTGCAGCGGGGACTCGATCTGCGGATCGTGAATTGGACTCGGAACCGAGGGTGTATTTATAGCGGGCAACGGGGTCATGGCCCGGTCCCGGCGACCCGGCCAGGTCGGTTCACGAACAGCTGTGACGTTGGTGGGGCTGTCACGGCGCCGTCCGGTTTGACGCTTCGGGCTGCGGCACCGCGTCGCGGGCAGGAGGGCGGTGCGGTGCGCCAGCCTAACGACTAGTTTCCGCGTGCAGGTGGTGCCACCTGTCTGTTCTGTGCCGTTGGATCGGATCGGGAACGGACGCGGGGAACCGGAGGTGGTCGGCGTCTTTCGCGGCAGGATTACCGGGGTGGGGGTGGCTCATGCATGGCATGGCTGGCTTTGCTTTGGCCACGTGCCACAGCCCGACGACAGCTAGCCGTTGTGGTCGGTTTGAATTGTTTATTCACGCATTACGAGAACGAGCCGTCCTGACAGATGCCGCGGTAGGCAGTAGTACTGTACCATACTCCCACCGGCCGTGTGTGTTTAGATGCAAGTTGCAGTTGTAATTCTGTATTGTAGCATGTTCGTTTGTATTTGATAACTTTTGTCTAATCATGACGTAAATAGGCTTAAAAGATTCGTCTCATGATGCACATGCAAAAAATATAAACATATAGACATTTTGTCTACATTTAATATTTCATACATATACCTCAAAGTTGATATAATTAATTGTAATTACAATTTACAGTCAATCTAAACAGACCAGGACACATCTGCGTCACGGCCTTGAGGCTGTGACCGACCGTTTCCTACCAGGAAACGTCCCACGCGCACGGATGTCAATTGCCATTTCGTACTCGGTGGAGGACGTGAGTGTAGTAGTCGGCAGGCTGTTCGGACGTAGTCCTGAGAGTAAACCACCGTGTGCCCCTCAAGTAAACCGTGTGAGTGACAATCCGATTGCTTGAATTTTTTTATATCTGTCATTAGATTTGCTATTAAAACTTGTCAACATATTATATCTCAATTGTTAAATAACTCCAGTTTATGGTAAATATTTTTGACACGTTCTCGTGCTAAATTTGGGTTGCTTATCAAGTAGACTAGGCTCCAAGAGCAGGAGCAATACCAGCACAAGTTTTCTGGTGGTTCTAAGACTGTCTCTAACGGTGAAGACTCAAACTGGAGAGGCATTCGAGAATTTTGGTCCTTGCCAGTAGGTGAGTATGAGACCCAAAAGATTGCTTCTCGAACAGCGTATGCAGTTCCTCCTCCTGTCCTGCTCTCCCTCCGTGCGAGCGATTCTTCCCGGTGGCGGTGGCGTCCCGAGCTGGAGGACGGACCACCCGCATTGCAGCATCCCGAGCCAGAGCATGGAACGCCGCCGCGGGCCGGATCGTGTAGGAGCGGGCGGGGGCGCCTCCGCCACGAGGCACGAGCCGAGGGCGCCGCGGCCGGCCGCGCGAGGCCCACTGGTGGCGATGGCGCCGCGCCGGCGACTCCGCCTCGCCGGCAGCTTGTCTCCCCGCAGCGGCCTCGCGCCGGCGACTGCGCCTCGCCGGTGGCTCGTTGCCCCGCAGATCCGCGATGCCGCCGCGCCGATGCCTTCTCGGAGCGGGCCGCACTCGCCGTCGACGTCCACGCCCACACGAACGGGCCCACCAGCAGCTTCGCCAGAGATTTGCGTCCGTGAAGAGAGGGTATGCAAAATTGCCAACTCCATCGGGCGATACCCAGAATGGGTAGCTCGTTTGCATGTTTTGTTGGAGCTAGGTTTTGACATGTAAATGTACTGTGTATCATCTATTTTGTGTTTTGGGTACTTGGTTAGAGACAGCCTAAAAATGTAATCCCGTCGACACCAAGCAACCGTTAAAGTTGTGATTCTCTCGGTCCAGCCAGAGTCTCACTTTATTTGCTGTAGGGATGGTACTTGGACCAAGTGCGCCTTTGAGGGTTCCGACCGACATAAAGGAACTCCAGACATGGAAGCACTTGGTGCCTGGAAGCTCTCAGTTTCAAAACGACATGGTTGTAAGCCCAAGCCCGAATATCTGGCCCATCTCCGTCAAATGCAAGTGTCGGATCAGTGTTCGAGTTGGGCTTTTTTTCAGGTTACGTTGGGTTGTATACACGGCCCGTCAATCCTAGCGGTTACAGCTCGAGCATTTACTCGGCGACCAATTTTTTAAACTAAGTGGGAAATTTAAGTAGTACTCCAAACTTCAGTGCTGGTTCAAGTATTCCCAAACTATTCACAATCAGCAGAACCTTTAAAAATCTTTAGAAGAGGTGAGACTACAGTGGGAAATTTAAGTAGTAATATAAAGTAGCTCTTATAGAAGAGATGAAACACAAAACACGAACATTGCCAGACTATCTGGATGAGACTCTCGGCTAGACAGGTCATGCAAGACAGCACATCTGGCCCGGGCATCCAAGATCCAATGTTTTGAGTGTTGCATATGCTAGGTAGCCCAGTCCATCGCCCAACTAAATATATAGGCCCTACACCATGGATTAGTAGGTCCCAATAACATGACAATTGACATTAGAAAATACTCAATCTATTATAAATACAAGTCATTCTAATAATTTTAGAGAGTCAAAACACATCAGGTTTGTCCAAGACCCTAGAACAAAGGTGCTTGTCGGCGGTTCATCCACTGAATGTTGCCCAGAATTCAGGCTTCCAAGCAATAGGAGATTTGTTAAACTACTGCTTTGTTCTCTTACAGGTCTAGAACTGACACTGAGTACCGATGATGATTGGATAAAACGGCTAACATCGATGAAATGGTAGACGTTGGCTGAGTCATCGGGCCACTGTGTTGTGTGGACCACATTTTCGAATATTTAGGAGAAACAGAAACCTCTCTAGTCCCTACTCACCAGTAGCCTTCACAAGGCCAGCAGTAGACTCCAAAACTTTCGCTGTGATTGAGATGTCTGTTTAGATCCAGTTGCAGTTGCAATTCTGTACTGTAATACGTTTGTTTGTATTTAAAAACTTTTGTTCAATCATGGTCCAAGTAGACTTAAAAGATTCATCACGTGATGTACATGCAAAAAGTACAAACATGCAAACATTTTGTCTACATTTAATACTCTATACATGTACCATAGCGTTGATGTGATTAGTTGTAATTGCAATTTGCAAACATTTAGGCTCTGTTTGCTTCAGCTGAAAAGTTGAGCTGATTTAGGCTGAATCTGATTTATTGTGAGGAAAAATACTGTTTCAGAGCTGAAAAATATGTGCTACTTAGTTGAAACGAACAGAGCCTAAACAGGGCCGTAACCTAGTCACGCCATAGTGAGCAGGGCTTGTGCTAGTAGTAGGTGCTAGCTACTGTGGACTGCTCTAGTGAGTCCATGACGTACGGGTCCTAGTTCTACTCTGCTGTCGGCTGTTATTGTGGAGTATGCGACGTTTTCTTCCGTTCACAATCAAATGTCCGTGATATGTCCTCAGTCTTTAAATATTTATCGTTTTCGTTTTTAAAATAACAATTATAAAAAATGTATAAAAATATTAGTATCTATAATATATAATTGTCATTTTTGATATATTTTAAAATTTATTTTGTATATAAATTTATTTAGATACAAATATTACACTATTTGACCAATTAAATCAAATTAGGAGTAGTTCCATCTACGCAGAAACGACAAATAAAGAGCTACGGAGGCCGTACGTCGGCAAACGGCGAGCACGCACTCACACAAAGAATCAAGTGTGGGTGAAAAACGACAGTGCAGATGTAGGGGTAGTACAGCAGGAGGACTAGCTCGCCCAGAAAGCAAGGCTACAGACCACAGTCTACAGTAGGACCATGGCATTTTTTTTTTCTGGACGTCGTGCTCAAAAGCAATGGAGCAAGCAATGGAACGCGTACTCGCTTATCAGAGCAACAAGGACAGGTCGTGCCGTAGCCAGCCACCTGTTGCGCGCACGTTTCTGAAGCCACGGCGGCCAGTGGCCGGCGATGCGGCGAGGATAGACTTCGAAGACGCACGCTGCTGGTCGTTTGAGCTAATCTGGTTGATGTCGTCGGTGCCTGCGATGAATCTCGGCTACAGTGAACGGTGGCATGACTCTTCTCGCATGTGAAAAATACGTCCAAAAGCTTACAGTGCGTTACACGGACCGTTGCGCGCATCCGAACGTGTGACTGTGAGCGCATGGGATTGGGTTGGGCCGCCGACACGAACAACTCGGCGCGCCGTGTGTCCGTACCGTACGCCGCCGGAGACAGGACAATGCACGACGAGCCAAGAGCAAGAGAATCGGGTCACAGCCTCTGCTGGTCCAGCTCCCTCCGGACGACGCCAAAAGCGGCCAAACCACTGGGCACTGGCGGGAGCGGGGCCGCGGCAGGGACGACGCGGATTCCGCGCTCGATCGACCGCCCAACCGTGTGCCGTCTCGTCGAAGGTGTGGAACGCGACGCGTGCACAAGGCCTCGTCGGCTCCGTTCGACGCGCTGCGCTCTGGTATCTTGTGAACCGGCGTCCCCTGGCGGGCGCCGGGCGAGGACGACCGCGCCGCGCCCGCGCGCCCTTCTCTATCGTCCCCGTCCGCCGCAGTCCTTGACGTCTTCCCGGGCGGGGACTCCGGGTCGTCCAGCCCACCCGGCGTCGCAGCAGCCACGGCGTCCTGCTGTCGCGGTCCGAGACCGACGCAGCAGCCGTCAGTGCCGAGGACCCCAGCGGCGAAGGGGGAGGCCCGCT
The DNA here is from genome assembly GCA_038502445.1 of Eremochloa ophiuroides. Lineage (NCBI taxonomy): Eukaryota > Viridiplantae > Streptophyta > Magnoliopsida > Poales > Poaceae > Eremochloa > Eremochloa ophiuroides. Next base: position 105,881,989 of record JAHLJS010000002.1, on the reverse strand, counting down.
GGGCGCGTGAACGTGAACCAGTAGCCCGCCGCGCCGCGCCGCGCCGATGCAGGTGGTCACGGTCACGGCGTGCAGACTGTAGACTAGCATTTGTGCGAGGTGCGACTGCTGAGCGAGACTGGCGGCCAGTGTCAGGGCAATATTGCCTGCCGCGAACAAATGTCCAGTAGCACTTGTCAATAGTAGTCGTTGCTTTGAATTTTACGTGGCATGTCCGTTCCTGTAGTCTGATAAAGCGTACGCCGGGACCAGATGTGACCCCTACAGTTTCAAACGTACGGTACTGTGTTCCCAACCATCGATGATCGATCACCTAACCTACTGGCTCCCAGCATTGAATCGCAAACCGTTAACGATGGGAAGGCACGACACGAGCACACTCCGAACCGGTAAACACAATGTTCAGGATTGCTATGGAAAAAGAAAACCGTTGTTTTTTACTTTTCGATTTTTTTTTCCTATTTGAATCGTTCGTCTACCGTGCTTACCGCGCGTCGCTGGTGCGCAGGAGGCAGGACGCTGCGCGCGTTCACTGCGACGGCATTGCTTGCTATCGACTTCCCGTGAACCCAACCAGGAGTCTATTTGTGGGAACAGAAGCAAAGCAACCACGAGTCCGCGACCGCTGCGCCGATCGCGAGGCCGTCCTTTTCCACGTGAAGGCTGGCACTCTGGCAGTGGCAGCCAGGAATCATTCGGTCGTCGCCTCAGCAGCTTTTTCCACTGACAAGATCACTCGTGCCCCTCTGACAAGATCACGCGTGCCGTGCCATGAAGCCATCGCTTTCCCCTTTCCCTGTGCCGAGCCGGGCAGGCGCAGGTGCTCGTCGCTCGTCGGAGGTGTGCCGAGGGCACCGGCCGGGGCTCCGCCTGTGCCGATCCGGGCAGGCGCTCGACGCTCGTCGGAGCCGAGATCAGGAGACGAGGGACGTGGGAAGAAGACGACACGCCACCACGTCGGGGTACGGCACGACGAGCATCTGTGGTCCTGGCACTAGAGTGAGAGTGTGTGTTGGCACTTTGTTTGAGCCATCCATCAATCAATCAATCGGCCGTGCAGTGGCTACGACTTTTTGGGCCAAAAGAGGTTGCTTCTCCGCCCTGCTTTTCAGAGGTCTAGGAATAGGGCCCTGTTTAGATCCCACGTCAACATTGCGACATATGCACGGAGCATTAAATATAGATAAAATATTTACATATTTGTACTTTTTCATATACATCACGAGACGAATCTTTTAAGCCTACTTAGACCATAATTGGACAAAAGTTGTTAAATATAAATGAACGTGTTACAGTGTAAAATTGTAACTGCAACTGAAATTTAAACGCACCTAGATTCCCCCGTTTTGAGGGGCTGGAAAATGACCGGGGAGTGGTTGTCTTTTGTTTCATGCTAGTGCCGGTAAAAGACAAGCAACTTGTTTTCTACTATCCCCTCCATACGAAAGACGAATGTAATTCTACTGTACTATTATTATTTTAGTATATCATATTTGACTAATTATATTATAACATCAAATAAATATTATTACATAAATTATTAGGTACATACGTATATTTTTATAATAAAAATAATTGAGTTATAAATATAGATATTATTCACTAATAATTTAGTTAAACATAAATAATTTTATCTAACACGTAATTTGTAGTTATATGTTTTTTGGAAGAGTTAATAATGTCGAGTAAAGGTAGGGAAAAACTCCGGGAAACGTGGCCCATCGCTCTCAGTCGAGATTGGAAGCTTGGAATCGTTTGGGTGTTCGGTGACCCAACATTTTGTCAGTTACACTACACACGTACTCCTCCTCATTTGCTTAGAACATCGATCGTGTGCGACGACAGAGTTCATTTAGCATAAGAAGATATGGTTTGTCATTGCGTCGACCGCATCCAAAAGTGCGTTGGCATCTCGTTTCTCGCTCGGGACTTTGGAAGTGCGCACTACCGCCATAAGGCCAGCAAGTCAAGAAGTGCCCATGCCAGCACGGCACTCAGGTCTCACTTCTCAGGGAGAAAAGCAGAGGCCACCTTCGTGCACTCGGCAACGAGTTCCGTCCCAATGTAGTAGTACACAAAAGCACGAAGCGATCGTGATTGGCCGATAAAAAAAAACTGCTACGTTCGTTTATTTGCAACAGATAAGATAAGCCATATAGACTACTAACTGCGCAACTGTCCTAGTCTCTCTTTTACCGCTCCTCACAAACACACACATCAACCATCAAACCAGGCGGGTAGTAGAGATATCACGGTGTTGACAAGCGGACAGGATAAGATAAGCCTTTGGATCAGATGAGCCCGAAATTAAAGCCTCGCATGCACGTCGCTAGCTAGCGGTAGCGGGCGATTTTTTTTTTTTCCGCCTGCCTGCCGTGCCGTGTCGTGGAAAAGATGAACACGAAGGGCATCGCATCTGCATCTAGAAGGTCGAATTGGCACCACGCACGCCGCGGCGCACGAATATGTGTGCACAGTTGGGAGGAGCAGCAGCAGTTGTAGGCCCTGTTACATCCACTGCAAATTACAATTATAACTAGTCACATCAATGTTACGGTATATGCATGGAATATTAAATATACATGAAATGTTTGCATGTTTGTACTTTTTTATGTACATCACGAGACGAATCTTTTAAGTTTACTTAGGTCATGATTGGACAAAAGTTATCAAATACAAACGAACATGCTACAGTATAAAATTGTAACTGCAACTAGAATAGCCGTAGTATCCTGCCTAGGCTTTCAAGCCTGGAGTAGAGTAGCCTTTAGGCTAGTACTCCTAGCTCCAACTGCAGCATCGCTAGGTAGAGCCGCACTTTAGGACCTCGCATCGCAGTCACCCTTTACTTAAGTCTGCCCGTGGGCCCGGGAACGGTTCCTAAAGCACGGCTCTGAGCTGGAGTGCCGGCTCGGTGGTGGCGGTGGTGCCATTTCCGCCGGCACAGTGCCTGCCACGTTTCGCCACCGCACAGGTCCAGACGCTTTCTTCGACGATCCTCTGTCATGTGTGTGAGCTCCCGCTCCAGCCGAAGCGAAGAACATGGCCCGCTCCGCCGCTCCGGTAGTTCATTCCCTGCAGAACATGCTACATGCGCCATTATTCGCGGCAATACAGCTGCATCCGGAGGGTTTTTTTTAAAAAAAAAAATCTACGGGGCAGCGTAGAGATTGTGTTTTCGATGTCGTGCACATGCATCCTTACGCCACGGAAATAAATCTCGAGTAATAATATAGCGTAGATAGTTGCTCCTGATCTCGTTCGTCAGAAAGAAGCTTAAATTAACGCGTGTGTGATGTGAAGAACGGTTCGTCAGTTTCGTGGAAAGGAAATGAAATGAAATTGCCGTGACGCCGACGTTGTACAGCTCTTGGTAGAGTCGACTACGGTGGCCCGGGTTCACATTAAGAAGGTCTGCATTTTCATATACTGTATTGGTATGTCGGTATCATACTACCAGCCAGTTGGCGTTGTTGACAGCAGGCAGGCTCTAACTTGCAAGAAAGGACAACACATATCTGGATGAAAGGCATCTCTTTCGTTTTATTTTCTTTTTAAAGAAGAAGAACTCATGGGAGGCCGGAAAAAAAGTTGCAAGGCCGGGAGAAACTTTTTATAAAATTGCTAACTAAACTGTGGCAAGTAACCATGGTTACACTATTGGCCTATCACGGATACTTTGTGGCTTAATGTTTTGATTACGATGGGTGTGAGGTTAAACAACAATGTTTACGTCGTGCATCTTGCTTGCGTACTTGCGCCCATGTATATGTGCTGATGCCTCATTGAATTTTACCGTCACACGTCGACTGCATATGTTACACATTTTCTAAATCATTCTCTTCATTCTAGTTTCTGCATGCAATTGTTGTACACCTGTTGTATTTTTGTGTTGAATGTTGGGCATAATGTTTCTTCTACTCTCTAATCTGATTTTTACTTCTACCACAATACTGTCTATATATAATATCTCTCACTTCTTCTCTTCGTAAAATTCTATCTGCCGAACATTTCACGGGAGGACCCATTTTCCAGTGGGAAACTATGGATCCGAAGCCGTTTTGGTCATCTAATAAACGGTTCCGGCCAGATGACCCTTCCAGGAGTCCTGCCCAAACACTCTACTAATATGGTGATAGACTCATGTGGCTTTGTTTTCCCCCATTGTTAAAATAAATGAACTGAAACAAAAAAAGAACACCACCGTTTCAAAACTGACAAATTAATATCGCTCTGTTCGGCTGGTTGGATTGTACGGCTGGCTGGCTGGTTGTTATGAGAGAAAAACACTATTGAATGGCTGGCTGATAAGTTCAAGCGAACAGAGCGATATATATTTTTATGTTAATAAGCAAGGTTTCAAAAACACCCGGATAGACTTCTATCTAGTGACAACCATGGTCACCAATAGAAACCATCTTCATTGAGGTTGGCCAACCACCTTTGCTAGATGTAGCTAGCGTTGTCTCCGTTGTTGGGTCTAAACTGTCTCTAACATGGATTCAGTTGAAAGGGAAAATACAGTTTTTCATTAGCTCTCGTTCTACGCTCTATGGTTGACTGATTTCCTTCTCTCTTTCTCTCTCTAAAGCTATGTTTTTCGTCTTGGTTAAGGATGTGCTGCAACTGCAATACATCATGATAATTACTACCACTATATTTGTAGTTACCGTCTTCCCTGAATTCGAAATGGATTATTATTCTTCTAAAACTTGTCTTCTGGAAAGGGAATGTCATGGTAAGCTTCTCAGCAGCGCTGATTCTTTATTTGAACAAAAAACTCTTTGTTCAAAATAAAATTGGAGACCAAATTCACTTCTAAAACGGAAGAACCGGCATTGGCCCCAACTGGCAATGCCAACACATGGATCCTACAAAAATCTCTGGCACATGACATCGCGGCGCTGTCCAACAGGGGTGTGTGGTGGCGTGGTGCCCAGCCCGGCGAGCTGCTTGCTTTTTATTTATACGAGCCCCATGTCCTCTTGCATCAGTCGTTTGCCCCTCGTTTGCCCCTGTGGCGTCTCTCCCCTCTCTCGCATCCGTCCTGCACTCCTGCTGCTCAACAAGGAAGAAGAGAGACTCCACCACACCACTTGGTTCACCATCTTTAGAGCACGACTTACGAAGAGTGGTGCCCAGGCCAAGGCCATCGCCGCCGACCAACAAAAGGGCCGGAAAGCCCCCCTCGTTTCCGTTTGTCTCGGCTCCTGCCATCTTGCTTTCCAAGAGCCCTGCCCCTGCCCCAGTCTCATAATTACTTAGAATAGAATCACCACCATTTCCGAATCCTTCCAGAGCTGCCGAAGTGCGGATCACAGATGAAGCGGCAATCGAAGAGGCCCACCGCCAGCCGTGAATCCCTAGAAACAGGTACGAGTACATGTACAGCTCAGTCAGTTGCCGCCTGCGAGATCTTGTTTGTTTTGTGTACTTCTTGCATCCGTGATGCCCGTGACAGAATACCATTAGCGACACAATACCATGAGCGGCAGTGGACTAGTAGAAAAGTATGTGTGCTTTTGACATAGACTCTACATTTGATGAGTGTTGCTTCTGCCTGCATTCCATTTTTGCATTCGGTTAGCTTGCTGCCACAAAGCTGCAGAAACAGAAAGAATAATGTTCTTTGCATTTTGGGGGGAATTCGAGCGTCGTCGTCGGTAGCTGCTAACCGCACGCGCGTGTATTATCATTGCAGGGGAGACGAAGCTGGCGTTCGCGGAGGAAGAGGGGGCCCCAACGGCGCGGAAGATGGAGGCCGAGATGGACGACGACGTGGACGACGAGGACGACGACGGCCAGCTCGCAGCGCGGTCGTCGTCGCCGTCGTGCGGGCAGCTGGGGGAGAAGAAGCGGCGGCTGCTGCAGGAGCAGGTGCGCGCGCTGGAGCGGTGCTTCGAGACGGACAACAAGCTGGACCCGGAGCGCAAGGCCCGCATCGCGCGCGACCTCGCCCTGCAGCCTCGCCAGGTCGCCGTCTGGTTCCAGAACCGCCGCGCCCGCTGGAAGACCAAGACGCTCGAGCGCGACTTCGCCGCGCTGCGCGCGCGCCACGACGCCCTCCGCGCCGACTGCGACGCGCTCCGCCGCGACAAGGACGCCCTCGCCGCCGAGGTACGCCATCGCTGCCAGTCATGTCATGTCACCGCCGGCCAGCGTGTCACTTGCTGATGTGTCGTTTTGGCGCCGGCGGCGCGGTCCGGTGCACAGATAAGGGAGCTGAGGCAGAAGCTGCTGTCCAACAAGCCGGAAGCTGCGGTGAAGCTGGAGGCGGCGACGACGGGCAATGACACGGCGGAGGAGCGGCAGACGACGGCCGGCGCGCCGCCGCCCGCGGGGGTCTGCAAGGACGGCTCCTCGGACAGCGACTCCAGCGTGGTCTTCAACGACGTCGAGGCGTCGCCGTACTCGGGCGCGGCGTTCGAGCAGCCGGCGGCCTTCGTCGGGTTCGGCGCGCCATTCGGCCTGGACACATCGGCGGCGGCACCGACAGCAGGCTGCTCGTCGTCTCCCTCCGTGTTCGAGACCAAGTGGCAACACGAGCTGACGTACCCGTTCGACTCGTACAAGACCTGCGCTGGTGGCTATGGCTTCACGGAGGAGTGGCTCGCCAGCTCCGACGTCATCGGCGGCGACGGCGCGGCGGGGTTCTTCTCCGAGGATCACGCCTCCAGCCTCAACTTTAGCTGGTGCCCGAGTGGCGCCCAGGGCTGGGAGTGAGAGTGAGAGGTTTTTTATCTGCATGGTTAGTGTAAAAACCGATGATGTTACGGTGGCATTGTACATGCATGGAACTCGAGTTTAGTGGCCAAAGCGAGAGGACATCCAACGCAAGGCGGGAACAGGAGCCGTACTACTAGCCAGTAAAAATAACGGATAACTTGAGCCAGGCTAATCGAGGATGTAAATGTAAAAGGTAAAAAAAAAAAGGCCGTCGTACCACGAGTCCACGACGGCACTACCACTTGGATGCAATGCAGCGAATCTCGGCGACGAGAACGTCTAAAGGAGGCGAAGGGGAATTGATAAGTACTTAGGCTGCAATATACGGTGCCGGATGGAATAAGTCAAACCACTAATCAAAATAAGTGTTCTACTACTTGTATAAATTTGAAATTAGCCTCTTTTGAAGCAAAATTTTAGTGTTAGGGTTAGAGCGGAAGCCTGCAAAACCTAGTGGCGTGGATTGCTTCTTCCACTTCTTTCTTTTTCTTCCTTTCAGCAATAGGAAAGGGATGGAGAAATTTTGGGGAAGGATTCAAACAAACAGCAGAACAAATAGGCAGGATAGGGTGGCAAGGACGGATGAGTGCTTAGGAGAATTTGGAGTTTGCATAATTCGTGATGACTCTCTCCCTCGTCCTTTCGGGGTCTTTACCCTTACACGGTATTGCGCCAACTCAGTTGACACAGGCAATCACACCCAATCGTCGCCAGCCAGTCGCACATTGGACTTGCGGATACATCTTCTGGCCCGAGGCTCAAGGGTAAAAGCACTTGCAGTAGATGTAGGCATAGCTAGAATGGTAAGATCCTCTTTCCACAAAAATGGAGGAAGGGCTTAAGAGAGTCCACTAAGTAGAGGAGCTAAGAGGGATTCAAGCTCCACCCGCTCCCCCATTGGATCTGCCCCTGCAAAGACCCAAAAGGACAAGGCAATGGTTTTGGATTGCCTCCTTGAGTGTCAAGAGTGCCGCCTAGATTGAAGATATAAGTCTTTTTTACCATATGTGCAATAAGACATGTCCAAATATATCCGTTGTTGAGTGTCAAGAGTGTCGTCTAGATTGAAGATATGTCTTTTTTACCATATATGCGCAATAAGACATGTCCAAATATATTCAAGCTCCAAACAACTCTAGATTGTTGCAATAGTGTTGGGGAGAAACTAGAGCAAATGAACACAAAAACAGTAGCTTCACTATCTCCTTATTTATCTCAAAAAGAGAGAGAAAAATAGCTCTTTGCTACAGTATGCAGAATCTAGCACAGTCAAAGCTAGTTAGAGCTCTACTAAACTGGACCATATGACTCGATCAATGATATGGTATTGTTTATAACCCACTCCAAATATTAGGGTGATCCCCGGTTCAACACACACAAGAAAGGTTAACGGTTCACTAGCTCAATACGAAAACGACTTATTCAAACTTTAAAGCGTTCACACTGACTAAATTTCATTGCTGGCATTTAAGCAAGCAAAACAACTGCCGGCTGTATAAAAAAAAAGAAATCTAACTTGAATTTTTCTTTAAAAAAAACCCAAAGGAATATGGAAACCTCTAACAATAGTGGCCAATAATTGGCATTTAAATCTCAACATCTTCGGCTCATCAAATGTACATTAGTAAACTGGCGCTTCATGCTACCCTTCACCAAAGGGGAACAAATTCCTTTAGGTTTGTTCGTTTGCAGCCTGAAACGCCTTAGAATTGTTCCTTGGCTTGAACTCTTCAACAATTTGTACTGACTTGGAATTGATCCTAGCTATCCAGGAACGCCTAACCGAATGACCCTTTATGTTTTTTGTGATAAAATAACGAGAAATTTTAGGTGCCCTAGCCGCATGACCGACAAATCAATGCAATGCTCGTTCTTCCTCCTAGAATAATAATATATAAGCTATAAACGAAAGGCCGATACATAATTTTTTCCATCTTATAGTCTCCCTCTTCATTTTTCTATATTTTTTTTTTCAAATTCTAGTACAAATGCAAACAGTCATGCATGCAGATACACTCTATCATAAAAGATAGCACCATTAAATTTTGAAATAAATAGAAAAAAAAAGTGAGAACCTATGTCAAGAAGAGAATTTGAGTTTTGCCTCAAGATCTATTTGTTTGGTGGTCACACGCTTTTGATCACTAGTGTGGAAACAAATTCATATTTATATTTTATTGTCATACTTGGCTAAAACAACGAGATATTTTGTTAACGGTTAAATGCACCCCACTTATTTATGGAAGGGAATCTCAGCATTCGGTGCTTTGAAAATGAAGATTAGTTAGGAAAAAATAATCATGATTGGCAATCGAGAGACCTAGCGGTGTGGCAAAGTTAGTGGAAAAATTCATGGTATGTGAGGCAGCTTGGAGCTTGAGACTACCCGGCTGGCTAAGATGGCAGCATGTTCCCCTTCCACCGCGCACAAAAGGCACGTACCGTATCCTCTTTAAAAACTCGAGAAAGATAGGAACTGTTGTTAAAAATATTGAAAATGTTATACGATTGCTTTAGAAAAGAGGACCAACAAAAGGAAGGCCGCAAAGGAGAGAGCTCTAATTCAGGATTGGCATACGAGCAAAGCAGACGCAAGAAGGAAACGGTGCTGCTTTATTTCCATTTTTAGAAGCCCCAAGAGCATTCCAAATTGCAGGTGTCAACATATTGGCAAGACGAAAAAGTCCAGCTTTCGTTTACAGAAAGTGTTTGGGTGGTTTTCGGTCGTGTCGACGCACCTCCGTCGAATTAAAAGTCGAGGATCTGAAGAGCTATATAGGAGAGAAAGTTATGCCAAGGTTTGTTACGCGTCGTTCTCGGCTGTAGGGCCACACTGCATACAGGCACAAGCATCGCAGACGAGAAGGCATCGTCGACGTCAAGAAGTCACGGTAGTGATGTTTCATACGGTGAGACGTCACGAGAAGTAAAGAAGAAAGGGACAGGTCGCACCACCCCCATGGCCATGTGGGCAGGGCAGTTTTATATATTGGCTCCTGTGCCCCGACGCAACCTGGCACAGTAACAGTACCACGCTGGAGCTGTACAAACAACAGGAGCCATCTCTGTCAGGAGCGGCCTCGAGTTTATTGCCAGTTTATGCCGTGTTCTTGAACAATTCACAGCAGAGCCGTGATGTAGCCCCCGGTTCCAGCCACCCATTGCAGGTGCGGAAACTACTGTAGGCAGATATCTGCCACGGAAAACCATGCAAAGAGTGACCAAAAATCCTCATAGATCAGCAGATTTGTAGGGGCATGAACGATGAACGAGTACTTCATGGAGTTGTCGCGTACCCCCGACGCAACGATAGGTTGATGTGCCGTCAATGTCACAGGGGCAGTGTTTTCGCCGTGTGTGTGGAGTGTGCATGTGCTGGCGGGGACGACCGGGCGGGTCGGGACGACCGGGCGGGTCAAGGCGCTGGGCGCAAGTCGGCGCAACAGGTTAGCGCCCAGCGGGGCCACGGGAGTTTCTCCTTGGATCATCCGCATTCCGCAACAATGTGATTGGTGTTTGGGACTCCTTTGTTTCATGTTTTTTTCCCCTAACAAATTCAGCTCTTTGAATGTTGTTCGAGAAAATAATGTGGAGTTATGAAAGTATTTAAAGTGATACTTCACTGACTCTAGAAAAAAATTTAGGAGTTTGTGGAGCAGTTGTAAACGTCTCCATTAAAACGTGACATCTTGTTGTCGATGAAATCTCCTTTTTGTGTCGCTGATGGAGCCCGTGTTTCGCTGACATTACTACTAACTCAGGAAGTTCAATCCTTATCTGTTTTTTTATTTAATTATCAAGAGACGTACCGAAAGCAAAAACAAGGCACATTTCAGCAAACTGTTTTTTTCGTGAGACACGCTTTTTGAAAAAGAATTTCGTAGGTAAAGTTTTTTTTCCTGATCTTACAAAGTGACGGAGTGAGAAGAATCTAAAAAAATAGGTTATCCTAACTTCATTTACTACTTAGTGGGTCCTATAGTGTGTAAAGATGAGGTTATTTGCCGTGTTTCGCAGGCGCTACCATGCTATGGGACAAGCATAGCTGGACCACAGAGCACGAGCTAACATGCAACTGCAGAGATGCGCCGCTGAAGATACACAATGCAGACTCTACATAGAGTCTAAATTTATTGTTTTGTTGATGTGGCACTATATTATTTATTGAAGAGAGAGAAGAAAAAAAAATAGAACGTCGTTTCTTGTTTAGACGCTGAGTCTACGGTACAATCAAGGTAGAAACCACCGCGAGTCGCGTTCGGGAGGTGACTATGGTTTCCATGGATCCCGTAGGCCGATGTTCCTCCCGCCGCCGCTCTTCTTCCCCTCTGCCGCGCTCTTCTCCCGCGTGAAACCTCCCGTGAGGTCACGGGAGGCCGCAACTTCCTGCGCAATTTCTTCCTCTCTGCGCGCCATCTTCGTATCGGGCACGCCACACGGCATCTCCGTCTCCTGTGCGCTGCGTGCCATCTTCGTCTCCAGCGCCCCACCCACCCCCCCTCCCGCGCGCCAACTCCGTCTCCTGCACGCACCCCCTCCCACGTGCGCCATCTCCAGTCTACCGCGCGCGCCCTCTCTCCAGGTACTGCCCTGCAACTCTTTCTGGCCTCGCCCCATCCCTTCCTCTGCCCCGCGACTGATATAATGCTTGATACACTAATGTATTGTCTATTGTGTTTGTGTTTAGTTGCCGGTCATGTATGGTTCAGTTAGTTTTGGTTCAGTACTTTGAAGTGGCTCGCAGCTTTCGAGCGCCAGGATCATGTCCAAAAAGTACTGCACCGGTCATCGCGCGACCTGTCACTATAATTTTTGGATGTTAGGTATGGTTGTTGCGTGACTGTTGAGAGGTGTAGGATCACATTTCGATATGCCATGGCTGATTAGCTTTCTTTATGTTGCATAATAAATTTATTTTTGTCTATAAAATTACTATTATAAACTTTGCATTGGGAAGCATGATTTCTTGTTATAGAGTCTTTGAGGTATAGACTCTATGGATAGAGTCTACTCCATCCGTCCCTAAAAAAGTGTCGTTTTCGTTTTTCGAGAAATAACTTTGACTAAATATATATTAGAATTTATTAGTTTTTATGGTACATAATTAGTATCATTAGAAAGATCTTTTAATATAGTTTTTTAATAAATTTATTTGGGGATATAAATATTGTACATATTTTCTACAAATTGAGTCAAACTTGTAGCACGCACACCAACGACGATACTATTTAAGGGACGGAGGGAGTAAGTGTCCTGATAGGGCGTGAGCATGGTCAAGATGCCGCCGTCGGGGCCATGGGTGTGTGAGGCTCCGCTGCGGGCTAGCGGGTGCAGGTGCAAAGGCCATCAGGCTTGCAGACGGAGGCATCGGGAAGAGGAAGAAATACTCCCTCCGTCTCAAAATAGATGTCATTCTCACTTCTCGAGAAGTCAAAGACTTCTTGCTTTTGACCAAATATATATACAAAAATATTAGTATTTATAATATATAATTAATATCATTAGATAGATCTTTAAATATACTTTCATAATATATTTATTTGGAGATATAAATGTTGCACGCATTTTTCTATAAACTCAGTTAAAGTTGAAAAAGTTTGGCCAGTATGTATTCCATAGCGATATCTATTTTGGGACGGAGGGAGTACATCCGAAGAAACAAAAATGGTGGAAAGGAGACAAGGAAACGGTAGAGGAAAACTTTTTTTTTTTTTGCGAACATAGGAAAACGAAAATTAAAGGGCTGTACCACAGCTTTATTCTTTTTACCCATCATGTGAAATAGTTTACCAACCGGAGTCACAAAAACATGTTAGCTTCACTGGTAGAGCTGGTCGTCTTCACCAGAGAAGCTGAGTTGTTCAGTTGGAGGTCTAAGATTGGATAAGTCAAAACAATATAATGTTGATATTGGTTTCTTGTTGGTTGCACGGAGTAAAACAAAAACGAATCACCTAACTGTAGCAGTTTTATTAGTGCACACTCAAGAAAAATTAGACTACGACGATAATTTGGAATGAAAAAAATGTTATTTTAATTCCAAGACAAAAATGATGAATTTCTTTTTTTTTTTGACAAGGAAAAGTTTCCATTACTCATAACATGCTGCCAAATCGTTGGCAACCAGGTCACGCATACAATTCGGAATGCTGTCCATAATAGGCTCAGCACCCATACTCATACTTGCCGCAAGGCCCGCAAGGCTATTAGCTACCGAATTACATAAGCGAGGGATTTGGACTACATCAACAGAGACGAAATTACTTGCCAACAGGTCTTTTAGCTCCCAGATTAGACATCCTGCAGCAGAGCGATCGTAGTCTGTGGACTTCACTGCCTGCACCACCATAGCAGCATCCGTTTCCAGTATCAGTTTTTGCACTCCCAAATCAACCGCTCGTTGTATTCCTTGCAAGCAGGCTATAACTTCAGCATGGAAGGCTTCACCTACGTTCTCCAGTTTACCATAGCCAGCACTGATCACTCCACCATCCCAACCTCGTAGCACAAAGCCCCAACCTCCACTCTGTGCATTGGAATAGAAAGCACCATCACAATTCAGTTCGACTACATCCATCGGTGGTGGCTTCCAAGACTTCCTGGTGGGTGATTGTCTATCTTGTTTTTTCACCTGTATAAATGGTGACCACTCTTCCGCATATGTGCTAATCATCCCTGCTAGATGGCTGCCACTTCTTAACTGTCCTCCTTCCCTGACAGTGCATCTTTCAATCCACCAAATGTACAAGAGAGTCATTACCCTATTCTGTATGTCATATTTCAGTTTCAAAATGGCCTCCAACACCTCCCTGGCTGATTGCAATCCATCCAATTGTTGCCTCACTTCCTCAAGCTGCAGTTCGGCCCATATTTGTCGCACCCTTTTCGAATTTCTTTTTTCATCAGGACATTATTAGGCCCGCGCAACCAATCACCGGTAATGCGTTGTAGGCCCTTCTTGTATTGGGCCACGAGAAAAGCCCATTTGCTATTGTTTCATTGGCAGTAACTGGATCCCTGAACCAGATTCTAGCCCGAAGGTCGTACTATGCACAGTGCTTTTGGATAGAAGCCCACTTACCTGCCGTCTGGGCCTTTTGGGTTGTGTGATCTACTGTATATATCGGTCCGTCTATCTAGAGCCCAACATACGCATGTACAGTTGTACACGCAAGTACGCGCCAAAAACTGTTCCTGGAGGGAAGCCGAGAAATGCAGCACATGTTTTTTTTTTTTAAAAAAAAGGAACGAGAGGAGATTTGTCGATCTCTTTAATATTGGTAAAAAAGAAGTGCAGCACAGCTGATGACGATGCAAAGAAAAGTAAGGCATAGTATACACGTACAATACAATAATACAACAAACAACATCCCCAATCCATCCAAAGTCCAAACCTCCAATACATGCTCCCCAACGGAGGAAGTCAGAGTCAGAGGAACGGAAACGACCATGACATGCGCCGGGGCACAATGGCCCCGTTGGCTCGCCTTATTTTTAGTTTCTTTTCAAATATAGAACAATATTTTACTCTCATAATAAATTAACGTAATTTAAAATTGGTGTTTCTTTTCAAACAAGTGAACAGTGCCATATATGCTCTCCACTTAATTATTGCAACGGCACGAGCGAAATCCCTGGACATTGACCAGCCTTGTTCTTCAAACAAACATGAATGCACGTCAATTGGAACGAGTTGGTGGCTCACCGTCACCGACGAAGCCAAGTGTGTGCTAGTGCAAGTCCTGGCGGGACGGCACGGCGAAAGCAAACGCCGACCAGACCAGCAGCTATCATATATAGCACGACACGACAAGAGCGAGAGGGCACGAAAGCTGCCCGCGCCTTGCACACGTGCTACCGCATCTGAACTGCACGGCGTCCCTATCTTTGTCCCGGCAGCCTACCAACAAATATCCCACCGACGCGAACGCCACCAGACGCGGTGCTGCCCTGCCCTGCCCTGCCCTGCCCCCGTACAACTACCTGGCAATACTGCCTACTATGATCGGATGTCTGATTTCAAGCATGATCCCACGCCGAGCACGGGCAACCACAACGACCAAAAGTCTTCCCGTCCGGTGCCGGCCCGACCCGTACGGCGCGCGGCACACGCGCGCATCCGAGAGCTGCGTGTGTGTGCGCGCTTAGCTGACCAGTCAAGTCCACCGTGCGAGTGACGCCGACGGCTAGTGTGGTCGACGCACGCGGTTGCGCTCGCGGGCCTTGTCTCCCACGAGCTCTCGGCCATATCTTTCCCCTCTTTCGAGCGTGTTTTTTTTTAAAAAAATCTTTCCGCTTTTTTTTTCCTTCTCTTCTCTCCTCTCACTCTCTCCATCGATGTGTACCAGTAGAACAAAAGAAAAAAGTTGAAGGAGGCCGCGAATACCAAATCCCACTAGGGGAGACGTGCAGCGAAAGGAAGCTACGAGACGAGCTTCTTTTGACCGTCCGGCCGGGAGAACGTATGTGCGCGCGTGCGTGGCGTGGGCCGCGCTTAGCGATTCTCTCTGTGTGTCGTTCGCTTCTTTCGCCCGCCCGCGTCAGCCAGCGGGACGTGCTGGAATCTCCCGTCTCCTTCGAGCGACCGTGTGTGGCGAAACAGGGGGGGAATAGAATAGGCGGAGACTGCAAACTGATTGTGCTGATGGACGACCGATTCTTCTCCTCGCGAAAAACACATAATACGCTGGGTACTTCTTCTTCAGATGTAGTTTCAGGTTTTCAGCCATGCTAGTCGTCCACCACACGCCCCCTCTCTTTTCCTGTAAATTCGTGCCTGCAGATTAGTGGAATCATGTAAACTGATTTAGTCAAGCGTCGGTCAGGAATTTACCTTAGCGCGCTGGTGGTAACTTGGCATAAAAGGACAAACTAGCAGCATCAATAACATGTTCTCTAACTGGCGACAAATGTACGAACGTGTAACTCTGTTCGGTGGAGCTGACAAAAAAACGCTAATTTTTTGAGGAAAAAACCCCAAGCTGATTTTAGCAGAGGCTGGTTTGCTGTAAGAAAATACACATACACTGTTCCAGAAACCTGAAACAAAAAGAGTGTCTCACTGCGCTGCTATAATTGGCCCTCGTTTGATACCACAAATAATAGCACCAATGCCCGTGCTTCACTGATGATCTGATATGATCCCCTGAATGTTTGTCCATTTGTGCAGAAAGGGATGGTCTGTGACGAGGAATTGAAAACGAAAACGAACCACGAAACACAAACACGGCTTTTTAAATTCAAAACCCACGAAGCAAAAACGAAGCTCCGATATATTTGGCTCGCGCGACGCGGTCCCCGCCCTTTTTATCTCGACAACCACCGTTCATCCCTTCTCCCCTCCCCTTTCTTCCTCAACGGACGGAACCCGCGCGCGAGCGCGATTTCACTTCCTCTCCCCGATCCCCCGCGCGCCCACGCGCCAACACCGCGCAACCACCGCCGGCGAAAACCCTAAGCACCAGCGCGCACGCCCGTCGCCCCAGCACCCACCACCACAGTAGCAAGCAAGGCGCCGCGCCGTGGCACAGACGCCATGCGGCGGTCAGAGTGGGAGGACCGGTGCAAGCGGCACCCGGAGCACCGGATGTCCAAGGGCGTCTGCCCGTACTGCCTCCGCGACCGCCTCGCGCACCTCTCCGCCTCCTCCTCGGCGACCACCACCACGCGCGCCTCCTCCTCCTCGGCCACCACGTCCGCCCCGTACTCCTCCGGCGGCTCGTCCCCGCCGCCCCACCACGCCGCGCTCGCCGCCGACGTCAGCTCCGTCCACGTCGTCGCCGGCGGCTCCTCTTTCGTCGACGTCGCCGCCTTCTCCCAGCCGCTCATGCCCACCTCCTCCTCTGCTAATAAGAAGCCGCCAACGACGACAACGACGACGACGACGGCAGGGAGGCAAGACGATCAGGCGAGGGGGAAGGGCGAGGTGAAGAGGAAGAAGAGCGGCAAGAAGAAGAAGATCGGGAGGTTCCTGTCCAGGCTCGTCGGGGCGGAGAAACGCCGGCACGCCGGGGACGGGGACGCCGGCGGCGAGCTCTTCCACTCCAAAACCATGAAGGAGAAGAGGGCATCCAAGTGGGTATTCTTCTGAATTCCCTCATCGGATCAGAATCAGATGCCAACACCATGCACACAAGCTTGCGTTGAGGCCCGGTTTCCTTGATCGGTCGGTATATAGTTTTTTTTTTGTTGGCCCTTTCAAGTATGAACTTCGGTGCTTAAATCTGCAGTTTTAGCATGGTTTCTTCTATTGTGTACAGGAGACTAAGCCAAAACTATTGATCATTCTGTACTATTTGGGAATTTTTGTTGGATAAGTTTATTTGAGAAATCGTGTACTGTATGCTTATTTTGTAAAGAGGATTAGAAGAAAAAAGAAAACGATTACGAAGTGTATATTATGTGGATGTTTTCCTGGATCCAATAGCATGATAAATTCTGGATTGGCGACGAATCCAACCGGTTTTCGTCTCCTGAAAGAGTGTGGTAGTATCTGATAACATGTACTTACTTGACTGATAAAAATCATTTTCATCCATTCGAATATTTACTGTAATTGACCGGCGATATTATGAGATGTACTTTTTTTTTTTTTTGGCGAAAGTTATGAGATGTACATATGAACATCATCTGTGGAGTAGTCAAAATCGATGAAGCAAAATGGTCTAGGGATGCTTTACTTTTCTTTTCTTTTTTTTGTGAGAAAACAGGGGAAGCTTTACTTGTCATCATCAATTGGTCTTGGTCTTTGACTCGTACCAGAGCCAATTTCTTCTATACTAATTGCTAGCTACAAGTATTTCGTATTGCAGTACGAGTTTCTTTGTCTCAAAATAAGGTTCCAGAACTACGATCATACTTCGTCTTCTTCATTTGTTAAGTTGTGTACCATCTGCGAATGACAGAAGGCCAAATTTTGTTCTATTATCAAAAAAATCTTCTTCATTTGTGGGTTTCTCCTTCTAGCGTCATGAATCCTCTGCGCGTCTCTTTTGCTTTTTTTTTGGGCTCCTTTGCTGGTGTCACATCATTTTGATGTGAAGCTGGTTTGTCCTGATCCGCAATTTTTTGCTGTTGCCTCGACTCCATCTGCCCATCGTTCTTGGTTGGGCACGGTAGGCAGGTAGAGGCAGCTCAACAAAGCAGCCCCATCCGCTGTTGCCGCTGAGGAAACAGAGTTTCCTTGGTTGTTCTTTTCCATTAAGTCGTTGATCTTCCTTTCATGGACTCTGTATATTCTAAGATTACCATCTGGGGAGTATCGAGAGCATTATTTGCTGTGGCATGCATCGCTGTACGCGGTGTGTACTTTGTGATGCGAGCATATACATGGGACGAGAGAATTCGCCACATGCGCGGGCAAATCTCAAAGTTCTCTGCACCTCTGCACATCGGACCGATTAGTAAAATAAGGTTGAGGAGACTCAAGAGATGATACTTTGCCGCCACATTACTAGGCCACTGCACCTCGATTAGTCTGTAGTTGTCATTACTTTGCTTAAGAAGGAATGAAGGTTTAGACAATTATTTTACCAACACATGGCGTGACTTTTGACCACCGTTTCATGTGACCATTTTAAATATCTTGAACATATCAGTTGTCAATATTTTCTTTTACTTTCGATCAGTGGAAATAGAAAATTCATCAGTGTTATTAAATAATCATTGTTGTTGCCAGCAATATTTTTTTTAAAGAAAACATTTATCATTGTTGTGATTCAGTACATGGCCAACTCAGTTTTCTGATGTTGATGTGTATTTTAGAGGCTTGCACGAAGGGCAAGCAGTCCCTCGCCACAGATAATGATAATATATTACTATTGTTCCTTGACCGGGCGTATACGTTTTGTTTCGGTCATATACGTTTGTATGAATGAATGTTCCTCCCGGTTTCGTCGTCAATGCAGAGTTGCGTATATGAACAATTGTTCATCAAACTCTGACTTGGTTTTCTAGAAACTGCGCAACCATCTTCTTCCTAGAACTATTTGAGCTCCTCTACATTAAATCTATGGCTTTGTTAGTTAGATGCAAGCTGTTAGGACAAGCAACTTATTTAATTCAGAATACAACAATTTCTAAATGGGATACGGAAATATCAAACAAGCAGCTGTTCTGACCAGATTGATTAGATGAGGTATGCACAGATACCATAGTATGCAATAATATTGTACTGCTGATTTAGTACGGGTGCGTTTAGTTGGAGTTGCAATTTTGAGACTGTAGCAGTGGAAATCTTTTTTAATAAATGTCAATGATGACTCATGTAGGCTTAAAAGATTCTTCTATATGCAAACTGTGTAAATATAAAAACATTTCGCCAACATTTAATGCTCCATGCATGTGTCACAATATTGATGTGACTAGTTGCAATTGTAAAATTACAATTGCAACTAGTCACATCAATATTACGGTATATGCATGAAGCATTAGATGTAGACGAAATATTTGAATGTTTGTACTTTTTGCATATACATCACGAGACGAATCTTTTAAACCTATTTAGACTATAATTAGACAAAAATTATCAAATTCAAATAAAAATACTATAATGTAGAATTGTAACTGTAGCTGGTAATTAAACGCAGCCTTCAACAGGGCCTAAATACATGGGCGCACACCGGCCGCTGGCCGGAAGTTGGAAAGTACTAGGAGTGGAACTGTACAAGTGCAATGAAGCTGTTAGAGCAACCACAGTAAAGCAGTTAATAGAGATTAAAAAATTATCTATCAGATAAGTAAAACATTATAAAGGTAGTCCATAAAATAAAACAGTCTATAGATAAAGGTACTCATAGGCCTATGGGCTGCCTATAAACTTGCACTCTGTTCCGCTGGCTAGTACGATACGGCTGGCTGACTGATAGTTCTGAGAGAAAAACACTGCTGAATGGCTGGCTGGTGCTGGCTGAACCAGCCAGCCGAACAAAGCCTTGGAATAAACAAATGATTCTTCCCTCTGCACCATCTCTCTTCCTCATCTCTCACATATGGACTAGTCAGTCCATATACATTGTGAAAGTAATAATAACTATAGACCATTGACGTAAAAATTGGACATATAGACTATTTAGTTCATATATATTGAGGTTGCTCTTAGTTGCTCTTGTGCTCGGGCTCAGAGCCTCAGACTGTCGGCTGCGGTCTGCGGAAGCTGCACACCTGAAACTGGGACGTGCCACCACCTGGTCATGTGGACCAGACGTGAGACGTGAAAAGCCGGGCGGCCAGCCGGCCACCGCATGGGCGGCTTGGCGGATGGCGGACCGCACTGGATGGCGGACCAACACAAGGGATTCACTGCAGCCATCGTCAGTAAGCAAAATTTTGCCATCTATTTGGAATTCCGTTTTATTTGACTTTTCCTTTCGACATAAATAGCTCTGTTTTCCTCTCAGAACAATCCACCAGCTAGCCGTACCATACTAGCCAGTCGAACAGAGTGAAAAAGTCGTGGACCTATCGGGAAGCTTCCGACAGAGGGACTCCACCATTTGCGTTTTACATAATTAAGACTAAAAATCGTCTGCAACAGACTTTCTATCTGCTTCTTTATTTTTTCAGATCCTCCATCCCGTGACTTCCGCTCTCGAGAAAAGGAGAGCTGCCATCGCTCGGTATCCACCCACGATCCTCCCTCCCGAGCGCTCCTCTTCCCTTCGCGCGCATCCTTTCTGCTGCGTGCGGCATTCTCCCGCGCTCGGGCCCCCACGCTCCTTCCTCCCGCGTGCACCTATTCCCTTCGCACGCGTCCAATTTGCTGCACGCCACAGCCTGCCGCAGTCCCACGCTCCGCCTTTCGAGGATAG
The DNA here is from genome assembly GCA_038502445.1 of Eremochloa ophiuroides. Classification (NCBI taxonomy): domain Eukaryota; kingdom Viridiplantae; phylum Streptophyta; class Magnoliopsida; order Poales; family Poaceae; genus Eremochloa; species Eremochloa ophiuroides. The sequence goes on along the minus strand of JAHLJS010000002.1, from coordinate 105,861,455 downwards.
AAGCTAGAAATCAAAGTGGATTGTCTATTGATGACAAGGTTAAATGATATGCCTTTCCCTTACTAATTCCTTCCCTATTTCTAATTCTCATGTGTTCATACATTTTTGTGTTATGCAGCAAGCAAATGCATTAGCCTTGTTCAAGTCTGAAGACAAGCAACATAGGAATTTCCCATATATTCATTGCTGGAATAAGTTGAAACGTCATTCCAAGTGGGCCGATAGACGAAAGCACATTGAAACTCTAAAAACAACAACCAAGAAGCAGAAAACCATAGCCACTTCAAGTCATGCTACTTCAGTACCATTACTGCCATCATGTGATGAGAGCCAGCCTGCAACTGATGCACTACAAAGGCCAGCAGGTAAGAAGAAGGAGAAAGAGAAATTACGGCACCAGTCCAGCATTGAAGCATTTGACTATCTTATGGCCAAGAAGAAGGAGGGTGATGCAGAGAAAGAGTTGAAGAAAGAGGAGAGGTGCAACAGAGCCTTTGCTCTGGAGGAAGAAAGGATCCACCTTGACAAAAAAAAAAAAAAAATTGATCTTGACAGAGAGAAGCATGAAGATAAAATAATACGTGTTGATCTTAGTTCCATGTCTACCCAACAACAAGAGTACTACCTTAGCCGCCAGGAGCAAATCCTTGCAAGACGTCTAGATAACTAGTGTTAGGATCTGAAGTACTATTACTCTATGATTTTTTGAACTTTTAAGTCTTTAATTTGTGGCTGCAAGTACTATTGTTATTTGATTTGTTGAACTATTTTGCAAGTACTATTACTATTAAATATATGTCTGCTTCCAGTTCTCTGTGCAGCCAGAATACATTCATTGAGTCATAAACAGTAATCATTCATCACTTCAGCGAGCAATTTGATGTGCATAAATATATATAGAATTTGTGACAATCAATATGTCCTTACAATAAATGAGATTATTCAAACAACTTAATAGGTAAAAGTTCACTCCACACTAATATTGCTATACAAATCAGGATGATTTTGCCACAAGTGCTCCTTGTTCTTAATATTCTTGTAATTTTGACTGAACTCTTCAAGCTCAGGTACATCAGAATGAGATATGTTCACCTTTTCTCCGACATTATCGTAATTGAAATTGACTTCATCATCTTGCTCATCCTCAACTATCATGTTGTGCATAATGATGCAAGCTCTCATGATGTCTCCAAGCGTATCGTCATCCCATATACGAGCTAGCCCACGAACGATAGGGAAGCGAGATTGTAGAACCCCAAATGCTCGTTCAACATCCTTCGTCTGAAATAATTGAATTAATAGGGTCTATAATCAAACCTTCGTCTGAAATAATTTGGCCCGTTTGTAGGATCATCGGAGAAATAATCTTGATAAAGTCTCAAATGACCCGATAATTTATTACGGTTCAATACCCGATGCCCGTCAACAGATCCACGACACAATGGTTCAATATAAATGCCCTCTGTCACGATATGTGCAGCAGCAACATATATTTCGTCATCCGAGGAATCATCCAAGGAATCCATCACTTGATTCAATAAGGAACTTCTAAAATTCATGACGGACGACCACTTTGGGATCTAGGGAAAACACAAAGTGATGGAGGTGCTGTAATTTTTCGTCCGGCCCAAAAATTAAAGGAGGGGCTACCAGAAATCCTATACCTGCTTTGGGTCTGGTCGGCTGTACCCTTCCTCGCCGGCTGGAATCCCTGCGTAGCCTGCTGCAGTACCTCCGTGGCCGGCTTCGGGACCTCCGTGGCCTCCTGCAGACTCCTGGATGGCTGGACCAATGACAGAAGAGTGCCTGGCGGCTGGCGAATGGATGGGCCACCTTCTTTTGCTATGGCATGGTCCAGTTCTTTTGCACAGCACCAGATGGCGCGAGCACAACGAGAATAGTGGATCTGTTGACGAGGCTCATTTAAATATACAGGTGGCTGCGACTATGAAGAGTCTGTTGGCATATTCTAGTATTATGGAGAGCCATTTATTTTAGAGATCCTCTAAACATCGAGTTTTGGAGATTTAGTTTACAAAATCTCTTGGACATGCTCTTAGTGCCACTGCCTAATGGCCACCGCTCCAAGTCTCCAACACAAGAGAGCAATTCACTATACGGCGGTGTGTTCGTTTACCTGCACAAGGGGGCGAGCCAGGCCCAACTAATACAAATAGGTTTGTTTGTTTGCCTGGCCACTCCGTGGGCCTGACTAGCACGAACCATAAAGCGTCGTTGGACCAGGCTGAGAGGAAACGAAGATGGGGGTCGTTTCTCTCAGGCCAGGCTCGCTCGGGCTCCGAGGTAGTCACATGCATGTTGATGGATGTGGCTGATTTATGGGCTCTCTAATGCTACATAGGCAAATAAGCACTAACCCACCTCAACTTGGTCCAGTTGAGAAGAAGAGCCAAACAACCTGTGTTGCATCGGTTGGGCCTGGACTTGCGCAGCCTGGCTGGCTAGGTGCAGGCAAACAAAGAGACCCTAGAGTACGTTTTGGCTCTCCGTCGGAGAATAAGATCAAAAATCCCTCACAATCGATTTGTGTGGTGTGACCTCGAACAACTATAAACTCGAGCTCAACACCTCCCTTGTTGGAAGTTTCACCAGTGGTACGGATGTGGTGATGGTTTGTGGACATGCGGCAAGTGTCGAATGCGATGGAGTGTGCACTGTTCTAGGAACCGTGGTATGAGTCAGGGTACTGTTAGAAACACTGACAGGGTCAAGGTACTTTTCAGCAACAATAATATGTGAGAGGGTCGTTGGTATACAAAGGGAGTGTTTGGTTCACGACCAGACTTCACCTGCGTAACCTTCGGCGAGCCACGGACCTTTTGCCTCTGTTTGGTTTACGCATGAACATGCCACGTTACATTTATTGGCGGCGACACAAACGTTGGAAGCTGCTTGGTTAACCACAAAACTGCGCCGTCTCAACAGACGCATGGCTGCCACAACATCTTCGCCACATACTTGTGGCTAGCTCACTTGTAAACATCAAGACGAATTTTTAAGCCTAATTAATCTATCATTAGTAAATATTTACTATAGCACAATATTGTCAAATTATAGACTAATTAGATTTAAAAGATTTATCTCGTAATTTACACTTAATTTATGTAATTCGTTATTTTTTATCTATATTTAATACTCTATATATGACAATTCGAATAGTGAAGAGATCGTTTGCATTGGTGTGAGCTGTCTCCATGTTCTCCGATCCGACGAACGTACGACATGGAGTACTCTCACTCCGATCCGGCCTGTCACGACGCAATGCAAAAGATGATGGATCATTTGGAATCAACAATCAACAACATAAGGACGACGCCGCTCCGTCGAGCAAGGCTGCTGCCAGTTGCGCAACCAGGCCGTGACCCACTGGCAGTGGGCCTATTTGGTTGAAGATTGCAGCGCTTCTGCTACCATGTTTCGTGGAGGGGAGGAAAACCGGCTGCGCTTGTTCTCCTCACACATAAGAGCATCTCCAAGAGTATCCTATTTTTTATTCCTAAAATTATAGTGTTTTTCAACTCCTAAAAATGTTTTGAAAAAATTTATTTAGGCTATCTCTAACAGTTTTTAAAAAATAGCTCCTAAAATATTATTCAATGGTATTTTCGTGATTATCATCATCTTTTTTCTCCTAAGAAACTCGTACGTGGGTAGCAGAGCTCCGCCAGAGGGCTCTTCGTGCTGTGCCAGACCCAACCATAGCCTCCAACTACTGCAAAGCCTAGGCAGGCAATAGCCAACCACCTCGATGCCGGCTTATCGATGAATTCTGATTCCATCCCTTGGCGCTGCATTTGACCCCGTGGAGAAGAGAGGTGGCTGCGAAGGAGGCAGCGTCATGGCGTACACCGCAAAGCTTAAGCACCAGGAGGTTGTTGCAATGCCCAAGGCGACCTACGTCGCGTCGCCGGCTGCGCGCGCCCGCGGGCTGCGCCATTTGTCAATCGGACTTCCATGGACGGCGAGAGGATCAGGGTGCTCCCTGTATGCGGCCACCGGTTCCATGTCATATGCATCAACAGGTGGCTCGTCTTGCACTGCTCTTGTTCGACGTACCGCTGCCACCTCTCCTCGAGTCCCTGGTGTGCGAAGAAGACGAAATCACGGTACCGCGAGCGGATACACGCGGCCTCAATGCGCGTATCTTTGCGCGCGAGGGGGCTGGTTTTTCCGAGTCGCAAAAGATTGGGAGGTGATTTTGAGAACTGCTGGAGACCATTTTTTCTCCATTTTGCTAAAAATCTTAGATTGGGAGATTGTTTTGGATACTCTTGGAGATGCTCTAACACTGTTGTAATTCGCAACACGCATCGTGTTTAGTTAGTTTCACTGACACGTGGTCTAGATATTGATCAGGCCCAAACTGCCAATGAATTGAGGCCCAAGCCCCATCTTCAGGAGTCTTCCAACTTGCGGCTGCTGGGCTATAAGATGCCCCCCTGCCCCATAGCTTTCCCCACTCAAACACTCGGGACTGTTCTCACCGTAAAAAAAAAATTAATACCCATCATATTGGATATTTAGACATACACATGTAATGTTAAATATAAATTAAAAAAATAACTAATTATACAGATTGCGTGTAAATTGGAGACATATTTTTTAAGTCTAATTAGTCTATGATCTGTAATGTTATACTAAGTAAACATTTGCTAATGATGGATTATTAAGGCTTAATAAGCGACCCCCTCCGTCATTTTTTTTAAATTATAGGACCAGCACGAATACCAATGATACATGTGAAATGACAAAAATACCCCTGGAAAGTTCAGTTTCTGCTGCAATCCGGCGGACTGGCTCTCGAACTCCAGAGTGTTTTTTTTTACCAGAGCTCCAGAGTGTTCGGTGGAGGAAGGATGCCTTGCAGTCATTTTTTTATTTTTTTAACCGTTCAGGAGACAGTGATGCTGTGTGGCTACGATTTTTTTTGTGTGTGTTCAAGACACTTCCGTTCCATGAGCAATACTAGCACTGTGATCTTGATGTGACAGGCGGTGCCTAAATTAGCAAAATTTATGCGAAAAATTTGAATGCTAGAATTACAAAATTTATGGGACGGAAGGATTACTATTCAAAAAATCATTCTAACATCTTATGAAACATCCGAACACACAAAGTTTGTACGCTCTCAATCTAGGATTATGATAGGAGATGGCGATGCTAGTGGCTTGGCTCGACGGATTACCGGGGGCACAACGTCTTCCTGAGTGGGCCGAGTTCATCCTGGGTTGGGACATGGCTGCAACGTGACCAATCATCTGTCCCTCTATAAACCATAGCTTCGCATGTCAATGTGAAGCACGACCTTTTTCTCAAGGACCCATAGTCCCGAGCTACGCCACAAGCTGACAAATGTGAAACACTTGGGTGCTCGCACAAGAGCTCTGCAAGACAACGAGCTGGCCGCTAGTGGAGGTTTCAACCCAAAGCGAGAGCCATGGCAGAGCGTATCGAGGCCTTCATCCTGATGGCCCAGGAACACAACCACTTCGGCTCGTACGCTCCCTCTAGGACCGCGTAGACGATCTGCTCCGCGGCGTGAATGGGCTCCTCGAGTCCATGTGCACCATCAGGCACCAGGTGCCCGTGGAGGTTGACGAGGAGGCCGAGGCTGTTGCGGCGGCGGCCGAGGAGGCTGAGGCGGCGGCGGCTGAGGCCTAGGGCACGGAGGCAGAGGCGGAGCAGGCCACGGCCGAGACAGAGTGATCACCGAGCGATGGTACAGAAATAATAGTAATGGATCTCTTATCATTTTGTGTCTAGCACTAGTACTTCATCACTTCAGTTGGTTTCCTTAGTTTATTGATAACGAGAGTACAGTATCTGGATAAGTCATGGTATCAGGCTTTGCTGAGTAGTATTTTCTATGTGTGAACCAATTTTGCATTACGCTTCCGGATGTGATTGAGGCTTTGCTGAGTAGTATTTCCTATGTGTGATCCAATTTTGCATTACGTTTCCGGATGCGATTGAGGCTTTGGTGAGTAGTATTTCCTATGTGTGAGCCAATTTTGCATTAGGCTTCCGGGTGTGAGCCATCTCCTTGTCCACCATTGCAACCGCAACCATGCACGGTTGCTCCTCTGTTTTCATCTGTACTGCAAGCCTGGCTTTGGCCCAGTGCGTACTGGTGTAGACAGTAGAGGCGCCTAATAATGATGTAAGTTCGCGCCCATGTACGCCACACACCTCACACGAGAGACTGCCATTATCCTGCAGCATCGCGGTGAACACCTTGCCAGCTCTCGATCTGGTAAATAAGCTCACTTGTTCTTAAGAGAGCTCACCTGTTCAATCAGGTTTGACAATTGTTTGTTGTACAATGATCCATTGATCATAGCTTAATAGTGCACCTCTCTTTCTGTTTCAACTTCCTAATGCGTTCATAACAAAGTTCTGTAGAATGGAGATTTACAAATCTCAGCACAGATGTTCCTATTTTTTCACAGGTAATAACCTCAAAGTGAGCAAATATTGTCATATATGTTTGTCAATGGAATACACATTTATTGATTCGCTCCTTAACACGGCACGCACAAACCTATTGGTACCTCTTCTGTTTGCAGCTTCCTGCGATTCCTTTCTCAGAATTGAAATTATCTGAATCAGAAACATCATCTTTGCCTATTGATTCTACAGCTTGCTTGTCACTTCCTTTTCAATTTTGCATGTCACAAACTCACAATTACCAATTATATGTAAAACTTCTTGATTCACAAGAGTTCGATGTTGATCTGAACCTACCCACCATTATCTTCCGTAGTCACTTCTCATCATACGCATCCAGGAGCCACCGCTCCTCCTCCATGGCTCCATGGCTGCCCATTGCTCAGAGGCTGGCGTCTCCATCGCATGGAACACCTGATGCGATGCTTTCTCTGACGAGGCGGTGCCGGCTCAAGCACCATCTCCTGTAAGTAGCTGCACAATGCTGTAGAATCCCAAGAGGCCCTTACACTTTGGACGGTCGCACTCATGGCCGGGCTCCTGTAGCCTCGTCATCGGCGACGCTGAAAGGATCGAGGATGCCTAAGAGGGGGGTGAATTGGGCAACTAGTAAATTTGTCGCAAACCAAATTCAACTTATGGCCATTTGCCCAATCTCACTCCACAAGTGCTTATGTATAATTTTAAACCTAAAACAAGTTATGCAATCTAGAGCCAAGTCATATCACAAGTATACTACTCTAGAAAAGTAGAGAACACAAAATAAATACGGGAATGTAATGAGTAAGAGATTGCAAGCCGAGTTTTTTCCCGAGGTATCGGAGAGTTGGCACTCTCCACTAGTCCTCGTTGAAGCACCCATGCAAGGGTGTAGCTCCCCCTTGATCTTCGCAAAGACCAAGTGCTCTCTACGGGCTGATCCTTTACCTCTCTAGCGCGGTGGATCGCCCACAACCGCTCACAATCTTGGCTTGGGCCGCCCACAAGCTCTCCAAGCGGTCACCAAGCCTCCGATCACCACCGAACCATTTAGGTGATGCCGATCACCAAAAGTAATAAGCCTAGACTCTCACTTGACCAAGAACAAGGCCAAAGAGGGTGATGGATGCACACAAGTCACTCTTGATCTCTTTAGGGAAGAAGCTCACTAGCAATGGAGTTCACTCAATCCTCCTTAGGGCTCTTGCACTCTCACAAGGTCACAATGGATGCTTCAGCTGAACAAATGGGCAATAGAGCTAGAATGAAGCCAATGGTGAAGTATAAATACCCCCCTCTCCAAAACTAGCCGTTTGTACGGTTTTCAGCTTTCTGCGAACTGTCGGACCGGATGAACAGTGCCAGCGTCGGACTATACCCCGCCAGTCTGACTCTCACAAACGTCCTGCAGTCAACACTGTGCGAAGGGGCATCGGACCAACTCCAATGGTCCGACGACCACCGTCAGACCAGCGTCCGACGTCACTGAGCTCTCGGGTGAGCTCTGCACAGTAACGTTCAGCTGCTCAAACAGGGACCAAAGGTCCGACGCTCCCCGTCGGACATAGTCCGACGCTAAATTTAGCTCTCTGGACCTCTCTGGAAGCGTCGGACTCAGCGAAGCATTAGTCCGACGCCCCCCATGACCACGGTCCGACGCTCTCCTGTAAACCCTCTGGCACCGTCGGACCCTAGTGTATGGTCCGACGACCGTCCCAGCAGCGTCCGACGCTCCCTGGTGTGCTAGGGAGCACCTAGGGGCTGCCACGTACCATCGGACTCCAAACATTGGTCCGACGACCATACTACCTAGAGTCTGACGCTCTCAAATTGATCAAAACTTCGCCGAATCGAAAACTTTTTAAAATAAAGTTTGATCTTCTTTCTCTCTCAAGAGACTCCCTGGGCTGTCTAGAGCTATGTTGGACAAGTGTGCATCACATCTATACTCTCTAACTTTGCCCTAAGTCAAGCTACCCATCCAAACCCCTCTTTATAGTATGGTCAAAGAGAAAAACAAAACCTAAGACTACTCCAAGTGTCTCTCAACTCCAATCGACACTTGAGACTAGCCTATCACCGTCTTGTCTTCCATCCTTTGAAAACCGAATCGATTTCCATCGCTAGGGGCTTGAACCTACATGTTATTATGACCTAATGTTGACACTTCTTAGCGCAACCACCAAAGACAGGGTGTTAGGCTATCTCTGATAACGGCGCCAGAAGTGCCCAAGAGTATTTCTTATGTCTATTGGATAATTCCGCAAGCACACAGAATATACCGCTGTAGCACTTCACCCGGGAGTATTCCAAGGTATCGTTATTTATTTTTATCCCAAGGGAAAACAGTTGCTAGGAATAATTAATAAAAAGAAAGAGAGATCTTTAAGTCTATACCAACTTAGTACCAGCTAGTGGTAGGGGGGTAAATCGATAGGTAGAGGAAAAGGGTAATGACACCAACACACAACAAGTATTAAGATAACTAGTAGAGTATAGCTAGGTGGGAGGACAACGAGTGAGTATAAGACTCCTATGACACTTACTTTATTCTTGTGACTTACCCTATCAAATAGATGACTTATACTAAGATAGTTACCTTACTACCGGTGTGCAGGGGGTAGTGTGAGACGATAGAGGACAAAACCTCTACCCGAAGCGCCTACACTCTTATGGAAGCCTACCTTTTAAGAACTTGTCTAAAACACGTGGAGGGATACTAAGACTAGACAGGGCTGTCACCACCTGCTAGCACCCACAAACAATCCGTGCGACAAGCGGTAATCAAAGGCAAGATCTAGTCTAAGCACCACGCTTACACTAAGTCTCACTATTCTAGCTGCGTACCAACAACTAGAACACCCTATGACAGGCGATGAACTAACACACGTTGAGTTGAGACAAGATCACTATCAAGTATAAGACAACTATAGAATAAGAGAAGACACAACAATACTATAAAGAATAGTAAAGACTAAGTAAGAACTTAGTAAAGTAAAGTAAAGATAATATATTAAAAAGGATAAAGTCTTGCAAAAGGAAAGGTACAAGAGCTATACCAGACTCTCCAGTAGACAACTCTGGAGACTCCGAGCGTAGCTCGACTCTAACTCCCACACTAGACTAATACTACTACTAAAGAGTAGAACTTCACTCTAGCTTGCTTCTTGTGCTGTATGGTGTGTCTTGAAGAGGAGTGGTCAGCCTCTATTTATAGTGGAGGATGAGGGGGTGCCACGTCAGCGATCCGCGTGCTCCTTTCCTCTCCACCCTTGGATCCACCGCCTTGTAACCGCCTCAAGATGGATGGCTTTGGTGATTTGAGCACATGGGAAACATGCTTGGAGTCGGTGGAGGCCAACCGACCTGTCTGGACACTAGGGGGTTCGGCCGACCCCCCCTATGACTGGTGGGCCCATCCAGGAGCTTCTAGAAGGAGTCCCCACCAGTCAGTGATGGTGTAGGTGGCCTGGGCCCACCAATGGTGGTTCGGCCGACCCACCCCTGGTGGGTTGGGCCCACCACTGTGGTCCCCATCTGTCATAGAGACTCCCCTGGTCTTTGTTATGTCTCGTTTGCTTTGTTTCACGCCTCAATTCGTGTGCCTTTGATCTCCACCGTTGAATGAAAACACAAGTTGATCTGATGGATGAAATGACTTGGTTGGAGTGTCACACGGATCCTGCCATGTCACCAGAGCCAGGTGGGCCCCATGGGCAGTTCGGCCGACCCATGGGTGGGCCCATCCTTGGCTCTGATCTCTTCCATTTGATGTTGTATGCACCATATTGAAAGTTGGTGGCCCGGGGCAACATGACATGGTTTGGCCGAACCATGTAGTTAGCCCCTAGCTGCTCACTTTTGCACTGATTTGGTGTTCCCTGCAATCACAAGCTAAGAGTACAAGTAGAACTCGTTATTGATAAAATATGCTTATGTTGGGTTTATTCTCCCTTGGATCCGAGGCCTGTTGACGGTGTTTGAATGTGGAATTTTATGGTATATCCACCGTCAACACCTAACCTCTAGGTTATCCTGTAAAACACACGTTAGTCATAATAACCTCTTTGTTGTCATTAATCACCAAAACCATTAGGGCCTAAATGCTTCAGACGCCTCGCTCCTGACCTCCTGCTTGAGTGCCGCTAGGAGATCAGACCACGGAGCACGTGTCCTCCAGCCCGACCCTCATCCAAGACATCTTCCGGCCCATGGACCCCTCGAGTTCCACAAACCCACCGCCCTCCACCTCAGCGCCGTGGTAATCAACTGTGGACGGCATCTATCGGCGGCGCGACGGGTCGAGTTGATCGCGCTTTCGGCAGTCCGTCGTCGTGTCCTCGTGAAGCAGCGCGGCGGCGCTCGGTGGTCGGTCGCTGCGTCCCGGCGCCCTTGCTGCTCATGTCGCGGCCGCCGATGGCCCCGCACCTGCGGGCGGGGCGATCAAACGAGTAATATATGTGGAACATTGATACTACAAGCGATTGATAGGATGAATAAATCGTTCCATATGAATGAGTTGTACGAGTCTCTTCAGAAAAAGAACTTTTCAAGTCGTTCCAAGCCAGGTCTGTACGAACAAGCTGTATGAGTAGGAAAACTGGAAAATAAGCAGACGGCGTGTCCGATGATACCCCTAGCTATTTTTTAGTGTAGAGATAGAGAAAAATTTGGGCTGACCTGATCTGGCATGGGCCACTTAAGGTCCAGTTCCACTTCCACCTATTGTGCAGCACACAAGCTGCATATTTTCAGCCTATAAAATGTAAAGGCCGTTCGTTCAATTCGAAGTTTGCTCGATTGTCACATACTACTCTTGTGTTAGTTAAATCTGAACCATGCAAACTTTAGGGAATTCTAAATTTGGCTTTTTTTACCTTGCAAACACTCAATTCTCTATGCATTTGAGTTGTTGTTGTGACTGCCTCTTAAGCCTATTAACCCGCCCCTACATACCATCCGAATAAAACCCGTCCCGAAAAACCCGTTTCAACCCACCCCGTTAGCAGGGCTAAGTGCCCTCTTGAGTGAGATCTGTCTCTCCAGGTCCGGTGAGTTCTGCAGTGAGACTACGTTAGTGATTGAATTATCATCGGTGATTTTCGTGCTAAGAGGCAACACTCGCGGCTGACAGTTTCAAAACCTCGTCGTTGCACCCGGAGCTTATCAGCTGCACACATGAAACTGGGACGTGTCACATAAAACTTCGTCGTTGTATCGGATGTGGACCAGGGAGTGACTTCACAACACAATGGATTCCTTCCATTGATGTGGAAAGCCGGGGCGCCCACCCGGTGCAGTGGCTTGGCGGACCAAGACCTAAGGTAGGGGCCGATCAGGTTTAGTGTGTCGACCTACATTTCCCCGTAAAAAAATTGGGTGTAGAATGGCTACACCGGCGCCCTCATGCAGGACCACTCGGATGGATGCCACGTATCCTAGAAAAGTACATCACATGGTTATGGATGGTGCGGTTCTTTCGATGGCTCAGATGTGGAAGATATCCATGCATGATATGCACACAGTTATCTTTTCTCCTTTGCTCCACCATGAAGATCGGGCAACAACAGCTGCACACGCGTGATTGGTACGCGTGTGCGTATCATTTGCTATTCAGAGCCTTGGTTGCCATGGTGTGAGCAATCTTCCTTTGTTCCTTTTGCAATCTTGATTCATACACTGGCTTGTCAATTCTAGTTTGGTGTTGATCTGATTGAACTATCATAAGGTAGAGATTGTTGGGAGATGAACTTTTGTTCACCCTGTTTGTGCCTTCACATCTATATGGTGTGATTGCGTGGACTTGTTTCCTCTCATCAAAATCTCCTAGATGTTTGATCAGGTTTATACTGATTGGAGTTGATCCCAGTAGTGTGACAAGTTTGTGTTTATCTACCTTGTTCTGTTGAGTCCATAATAATCAACGGCCATATATCCTACAATAATCAGCATGAGTCGAGGACGACTCATTTTGAAGGAAGGGAGAATGATGAGGATTGTCCATGGCATATTGTGCAATTCCGTTAACCGTCAATACAATTTTCAGTGGTCTAGTGGTTCTTGTTCCATGAGCTATGCGACCATCTCTGTGCAGTTTTAGCATGCCCAATACATGTGTGAAGAAAGCTATTGAAGTCTAGTTTCCAATGCAACAAACGGTGCATCTTTTGGACTTCCGAGCTAGGAGTTATGGCTGTTTTAGTGGAGATAGCATTAGCTGTTGGTGGCTGCCCGAGAATCAAAGAAGACCCTTCAATTTCTCCACCAAGATGACCTTCCACTTTCTTTTATTTATGCCTCTGTTCACACCCAACCAGGAGGGATGTTCCTGAGTATAAATATCCATGTAATCCTCCATTGTAATAAGATAAGATAAGAGACTTTTGATAATGATAAGATAGCCACCTTGTGTGTGTTCTTCTCCGATGGAGAATATTTGGAAATCTGTGTTAAGGCATGAGTGCTTTGCAACTTAGTTCTTTCGATTCCTGAGGGGGTTGTAGAACGCTGAACTGCGGTTCACCCAGTTTGTGCTTCACGTCTTTACGGCGTGATTGCGTGGGCTGGGTTTCGTCGATGCGTGGAAGGGTGGATGTCTCGGTAGTTCGTCGCGGGTGCAACATCTCGTGGTGCACTACCTCTCCATCAGGTCGTGCAGCGATAGTTATCTTTTCTCCTTTGCTCCACCATGAAGATCGGGCAACAACAGCAGCTCACGCGTGATCCGTCGTGCGTGTGCGCCTATCAATGCAGGTGGGTCAGTGATCCTGTACCTTTTTTCCCTTTCATTTCCAGTTCCCCAAGCACTGTGACACTGGACTGAGTGTGAAAACTGCTCAATTTTTGGTGGAGCAAGTGTGCTGCTTTCTTGTGGCACCGGGTGGGCTCCCGTGGCCCATGGGCACTGGGCACTTGATAGGTCCAAAGTGGCTAGAAGGGGGTAAATAGCCTATGTAAAACTTCTACAAACAACACTTGACTAAAGAGCTAGAACAACAAATGGCGAAGCGAGTTTTGCGCTAGCCTACTCAAAGATGCAAGCCTTCCTAACCGTTCTACCTATGTCTCTAGAAGCACACACAAGCTAGCCTAGGTTGTAACTACTTTACTCCTATGTGGACAAGCAAACTACAAAACTACTACTACACAAATAACGTGCTCAAAGTAAAGGGATAGGTAGAGAGTGGTTATACTGCCGAGTAGAGTAGTTGGCCAATCACCGAAATAATACCAATACACTCAAAGGTGATGGTCCAAGATCAACACAAAGATGAACACCAATTTATCCCGAGGTTCACGTGCTTGCCGGCACGCTAGTCCTCGTTGCGTCGACCACTACTCGGTGGTTCGGTGGCTAATTGACAACCAATGTCAAGCTCAACCAATGAGCGCCATTCGAATCTACCATGAGCGAGGTAACTCAATGACACTAGCAATCCACTAAGGTTACCTTTGGCACTCCGCCGGAGAAGGCATCAAAACCCCTCACAAGATCACCGGGAGTGGCCGAAGACAATCACCAACTCCAAGCTCCTCCGCTGCTCCAAGTCGTCTAGGTGACGGTAATCACCAAGAGAAAAGAGAGAACTCCACAGCAAACACGATCAACAAGTGCCAATGGATGCAAAGATCAAAGCAATGCACTTGGATCACACTCTAACTCACAATTGATGTGAATGATGCAATCTATGTGAGTGAGAGTGTTAGGAGAATGTTCAAGAGGTGTATCAACAAGTTAGAGAGGCAAGAGAGTGAGGTAGAACCGGCCAAGAGCTATTTATAGACAAGCACAAACAATCATAGCCGTTACTCACACTCTGCAAGGTGTCAAATGCTGAGCGTCGGACGCTCGCGCGTGGGCATCGGACCAAGACGATCCGTCCGACGCTTTACTCCCAGCCAATCGTGCTTTGCCACGTTAGCTTCCTGTTTGAATTCGACTGTTGGCGCCTTCGACTGCAGACCGTCGGACTAAGAAAGATAGTCCGGTGGTCGTCAGACACGAGGCGTCGGTGTAACATCCGTATTTTTCATCGTCTTAAATTCACTAAAAATTTGAACTTTTTAAAATTTTACAACAAATTTAAATTGACTTTATTTATTTTCCGTAAAACCATTTTCGAAAATCCTTTTTCCGAAAACCTTGCATAGAAATTCACCATATGCATTCTCTAGCTTTGTTTGAATATTTGAATGTTTCTTCGATTGTTGGAATGCTTGTATGCTTGTTTGGCTGTTTGTTTGCTTTCTAGAATTTATTTGCGGCACTAAAATATTTTCCTTGAATATCCCAAAGCCTTCCACTTTCAAACCCTTGATCCATTCGTTTGTGCCTAAGTTTATTCTCTGAAAATTAAAAAGGGGTTTCTTAAATGGAAAGAGCTTCTCGGGCCCAAACCTTTCTCCCCTCTCTCGGCCCGTCCCCTTCTACCTCACTCCCTCTCCCGCGTGGGCCTATGCCCAGCCCAACTCGGCCACTTGGGCCGGCGCACAAGCAGCAAGCAGGCAGGCCGCTCATCTCCCTCCCCTCTCCTCTCCTGTCACTTACACGCGGGCCCCGCCCGTCATATTCATCTTCCACCTCCATCCTCCCTCTGCGCTGTGTCAACGCCGCACTGTGCGACGACCACGGCACAGTGAACCCGCTGACCTCTCCACCGCCTTACTGTGCGTGGTCGGCAAAATATCTCCACCGGCACCGACTCGCCTAGCGCCTATAAATAGCCGGTGAAGCTGCCATGGCGGGGCATCAGCAAGTGAGGGCTCGAGCACTGCCTCGCGACGGAGACCGCGCAGGAGCTCCGCGTTGTTCTCTGCTCCTCCCTGCTTGTCCGACCGCCGAGACCGCGGCCACACCGGAGCCCAGCGCCGCGGACACCGTGGCCGCAGCGCTGTGCCTGCTCTGCTCTGCTCTCTGCCCCGGCCGCACAGCGTCGTCTTCGGAGTCGCCCGCGCCGTGCCTCCCAGCCGCCGGAGCTGCTCCCAGACCTCGCTGCCCGGCTAGCACGACCCGAAGGCGAGCACCGCCTGCGCTCACAGCAGCTAACCGCGAGAGGTCGTAGCCGAGCCGCCGTGGCCGGAGCCACTGCCGCCCGACGCTCGCTCGCGCTGGAGTGGAGCCACCAGTACCGAAGCCACGGACACCCAGCGCCACCGGGCAACCCATCGCCGCCGTCCATCTTCCGCCCTGCTCCCGTTCTCTCTCCCTTCCTCCACCTTCCTTCTCTCCCTCTCGCTTACTCCTTCCTCCCGGCCGCTCGGTATTCTGCGATTAGGATGAGGACGGATGGACAGGCATCCGATGCCTTGGCCACCTCACACGGTCCAATAGGCAGGTGCCACCTCACCCATGGAGCCCCACACGGTAGAAGCAGCAGGACCATCTTCTCTTCCTTTCTTCCATGGACACGGTGTATGAGAAATGAAGAAAGAAAGAGAAGCAGGCTGCGTTCGGTTGAGGGTATAAGCGCTTATTTTTTAGCACTTCAGCAGTATTTTTCTCTCACAAGATTTCAGCACTTCTACAGCACTTCAGCGCTTATCTACAGCACTTCAGCTTCACCGAACACAGCCGCAGTCCACAGCTCGGCTCATGAGCCCACGCGCACAGTACTGTCAACCCCACTACTGACTGGACCCGCGCGTCAGCCATGCAAAATGCTACGCGCATCCAGAGAATGTACACGGAGGATTAAACAAAGCCCTTTCTCATTTCCGAAAAATCCCAGAAAATTCATAAATAAACTAGGTACATTTCATATCCCATCCAAACCCTTCCAACTTATTTTTCATTCCCTAAAATTCTAGAAATACTTCCCAAGCCTTTTCTCCCAACCGTATTTTTTCACTAAACTTCTAAAATCTATATCTCCACCATCCAAATTCCGAATTTCGTAATTCGTCCACCACAAATCTTCTAAAATCCAACCCTGCCTATTCATACCTTTTTCCTAATTTTTGGTGCCCATTTAAATTCTAGTTGTATTTATTTACTCCCTCGCTCCTTTTATTTTCCGCTAACCCGTAGTCACACTTGCACCATATATTCGCGTAGGCATATACACTGCGTCACGTACGTGACTACGCAAATATATACACTCACATAGAATCGTAGTCGCTCACATGCAAAGGCATATGCGATGTATGTGTATATATATATATATATATATATATATATATATATATATATATATATATATATATATATATATATATATAAACTCGCATATAAATATATATGTATACATACACCGTATCATGCTATACATGGCTAACCGTCCCTTCCACCCACCTTTCTAATCGACCCTAGGCGCATACATATGCATGTGCGTATGTGTCACTAACTTAACCTTCAGGCATATACATATGCATATGCGTATATGTCGCTAACCCCGCTAACCATCTGTATGTGTATATGGATACATATACACGTACCTAACCACTCTAACCCGAAGCACATATATAGGCATGTGCGTATGTGCTGCTAACCCCCGTGTGGATCTGTAGGAGTCGGCCATATCATTTATGATGACTTGGTCAGGCTTTCTACTTCAGTTTCACATAATAGTGATAGCCCTAGTAGAAATCCCTCCATTAGTTAGGACGCGTTTATTAGATCGTTCCTCTCTTCTCTGCGTTGTTTTGATTGTGCTTGTATTGTTTTCTTGTTTGGAGTTTCTTTGCTTGTCAACGCTAGATGGCGTAGGATAGAAGACGACGTGAAGAGAACCTGAAGGCACCAGAAGCTAACCACGAGAAGATGGAGGAATCCCAGAAGCACAAGTACATGAAGACAAAGGAACAAGGAACTCAGGAATCAGGATCCCAGAACATGGTCGTCATCGAGCAAAGGCAAGTCTAACTTCCCTCTCACCTTTCCACTCTATATTTTTCTATACCAATACTTCCCTCTCCTTAAATATCTCCCTCCACCAAAACCGCCACGATCCCCAACTTCCCTTCCACCTTGCCGCTTATATTTCCCCTACCACAAAACCTCTCTCCTAAATATCCTCTCCACCACAAGCCTACCATATAAACCACCACCAACCATCCATACCTTTCACCTCTCCCCTCCACATATCATGCCACTACCATCCCAACTGCCTCTCCTACTACCACCATATTCACAACCCCCACCACCAAACCTACACCTCCCATTCTACCACCTGAATTAAATAAACCTAATTTATTTCATAACATTTGTGTAAATGCTTAAATAATAATTTTGCTATGATTAAACCTGTGAACATGAATTCTGATATGTGAACATGAATCTTGATATGCTGTAATAACTAAAACTGTTCGGCTGAGCAAGCGGGAGGTAATTTCATGCGGTGTGAAATTACCTTTGGGTAGGTTCACCCGGAGTGGGTTCCTACTTGGAGAGCTTGTCTTGGTCATAAAATTGATTAGTCATAAGCCACTCTCTCCTGGTCAGAAACTCGTACAGCCACATGTCTATATGGGTAGACCTGCGATCCACACCCCGTAAGGTTGAAGTATAATATCTATCTGGAGGCCGGAGGTGCAATGAACTGTCAGGAGCCGAATGGGGATACTGGCCCCACGTTAAATTTCTGTTTGGACCATGTGCGAGCCGCTTATTAAATTCTGGGCCGAGTTGAGCCAATTATATACTTCTGTTTATTGCATGATAGGGTTCATGCAAGTCGATGTGTGGATTTTCGACCCCTGATTAGTTCGTGGTAGAGTTATATGGATCCTTAGGTAGCCCCATCCGGGTACAGACGCTTGTTAGTTCTTTCCTTACCGTTGGCCACGGACGGGATTGAACTATCGTGTGGGGAAATTTGTACACCTCTGCAGAGTTTACCAAATCCTATTCGAATAGCCACGCCCTTGGTCATGGGCAACCGCCGGGATGAGGTCACTTATGTGTTAGGGACAAACACTGTAATAAAGGTATGAATTCTAATGACTGATGATTATAACTAACCCGGGAACTAGCGAGAAGGGTTAATACTCTCCTAGGGACCAAACCATCATTTTATATACATTATAACTTTACTCCTATCATTCACCACCTATGTCCTATAATCCTACCTTCCCTTTCCACCTTTCTTTTCTTCTCGTTAGGCTTGCTGAGTACTTTATGTACTCAACCCACTCAATACTATGTTCTCAGGGAGTATACGCAAGGATGCAACCGCGAGGATCTACGCGAAGATGGAACCGCAGGAGTACAGGCCAGGATGGAACTATCGAAGGCGACGCAAGGATTAATCAACAAGGACATAAGGATGGAGATATGCCACCGCGATTAAGGAGATTCAAGCAAGAGAGACTACAAGTGATGGATCACAAGAATGAGCTGAAGACTGAGGTTTTCGTCCGCACTCCAAGTTGCCTGTCGGAATGGAACCACGACGACGTAGGAACACTGTGTTAGACTCTGATGTTTGTTGTAGGCCAATGGCCCATTTTTGTAAATATAAACCTTGTAAATGTGTTTTCCACGTTAGTAATAAAAGTATGGTTATTTTGATATCAATCTTGTTTAATCTGTACGTATCAGCTACTGATCCAGGGACTGATACGGATGTACAGTGGACCCCAAAAGTAGGGGCCCGACAGTCGGACTAACGGTTTCAACCATCCAATGCTTCCAGAGAGCTCTTCGAGAGCACAAAACGCGTCGGACAAAGTCTGACGGTTGGCCTCGAACCAAAGACGTCAGTCCGATGCTTCATCGATTGCCACGTGTCACTATCCCGCTGCTCAGTACCGTCGGACTCTGCAGACAAATGGTCCGACGCCTGAAAGCAGATGGTCCGATGCTCTCTCGCGTGCACAGGGGTAATCAGCCGTCGGACCCGGAGAATTGATCCGACACTCGGCCATCAGAGCGTCCGACGCTCTGATTTAGATGTTTTCGAGCCCGTGTCAAGTCCTTTGCTTATGTTGGCTAATACTTGTTAATTATGAAACATTTCTTGAAGAGTGTCAGCCTTTTTCAAAGAGTTCCGCAAAGTTTTTGAGTTAGCCACTAGATCTAAATGCAATGAAAGATCCAAACATCTAATGGCACTTGATAACCATGTTAACCGTGGAATAACTCCCCTCTTTATAGTACGGCTATCTATCCTAAACGTGATCACACTCTCTATAGTGTCTTGATCACCAAAATGGAAAGAGCCCTATTAAATTTCACATTTGCCTTGAGCTCCATCCAAACCACCAAGTGTTGAAGCATTTGATCTTCAGGTTGATGGGCTTACACCAAGTGCTTGGATGCCGTCATTGCTCCACACTTGATCTTCTAACCATACTTGTAATAAATAGCATAAGCACATGGTTAGATACTAGGTGTTATCAATTAGCCAAAACCAAACATAGAGCTTTCAGCACTGCTGCTCAACGGAGCTGTTCTCGTGCCTGTCACCAGGGGCGGAGCTTGGTTCAGACCAAGTTGGGCCATGGCCCCCCTGCCCAATAAAATTTCTACTTGGTAAACAGCAACTCTTTAATGTTCATAGATGATTAGACTCAATTACTAAAGAATGGCCCCCTGCTGCTTGTGTGATGGCCTCTGCTACTTGTCTGATCAAGCTCCACCACTACCTTTCACCATGCGTCCGTGCCGAAAGTCTGGACGCGGAACCCATGGTTGCTCCTACTTCCTAGCCGTCCAAATAGGGTCGCCTCATTTAGGCATTGACTGCACGGCAGAGTGAGGCCCATTGAGGTCAAGGAGGCTCTCGGGCTATAACCAGAGCCATGAGTGTTGTGTATATTTTGGGCCTAAAAATTTGGGCGAGACTATTGTTGACGGTCCTTAACACCCTATTTTATACCGTCAACCATGCCTAATTTGGTCATAAAAATGATACAAACCATAGTCATAGGTTTTTATTTCTAACCATTTCCACAAGTTGTGATGGCTATGTGAGTGTAGGTGCAAAGTAAGTACAAAACGGCGATATATAAAGAGAAAAGGCTTCATCCATGCTTCTTGTGACTACACCAAGTCAAGGAGTTTGAAATGGAGTTTTGGTTTACCCAAATCAGAGGTCGGACGATAAGGTTACGCTTTCCGGAGATTGGAGAACGGGCTGCAGGAGCAGTCCCGGATAAAATGAGCACCCAGGATGCATTCGGACTCGGAATCAGGCAAATGACCAGGCGTTGGAAAGCTAACCGAGAAGCCTACGCACTCACCAAAGATGAGCCAATTTGGCCCAAGTTGCAGGGTGCCCGCCCTGTGTAACACCCGAAAAATTGCATTCCTTTAAATAGTGGGAATTTATTTAATTATGCAATTAGTTGATCATTCCAATATAGGGAAATAATAATTTTTCACAAATATAAAATCAAACCTAGGTCATACACATGTATGATGCATTCATGCTGGAGCATTTCTTCTTTGTACTGTTCGGAGTTTATTTGAATTCTTCAAATGTTCAAAAACAATTATTCAAAATCCCAAATTAAAAATCCTTTTGAAAATGTATTTAGAAAATAGAAAAGGAAAATAGGAAAACCTTCCCTCTCTGATTTTAACCGAGGGCCCAGTCCTCCTCTCGGCCTGCTGCCCGCTTCCTCTCTGTCTTGGGCCGAGGCCTAGCTAGCCAACAGGCCAGCCGCAGCAGCGCAGTGCCCCTCTCCTCTCTGCGGCTGCAAGCCGGGCCCACGCGTCAGTCCCTCTTCTCCTCCTTCCTTTCTTCTCCCCTGGGCGCCCAAAGCAGAGAGCAACGCCGTGGCCGAGCACGCGCGCGCGAAGCGCCCCTCTGCCGTGACTGCCAGCCCGACCCCAGCGCTCGGTGCTACCGACCTGTGGGACCCCCAGGACAGCCCCTCCCCCGTTTCCCTCTGCTGCTCGCCGAGAGTCCGATGCGGGCAAGAAAGAAAACGGCCGAAGCCGAGTTCGTCGCCGCGCCGAGAAGTCCGAAGCAGAGAAGAAACGGCCGAAGCCGATTTCTCCGCTCGCCGTGTTTATTTCAATCTCCGAGATTGTCGTCACACCTCGGGAGTACTTAAGCAGTGCCACACCCCCTCGTAGCCGTCACCTAACCCTAGCCGCCTCTTCTCGCCGCCACTGCCGAGCTCCCGCGAGAACCGAGCAGCCGCCGCCGCGAGCAATTAGCTCGATTCGCCACCAATTTCCTCTCGGTAAGCCTTTGAGGAGTTTCGCTGTGATCTTGTGAAGTTCCTGAGCACTTTCCCCCTTCGATTTGTGCACTGACACGCCTCCGCCACTGTTGCAGAGAGCCACCGTCCGCCGGGTCACGCCGCGAGCTATCTCCGAGTCGATTTCCGACCTTCCCATCACCCTAGGTGAGTTTGCGATGCTCTTCCCGATCTATGGGTACCCTTCCCGACCTATTTCATGCACCGAAGGCCGAGTTCGCCTTCTCCGGCGATGCGCCGGCCATGGCGCCACCGCGGTCGGCTCTGCTCCGGCCGGGAGCACCGCCACGCCTTACCCCCGATCTAATCTCGGCCGTCGGTTTTAAATCGGACGGCCCAAAAATAGAAGATACCGATTCGGCCGGCGTTTTTGCGAATAACCCCCTGCAGTTTTTAATGCTAAACCCGCGATCCCTTAGCGTATTCTGTGATTTGCACTTTTCAATTTAGAAAACGTATTTTCTCCCGGTATTTAGAAAATGTGTTTTCTATTATTTACAGATTTGCCACTAAACTTCATTTGATCATAATTTACTTGTTTTAGATCCGATTTGAATGATTCAAATTGCGTTAGATTTGTAATTTCATCATCTATCTGATGGTACCACTGTTTCATATATTTTCAACTTTTAAAATTTGAGATTATATTTAATTTATTATTATTTTATTATAAATCTTGTAAAATTCATATCTTCCTCGTTTTAAATCCGATTTGCGCAAACTTTATATCGATGTGATCGTAGCAACGTGTAGATTTGTTTTATAACCTTTTTAATTTATTTTCTCTCTATTGGTGTACTGTTCTAATGAAAACTCTTGTTTGTATGCATGATTGCCCCTGTATGCGTGTGTGTTGTTATGATGGATCGAGTATAGACGGTGAGCCTTATGTGGGTGATCAAGATCAGTACTGCGACAACCCGGATCACCAGGAGTTTGCTGATCAAGGCAAGTATTAGTATGGATCATCCTTGTTGTCCTATTCACCAAATAAATAATTGCATTTGCATGTGTCTTCCTTGTTAACCATAGTTGCTTCCTAGTTTTGTTATCCTGTTCCTTGCAACCTATGGGATTATGCATATGGTAATTGATGCTAGTGCGTTATTGATATCATGATCATGTAAACTTGATTAATTGAATATGCAATAACATTGAAAGATGTCTTTTTAGCAACATGGAACTAGGGGATTCGACCATAGTTTTGTGATGCTCCATATCCTTCCCCCTTGGTAATGATCTGTCAGCAAAAGCTGGGACTTACAGTGCAACTATGAGGGCTACATGGCTCTGGTTTTAGTCAAGTATGGGTACTTTTTCTAGCTTGTTAGAGGTTACCGAAAGGCGTGATGGGACCTGACGACTCGGGTATAGTGCGGCTCCTGTCCGAGTGTGTATAACCTGCGTGACCTTGTGCCACGACGAAGGGGGGCTCTACATATGCTTGCCGGGTCTCTAGCGGCCCTAACTTGTTAGACGAAGTATTTTGAAAGACTTCATAGTGAAACCCTGCTCTCTCACCTTGGTAGTGTTATGGGAGTAATTAACCCGAGCAAAGGGGAATCACGGCTCATAGTGAAAGTGCACAACCTCTGCAGAGTGTAAAACTGGTATACTAGCCGCGCTCACGGTCACGAGTGGCCCGAAAAACTCACGGAATAGTTATCTTTCAGGGTGATGTTTACTTGTTGCTAGTCTATTTATTGCTACTCATTAATTATGTTTACTATGATCATGAGAATGGGCTTATTAACTTGTTGCTATCCAACTGCATAAAAGATGATTAATTAAAAGCAACCTGCTGTTAAACCGTGTCAACCCTTTTGAGCCTCATGAACCCATGCTAGTCTTGTTGAGTACGACATGTACTTACGCTTGTTTATTTTTTATTACTTGGTTAAAAATCCCGGATGGGTAACAGATGGTGATAGTGATGAGGACTACCCAGAGTACTACTAGACTTGTGCTTCACCAGTCGACGTCCCTGTGCTATGGAGCTACCGCGAGAGTTATCTTTATTTTTCCACTGTGTAATGACTTTGATATTATTCGCTATGTATTAAACATTGGTTATGATACAATTTATGCAATTTGTTGGCTTATGTGTGTGACTGATCTCTGGGCGCACATAAGATTATGCATCCCATTTTATCCTTAAAATTGGGCGTGACACCCTGTCCATAAGGCGCCCGCCCTGTCCCTGCCACGTTCCACGTTAGCAATCCGTGGGAGATGCCAAATCAAGTTTGTCCTCCGTCGATCCAAGGTCGGTGAAAAATCTACGGTCCGGTGGCCATGTCAAGTGGGGCTACCGACCCTCCACAGTGGATTCTGTGTCCAAACTGACCGGACCAACTTATACCGACCTCCAGGAGTGCATCTGAGGCGTTAACTCAAAACAAGGGGGCGGCCGCCCTACATCACACGGCGCTCGCCGCCCTAGTCAAGCCGGTTCACTTCCCCATGTGACACAATTACCCCCACCATTGATCCCATGGCGGTTGGAGGTCGGTTTGATCCAACGAAGGCCGATGGACATCACGCGGATCGATGACGTGGCGATGGAGTAGCCCTTACTCCACCTCTCACTATAAATAGGATCCTCTACCTCACTTGTAAAGTACAACCACTAGATATACACTCTCCACATGAGAGTCATAGCCTTAGAGCTCTCCTAGTGAGGAGTAGAAGAGAGGGAGATAGTGAGGAGAAGTTGGAGGAGCAGCTAGGCCTGTCGGCGACCTCTCCACTTGTAGCTCCGAGGATGAAGCTCTTCTTGGAGTAAAGTATTCTTCAGTGTGGTAACTTTATTCTTTCGCATTACTTAAGTATTACTTTATTGCTTTACTATTGTTCACCATTTGGTTAAGGTGCTCTAGTTAGTAACATTCGATTAGAGTAGTAAGATTATAGATTAAGCGAGGCGCTTAGGCTATATCTTACCTATGAATACGGCTAGGCCCACGGATAGTAGTGGTAGGTCTTAGGTGGTGACAGCCCTAAGATCCTCTGGATTCCACCACGTTCGGCCTGGTTTTATCAGCGTAGGGTTTTTCTGGATGTGAGTAATCTCAATCTTTTGGGACCGCGCATTCGCCCCGTAGTGGCAATTAAAGTCTTCCTTTGTTTTGCCTTAGATAAAGAAACCACACTGATCCTCTCTGCCCTGTTTATCACCTATCTTAGGATACACTTAGTTCTTGACTAGTCTACTTCACGTTTCCTGTGCAAATTCGATACCTAGAAATACTCCTTGGTGAAAACTACCTTGACATCCGTACGCTTGCGGATTTCCCTGGGTGCTATATCCAGTGTCTTAACAAGTTTTCTGGCGTCGTTGCCGGGGATATCTTTAGCCTTGGTGATTGCGTTAGGAATTGTCAACAAGTTTTCTGGCGCCGTTGCCAGGGAACGGTAGCTATTCTAGTTTAGAACCCAGTCATCCAAGTATCTTTTACTCTGTTCTAAAAAAAGTACCTTTTACCCATTACCTATCAAACCATTTATCCTCATCCATCCTTTATGGAAGAATTATCTATCTTCCGATTCGCTACTCCAAAGAGCATTAGATTGGAGCCGCCTCCATCATCAAAACCCATCCTTGCTAGTGGGTATGAAATTAGTCCCTCTTTCATAACTAAAGTTCAGGAATAATCTTTTTCTGGGGAGAAAGATTAAAACCCATATACTCATCTTCGGGAGTTCGAGCAATTGTGTTCATGCCTTCACATTTCTGGTATGTCACATGAAACCCTTAAGTGGAAGCTATTTTTGTTCTCTTTGACGGGAGCAGCCAAACTGTGGTATACTCGAACCGTAGATAGTGTAAACGGAGAGTGGGAAGTTCTTCAATCCACATTTTATTTGACCTTCTTTACTATCACCCGAGTAACTAAACTCCGAGTCGAGGTGATCAATTTCCGTCAACAGAAAAGAGAAACTTTAGGAGCTGCATGGGCCCGCTTGATAGACCTTTCCACATCTGGCCCTGATCTTGCTATACCCAATCCTGTACTTTTGCAACACTTCTATGTGGGTCTTAGCAAGGAATCTGCACAATTCCTTGATACTGCTTCTGGCGGAGCCTTCTTACGCCTTTCTGGTAGTGAGGGGAGAGCTATCCTTGATAGGATCCTAGAAAACTATCCCAACACCGATGTGCATGATGACTCTCCTAAAGAAAAGGACATTCCAACCCCCATAACAGAAAAAGAAGTTTTGACAGCTAAATCCTTACCATTTCCATCATCCATACCTTCATTTGTCACCCCAATTCTTGAACCTTTCATTGAGACACCAAGGGAAGAAGAAATTCATCCTTTGGAGTTTTCGTTAAGACTTGAGGATGATCTCTCTTTTGATGATGAAGGCACCTTCAATCACCCCATCCAAAAAGGATCTCCAACATCCTTCCCCTCAAATCATTATCTTCCCTATTCATTAGAAGATTTGGTTGTGCAAGAATCCTAAAAATCAATATCATCTACTACCTCTAATTTTGATCCCCATATAACCATCCTTGCTTCTTTATTGATAATTTGGACCAAGGAGGCAATCCAAACCTTTTGGTTGACCTTGAAGGGAAGCAAAAATCATTAGAGGTAGGGAATCCCATTCTGATGGAGGATGAGGATGAAGATCCAACCTTAGAATGTACTAGCCGAGAGATGATGGACAATTATGTCCTTGGATCAACATTGAAAGATACAACTAAAGATCAGGTGGATGAGCATGAAAGATATATTTCAAGGGAGCCACATGATCCATGCTTGCTTGAGAAATCTTCAGAGTCATTCTCTCCTGGCACTTATGAGCTTTGCAACCCTCTTGTGTTCCTTCTTAATGAAACCTACAAAAGAATGGTTGCGGATGCTTTTGTCTATCATAAGTATTCCAAGGCTTGCAATTCAACTACAAGGGTCAAGCTTATGACTTAAAACAAAGCACTACCGGGAGATAACCCGTTTATTTATTGTTCATCATAGTTTGCTTAGCCTTAATCATCATGTTTCCATTTTCAATTTGCATCTTTAGTTGATAGGTTGCATGTTTGCATTTCAATTAAAAGTGCTTATAGAAGCACTATGCATTTAGAATAGGTTTATTTCAAAAAAAAAAGAGAAGAGCTTGCATCTTAAATAAATAAAGAATCGAAGGAGACTTATCCACAAGAAGACGTCCAACTCCGTGGAAAAGGCAAGTGTGGGGGAATGCCTCCCCCACTCAGGTATAAAATTATCACATCATTCTTTATTATATGCATCAATTCCTGTCTATTTTGCATTAAATTGACATTATACTGTATGGACAAGATTTGGTAATTTTGAGATAACATGTAAACAAAGTTTTCATGCAAAAAGAAGTCATGTTCATCTTGCCTTATATACATGCCTTAAGATGGTACTTTAAGTTTGTTAGAAATGATGAATAATTGCTCTGCTTAACAAGCCTATGCTCTTGTAAAAATAGAGGTAGTAGATAAACAACGATTTTGTGATGTGGGAACAAGAGAATCTTGTGGACTCGTATCCTTCGGGTATGCTTGTCACTAATCCTGCAGGATGAAAAAAAGAAGAAGAAGAATGAAGGATTAAAATAACACAGTGGCAATAATTTGAACAAGACAACATTCAACAATGGAGTACATTTTGAAGGAGGTCCTAACATCCACACTAGGCTTTTGATGTCAAGCAACATAAAAGTCCAAGTGTGGGGGAGGTTGCATCATTGTCTCCGCCACTTTTCAAGACATCGCCACTATGGCACGCTGGTTTGCACTCCCTCTACTCACTCTTGCTTTATATTTTTAATGTTTGATGTGTTCAAAGCTTTACATGTTAAAGATCAAACTTAAAAAAGAAAGAAAGAAAGAGAGATAGAACCTTGCCAACTTATGAACATGACTTCAAAGGATTGGCTGGCATAAACTTTATTCCATGTTCATATACTTGCTACTTGTGGACATATCTACATTAGGAAAAACATGTCAACTAAGTTGTTGTGAAGTGAGAAATAGTAGACTAAAAGAATTCTATCTTCCTACCAAAGCCAAATATCATGATACATGATGAAAAACTTTCCACTTATGCTACTTGTTTTTGTATTGAGTTTTGTCAAACTTTGTTGACCTGTGTTGAGAATTTTATCATACACTTAAGATCAAGGTCACATACACTCCACCAAATATATGCTATACTTCTACACTAGAAGTAAGCAAAAACATGCCTTTTCCATGTCCACTAAATAAATACTCCACATTTGTTAGCATGATCTTTCTCCATCATTCTTTAAGAGAGGCATTGTCTAGTATTAAAAAAAAGGGGAAAAGAGAAAAAGTATTGAAAAAAAGAGGACAAAATGTCCCATGAAAAAAAAAATTGTGAGGACACAATTTCGGTCCTTAGCAAAAAAAAAAAAAAAAAAACCTAGCCATGCTCTCAAATAAAGGATGGAGAAGGAATCATTGCTATGGAGTAATGACCATCATTCCACATTCACACAAATGCACACCTTGATCTGAATGTATGGCATTTTTCTCCATAGATCCATTGTTTGACTTAGCAATATATGCATTTCAAGTGTGCTTTACTTTTTATCATACCTAAAACTCCACATAGGCCTATTAGGAGTAGGAAAAAAGGCAACAAAGAAAAAAATGCATATATATATATATATATATATATATATATATATATACACACACACACCAATGAGTGATTTGAGAGTCCCATTTGAGGAGAAGTATGGACTATGCTTTTAATTTCAAAAATCATAAAAAAAACTCCAAGAGTGCTTCATGGGGATAGTGATGACTTGGTGTCATGCTGTTCCACTTTTCAACCACTCAAGGCGACATGGAAGCCACTTCAAAATCCACAGGTATGAATATGACTTGGAATATCTTTTATGCTTGCATCCTATCATCATAATTCTTGTTTTACATCAAAGTTCCATTTGAACCTTTCTGCGTTGCTCGGGACGAGCAAAGGTTTAGTGTGGGGGGAGTTTGTTGACGGTCCTTAACACCCTATTTTATACTATCAACAGTGCCTAATTTGGTCATAAAAATGATACAAACCATAGTCATACGTTTTTATTTCTAACCATTTTCACAAGTTGTGATGGCTATGTGAGTGTAGATGCAAAGTAAGTACAAAACGACGATATATAAGGAGAAAAGGCTTCATCCTTGTTCTTGTGACTACACCAAGTCAAGGAGTTTGAAATGGAGTTTTGGTTTACCCAAATCAGCGGTCGGACGATAAGGTTACGCTTTCCGGAGATTGGAGAACGGGCCGCAGAAGCAGTCCCGGGTAAAATGAGCACCCAGGATGCATCCGGACTCGGAATCAGGCAAATGACTAGGCGTTGGAAAACTAACTGAGAGGCCTAAACACTCACCACAGATGAGCCAATTTGGCCCAAGTTGCAGGGCGCCCGCCCTGTCCCTGCCACGTTCCACGTCACCAATCAATGGGAGATGCCAAATCAAGTTTGTCCTCCGTCGATCCAAGGTCGGTGCAAGATCTACGGTCCTGGTGGCCCTGTCAAGTGGGGCTACCGACCCTCCACAGTGGATTCTGTGACCAAACTGACCGGGACCAACTTCTACCAACCTCCAGGAGTGCATCTGAGGCGTTAACTCAAAACAAGGGGGCGGCCGCCCTACATCACATGGCGCCCACCGCCCTACTCAAGCCGGTTCACTTCCCCATGTGACACAATTACCCCCACCGTTGATCCCATGGCGGTTGGAGGTCGGTTTGATCCAACGAAGGCCGATGGACATCACGCGGATCGATGACGTGACGATGGAGTAGCCCCTACTCCACCTCTCACTATAAATAGGACCCTCTACCTCACTTGTAAAGTACAACCACTAGATATACACTCTCCACATAAGAGTCATAGCCTTAGAGCTCTCCTAGTGAGGAGTAGAAGAGAGGGAGATAGTGAGGAGAAGCTGGAGGAGCAGCTGGGCCTGTCGGCGACCTCTCCAATTGTAGCTCGGAGGATGAAGCTCTTCTTGCAGTAAAGTCTTCTTCAGTGTGGTAACTTTATTCTTTCGCATTACTTAAGTATTACTTTATTACTTTACTATTGTTCACCGTCTGGTTAAGGTGCTCTAGTTAGTAACGTTCGATTAGAGTAATAAGATTATAGATTAAGCGAGGTGCTTAGGCTATATCTTACCTGTGAATACGGCTAGGCCCACGGATAGTAGTGGTAGGTCTTAGGTGGTGACAGCCCTAAGATCCTCTGGATTCCACCACGTTTGGCCTGGTTTTATCAGGTTTTTCTGGATGTGAGTACTCTCAATCTTTTGGGACCGCGCATTCGCCCCGTAGTGGCAATTAAAGTCTTCCTTAGTTTTGCCTTAGATAAAGAAACCACATTGATCCTCTCTACCCTATTTATCACCTATCTTTAGATACACTTAGTTCTTGACTAGTCTACTTCATGTTCCCTGTGAAAATTCGATACCTAGAAATACTCCTTGGTGAAAACTACCTTGACATCCGTACGCTTGCGGATTTCCCTGGGTGCTATATTCAGTGTCTTAACAAGTTTTCTGGCGTCGTTGCCGGGGATATCTTTAGCCTTGGTGATTGCGTTAGGAATTGTCAACAACTATGCAACTTATCTGGCACAGGCTGCTTAGGGTCTGTTTGTTTTCCTGTCTTAGTTCTAACCCGGCTAGGATTAGGGCCTAGTTATTCTTAGCCTGTTTCTACCAAGCCATTCTAGAGTCACTTGGAAAGACCAGGAACTAGCTACCACTTGCTATGCATGCTAGTACTTCAATTTACCACACAAGTTTAAGTCTAACATACACCAAGCAAGCAAGTATATTAAATTTAAGTACAAATGTAATGCAACAAACATATGAGAATTCACAATCAAATGCTTGCAATCATGCTTGTGAGCTTGCTCCCCCTAAAAGTGAGATCCAAATTTTACAAGTTTTTGATACCTCTCAATTGGCCTATAGCTCTCCTATCATCAGCCTAATGACGGTTCATCGCTCAACCTCTATATCTTTGTACCATTCTCTACCCCTTTGTCATCAAAGACCACAAAAGGGTAGCATGGGTAGGATAGGATTTGAAATTAATGGAGGGAACCACTTTGTCAAATTTTTAGATTGTTTCCATTATCTTCCTTCTTTTTTTAAGCATTTAATTAGATTACTTGCACAAATATATATAACTCGGTTTGTCCTTTGACAAGCTTCTTCACGCTAATAGGGGTTATCTTGACAATGTTGAATTATATACCATAACGCTCATATTCTAGTTAAATACTAGGTTCACAATCCCACAAGCTTGTCACATGTCACTACTAGATCAAACAAGACATAGAAGCAATAGAAGTGGCATATGTCCTAAAAACATTCAGTTTTTCATGGATGAGCGTATTTAAGGAAGAAAGTATGTCTATATGCTCTACACAAGTCCTAGCAACTTATGAATGACATGCCAAATAATGATACCTTTATTTTGTCGGAGTAGAGGCAAGTCATATAGTGAGGGTGCTAGCTCAACTCATGTTGGAGAAATCAAGGATGTTTAATTCATTTCTCAATTTGTAAAATCTTGCTTCATCAAGTGACTTGGTGAGAATGTCGGTGAGTTGATCATCGGTGCCCACACTCTCAACCTGAATGTCACCCTTGGATTGATGATATCTAATGAAGTGATGCCTCACATCAATATGCTTTGTTCTTGAGTGTTGAACCGAATTGGTGGCAATCTTCACGGCATTTTCATTATCACATAGCAATGGCACATTCTTGAATTTGATTCCATAATCACTCAATGTGGCTTTCATCCATAACAATTGAGCACAACAACTCCCCGCACTAACATACTCGGCTTCGGCGGTAGAGAGTGCAACCGTGTTTTGCTTCTTGGATGACCATGATACTAGTGATCTTCCCAACAGTTGGCATGTACCAGAAGTGCTCTTTCTATTGATCTTGCATCCCGCATAATCGGAGTCCGAATAACCAATCAACTCAACGTTTGACCCCTTAGGATACCATAGTCCAACATCGGGCGTGTGCTAGAGATATCTCAATATTCTCTTGGTTGCCTTCAAATGACTCTCTCTATGTGAAGCTTGATATCTTGCACACATGCAAACACTAAACATCACATCCGGTCTAGAAGCGGTCACATAGAGTAAGCTTCCAATCATAGGCCGATACTTCTTTTGATCCACTATATTTCCCCTCTTATCTTCATCAAGGTGACCATTTGTGCCCATAGGTGTGCTAATGGATTTTGCATTTTCCATCCCAAATTTCTTCAACATGTACCTAATGTATTTTCCTTTGCTTATGAAACTTCCATTCTTCAATTGGTTGATTTTAAGACCAAGGAAATAGCTCAATTCTCCAATCATGGACATCTCAAACTCATTTGCCATCATTTTCCCAAACTCCTCACAAAAATCTTGATTGGTAGACCCAAAGATAATGTCATTAACATAGATTTGCAACACAAACAAGTCTTTACCAATTCTTTTGGTGAAGAGAGTGATGTCAACTTCTCCATTTTAAAACCCTTGGATAGCAAGGAATCTCTCAATCTTTCATACCATGCCCTTGGTGCTTATTTCAAGCCATACAAAGTCTTTCTCAATTTGAAGACATGGTTAGGCTTCTTC
This sequence comes from Eremochloa ophiuroides, assembly GCA_038502445.1. Taxonomy (NCBI): domain Eukaryota; kingdom Viridiplantae; phylum Streptophyta; class Magnoliopsida; order Poales; family Poaceae; genus Eremochloa; species Eremochloa ophiuroides. The sequence goes on along the minus strand of JAHLJS010000002.1, from coordinate 105,829,187 downwards.
TCATCTTCAAAACCCGGGGGTTGGTCAACATATACTAACTCATTTATGTATCCATTCAAAAAAAGCACTTTTGACATCCATTTGATAGAGCTTAATATCATGTGTACATGCATAAGCTAGAAGGATCCTAATTGCTTCCAATCTTGCAACCGGAGCATGAGTCTCTCCAAAGTCCAATTCTTCCACTTGAGTGTATCCTTGTGCAACTAACCTTGCCTTGTTTCTTACCACAATGCCATCTTGATCTTGCTTATTCTTGAACACCCATTTGGTTCCAATGACATTGTAGTTCTTGGGCCTCTCAACTAGCTCCCAAACTTGATTTCTCTCAAAATTGTTGAGCTCTTCATGCATGGCATTTACCCAATCGCAATCATTCAAGGCTTTCTCAATAGTAGTTGGCTCTTCAAATAACACAAATGAGAAGTTCTACAAAAATTTGCTAACATTGATCTTATTTGAACACCACTTCTAATATCCCCAACTATTTGATCCAATGGATGATCTCTTGCAATATGAACCGTTTGGAGAACTTGATTGCTTGAGCTTGGTTGGCCCACTTGAGGTTGACTATCATATTGATCTTCATCATTTTGCATTTAAGTTTGATCATGAGAGCCACTAGAGCTTACTTCATTTGGATTTTCTTGCACACTAGGTTGAGTTTGCACTTGATCTTTGCCATCTTCATCTTCCACATCAACCACTTGTCTTGGCCGGATATCACCAATGTCCATGTTCTTCATTGTATTCACCAATTAAGTTCCTCTCACATCCTCAAGATTTTCTTTCTCATCTTGTGAACCCTTGGTTTCATCAAATTCCACATATGAACTTCCTCTACTAGCTTGGTGGTGTGATTCCACACTCTATATGCTTTGCTTGTGGTGGAGTAACCAACTAGCAAGCCTTCATCACATTTCTTCCTAAATTTTCCTAATCTTGCACTTTTCTTCAAGATATAACATTTGCAACCAAACACTCTAAAGTATGTAATGTTGGGCTTTCTTCCATTCAATAGCTCATATGGTGTCTTCTTCAAGAGCTGGTGACAATAGAGCCGGTTGCTACAATAGTTAGTCGTGTTGATTGCTTCGGCCCAAAAGTCCAAACTCACATTGTATTCACTAAGCATAGACCTTGCCATATCAATAAGTATTCTATTCTTCCTCTCAACAAGGCCATTTGATTGAGGAGTGTACTTGGCCAAGAATTGATGCTTGATTCCAAACTCATCACAAAGCTCATCAACTCTTGCTTTTCTAAACTCACTTCCATTGTCATTTCCCACACTCTTGATTGTCATTTCAAATTCATTTTGGCTTCTCTTGATGAATGTCTTGAATACGCCAAACACTTCACTCTTGTCAACTAGAAAGAAGACCCATGTGTATCTTGTATAGTCATCCACTATCACAAAGCCATATTTATTTCCACCGAGACTAGCATATGTGGTTGGGCCAAATAGATCCATATGCAACAACTCAAATGCTCTAGATGTACTCATCATGCTCTTGTTAGGATGTGTGTTTCCAATTTGTTTTCCCATTTGACAAGCACTACACAACTTATCTTTCTCAAATTGCACATTTTTCAATTCTCTCACCATGTCATGCTAGACCAATCTATTGAGTTGCTTCATTCCAACATGACCAACCCTTCTATGCTATAACCAACCCATACTTGATTTAGTGAACAAGCATGTTGACAATTAAGCTTCACTAGCATTGAAGTCCACCAAATAGAGATTGCCATATCAAAATCCCTTGAATATCAAGTTGCTTCCATCAACACTAACAATCTCCACATCATCAACACCAAAGATGCATTTGAATCTCAAGTCACACAATTGAGCCATGGACAATAAGTTGAAGGTCAAGCTCTTAACTAGCAAGACATTGGAGATAGACATGTCATTTGAAATTGTAATCTTTTCAAGACCAATAACCTTGCCCTTCTTATTGTCACCAAATGTGATACTATCAAGATTCCCATCTTTATTTGGCTTTATTGAATTGAATATATTTGATTCACCGGTCATGTGTTGAGTGCACCCACTATCAAGCACCCAATGCCTCCCTCCGAACTTGTAGTTCACCTACAAAGAAATCAATTAGATTTTGGTACCCAACTTTGTTTAGGTCCTTGCAGGTTAGTGACCAAGCTCTTGGACACCCAAATAGACTTCTTATTTGGGCTCTCCTTAGCTGCACCAATATAGTTGACTCTCACTCCCTTTGCACTCTTTGTAAGCACACAGCAAGAATCAAGTCTAATGGATGAAACATTAGGCTTGTTTTGCTTCATCATCCTCTTTTTGCAATATTGTTCTTTGTGCCCCACTTGCTTGCAACTATAGCAAACCACACCATTGCCCTTCACAAAAGTAGTCTTGTGAGGGACAAAGGCGGCTTTTCCCTTCTTGGGGGTATAGCCAAGACCCTCCTTATTAATAGAGAATCTTTGACTACCCAAGCACTTAAACAAGCGGACATCTCCACCATAGGCATTGCCTAGTGCTAGAGTGAGCTCATGCACCTCCTTCTTGAGGTTCTTGTTCTTAACCAAGATTGTGGCATCACAAGTGACACCAACATCCTTAGATGAGGTAGAGGTGGACGTGCTACAAGAAGTGTTAGTGGAGGCAACAACAATAGGTGTATCAAATAAATCACAAGTAACACCTACGTCACATGTTGTGGGCACATCCTCTATCTTAGCCAACTCCGAAAGTGAAGAATGGGTCTTCTCAAGCTTGGAGTGAGCTTCTTTTAGGCTCTCATGGTCTTTTTTTAGACACTCATGAGAGGCACTAAGCTCATTAAAGGATTGCTCAAGGAGTTTCTTCTCCTTGGTCAAAGCTTTGCACTCTTTCACTTTCTTCTTAAGATAAGAGTGTGTGTCACACAACATGTCAAGGAGCTCCTCCTTGGAGAAGTCCTCCTCACTCTCACTACCGCTCTCATCGGATTCGGATTGTACCTTAGATGGCTTAGCCATGAGACAAGTCGGTGTAGAGTCAAATAGAGATGGCTTGTTAGGAATAGCAAGACTAGCAATGGCCTTCTTCTTGGTGATCTTGTGATTATCATCACTATCATCACCATCATTGGAAGAGGAAGCATCACTATCTCATGTGACACAATAAGAATGCTCCTTCTTCTTCTTGAATTGCATCTTCTTGTCATCCTCATCATCATTATCATTCTTGTGAGGACAATCGGCTTTTAAGTGGTCCTTGCTTTTGCACTCATAGCATCTCATGGTTGGACCCTTGCCTTTGGTGAAGTCCCTTCTCTTTCTAGCACCATAGCCCTTCTTTTTCATGAATCTTCCAAATCTTCTCACAAGAAGTGCCATCTTCTCATCATCATCATCACTTGAGCTATCTTCATCATCACTTGATATTTGCTTCTTTGAATTGCCCTTGTGTCTTGATGAAGTTGCCTTGAATGCAATGCTCTTCTTCTCATTTTTGTCTTTCTTCTCTTCTTCCTTCTCTTCCTTGACTCCTCCTTCCTTCTCCACTCGGTATGTCTCATGAGTCATGACATCACCAAGCACATGTGTTGGAGTCATCTTTGAGAGATCCTCCCTCACAAGGATAAGAACCAAGGTCTCAAACCGAGGAGATAGAGATCTCAAGAAGCGATGTGAGAAGTCTCTATCACTAATTGTTTCATCAAGAGCCTTAAGATCACTAACAATGATACTCAATCAGTGAAACATATCCGGTATGCTCTCATCATCCTTCATCTTGAAGCTTGCATATCTATCTTTGAGGATGTATAGCTTGGCACTCTTGACGGCGGTGGTGCCCTCATATGTGTCTTCCAATTTCTTCCAAACCTCATATGGATACTCCAAGTCCTTAATTTCCTCAAAGACCTTCTCATCAAGAGCACTATAGATTGCATTGAGAGCAATATCATTGAATTGAAGCTTATCTTCTTCTCTTGGGGTGGAATCATTCATGTCAATCACAATAAAATCTTTCTCAACAATCTCCCACATCTTTCTATTCATTGATTTCAAGTGAGCTTTCATTTGCTTCTTGCAATAGCCATAGCTAGAGCCATCAAACCGAGGTGGCTTGCCCATATGGTTGATCAAGTTGTTGTGAGCCATTCTTGACACCGAAGGATGTTAAGCCTTGCAACAACGGTGACCACGGCTCCAATACCAATTGATAGGTCCAAAGTGGCTAGAGGGGGGTGAATAGCCTATATAAAACTTCTACAAACAACACTTGAGTTAGAACAACAAATGGCGAAGCGAGTTTTGCGCTAGCCTACTCAAAGATGCAAGCCTTCCTAACTGTTCTACCTATGTCTCTAGAAGCACACACAAGCTAGCCTAGGTTGCAACTACTTTACTCCTAGGTGGACAAGCAAACTATAAGAACTACTAATACACAAATAACGTGCTCAAAGTAATGGGATAGGTAGAGAGTGGTTATACCGCCGAGTAGAGTAGTTGGCCAATCACCGAAATAATACCAATACACTCGAAGGTGATGGTCCAAAATCAACACAAAGATGAACACCAATTTATCCCGAGGTTCACGTGCTTGCCGGCACGCTACTCCCCGTTGTGTCGACCACTACTCGGTGGTTCGGTGGCTAATTGACAACCAATGTCAAGCTCAACCAATGAGCGCTAATAGAACCTACCACGAGCAAGATAACTCAATGACACGAGTAATCCACTAAGGTTACCTTTGACACTCCGCCGGAGAAGGCACCAAAACCCCTCACAAGATCACCGGGAGTGGCCGGAGACAATCACCAACTCTACCAAGCTCCTCCGCTGCTCCAAGCCATCTAGGTGATAGCAATCACCAAGAGAAATGAGAGAACTCCGCAGCAAACACGATCAACAAGTGCCAATTGATGCAAAGATCAAAGCAATGCACTTGGATCACACTCTAGCTCACAATTGATGTGAATGATGCAATCTATGTGAGTGAGAGTGTTAGGAGAATGCTCAAGAGATGTATCAACAAGTTAGAGAGCCAAGAGAATGAGCTAGAACAAGCCAAGAGCTATTTATAGACAAGCACAAATAATCATAGCCGTTACTCACACTCTGCGAGACGTCGGATGCTCGCGCGTGGGCGTCGGACCAAGACGATCCGTCCGATGCTTTACCCCCAGCCAATCGTGCGTTGCCACGTCAGCTTCTTGTTTGAATTCGACCGTTGGCGCCTTCGACTGCAGACCGTCAGACTGGGAAAGATAGTTCGGTGGTTGTCGGACACGAGGCGTCGGACTAACGGTTTCAACCGTCCGACGCTTCTAGAGAGCTCCCCGAGAGCACAAAATGCATTGGACAAAGTCCGACGGTTGGCCTCGGACCAAAGACGTCAGTCCGACGCTTCATCGATCGCCACGTGTCACTATCCCGCTGCTCAGTACCGTCAGACTCTACAGACAAATGGTCCAACGCCTGAAAGCAGATGGTCCGACGCTCTCTCACGTGCACAGGGGTAGTCAGCCGTCGGATCCTGAGAATTGGTCCGACGCTCGGCAAGATCTAGATGTTTTCGAGCCCGTGTCAAGTCCTTTGCTTATGTTGACTAATACTTGTTAATTATGAAATATTTCTTGAAGAGTGTCAGCCTTTTTCAAAGAGTTCTGCAAAGGTTTTGAGTTAGCCACTAGATCTAGATGCAATGCAAGATCCAAACATCTAATGGCACTTGATAACCATGTTAACCGTGGAATAACTCCCCTCTTTATAGTACAGCTATCTATCATAAACGTGATCACACTCTCTATAGTGTCTTGATCACCAAAATGGAAAGAGCCCTATTAAGTTTCACCTTTGCCTTGAGCTCCATCCAAACCACCAAGTGTTGAAGCATTTGATCTTCATGTTGATGGGCTTATACCAAGAGCTTGGATGCCGTCATTGCTCCACACTTGATCTTCTAATCATACTTGTAATTAATAGCTTAAGCACATGGTCAGATACTAGGTGTCATCAATTAGCCAAAACCAAACATAGAGCTTTCAGCACTGCTGCTCAACGGAGCTGTTCTCGTGCCTGTCACCAGGGGCGGAGCTTGGTTCAGACCAAGTTGGGCCATGGCCCTCCTACCCAATAAAATTTCTACTTGCTAAACAGTAACTCTTTAATGTTCATAGATGATTAGACTCAATTACTAAAGAATGGCCCCCTGCTGCTTGTGTGATGGCCTCTGCTACTTGTCTGATCAAAGCTCCGCCACTACCTTTCACCATGCGTCCGTGCCGGAAGTCCGGACGCGGAACCCATGGTTGCTCCTACTTCCTAGCCGGCCAAATAGGGCCGCCTCGTATAGGCGTTGACGGCAGGGCAGAGTGAGGCCCATTGAGGTCGAGGAGGCTCTCGGGCTATAACCAGAGCCGTGAGTGCTGCGTATATTTTGGGCCTAAAAATTTGGACGAGACTATGCAACTTATCTGGCATAGGCTGCTTAGGGTCTGTTTGTTTTCCTGTCTTAGTTCTAACCCGGCTAGGATTAGGGCCTGGTTATTCTTAGCCTATTTCTACCAAACCAGTCTATTGATGTTTGGTTGTCTGCACTGTTTAAGCCTGGTTAGCATAGAGTGTGTTTGGTTTCCTGTTTTGTGTTACATAGAGTCACCTCTTCTTACAGTGGGTAAGTTTACCCCCATTGAGTTATTTCATTGAACATGTGCCGAGAACGCGGTACCATCGTCCTTGTGGCCGCCGATGCGGCTCCACCATGCCGACCTCTCTGACTCCACCTCCATACGCAGCGCGCTCAACGCCATCTGCCCCGACGAGGTCTACAACCTCGCCGCGGAGTCGCATGTCACCATCTCCTTCGAGGTCCCTGACTACACCGCCGTTCACCTGTCGCGCAAGCCCGTCTGCCACCGCCGCATTGTTTGGCTCCACGCTATAGCCACAAAGCAAGGACACGCCCTTCCACCCGTGTTCCCCTACGCCGCCGCAAAGGTCGCCGCGCACTGGTCACGGGCGAGCGCCAGCACGGGGCTGCGGCCCGCCTACCTTGCCGACGTCGACCGAGCCACTCACACCGTCGTCGCTTCCTGGTGCGGCTGCTGCGCCTTTGGCGGGGACGGCAGTTGGGGAGTGTCACCGGAGACAATGCGTTCGTAGAGGAGCACAGTAAGTGGAGGAGAGGGTGACGAGATGCCCGAGCGGGCTTAGCCAAAACTGGCTCCCAAAAACAGATCTGCAATCTGTTTTTTCTGGAGCCAGGTCAGAGAGTGGTTTGGGACTTCCTGGAGCCTGGTTTAGACCTCCAAACAAGCAACCAAACAGCCTGTAGGTGGCTCTAGGGAACCTGGTTAGGAGTTGGCCGCCCAACCAAATGGACCCTAACACAAGCTGTATTTTTTTTGTCCTATATTTATTAAATGGAAAATCCGTTTGTTAAATTTGAACTTTGCCGGATTGTCACGTCACGTGATGGTTATCTGAACCACATCGCAAACGTTAGGGAATTGTAAATTTTTCCTAGTGATTTTTTGGAGCTTGCAGTCACTCGATTCTTTGTGCGTTTGAGTTGTTGCTGCGATTGCCTCTTGAGATCTGTCTCCTCTAGCTCGGGTGAGGGCTCCACTGAGGATAAGTTAGATTCATGAGTTTCTGATTGAATTATCATCGGAATTTTCGATCTAAAATGGAGCACCAGTGGCTAACAGCTTCAAAAATTCGCCGTTCCACCTCGAGCTTATCAGCTGTGCGTTCTCAACACGGTGTACACTAGTCAATTTTAAGATGTCCAAGCAGCTAATATTTAGATTTTTTCAGTCATAGAACTAGTATATTTTTCTTTCGTAATAAATTAACATAAGTTAAAATTAGTATTTTTTTTTCAGAAAAGCAAACATGGCCGAGTAGTAATATAATATAGTCGTACAGTAATATACACCACACAAGCATCCATGAGGACTGACGAGAGCAAAAAATGGAACCAATTGCCACTGCCCTGTTTGTTTTCCGGCGGCTATTTGTTAGTGAAGCTCTTCCACCGGAACAAGCTGCCAACCTTGCGAAGGACCACCCGGCGCCGGGCGGGCAACCTCGGCATCGACGAGAACACGCCCAAGTCACCACTCTTCTGGTCGTCCATCGTGCCAAATATGTCGTACGCCGTGCCTTCGAAGGTCTCCGACAGCCGCCGCGGCCGCGTGATCCCGGCCGGCGGCCTTATCTTGGAGTCAGACGGGTACTTCTCAAGCCCCGGCGGTCCTACCCTTAGCCGCGGCGTGGGGCACTCCTCCGCGTCCATCTTTGCGGCGGCGGCGGCGGCGGCCGTGGGGCTGGACGACGTGGCCACGAGCATGCTCTGCAGCTCCTTGACGCTGTCGCGCGCGGCGGCCTCGCTGATCCGGAGGCACTCGAGCTCCTGCCTGGTGCGCTTGACGGCGGTGTCCTTGTCGCCGAGCACGGCCTTGAGCAGCTCGTTGTCGGCTCTAGCCTCCTCCAGCGCCTCCTTGGCCACCTTGGTGTCCTTCACCGCCTGCTTCAGGATGTCCCGCAGCTTGGCGACCTCGGCGCGCCAGGAGCGCTGCGCCTCCAGCAGCCGCGCGTTCTCGCGGCGGGCCTCGGCGAGCTCGGCCTCCGTGGACCTCATGCACGCCGTGAACCCGGCCTCCTTGCCCCGCCACGCGGCGAACGACTCCTCGGCGTCGGCGCGGAGCCGCGCCGCCTCGTCCGACGCGGCCCGGAGCTTCTCGTCCTTGCGCTTCGCCGACATGTGCAGGCGGTCGGCGTCGAGCCGGGCCGACTCCGCCTCGTGCTGCGCGCGCGCCAGCTGCTGCCTCGTGGTGTGCAGCTCCGCGTTCACCTCCTTGAGCGCCAGCACGAACTCCTCCATCGCCTTCTTGCTCTTCTCCTCCGCCGCCAGCGCCACGCGAAGCTCGCCGTGGACGCGCTGCATGTCGCGGTCGCGCCGGTTCCTCGGCGTCGACGACGCGGCGAGGGGGCTCCTGGCCGCGCTGGCGGCCGCCTCCAGCTCCAGCCTCTGGACGGTGTCCTGCAGCGACGCGATCTCGAGCTTGGCTTCCTCGAGCGAGATCTTGGTGAGCTCCAGCTGCTTCGTCTGCGTCGCCAGCGAGTCCAGCATCCGTTTCTCGGACTCCCGCGACGCGTCCAGCTCGGCCTCCAGCGCCTCGATCGCGGTGCGGTCGTTGGCGGAAGCCAGCGCCTTCCAGTCGGCCACTTCCAGGACGCGGCGCGCGCGGTCTCGCTCGTCGCGCGCCCTGCGCAGCTCGCCACGAAGCTGGGCGACCTGATGATCCATGTCCCGCCGGCTTTCCTGCATCTCTAGCTTCCTCCACGGACGGATATTCAGCGTTTCTTGAAATGCTATGCTGCACGGCGGTCGGAGCAACCCGGCCTGGAGGGTCGGCGATTGGAAATGCGCTAAAATTTGAGGCATTCCGAGGAAGCGGAGGATAAAAGGGGGACGTCGTCGTCGCATGCATGCGCACGTTTTGCTAAACCTGTGGTGTGGAATGCCAGTCTAAACTTGGAGCAGAGCAAATGATAAGTTCACCTGCAATCTATCCTGCCTCAACTGCTGGGACCAGCTATATTTGGTGCAATTGAGCTTCACGTGTCCTACAAACGTCATAGAACTAGGGTTGTTAATGGGCCCGGATATCCCATTTCCCGCGGTGAATTCTCTATCGGGGATAGGGACGGACCAGTTCTGCCCCAACGGGATTTAGGAGCTGTTTGTTCCTAGCGAGTAAACTTTAGTCACACTGTTTTAGGCACTAAATTGTCAAACAGTAGGATTAAAACGGGTTTAGTTTGCTTGCCTTATTTTGGCTTCTTTCTAAACATATAATAATATTTCTCTCTCATAGCAACAGATCAGCATCAACTCAAACAAACGAACAACGCCCCAAGAAGTGGTAAAAGAGGACTAAAGGGCCAAAAGTACAGTTTCTACATATCATATATGTTGTCCATCCCTTCCGAGTTCTCGCTCTCCTCTTCCCTTGCTGCCACCGGCCCCGCAGCTCCCTACGCCGCCCCCGCTCCTCTCCGCGCTAGATCCACCATGGATGGCCACAGGAACAGCTACCGGGACGCTCACTTTCTCTGCTTCCTCCGTCACCCCCGACGGCGACAAGTTTGGCCTTTTACTCAAGTGGTGTTGTATGTTCCGGTAGCCCTTAGCCTCGCGGATCTCCGGACGCGCCTGGAGAACATGGATCCCAACTACTAGGTAAACGGCTTCCCCTACCTCGACTTGTACTAGGGGGACATGCAATCAAAAGGAGCCCGCGATGAGCAAGGGTTACTTCCTCACTCGAGCGGAGCTGGGAGCAGATCTGCTCAAGGTCAATTCGAGCCTCTTCATCCGAGTGGAGGTGCCGGCCATGGTGGATGCCAGACTACGCGGCCAGCAGCTCCCCGCTCCAAGGTGACCACTAGAGCGGGATTCGGCGGATGGCCATTGGGATCCAGCCCCCAAGTTGTTGCTCCCGAAATAGGACATGGGAGATCAGTACTCAACCGCATTGGCTGCAGAGACTAATGGAACTAAACATCTTAAAATGGAAAAGAGGAAATTTTACTATTTGTCCTCGAACTTGTTCCGAGTTCTCATCTAAGTCACGGTACTTTCATTTTGCATATTCAGCTCCCTAAACTTGCCCTAAGTTCTCATTCAGGTCTCAATACTTTTAAACTGTGCATTTAATTCCCGAAACTTGTTCCAAATTTTCATACAAGTCCCGATACTTTAAAATTACACATATAGGTTCCTAAACCGATGCCTCATGCTGTCGTTGCACCATGATCAACCTCTTACCTTGCTCCTGCCTATGTTGCATTGTCGGTGTGGGGGCAAACCCATGTTGCTAGGCCATGTGATGCCTAATGCGCCGGCATGCTACATGCTCCACTTACCCTATTGACTGCAGCAACGACTCTATTATTGTCGAGAGAGGCGCGAAATGTTGGGAGTGTGAGGAACTAAGTACGAAGATATGGTGAGAATCTGTAGGAGCTTCTGCTCAACGAGGGACCAGGAGTGCAGTGATGGGAATGGTGTTGTTGAATGTGATTGTCGTGAGGCAAGGTCCGGCACCACCATGAAGTGGAACAGGAGCGAGTCAAGCGGAATAGAGGAGAGCAATAGCGGCGAAGGATCGGCTAGTGTGGTAGGGCAAACATTATAAGGGTAGCGAAGCAGGTCCTAGAAAGTTAGGTCTGTACACGGCATGGATCGAGATTGTACAGTAATACAATAATAGGGAGTTAGACATGTACATGTATTTTTAAAGTATTAGGACTAGAACGAGAACTTGAGACAAGTTTAGAGAGCTAAATGTGTAATTTGGGATCTAGATGAAAAATTACAACTTTAGGAAGGTAATTGTGCAATTTTAAAGTACTTAACCTAAATAAGAACTCATAATAAGTTCATAGAGCTAAATATGTAAATAACAGTATCAGGACCTAATTGAGAACTACAAACAAGTTAAAAGACCTCCAGTAAAATTTACTCAATGGAAAAGCACATTCGCATGGAGCACACAAGGTCAAGGATGATTCTTTGTCCCTCCTCCCCAATCCCTGCACCTCGTCCATTTTTTTTCATATATGCACGTATATATATTACTAAAATCTGTGTTGTAATCTTTGTGCAGTGTGTTGTTTGGCATGTATTTTTAAGTAAAAATGAAACAGTCTCTAGTGAGTTGCTTTTTTTTGGATGTTCCCTTTGTTCTAAGTCAGCTAGCTACGCAAATAACTATCGGAAATGGAATTAATGAGTTCCATTTGTCAGAGTTGTTTTTTCTTTTCTTTTCTTTTCGTTTTCTTTTTGTTTTTGCTATAGATGGTACGATAGCAAACAAGATAAACTAGTATGCTAAGTGTTTGGACTAATGTTCATCAATAATGGTAACTTGTGAAAAAATAAGTGGAGCCGCAACTTCGGAAAGCAGCAACAAAAATTGAAAGGTGGGAACGTTAATCAGGTTTAGTTTCACATGTGAACTCAGAATGCACAATACAGAGGGCATTTCATTTGGCAGCTGCTAAACCAATTATTTCCACTGAAGTGAAGTGCAAGCATCACAGCGCAGCTTCGCGTTCGGATCCGAAACTCCAGTTGTTGCATCACTTGTCCATCCATATGGTGCACCTGACACTTTTCCCTTGGAGCAGCAGGTCAAAAGCTTCGTTGATGTCCTTGAGGCCAACTTCATGGGTTATGAACTTGTCAAGCTCCAGCTCCTAGACAGAGAGGTAAATCCAGAAGATTATTGCTGCAACAAAATGTCAGGAGTCCATATATGCTCGGTATGTCTGAAACTGTACCTTGTTCAGGTACTTGTCGGCGAGAATGGGGATGTCCTGCTTAGGCTTCACCCCTCCGAACATGGACCCGATGACAGACTTCCCATGGAGGATCTCATGAGCAGAGACGCAGAGAGGGGCACCGTGCATTTCCACTCCAAGAATGATCGTCTTGCCCCACCCCTGGACGGAAGAAACAGAAACGGGTAGGCAATTCAGAACATAAGACTGATTCTCCAATAGCAGATTGGCACCACGAGTGTGCATACGTCTCGGGAGCTCCGAAATGCGTCGTTCATCAGCTCCGCCAGTCCAATGCACTCGAAGCAGTAGTCGGCGCCACCGTCGGTCATCTCGATGATCGCCTGTTGACAATCAAAACAGGGACACTTGTCAATGTAGTGTTTCGGCGTATAGTGGCGCCATCCATAATCAAGTTAAACCTAAAAATGTTTGACTGCTCCTGCTCGAGAAACTGAGAAGCACACCAATTTTTGGACGGGGTGAATATATCTCTGCAACTGTGTCACTGAGATAAAGGGCGTTTTCTTAATGTAGCCCTAAAATCAATTCTAACTCTGGCTACCAGGTGCTACTAAAAAAAATGTCATCCAAATGGCAAGAAGCCAAGAACACGGGTGATCACCTGGTGGACAGGTTTCTCACCAGATTCTTTTGGATTGATGAAATGTGTCACGCCGAACTTCTTTCCTGCAGGAAGAAACAGCAGACGAAGGACTTTTCACTTCAGAATGGCTTAAAGTTCAGAACTTAATCAAGGTATAAACAAAAGGGCTTGCCAAGTTCATATTTCTCAGGGTTTATATCCACGCCGATTATCTTTGACGCCCCACAAATCCTGGCTCCTTCAGCCACCTGCATGTCAAAATTCGTACTGCAATCTTCAGCATTGTATTATAGTGCCCAGAAAAAGTAAAGTAACCTTTTAAGACGAAAGCTACAATTACAGAGTGAAGAAACTCTCTGATTGTTTTTTCTACTCAACTAAATACTTGTCTTTTTGAAACGACAGCTGAATACTAGACAGAGGTTAAATCCCAGTAAAGTGTTGGTGTCAAACTCCGAATTTCTGAGAAGTGTACACATTGGTACTAGTAGTAAATAAATGAAAGAAAAAACGTGGCGCTCTGAATTTGTCACTTTACCGCCAACCCTACAGCGCCGAGGCCAAAGATAGCGACCGAAGATCCAGGCTCAACTTTCGCCTGCTTCCATGCGGCTCCGACCCCTGCGATTTTCTTGTGTCAGAGTACAATCACCAACGATCCCCACAGCAAACCGAAGCTGAATGAACAGTACGTGCAGTATATATTACAGACAATTAGACAAATAACAATGCCATCTGCTGCACCAACGAACCAGTAGAGGCGCCACAGCTGAGCAGGCAGGCGAGTGCCGGCGGGATGGCGGGGTCGACCTTGACGACATGGTTCACGTCCACCACTGTGTACTCGGCGAAGCTGGAGACGGCGAGGAAGTGGTGGAGCGGGCGGCCCTGGGCGTCGCTGAAGCGGGTGGTGCCGTCGCGCGGCATCCCCGGGCGCACCGCGAACTGGTACTTGGAGCACATGTTGCTCCGCGGCGACCTGCAGTCCACACACTCGCTGCACTGCCCCAGGAACGTCGGCACCACCGCGTCGCCCACGCCGAACTCCTCCACGTCCTCGCCGACGCACTCCACCACCCTGCGCAGGCAGCAAATGGCATGCCCCGTGACCATGATTAGCAGGCTCCTGATGACAATCTAATACAAGTCTCTATGAACACATCAATTCCTTCATTGCCATGTCCAAACAACTAATTACTCTTGTCTAGTGACTAAGACACCTGTTGTCTAGTGACACTAAATCCGGAGAAACACTACCCATGTACCTGGGAGAATAAAACCCTGGCCACCCGTTGATATATCGGCACGAATCAGGGGCAGGAAGACGTCGGCTTCAATATCATCATTAGTATTTACATTAGGTGGAATCATGGCAAGAGGACGCCGGCCGGCTTCAATGCCATTAGCATTTACATTACGTGGAATTGGAATCATGTAGTGTATTCATTTCTGAGCTGCTAACTAAACAACATTTGCTACCTGTTCTCTTTTTGCAGATAAACAAAAAAATATCCTAATGATTAAAATTGACAAAAAAAATTATATCAACTTGTATATAATAAAACATGGCTTATTTAAGCTTTAGTTGTGCAGTCGATTCCGAGTCAACTTCACTGATATCTCACTAGTCAGTCCTGTACCCAACGTTACCGTGCAGCTTGTAATTATTCGTCAGAAACTCAGAATTCGCCGGAGCGTACGTGAGCGGTACTGATAAACTGTCGCTTTCTGATTATACTTAGTTTAATTCGGAAACTTTTGACAATCGCATCACTTTCTACAGGTCAATTCGTGAGCAGCAGTAGTATACATCAAAGTTCAACTTCCATTCGATCTTTTCTTTCAACCTGTTCTTTTGGCTGAAAAATAAGCGCTGATTTTAGTTCGTGCTGATTTGTTGTGAGAGAAAAATACTGTTTCGTGGCTGAAAATAAGTGCTGATTGGTTAAAATAACAAGCTATTTAGTGGAGTGTCAGCTACAAAGACAACCACGAAAGAAGACGACACGCACACATGGACCATTCCAGCCTCAAACATCACTACAGCCACCAAGTTTTCCTAAAATCGACAGCCACGATGGGAACGCAAAGACATGGCATATTTGGTAATTTATATATAGAACACGCGCCACATGTGCAGGTTTTTCAACGAATGCTAGCTGTAGGGGCGCAAGCCCTTCCAGTTTCATAAAAAAAAAAAGCTATTGAAATTTGAGTCAACTGTAGAAAAAAAAAGTGCGGGAAGGAACTGTGTAGCGACTAGCGAGCACTCACCCGAAGGCTTCGTGGCCAAATATTCTGGGGAAAATGGCAGGGAAATCCTGCAAAATCACACAAACAAACGAAGTATACCGACGCTTGTGAGGCCAGAAGGCGATGAGGGCGAGAAGGCCGGCAAGCGGCAATCGCATGGAAACGGACAAAGAAGCCAAACCTTCATGCGCCAGAACGTGACGTCGCTGTGGCAGAGCGACGTGCAGATGACTCTTATCCTGACCTCGTGCGCCTTGGGCGGGTCAACGACGATCTCCTCGATGGCCAGCGGCTCGCCGGCGGCCCTGCACACGGCCGCTGCACGGCGTACGTCGCCGGCAAGGGAAGCCGGTTAGCTAGCTAGGAAGGACGACTATGGCCGATGGGACGGGAGAAAGACGAGCTAGGCAGCGAAATCGAAACTATGCGTGCGGCAGAGCTCAAGAATTCAGCTGCGTACCTTTGCATCGGATGGGTTTGGGGCACTGGTTCTCCATCGAAAATGCAGAAGACTCGCCGGTTGTGCCCAGTTGATGCGTCATGCATCGATATATATAATAAAATGGCCAGAGCTTTGTCCTCTACAGTTATAGACTAAGTCTCCGGTTTCTTGTTTTTCTTCTTCCTTGACAGCGTTGTTGTCCGTGGAACTGTGGAAGGAACCAATCAGGGAGATCCGCCGCTCCACGATTTGGCGTCGTTGGGGACGGTGCTCTCAGGAAGTTGCCGTCGCTGACTCCGTGCAACTCTTTGTAGATTTTTTTTTTTTTTTTGCGAATTTTGTAGAATTTTATTTATAGCCAGTTCTTATTATCTATTACATCTAGTGCAAAGAATATTCAACCTAAAGGGTGGAACTCTAATTATGCCTTTAGTCATACACTCATATACTATCTACAATTTGACAAAATTAATTTAAAAAAACACCGTCACTTATAGCACCATAGATGTATAATATTATAGAATTCTAATGTCACTTATTTGACGTCATAAATAATGATATCTTTTTATAAATTTAGTCAAATTTAAAAGAGTTGTTTAATACTATATTAGAAATATTTTTTGGGGACAGGAGATATCTATTTATTTATCTTATGCAGTAGTCAGTAGTGTCACAATAAACTACAATATTTCTTGAGAGAATCTACAGATATTAAAAACTCCATCTCACAAGGATTGATACTTTATATTTGAAAAAATGCCCTGCAAAGGATGCTAATGTACCTTGTGGATCATACAAAGGGGAGCATGGCCTAAATTTAAACGTGTTTGGTTTGGGGATGATATGAGAGAAGATGATTATGTTCTTACTTTTTGGATGAGATTGATCCATTCTAGTGTTTGGTCGTGGAGATAGGTTCGTCCCTTCAATTGTTTGGAGCCAACTCATGTCATCTGCATCAATGACAACTAAAGATAATAAATAAATAGGGGCACTCAAAGTCATTTCATCTCTAGCAATGATTTCCTACCGACATCGTGGTGGTCTCCTTTATGTTCCCAGTCAAGCTCGGCCGCGGCAACTAGGCCGTCAGCTCCGCCCTGTTAGAATATAATGAATGTAACCGTGTATGTGTCTTGAGTATGTAAACGTGTACACCAAAGATAGAAGAGGCCAGGAGATATGGTAGTTAGCGTAGTAAAAGGAAAGAGATAGGCTGTTGCTAATTTGTCTCCTGAATTATCTCCTGGCCATCCATCTTGGTGATACACCTCCCCTATGTAAGCCACGGCTGGGGCTTTTCCAGTTATCAATCCAATCAACACGTAATACGCCCGTTCCGGCGTTTCTCTCCTTC
The DNA here is from genome assembly GCA_038502445.1 of Eremochloa ophiuroides. Taxonomy (NCBI): domain Eukaryota; kingdom Viridiplantae; phylum Streptophyta; class Magnoliopsida; order Poales; family Poaceae; genus Eremochloa; species Eremochloa ophiuroides. The sequence continues at coordinate 105,812,201 of JAHLJS010000002.1, read as the reverse complement.
CGAGCGCCTCTGAATCTCTCACATGGTAATCGGAGCTTAGGGTTCCATGGCGACGAGTTCAAGCATCAATGTTAATCCCTTCTTCGGTTTCCAAGTGACCGAGAAGCTATCCAAGACCAACCATGCGCTATGGAGGGCGCAGGTCCTCGCCGCCATCCGCGGTGCTAGCTACGAGGGGCACATCAACGGGAAGACGAAGGCCCCCGATGCTGAGATCGTCGAGAAGAAGACGGACGGCACGACCGTCACCACCCCCAACCCCGCGTACGAGACGTGGTATGCCCGGGATCAACAGATTCTCGGGCTTATCCTCTCTAACGCGGGGAAGGAAGTCCAGGCGCAGATCATTGCTGCAACGACGGCAGAACAGGCATGGTCGACCGTGGAGAAGATGTTCTCTGCACAGACCCGCGCCAAGACGATGAATGTGAGGCTTGCCCTCACCACTACGAAGAAAGGTAACATGTCAATTACAGACTATGTTGCCAAGATGAAAGGATTTGCAGACGAGCTGGCTGCCGTCGGCAAATCTCTAGATGATGAAGAACTGGTGGCACATATCTGTAATGGACTTGATGCCGAGTACAATCCTGTGGTGACATCGATCACTGCCAGGACAGATCCCATCTCAATTCCTGAGTTTTATGCCCAATTACTCAGTTTTGAGACCAGGTTGGAGCTGCAAGATGGAGGCTCCTATGTTCACGTGGCAAATCGTGGACGTGGCAGCAGCAACCGTGGCTCGGGCAACGCTCGTGGCCGTGGTCAGCGTGGGCGTGGCCAGATGCGTGGCCGAGGAGGTGGCGCACCGAAGCAGCGCGGAGGGCGCCAACCACGACCTGATGCGAGTGGGTCTGATGATGTACCACTCTGCCAGATCTGTTTCAAAACAGGTCACAGGGCGACCAAGTGCTGGCATCGTTATGATGAAAACTATGTCCCAGAAGAACGCCACGTCAACGCCGCCATCACCATGAACGCCTACAATGTCGACACCAACTGGTACACCGACACGGGAGCGACGGATCATGTCACAAGTGATCTGAACAAGCTGACGATGAGGGAGAAATATCACGGAAATGACCAGATTCACACTGCGTCTGGTTCAGGTATGGAAATCAAACACGTTGGTCATACTACTGTTCCAACTCAATTCCGTAGTTTACGGCTAAACAATGTTCTTCATGTCCCCAAAGCTGCAAAAAATCTAGTCTCTGTTCATCGCCTTGCAAAAGATAACTCTGCCTTTATTGAGTTTCATCCCGATTTTTTTCTTATCAAGGATCAGGATACGAGGAAAACGATTCTTGAGGGACCATGTCGTCGTGGATTGTACCCCCTTCCTACCGATCCTTCCGTCAAGCAGGCGAATGCTGTTGACAAGCCGACAGTGTCTAGATGGCATAACCGCTTAGGCCATCCCTCGCTTCCTATCGTAACCAAAGTCATAGACAGTAATAATCTTTCTTGTTCGTCTGTGTCCAATAAAACATCAGTTTGTGATGCTTGCCAGCAAGCAAAAAGCCGTCAGCTACCTTATAGTAGATCTGTTAGTTCAACCAGTTTTCCTTTGGAACTTGTTCATTCAGATGTCTGGGGTCCTGCAGTTGAATCTGTTGGCAGGAAACGCTATTATGTAAGCTTTGTGGATGACTTCAGTCGTTTTACGTGGATTTATTTTCTTAAGTATAAATCTGAAGTTTTTCAAAAGTTCCATGAATTCCAAAAAATGGTTGAGCGACAATTTGATAGAAAGATTCTAGCTATGCAAACCGATTGGGGGGGGAGGGGGGAATATCAAAAATTAAATAGTTTTTTCTCCCAAGTTGGCATCATTCATCATGTATCCTGTCCCCATGCACATCAACAAAATGGGGTTATTGAGCGCAAACACCGTCACATAGTTGAAGTTGGGTTATCACTCTTAGCTCATGCATCTATGCCATTAAAATTTTGGGATGAAGCCTTTATGGCTGCCACTTTTCTTATTAATAGGTTGCCCAGCAAAGTTATTGAGAATCATACACCCTTTGAAAAACTACTCCAACAAAAACCGGAGTACTCTTCTCTCCGTATTTTTGGTTGTGCATGTTGGCCCAACCTTCGCCCCTACAATCGCCACAAACTCGAGCTTCGCTCAAAGCAGTGTGCCTTTCTTGGTTATAGTCACCTTCACAAGGGCTACAAGTGTCTTGATATCCAATCTGGTCGGGTCTATGTTTCCAGAGATGTTATATTTGATGAAGGGGTCTTTCCATTTTCCACCCTTCATTCCAACGCTTGTGCCCGCCTCCGTGCTGAAATAGCACTTCTCCCACCCAGTCTTGTGCCTTTTATTGGGACGGAACAGCTAGTTGATCGCGTTTTTGATTCCACTTACCATGCTACTAATAGTGAACATGCAGCATCTGGTAACAGGGGGAGCACCTTGCCTCCTAGCGCGGAACCTGAGGAGGATCCGGCGTCACTTCCTGCTGACACTGCAGACGCCGGTACCGCTCCTCCTGCCTCGGGGGCACCCCAGGTTGACGTCCCGCCCGCGGCTTCATCTGGTCCGCGCCAATCAGCCGGGGGCACGCCTTCCACTGCTGGTACGGTGCAGCCTCCTGTCTCGCCTGTGCTGTATCCGGCTGCAGGCCTGGGGGGGGACAGATACTGCTGCTGGACATGACAGCCCTGCTGCTGCCGGAATCAACAGCAGCGGATCCTTGTCTATACCAGCCGCGGCTACGACAGATGCTGCTGAGGCTGCCACACCACCTGGACCACGCACTCGGCTACGTGATGGCATCCGCAAGCCAAAGGTTTATACAGATGGTACAGTCAGGTATGGATGTTTTACAGCCTCTGGGGAACCACAGTCTCTTGATGAAGCACTAAATAGTAAAGATTGGAAACTAGCTATGGACACAGAATATGATGCCCTGATTAATAATAAAACTTGGCATTTAGTCCCACCGAAGAAAGGTATCAATGTCATTGACTGTAAATGGGTATATAAAGTTAAGCGGAAATCTGATGGGAGTTTGGATAGATACAAAGCCAGGCTAGTAGCAAAGGGCTTTAGACAACGCTATGGTATTGATTATGAAGATACCTTTAGTCCAGTAGTGAAGTCAGCTACCATCAGAACTATACTATCTCTTGCTGTCTCAAATGGGTGGAGCTTACGCCAATTAGATGTTCAAAATGCTTTTCTTCATGGGTACCTAGAAGAAGATGTGTATATGAAACAGCCACCTGGCTATGAGGACAAGTCGAAGAATGGGTATATTTGCAAACTTGATAAAGCTCTATATGGGCTTAAACAGGCACCAAGGGCTTGGTACTCACGGCTGAGTAGTAAGTTGTGTCAGTTGGGCTTTAAAGCATCAAAGGCTGACACCTCTCTGTTCCTTTATCAGAAAGGTCCTATCACCATATATATCTTGATTTATGTTGATGATATAATTGTTGCTAGCTCTACTCAGGAAGCAACGGCATGCTTGTTGAAAGATCTGAGGAAGGAATTTGCACTCAAAGATCTAGGAGATCTACACTTCTTCCTTGGTATAGAGGTAAAGAAGATAAATAATGGAATTCTGCTAACACAAGAAAAATATGTGAAAGATGTGTTGCAGCGTGCTCATATGATGGAGTGCAAACCGGTTAGTTCACCTTTATCCACCTCGGAAAAGCTATCTGCTCATGAAGGTGATTCTCTTGGTCCCAAAGATGCCACGGCTTACAGGAGCATTGTAGGAGGTTTGCAATATTTGACTTTGACTCGGCCCGATATTTCCTTTGCTGTAAACAAGGTTTGCCAATATTTACATGCACCTACTACTGTTCACTGGGCTGCAGTAAAAAGAATACTGAGGTATCTCAAATATACTATGAAGATTGGACTTAAGATTTGTAAGTCATCCTCTCTTCTTGTAAGTGCATTTTCAGATGCAGACTGGGCTGGAGATCAAGATGACAGGCGGTCTACTGGAGGATTTGCCGTGTTCTTGGGATCTAATCTTATTTCTTGGAGTGCTAGGAAGCAGTCTACAGTTTCAAGATCAAGTACAGAAACTGAATACAAAGCAGTTGCTAATGCCACTGCTGAGGTAATGTGGATACAAACTTTGTTGTATGAATTGGGTATTCAGGCACCGAAAAAGGCAAAATTATGGTGTGATAATATTGGGGCTAAATATCTATCGGCAAATCCGGTGTTCCATGCTAGAACAAAGCATATTGAGGTGGATTATCATTTTGTTCGGGAACGAGTAGCAAGAAGACTACTTGATATTGAATATATTTCTACAAAAGATCAAGTTGCAGATGGTTTCACTAAACCACTGGCTGTACGGAACTTGGAGATGTTCAAGAACAATCTCAACTTAGGAAGTTTCAATTGAGGGGAAGTGTTAGAATATAATGAATGTAACCGTGTATGTGTCTTGAGTATGTAAACGTGTACACCAAAGATAGAAGAGGCCAGGAGATATGGTAGTTAGCGTAGTAAAAGGAAAGAGATAGGCTGTTGCTAATTTGTCTCCTGAATTATCTCCTGGCCATCCATCTTGGTGATACACCTCCCCTATGTAAGCCACGGCTGGGGCTTTTCCAGTTATCAATCCAATCAACACGTAATACGCCCGTTCCGGCGTTTCTCTCCTTCCGAGCGCCTCTGAATCTCTCACACGCCCAACCATCATTTCCCACTGCCCTGATGGGTGCCCCCATCTCACCCCCACCCCATCATGGCTGTGTCATGGCGCCGCCCTCCAAATTTCTTCTAAGCCACCGGACATAATTTTCGTAACCCTATCACCAGCGAGCCCCTCATCTTCGACGATCCTCGCGTCCTAGTTGGGGCCTAGGGAGGCGATGACCACTATTGGGTCGACCCGTCACGGACTGGTGTCATGCAGCTAAGAACACAAAATGTGGGTATGTTCCACTTACCGGGAACATCATTCCGATTCACGGAACGGGAACGAGGCCGGAAGCCCTCCTGAAAGGCAATGGAACGTGACACTCTGGTGACCCTTAGAAGTATGGAGAGCATACGCAGAAGCGGTGGCGATGTGTTTGGTGGCGATGTGTTTCATCGAGTAGTCAAGTTTAACGGTTATGATTTTTTTTAGTATGTACATGTGCAAGTCGATAGAGACATAGGTAAGGTCCGCCCAATCGGACGTTGGGCGCCCCCTGGGAGGAAAAACAATTGGGTGAGTCCCATCCTCACCGTGCACGGTGAGGATTGTGCAGCTGACGCGCGACCATGATCATCATGTAGATGGTTATAATGATTCTGTATGGTAATCATAGCCCAAGCGTCAGCTGTACAGTCCTCAGCGTGCACAGTGGGATCGGGGCCCAACCAATTTATTTTTCCATGGAAGGGGTCGAAGGGTACTGACTGGGCTGTGCATGTATGGGCCTCATTGAGTTGGGATGAAGAAGACATGAAGCTGAAGCTAACTTGCTGGCCCAGCAGGAGGCCTACAGCCGGCGCCGTTCTCCACTTCACGCGAATTAGCCTGGCCACAAAGGGTACTGGGCCATAGCAGCATGGGGCCCAACAGGCTCTAACATACCTTAAATTCTTTTTTAAAAAAAGAAAAAAAAAAACTCTATCATCATACTTTAAATGGGCTGCTATTATTAGTTGCGTCGCCAGCCGGCCATGATCATGATTGATCTGGGCCGGAAAACATTCACCCGCGATCTATGTCACTCTCTCGGCGCTTCGGTTTTTTTACCACTTTTTCTATATTTCATATTCCATATGACCGAAATTTACACTATTATTATCTATTTTTATGTTATAATATATTAAATTTTTATCCTTATCTTCCAATAAAAATAATTATAAAATATTAATTATCTTTATTTAAACACATATCAGATTTTATCGGACTTGTAGTTCTTTGTAACAAGTTTTTTATTAGGAAGAAGCCTTCTTTGTAATGAGTTTTTTTATTATATCTAAAGTTGCAGATTACACTTACAAAAATTGCAGCTAACTAAATTTGCAGCAATTGTATAAAATATATGTAGCAACCATGGCGAGAAAGAAAACTAGGATTTAGACACCTAAATTTTAGCAAATCCATTTTTTACTCACTAAGGCTGTGTTCGGTGAAGCTGAAGTGCTGTAGATAAGCGCTGAAGTGCTGTAGAAGTGCTGAAATCTTGTGAGAGAAAAATACTGCTGAAGTGCTGAAAAATAAGCGCTTATAAGCGCTTATACCCTCAACCGAACGCAGCCTGATTGTGAGCGTTTAAAACGATGTTTGAGTGAGCGATATACAATGTCGATAAAACGAGTCACAAATACGTTCTACTATGATTTAATCAGTTCAGACAACGAAGCGATACTGATACAACGGCTTTCATCATGAATAGATATAATCTTATAGTCGCCGCTAACAGCAGTTTCCGGCGACGCATCGCATCGCATCGCCAAGCTGAAACACATCAAATTTATTCAGAGGCACAGGTCTGGTCCGGCCGCCCATGTTGGATATGATGTTGCCCATCACTTGTCCTTGTCCATCCAGATGATGCAGCGCAGACTTTTCCCCTGCAGGAGCAGGTCGAAGGCCGTGTTGATCTCATGCAGTCCGAGCTCATGCGTGACCAGCGCGTCCAGCTGCAGCTCCTTGTCCATGCATTTCTTGGCGAGGATGGGGATGTCGGTTTTGGGCTTCATCCCGCCGAAGAGCGACCCCATGACGCACCTGCCGAACAGCAGCTCCAGCGACGGCAGGCACACCTGGTCGCTGTCCCTTCCCAGTCCCAGCACGATCGTCTTGCCCTTCCCCTGCGCACACGAATTCTCTGCAGCTGTTAATTCATTCATCCTCCTTGCACGAAGTTACATTGGCTTCGGTTCACAAGTTGTTGACAGCGAAACGAACCATCTTGGTGCATCTGAAGGCATCGGTCATCACCGACGGCACGCCGATGCACTCGAAGCTGTAGTCGACGCCGCCGCCGGTCATCTCAACGATCACCTGCAGCGCAGTTGAACGATGATGGAGGACTTGTTACTGCCTTGAGACAAAGACTCTGACGACGTTGGCTTCATAATCCTTATCCTTACCTCTATGACGGAACGGTTGTCCAGTTGCGATGGATTGACGAAGTCTGTCACGCCAAACGATCTCCCTGCGATGACAAGAGTAGAGTGGGCAATTAATTTTACTTCTCTTCTTCATTCGGTTCTGAGACAGAACAAGCTAGCAGCTGCCACTCGATAATGCATGGTGCTCTGCCCTGTGCTCTGCCACAAAAATGGAAAAGGATATCGATCGACTTGCCTACTTCCTCCTTGTCATGGTTGAGATCAACACCGATAATCTTGGATGCTCCACACATTTTCGCGCCTTGGACCACCTGATGACAACCAAATTAGAGGTTACAGTTACAGCGCGTGCTGCCAATCTACTATCAGCTACCGGCCAAGTACATACACACACATTTGTACAGTGTATGTACATGTATGATTGCTACAAACAAGATACGGGCAGGACATGGGCTTACCGCCAAACCGACAGATCCAAGGCCAAAGATGGCAACAGTGGAACCCGGCTCCACCTTGGCCAACCTCCACGCTGCTGCTACCCCTGTATTATTGAGCGTTCTTTCTGTCATTCTCTGTATAGCAGATCGAATCGAACAGCAGCTAAGCTTAAGCTAGCTCACCGGTGCCGGCGCCGCAGCTGAGGAGGCAGGCGAGCTTGGGCGGCACGGCGGGGTCGAGCTTGACGACCTGGTTCACGTCCACGACGGTGTACTCGCTGAAGCTGGAGACGGCGAGGAGGTCGTGCAGCGGGTTCCCCTGGGCGTCCCAGAACCGGGTGGTGCCGTCGCGCCGCATGCCGGGGCCGATGACGAACGGCACCGCGTCGCACGTGTTGCTGCGCTCCGACGTGCAGCTGCCGCAGCGGTCGCACTGCCCCAGGAACGTCGGCACCACGGTGTCGCCGGCGACGAACTCCTCCACGTGTTCCCCTACGCTCTCCACTACCCTGCATAAGCATAACCCCGTGCAGGCCCGGGTGGATAATAATAAAAATAAATAAAATAAACATGTGCATCTATGGCAGAACAGGCGGGGATCGCAAGATTCTGGACAAGGAAAACATGGGCATACCCGTACGCCTCGTGCCCTAGAATTCTTGGAAATACTGGTGCCACCTATATAAAGCGAAAAAGGTAGAAAAAGACTTGAATTGGTTAGTGTTTGCAGCAGGTTGGTAGGGAGCAGTAAACTAAACAACCTCAGCTATTGATATTGAGAGCTTCCAATCATCCATGGAATCTTCCGGGGTTCAATTTGGTTAAGAAAGAGGGCGTACTAGGCCCTGTTTGGTTCATAGCTATCTACTGATTTAGACAGTTATAGATAGTAGATTGGATAATTGTTAGTTAGATATCTAGATAACAACTATTTCACTATCTATGTCAAATCAGATAATAAGCTACTATCCAAAACTAATTTCAAACAGTGATCCAAACATGTCCTAATAGGTAGGAAGCTGGGCACCTACTTACACTTACCTTAGCTTTCCAGAAGGTGACATCCGTGTGGCAGAGTGAGGTGCAGACGACCCTGATGCGGATCTCGTACGCTCTCGGCGGATCGACGACGATCTCCTCGATGGTGAGCGGCTCGCCGGCGGCTCTGCATACCGCCGCTGCGTGAGCGTGACATCCCAATGGTTAGAGGTTAACAGCGACATCGCATTCACATCCATGGTTACAGGCAGTAGCTAGTAAGTACAGTACCTTTGCAATGGATGGGCTTGGGGCTCCGTTCGTCCACCATGGCGAATTGGGATGGGACTCCGAGGGTCGATCTCGAAAACGCAGCGCACAAAAGGAACAGAGCGCCGGCCGGAGTCACGAGTAGGCAGTAGCCGGTGCCGACTACTGAGGAGGGCACGGCCAAGTGCCATATATATTGATAGACAGTGTGACGGGCTGACGGCTGCTACTTTTCTTTTTCAAAAACAAAGAAAAAAAGAAGAAAAAAACGGCTGCTAAATTGCCTTGGCGCGGCCTAGCAGGAATAGCAGGAATCTTCCTCCCCGCCAGGTCTATCCAATCCGTATCCGTACCAGTAGGCAGTAGTAATCAGTTATAGTAGTAGTGAAGGGTCGACGTCTGCAATTTGCATGATTATTGAGAAACTTGAGCAGTTGAGTTTGAATGCATGCCTGCTCACGAACACGAAATACTACTCCACTTGTAGGCTGCTATGGCAGAGCTTTATAATTAAGGGTTCTAACTGATCCACGGCGACTCAGCGAGTGGGGTGATGTGGGTGGACCGCCATGTGGAAAATGCGTCTGCCGGCACTGTGGTGTGGGCTCGACTTGGCTGCCCGAAAGCCGATATTGACTGCTACCCTTTCATACCTTTACAAAAAATGTCTATTTCACACATTTCAATTATTGGAAGCGTACGTCTGATTTTCCTCATCGAATGGTAGTACCATATATTGATTCTTTTTTTTCTGACAAAAGCCATATATTGATTCTCAATCACCGCTTTAGGCGCTTTCAACACCAATTTTATTTATAATACCCCACGTAAGTGATAATCCGTCAGAACAAGTGGTGGATCTAGGATGCGTTTGGCTGTCGCTACAAATGTGCTAAGGAGTGCGACGGACGAAACGACCGCCACACAGTTGGCATGCCGCGGCGCCGCTACGGTTAACTTTTGTTATTGATCAACCATTTGGCTCTTTTAACTACATAGCTTTTGTTATATACCTATAACGCATCGTCTCTAGATTCATAACCAAAACTTTGTAAAAAACAAAAAACAAAATGACTTATAACAAAGAATGGATCGAAGGAAATATTAATGTTGTTACTAAACCACCCGCGGTTGACATATCATGTATATATAGAACGCGTGACAGTTGAGATAAGGTAAAGTCATCGTGCAAACCACATAAGGACTTGTTTGGATAGATTCTAATATTCTAAAGAAAAAATTTACCTGCGGGTATAAGACAGTCTTCGAGCATTACATTAATAAGAAGACATTCTCATGGAGTTCTTAAGTTTGAACCTCTACCTCTCACCAATACACGGCAGCATCGTAGCTCATATGAGACGAGGCAGGGCCCTAACCATTTGATTTGGTAATCCACTTCATTCCACATTAGACATGTGAATTGATGTGGATTGGATTACAGTCAAGTCCTAAGTAAACTGAGCGTAGCTTAGCTAATCGGGTTCTTTGTGCCGAGACCTGTTCACTTGGTTTAAGTCTAACTTAAAAATAATGCTTATATTTTTCTAAACTTATTTCAAAATTTAACTTGCCCGGCTGGCAACATCAAAGCGTTATGGCAACACCATGTAAAAATACCAGCATGTAGTATTGCGGATAAAAGAGGAAAGTTGGGCCTTGAAAAAGGCGAGAAAAGGACACTTTTCCTTTAGCTTTTGTTCAGATCAAAGCTTGAGCCCTGTCTTATGTACTGTACGATGTGATGAGAGATAGCAAATTGGCAATGAATCGGCCTGGTGCTTCTGATTCTGAAGGCATCCGTCCCTTCCTAGATTCCTAGGTTGAAGCAGAATGGAGAGCTGATAAGAATTAATTTTTTGTTAATCCTCACCAAAATATAACATGGTACAGGGTGAAGCAGAATTTTTTAGGTGCTCCTAATGTAAATGGAGAAGTAATTCTCTAATGATCCTCACCTAAATCAGTTGGTATTTTAAGCGTTTACCTAATTGGGAGTATTTTTTTTTTTCAGAGAAGCCAAACGGATAGACCACCATAATTCGGATGGTCCGTCCCTGATGTGCATGTGCCCATGTGCATCTAGAGCAGGAGTGCGTGCAGTCCCGCTGTGGCGCTATGGCGCGGCTGTTGCCGATGCCGAAATATTGGCCTCTTGTACTTGTCTTCTGAATTCTGATCATGAGCTGGGTTGCGGATATGCTTATGTCTGCCAAATCTTGGTGGGCTGGATCCTATCCGTGTACCAGTCGACTGGGGCTCGGTAAGTTGGGCTTCGTTCCTTTCGGCCTCATTATGACCAGGACCGCATTATTTCTTAGGGCCGAATTCTGTAGCCCACGGGAGCATGGTACGAGCCACTACATGGAAAGCCAGCCCATACGTTCTTGCCACTTCAGGTCCAAGGTCAATAGTGCCAGGTCCGGCGCAGGAAATCCGAACTTCCGAAGAGCAAGTGCTGCAGTTCCATGTACTATGCTTCCACGGCCGGATCTTGGTGGGATTGTGTTGAAAGTTGAAACACTGGTGTATTCTAGTACTAACAAATATATATTTACAATAAGAACAAAAAAAAATCACATACGAGATATTTGTTCCGGGGTACATTCTTATAAACCGGCTTGTGAGACATGAGAGAAGGTAGAAGAAGGATGTGCTGATGCGGCGGATTGTGACATGAGTCCAGCAAGTCCAACGGCCTGCTGCCACCCACGGCCCATCCATCCAAAACGGGCAAAACGGCAATAGCAGATTTGCTGTCCCGCTGCTGATACCACACGTCGGCACGTCGGCATCGCTTTGGTCTCAGCAACCGCAGAAACGTGCGGTTTAGCGTCCACGATGACGCGAACGGCGGCCGAGCGCTCAAGCAGATGGACAGACCGGACGAACTACACGGAACACGCCTCAGGCGGCGGCCAATGCTTGGCGGCGGTGCGTGTGCGTCCCCTGTAGGCTGTAGTCCTGTTCTCGCCGCGAGAAACTCACAGTCCTGTCTGTCTGGCTTCTATCTCGACGCGGCGGTGTTTTCTGGCGTTTCCTTTGCTATAAGTGTCACGCCTATGCGAACAACTGCGGGAGAGCAGCAGGTCCGCATGGGTGAAAATGGCGTTGGCGTCGCGCCTTATTATGGCGTGTCAGGCATGGGCCGGGCGCATGGCACACCGCGCGCACACGGGATGGGATCACGGGGACTGCATTCCTCTGTTCAGTATACAGCATTGCTTCCGGCCCTTTGCCTTGATGTTAGGTAAGGCAGCACGTGTTGGACAATAAAATGGAGTAAGTAGATCGTGGGAGCCAGCCAAAAACAATCAAGGTACAGTGACACCGCCGCTCAATGAACAAGAGATGTGTTGATGAGCAACGAAACTTTGCTAGTTAAGTATGCCTTATTTCAAATCTAAAATTTCTTCAGCCAGAAATTATAGAGGGGAGAGGCAGGGAGCCAGCCAAAATAATCAACATGCGGTGATACTGCCACTCACTCAGCATGGGATCGCTTATGCTCCCTGTCTCTTGTTAAGCATCGTTATATGATACTGTCTCTTGTTAAGCATTGTTAAGCATCGTTAATTTTAACTAGGCAATATTTTTGTTTCCAAATTAAATTTATTACAATATTAGATTTTAAGATCTATCTGATGATACTAATTTTATACTATAAATATTAATATTATATATATATATTTAGTCTAAATTAATTACGTTTGACTTTACGGGAGGCGAGCGACAGATGAAAAGGATGGAGGGAGTATATCAGTGAGCACAGAAATTTTACTAGTTAAGAATGACTTAAATAAGATCTAAAACTTCATTAAATATATATACTAAAATGCTAGGGCAAAAGTTTATATAAATGGAAGGTTCACGTTGCAGGGCAATGAAAAGCAGTCCTTGGAGGTGTTTCGCTGGACGTGGATGAGAGATCCAAGGGTGAGGAAAAACAGGTGACGTGGCAGTTTGTGGGATGAGATAGATGAGTATAGAAATAAGGGGAAGGTATAGATTCGTTATCTAAAAAAGTTTATATAAACTGGCATGTTTTATTCTAGTCCTACTTTGCATGGTTTTATGTCTATTGCAAGGCATGAATAGGCTCTGTTATAAAGTCTCTTGATATAAATATTGGTTATTAAGGTACAGAAGGTAAAAGAATTTTTGACCGGGGAAGGGCGGCAGCATGTCCCCATCTAGCCCTGCCATATGCATACCATGGGTAAAATTCCGGCACACACAAGAAAATGCTGCATAACTATAAGTCAAATAGCTACTTGTGCTCATAACAAATACCATCAAGTATACTTATGTCCATAACTATAATATGGTAGCATAACAATTTATGGTCATGGAGATCCTTTGAACTTCTACTTAGAGCATGTTTGATTCATTTAGTCCCTAGACTAAAGTTTAGTCCAGTACGTTGTTGGGTTCCAGTGACCAATGAACAATAAGTTGATAATCACTCTGTTCGCTTAAACTAGATTCAGCTATTTTCAACAATGAAATATTATTTTCTTCTCACAATAATTCGGCCGTAAAATTCATTCGGAGCCCATTTTAGCTCAACCGAACAGCGTGAAAGACCCAAAATGCCCCTGTTAAATGCATCGTGAAGAGGAGAAAGGGATGAAGGCCTAGGGTTGGCTAGGGGGCAGGAGGTCATTTTTAGCCCTCTAGTCAAACCGAGAGAGTAATGGACTAATCCCTTGAGTCACATGTTGAATTTATGATTAAAACATGTGACTAAACTTAGTCACCTGAAACCAAATAAGATCTTAGCGTAGATCGTCAGTATAGACTATATTTAATTTTTTTTAATGAGATAAATGATCGCACTTGAACTAAAAAAATCAAATGAATTATAATTAGAAATGGAGAAAGTAGTAATTAGCTCTGTCATCAAACAAGCCCTAATATCAGAAATCCATACCGCTTATATGCACTAGGAGTAGATTTGTGAAACAAAATAACCACCACATCTCATCTCATGGATCCCAAGTCCTTTTCCTATTATTTTTCTGCCCTGCACTGAAGGGAATAAGAAAAACGGCAAGATGATCTCCGTCTTTCCCTTTGCGTGCTGCTAGTGCTACTGCGCCAGTACGAGCTCCAGCTAGCTGGCCCCATCTGAAGGGACGATTCTGCCCCCGGCCGGTCAAAGACACCCTTTCGGTCAAAGCACCTTCTCGTGCGTGCTGTCGTAGCGTCGTAATTTAAAAGCTCTGGAAAGCGACCGGAGTGTAAAACAAAACAGCGCGATTACGGCTCCACATGGCCCCGCTAATGGCCCTCGTAATCTCTCGGGACTCGTCTTTACGCCTCGCGTCCGCTTCCTGATCGAGCACATCTTTTGGCAGTAGTAGCAGCAGCTTGGGTTTGTCTAATCCGACGAGGAGGAGTAGAGGAGGAGCAGTAGATTACTTGCTTTTTGTTGCTCCTTCTCCTTCGACTGCTTTCTAGAGGCAGTATCTTAAAACTTTGATTGTGTGTATGTGGTCCAGCCCTAGCAACCTGTGGATTGTGTGTGGTGTGTGTGTGTGGTGTGTGGGCAGTGATTGCTTCGGGGCCAGGCCATGACCCACCCATCTGGCTGCTTCCGCTTCCGCCGGGGAAAAAATGCCCCGAGCCATCGCCACGAACTTTGGTGTTGTGGTACGAAATCCTGCAAAAAGGGGTCTTATTACTCACTCCCTCCCAAAATAACTGTTTATCACGCTTTTGGACAAGTTAAACTTTTCTTTGACCAGATTTATACAAAAGAATATAAATAATTATGATGTGTAATAAATATCATTAGTTTGCTCGTAAAATATATATTTATAATAAACTTCTTTAAATATATAAATATTGATGTTATTTTCTACATACTTAGTCAAACAAAAAATAAATTTGACTCTTCAATAATCGAAAGATGTACTTATTATCATGGGAAGGACTGAAGGAGTTACTCCCTCCGTTCACATAAACGTAATTCTTTGATTTTTACTAATTTTCTTTGACCATTAGTTTTATTTAAATTTCTAATACAAATAATAAATTAAATAAATCATTATAAAAATATCTCTAACAATAAAATAAGTCATAACAAAATAAATAATATTTATTATTTTTTTAATAAGACGGATGGTCAAATAGAAATCGTAGAAATTAAAGAATTACGTTTATTTGTGGACTTGGGAGTAAGTCTTGTATATGTCACGAAAGAAATGAATAAATTCGAATAAATGAATGGGTTTTAAGGGTCTTATAGGTAAACACGTCGAAACGTCGAAAGCTCGCGAAACTGCAGTCCACATGGGAAATGCTCCGCCGGCCGAAACGCCCAGCGCATGGAAGGAGCGCTGAGGCTGCGTTTAGTCTGGGAGTTTTGGGAAGTTTTGCAACTGTAGTATTTTTGTTTGTATTTGATAATTTTTGTCTAATCATGATCTAAGTAGATTTAAAAGATTTATCTCAAGACAGCTAGACAAAAAGTACTACCTCCGTCCGCAAAAGAACGCAATTCTTTGACTTCTACGATTCCTCTTTGACCATTCGTCTTATTTAATTTTTTTATACAAATAATAAATTAAATAAATTATTATGAAAATATATCTAACAATAAAATAAGTCATAACAAAATAAATAATATTTATTATAAATTTTTGAATAAGACGAACGGTCAAACAGAGATCGTAGAAGTCAAAGAATTACATCCTTTTAAGGACGGAGGGAGTACAAATATACAATAGGTGCTACTTTATTTAGTGTTCTATATATACGAAAAATATAATCGATGTGATAGGGAGGGGCAAGCAAATTTTGTGAAACTAAACGCTGCCTGAGCCTGAGGCTGAAGCGCCGAGCGTGCAGAGGCAAGCACAGGCAGCACAACACAAGCCCACCACCAGTCGGCTGGCTGGCTAGCTAGCCCGGACACTACTGCTGCTACCACCGCAGCTGCGCTGCACCCTGCGGGTTGCGGCTGTTTCGGTGCTCGGTTTGCCCCAGAAGAAAAGCGCCTGTCGCGCGCCTGTCCAAAGCAAAAGCAGCCGCAGCCCCTCACTCCCTCCCCAAATCCCAATCCCCCACTGCCGCCATGGTCATGGACAAGCCCAACCTCCCACAGCCGCCGCCGCCCTCCTCCTCCGCCTCCGCCTCCACCTCGCTCAAGTCCCTCAACAAGGCCTCCTACAAGATCTCCAAGCAGTCGTCCTCCGCCTCTCCAGCTCCCGTTCCCGCTCCCACCATGAGAGCGCCTTCCCCGCCGCCGCCACCGGCGGCGGCGGCTCCCCGCCCACCCGCACCGCTTCCGCCGCCGCACCCGCAGGCCACCTCCGTCTCTCTCGACCACCCGCCTCCCCAGCCCCCGGTGTACAACATCGACAAGTCCGACTTCCGCGACGTCGTGCAGAAGCTCACCGGCTCGCCGTCCCACCTCCTGCCGCCGCCGCAGCCCGCGGCCGCCCCCGCAGCTCCACCCCCGCCTCGTCCCATCATGGCGCCACCCCCGCCTCCCATCATGGCGCCTCCTCCTCCTCCGCCGCCGCCGCCGACGGCGATACCCTCCCGCCTCCACCGCATCCGCCCGCCGCCGCTGGCCCCGCCGCGACCGCCGCCCATCCTGCCCCCCGCACCCCCGGCGCTCTCCCCGCTCCCGCCGCTCCCGGCCGTCTGCATGACCGCCGAGTCGCCCATCTCCGCCTACATGCGCCGCCTCCGCGGGATGCCCTCGCCGATCCACGTCCCCACCTCGCCGCTCGGCTTCGGCTGCCTGCCCTCGCCGCGGACGCCGCCGTCGCCCGGCGTGCCCATGCCGGCCACCAGCCCCCGCGTCCGCGACCCGTGACAGCACCGTTGCGCCGCCGCCGCCGCCGCCGCCGCCGCCGATGTGTAGATACGGCTGGTGTAGGAGAGATCTGGCGAGGCGGCTGGCGGCGGGCGGCGACCAGAGGAGGAAGCAGCGATACCTTCACATTCTGTTAGCTCCCGTCTCTCTCTCTCAGAAACCTTTAGCTCAAAAATTATTTCTTTTCTTCTCCTAGCGTGCTCCACCGGCCTTGATATTTTGTTGGTGTATATGGGACATGCGGCGTTTAGTTGGCAACCAATATGGATTGCTCATGTTTGGCTAATTTTTTTGTAACAAAAGCTTATGCAAGCAATATGTATGGCAGAATCTCATAGTAGTAGTTTATCTTTAGGATGATGATATAATAGTAGTAGCTTATCTTCGATGGGACCCATCCACTCTTTGCTTGGCTACACTTGCAGTAAACGAGTAAACTCATTTGAACTACAATGTTCTTGCTTGTGGGACTAGCCCAATCTGCTCTCCTGTGCTTGCGATTCGTTATAAGACTTGGTCTTTGTTCTGTGCTGGATATTTGGATCCTTGTTCATAATAGATTTTGTTCGGTAGACAATTGCAATTAAGCTTTGGTTTCTGGTATGACATGGACCTCGTTTGTTTTGTGGTGAACGTTGGCTCATCTAAAGCATGTTTGGCGACACATCGCCGTTTGGCTCTCCCGTCCCGGCCCTACTCTTGTTAATCATGGGCTGTACTGTAGTAGCATGAGTATTGTAGTAGCAGTTTTTGTGCTGGGGAACGCTCTAGAACTTCTTGGGGGCCAATTAGGGCCAAGCATGCATCCTAAAGTCTAGGCGACCAAAATCACACGCCTGAGAGCGACGCCGGCGCAAGGCAAGGCAGTTTTGCATCGGGTTAGACTGTCTCCAACTGACAGTACCCAAACGCGATATGCATTCGATGGTTTGGGTACCGCACAGGGCAAGTTTAGGTGACGCAAAATTCGCTGTCTCCAACAGCCGCAAACCCAAACTTCATCCATTGCCATCCCCAAGGTTGAAGACGAAGTGACGGAGGAGGTAGACTGCAGCGGCAGCGGCGTGTCCCGGTCCTCCGAGCATACCTCGACGCGCCCACTCCCCACATCACACGCGCGCGATGCGGAGGAGTTCGACCGCCGCGCCGGCGGCGCGGCCAGCACATCCTTCCTCCTCGCCGTGTTTCCACTCCTCGCCGCGGCCCCACCACGACGCTCGGGTCGCGAATAGCCGTGGACCCGCCGTGGCCGCACCTCGACGCGCCCTGCTCCCGCTGGCCCGCCGTCGCTTCCCCTCCTCGCCGCGCCCCTACCTCGACGCGCTGGTCAAGACAAGCCATGGACCCACCGCGGCCGCACCTCGAGGCACCCCACTCCCCACCTCGCCCCCTTCCTCGCCGGCGACGCGGAGTTCAACCGCGGCGGCGATGGCAGGTCCCGGTCCTCCGACTCTCCGAGCTTCAGCGGCGGCGCGGCTAGCATGGAGCTCCTTGACGCACCACGCTCCCTGCCTCGCTCTCGCGCGTCGCCGTGGTCGCTCCTCTCGGCGGGCCCACCACCACCGAGCCAGAGTTTGCGTCCTCTCCGAGAAAGGACGCTTTTCTGGGTCTCCTTCCACCTGCTACCCAAAATGGGTCGCCGGTTTGGGTTAGTTGTTGGAGGCTGTTTCTGAGAGGCAAAAGCACTGGGCAACACTCATTTTGGGTATAGGTGGTGTTGTTGGAGACAGCCTTAAAAGCAACCGGGTCCTTGATGCTTGTTTGGTTGGTGTCCTGAAGACGTGTCTGGCCTAGGCAACAACATGCAACCATTAGGCAAGTAAATTTGGACGCCTGGGATTGTTGTCTTTCCAGGTCCAAACCAAACATGTTCGCCACACGACATGTGTAACGATCAGGTGTTGCAATCTTTTGTGATTGAGCTAAATGCATGGCTGGATCCTGAAACTACTGGCTGCTTGATAAGCAGATGTTTAACTCATTCGTATCTACCAATGTTCCGCTAGGCGGCGACCGGCGACTAGGCGGCGATTAGGCGCGACTAGGCGCTCGGCGAGGGGGTTCCTCCTCGCCTACGGGGGGTAGGCGGACCCCTAGGCGGGCTGAGGTCACCGGCAAGGGAGGAGCAGGCGGCGGCCGTGGCAGAGGAGGCGGAGAAGCATAGACGGGGGCGGCGGAGGGTATGAGCGGCGTGCAGATGGTGGAGACCCCTCGGCGAGCACTGAGGAGGCGGAGATGGGGGCGGCGGACGACGTGGAGGAGCTGGGACGACGATGACGACCGGCGTGGGAACGAGGGCGGCGATGCGGATGAGGGCGCAACGCGGGACGACGAAGATGACGTCGTGCAGATGAAGGGGTAGGGTTGGGGGTGAGGTTAGGATATGGGCTTGGCTGTTTCATGGGCCTTTCTATAGAACTATTGGCCCACATGTGTCATGAAGTTCACTTATTTCATGTTTTCTTTTTCTTTTTTACATATATATAAATGTATATACTAACGTCTAGAAAAACGCCTAGAAACGCTTAGGCGCGATTAATCCTGTAACACCCCTGGTGTTATTGTAACCAAGACCTACTTTATCATCATGATTGCATGCAAAGCATCCCGTATTCGACCCTGTTAGTGTGCATCAACTAAAATAAATTTTATTCTTGCATATGATTGTGCATAGGTGATTTGGAAGTGTTTTATTATAAATGTGGTAGCGGTGTATAATTTACCTAAATCTAATTAGAAAATAAAAAGAAAATAATTTATAAACACTACGTCGGACCCGAAACCCTAATTTAAAACCAAAAGGAATTAGGTGTTGAGTCTTAAACAAAAGTTGTAAATATTTAAAAGTTGAGCAACTTCTATTTTGGGCAATTTTAAAGTTATTAAAAATAATTTCAAATAAAACCTCAATTCATACTTTAAAGTTTAGAGTTGAAACTCAATTTCAAAAACTCAAAGGAATCTGATGAAAGTGATTTAATAAAGATTATAGACCTTTTAAAATGGGACAACTTTCATTTTTAGAGGTTTTGAAGTTTAGCAGTGGAAATTTAAATTAAACCCCAATTAGTGTTTGTTTATTCAAGTTTAAAATGTATCAAGGATTTGGGAAAACTCCTTTAATGAAAGTTGTAAGGCTTTTCAAGTTGAGCAACTTTTATATTTGGGGATTTTGAACTTATGCATTGAGATTTCAAATTAAACCCTAACCAGTGTTTTGAAATTCAAATTTGAAACCCAACTTCGAAAATTAACAAGGATCTGACCAAACTTCCTTAATGAAATTTGTTAATCTCAAAAGTGGAACAACTTTTATATTTGGGTATTTTCAAGTTATTGAGAAACTTTTTGAGTTTTAAATTAAATTTGAAATGAAATTCAAATTGAACTTTTACCGCCTTTTGAATTTCTCAAAATATATTCAAAACTTGAATATGGCTCAATAACCAAAAATGTTCAGCACAAAATTTACTACAACTCATATTTGGGTAATTTTTCTAGTTCTTATATAAAATGAAGAGTAATTGTAGCAAAACAGTAAGAAGGTGATTATGGCGCTATAGTGCTCGCGCCTCCTTCCTCTGTTCGTGCACAGGCGTGGGCGTGCTGCCGCGCGGCGCCGCCGTCCTGCCTGCCTGCCGGCGTGCGCCTATCGGGGGAGATGCGTCGTGGGGTCCCGGACGCGGTTTGCTCCTCTCCCTTTCTTGTTTAAGAGGCCTGGCACCACCATTTTCTCCTCCTCCCTTTTTCCATCGCCGCCGACGAGCTTGCGGATGGGAGCAAAATTCGCAGCCATTGCTTCATCTCTACCCTCTCCATCTTGCCATTAGTTGCACCACGCCCTTGTGCACCAACCGAGCCGCTTTGTGTAGCCGGTAGTTGCCGGAGTCGACCGAGAGGCCGTTTTCTTCCTCGGGTCCGGTGAGTTACACCATGTTTCTTCTTCTGTTCTAGCTTCCCTGTGACACAGTGAAGCTCGTGGACTCATCATTTGCCTCGGTTACGACCAGAAATTGCTGGAACGCCTCCTCGCCGTCGGGTTCATGCCATCTCGTCCGCCGTCGTCACGGCCGGCTCCCTCTGCTCCATCTCCAGCCTATCTGTAGGGTTCCTCAAGTCGCGGTGAGCATCTTGAACGCGTAGGAAGCCTCGGTTTGGGTTCGGGAGGTCTCTGTCCGCGGGAACACGGCTGCCGCCGGTGGCCGAGCTGCCATGCCGCCATGGCTGTGGCTGCGCATGCCCTGGTCACCGATTCGTCAAACTAATTTCGCCAGGGTGTAGAACTCGTCGCGGGGCTATCTCTGGCTTGCTGCCTACCTCTCGGCCGCCGCCGGTCGCTCGCGGCCCTGGCCGGAGCAGGTTCGGCCGGCCGGCAGCCATGGCCGCCGTGGCTCGGGCTGGCCAGGGGCAGGCCTGTGCCTGGCCATGCCGCGCTGGGCTCTGCTGGGCCCAATCGGGCCGGCCCAGTAACCCTGGCCATGTCTGCAGATTGGATTTTCTATTTTTTCTGAAAAAATGAACAGTGCAGAGATTTGTGATTTTTGTAGGAATTAATGTGTAGCACCAAAAATCTTGAAATAAATTGTGTGGTCTCTCTGTGCAATGTAATATTTATGAAAAATATTAAACTTGTGTTTTGAGCATTTTCTTGATGTAATAAAAATAAGCCTTTTAATTGGAAAATAGCATTTACATGATTTTTGTAGCCTAAAATAATCATCCAAAAATTTTGAGATTTATTGTGCTACTGTTTTGGGTCATGGGCTGCCTCCACAAAAATCTGTGGCCCATTTAGATAAATTTTTATTATTTGTGATTTATTCCTAAGTAAATAAATAATTAAAAATGATATTAAAATGTTAATCAATTTAGGGTTTGTGTGATATTTTGGTTTGTGTGGAGACTTGGAGTTAGAAAACCCAATTGATCCTAAGCACTTTCTTTAGTGTGGAAGTCGTGCTAATTGCAGCTTTCTATGACTGTTAAAATAATTAATAAAATAATTATGTAACATTAACACGGTTAAATGAGGTTTTGATTACAACTTTACCGTGGAGGAAAGTTGTACTCAAGGTCGATAAATTAACATTTTTTTACGTATTAATCATGTCATTTACACCATCATTAAAGCATGCATTATTACCTTACGTGTAGTGACTGAAGCCGAGAACGTTAAGACCGAGCAAGTCGACGAGGCTCTAGGTTTCGTCTGGGGATTCGATATCTATGGTACCAATCCGAATCCGTCCCTCCCTGCGATGCAAGGCAAGCTCTGGTGCATTCAGCCCCTCCCTTGTGTTTTATAAATATTTATAACTTGAGTTAATTATTGCATTAAGTTGCTAGGAGTTGATTGTCACCTATCTTGCTGCATTACCTACCTTGATGTATTACCTTTGAAACCTGTTTAAAATGAAAAATATTTGAAAAATGCTTAGCCCTGCTTAATTGATTTAGATTTACATAAAATGCTATTTTCGACTTATGAAGGTATGATATTAATGAATCATGAGAAAGGGAAGGGATATGAGTCCGTTCAGGGATTGTGTACTTGGGTAGCAGTCCCAATGCATCATCACCGATGGAAAGGGATTTTCCGCTCGATGGTTGTGAATTTGGGTTTGAGTCCCAATGCTTGTGAAAGCCCATGTTTGGTTTTGGGTAATTGATGAAACCTAGTTTGCTAACGATTGCTCTAAGTGTTTCATGAGAATTGATTAGCAAATGGCAAGATGGAGCAAAGGACCGGGTCGGTGGAAGTCACAAGTGAAGGGCAATGACGGCGTCCATGAAAATGGTGTAAGTCCATCAACAAAGGAGAAAGCCCTATTGACGGCATCCATGCAAATGGTATAAGTCCATCATCATATGTGTCCACAAGGTCCATCAAGAGATGAGAAGGAAGTTGATAAGAAACCGGGAGCTCAAGGCAAAGGTATAACCAATAGGAGCTCTTTTGGTTTTGGTGATCAAGACTCCATAGAGGGAGTGATCACATTTAGGATAGATAGCCGTACTATCAAGAGGGGCGAAATCGTTGATGAAATACGGTTATCAAGTGCCACTAGGTGTTCATGATCATTGCATACGCATATAGATGCTAGTGACACTAACTTGACCCGTGGAAAACTCTTTTGAAAAGGCTAACACACGTGCACAAGGTGTAGAACAATTGGTGTTAGCACATGGGAACAAAGGGTGAAAGGTTTGAGTGAAAATCCTGAGAAAACAGAGCGTCGGACCGTAGAGTCTCAGAGCGTCGGACCAATGTCTTCGGTCCGACGGCTAACACTGCTGTGAGCGTCGGACGCTTAGTCTCTGGGCGTCGGACCATTAGCCGAAGAGTCCGACGGTGCAGATTGTGCGAGAGATAACACGTGGCGAGCTCTGAGAGCGTCGGACTCTCGGCGTTAGTCCGACGGTGAGCGTCGGACCAACGTCCGACGGTTTTCAGGGCTCGGGGAGCTCTCTGGAAGCGTCGGACGGCCGCGTTCGTTAGTCCGACGCGCTGTGTAATTTCAGTCCGACGGTGCAGTGGCAGTGGGCGTCGGACCGCGGGTGTTAGTCCGACGACCCACCGTCCGACGGTTTGTTTTGGCGCGAGGAAATAGCCGTTGTGATCCAACGTTCGACTTCAAACGGCTAGTGACACGTGGCGTTCATCCGAGGCGTCGGACCGTGCGGATTAGTCCGACGCTCTGGCCGTCGGACAGTCCGACGGTACGCAGAGAATTGAAAACGGCTAGTTTTTGTGTGTGGCTTATAAATAGTCACTTGGCCGGTTTGGGGAGCATCTCTTGGCACTCCTAAACATCATAACATACTTGTGAGCCTTCCCACTCCACTCTCACTCATCCTACTTGATTGTGATCATCATTTGGTGAGTTTGGAGAGCATCAAGTGCATTGCATTGATAGAGATCATCTAGAGGCACTTGGTAGTGGTGATTCGCAGCGGTTTCTCTTGTTACTCTTGGAGTTTGCCGACTCCTAGACGGCTTGGAGCTGCGAGGATCGTTGAGGGGAGTTGGTGATTGTCTCCGCCTCCGATCGGTGAAGTTGTGAGGGGTTCTTGAGCCTATCCCCGCGGGAGATCGCGAAAGGCATCTTTAGTGGATTGCTCGTAGCTTGGTGGATCCCCATCTTGTGTTGGTTGTGCGGCACCCTTGAGAAGGGTTTGGCGTGTGATGCCAATTAGCGCGTGAACCTCCAAGTGGGTGTATCGCTACAACGAGGACTAGCTTGCCGGCAAGCAAGTGAACCTCGGTAAAAAAATCTTGTGTCATCTCTCTACCGAGGATTTCCCTTATATGTGATTGATTGGTTATATTGGACTTCATATCATCTCTTCACCGGCGGTATTGAAATCACCTTTACTCTTTACATTTGTGTATTTCTCTCTTGTGTAGCTTGTTAGTTAGTTGCTCACTTAAGAGTAGTGTAAAGTAGTAACATAGTCTTTGAGTGTGAACTAGAGATCATAGTGTAGTATACTTGTCTAGTTGGCTTGCATAGTGTAGTTTAGAGCTAGTGCTTTGCAAAGCTTGCTATTGTTACTAATTGGCTTGTCAAGTGTTGTTTGTAGATTTTTATAGGCTATTCACCCCCCCTCTAGCCATTTAGGACCTTTCAAGTGGTATCGGAGCCGAGGCACCGTTGATTTGAGGCTTAACAACCTACGGTGTAAAAATGGCTCAACTCAATATTCACATCAACAACACCAAGAAGCCACCCCAATTTGATGGCACAAATTATGCATATTGGAAGAGCAAGATGACCTCACACATCAAGTCAATCAATAGAGAGGTTTGGAGGGTTGTGGAGACCAAGATTGAAATTGCCGATGCGGCAAACCCCACAACCGCCGAAGAAAGATTGCTTCAACTCAATGACATTGCGGTATGTGCTATTCATGAGACCGTAGATGAAAAAGTGTTTGAGCAAATCAAGAACATTGAGAGTGCTCATGAAGCTTGGAAGAAGCTTGAGGAATCATATGAGAGCACCAAGGGTGTAAAGGCCGCCAAAGCATACATCTTGAAGGACAAGTTTGCAAGCTTCAAGATGAAGGATGATGAAACCGTGCCGGAGATGTTCCATAGATTGCAAGTCATTGTGAATGATCTCAAGGCCGTGGATGAAGAGGTGAAGGATAGTGACTTCTCCATGAAGTTCTTGAAGAGCTTGCCCAAGCGGTTTGCCACATTGATCACGGTCTTGGTGAAGACAACATTGAGTGAATTGACTCCAAATCAAGTGCTAGTGGAGGTGATGACCGATGATGCTTATAGAGATGATGATGATAAAGAAGAGTTGATCAATAAGAAGAAGAAAGAAAAAGATGAAGACTCCAAAGATGAGAAGAAGAAGAGTGTGGCATTCAAAGCCACATCCTCATCAAAAGGCAAGAGCAAGGCCAAAGAAGAGTCAAGTGAAGATCCCTCTAGCACAAGTGAAAGTGATGAAGAAATGGCCCTTCTAGTAAGAAGATTTGGCAAGTTCATGAAGAAGAAAGGCTACCGGGCAAGAAGAAAGAAGAATGCAAGAAGATTTGATGGCCCAAGAAGATGCTTCAATTGTGGAAGCAAAGATCACTTGGTAGCCGATTGCCCACACTCAAGTGAAGATGATCATAAGGGCAAAAAGAAGAACAAGCATGAGAAGAAGGAGAAGAAAGAGAAGAAGGAATCTTCATACAAGAAGAAGAAGAACTATTCTCATGTGGTGACATGGGATAGTGATGCCTCTTCAAGTGATGAAGAGAGTGATGATGATAAGAAGAGCAAGAGGAAGGCACATGCAAGCATTGCCATTCATGACAAGCCTTCCATCTTCGACATTCCTTCTTGCTTCATGGCCAAGGGCTCTAAGGTATCATCCGACACCGAATCTAGTGATGATGATAGTGATGATGACCTAACAAAAGAAGAATTAATTGAAATGCTTGATGATGCACGTATTCATTTTGATAAACTTAGAAAGGAATGCAAGGGCTTGCGCAAGGATAAACAATCCATTGAGCAAGAACTTGAGGAACTTAGAGCATCTTATGAGAGTCTAAAGGAAGACCATAAGAAGCTCCAAAAGGTTCACACTAAGCTTGATGAAGCTCATTCTTCTCTAGTTGAGCAAAATGAAGACTTGCAACAACAAGTGCAAAAGAAAGAAAGTAAAACTTGCAACATAGGTGTAACATGTGACATATCTTGTGAACCTATTGTTGTTACCACTAACCCTTCTTGTAGCACTTCCACTACTACCTCACCCACTAGTGACCCTTCACTAGTAGTTGAGAACAAGAACCTAAAGGAGGAGGTTAAAAAGCTCAATCACTCCTTAGCTAAGGCTTATGGTGGTGAGGACCGCTTGCTTATGTGCTTGGGTAGCCAAAGGGCATCTCTCCACAAAGAGGGATTGGGCTATACCCCCAAGAAAGGCAAAACCGCCTTTGCTCCTCACAAAACTTGTTTTATGAAGAGAAATGGCCGGTATTGCACAAAATGCAAGCAAGTTGGTCACTTAGAGCAAGATTGCAAAAACAAGAAATCCAATGTTTATGTATCCTCAATTAAGTTTGATTCTTGCTACGTTCTCACAAAGGGCTCAAATGGTGTGAAGGCTAAGTTTGTTGGTACATCCATGTTGGGTCCAAAGAAGAAGACCATTTGGGTACCAAAGAGCTTAGTCACTAACCTTCAAGGACCCAAGCAAGTTTGGGTACCTAAAAGGAATTGATCTCTTTTTGTAGGTCAATTACAAAGCCGGAGGGAGGCATTGGGTGCTTGATAGTGGATGCACTCAACATATGACGGGTGATTCTAGTATGTTTGGCTCTCTCAACACAAGTGCAAATAGTGGCTATGATGCAATCACATTTGGTGACAACAAGAAAGGGAAAGTGAGAGGACTTGGTAAAATTGCTATCTCTAATGATATGTCTATCTCAAATGTGTTGCTAGTTGAAAGCTTGAATTTCAATTTACTCTCGGTTGCACAACTTTGTGATCTTGGTTTCAAGTGCATATTTGGGGTTGATGATGTTGAAATTGTTAGTGTTGATGGGTCAAATTTGATATTCAAAGGGTTTAGATATGACAACCTATATCTTGTGGATTTCAATGCTAGTGAAACTCAATTGTCAACTTGTTTGATCACTAAGTCAAGTTTGGGTTGGTTATGGCATAGAAGGCTTGGTCATGTTGGAATGAAACAATTGAACAAACTAGTGAAGCATGATCTAGTTAGAGGCTTGAAAGATGTCACTTTTGAGAAAGATAAGCTTTGTAGTTCATGTCAAGCCGGCAAACAAGTTGGAAATACACATCCTAAGAAGAGCATGATGAGTACTAGTAAAGCTTTTGAGCTCTTGCATATGGACTTGTTTGGACCAACCACATATACTAGCATTGGTGGGAGCAAGTATGGATTTGTGATTGTGGATGACTATACTAGATATACATGGGTATTCTTTCTAGTTGACAAGAGTGAAGTGTATGATCTATTCAAATCTTTTGTCAAGAGAAGCCAAAATGAGTTTGAAACAACCATCAAGAAAGTTAGAAGTGACAATGGTAGTGAATTCAAGAACACCAAGATTGAAGAATTGTGTGATGAGTATGGTATTGGACATCAATTCTCACCCAAGTATACACCACAATCAAATGGCATTGTTGAAAGGAAGAATAGAACCTTGATAGATATGGCAAGATCAATGCTAAGTGAATACAATGTTAGTCATTCCTTTTGGGCCGAAGCAATCAACACCGCCTGCTATTACATCAACCGCTTATATTGTCATGGTATGCTTGCAAAGACTCCTTATGAGCTATTGAATGGTAGAAAGCCCAACATTGCATATTTTCGGGTTTTTGGTTGCAAATGTTACATTCTCAAGAAAGGCACAAGATTGAGTAAGTTTGAAAAGAAATGTGATGAAGGCTTCTTACTTGGCTATTCAACCACAAGCAAGGCATATAGAGTTTGGAATTTGGCTAGTGGTACTCTTGAGGAGGTACATGATGTTGAATTTGATGAAACACAAGGCTCTCAAGATGAAGTTGAAAATCTTAGTGACGTGAGAGGCAATGACTTGGTAAATGCAATGAAAAATATGGATATTGGTGATATTAGGCCAAGGCAAGTCAATGAAGATGAAGATGATGGTGCAATTCATACTAGTATGCAAGTTGAAAATGAAGCAAGTGCAAGTGACTCACAAGATCAATCTCAAGTGCAAGATCAACAAGCTAGTTCATCTCAATCCAATGATCAAGTTCCTATTCTCCAACCGGTCTCTATTGCAAGGGATCATCCTTTGGATCAAATCATTGGTGGTATTCAAAGTGGAGTTCAAACTAGAGCAAGACTAGCTCAAATTTGTGAGCATTTCTCATTTGTGTCAACCATAGAGCCAACCAAGATTGAGGAAGCATTGAAAGATGTTGATTGGGTTAATGCTATGCATGAAGAGCTCAACAATTTCACAAGAAATCAAGTTTGGGAACTAGTGGAAAGACCAAAGAAACACAATGTGATAGGAACCAAATGGGTCTTTAGAAACAAGCAAGATCAAGATGGCATAGTAATAAGGAACAAAGCTAGATTGGTTGCACAAGGTTATACTCAAGTTGAAGGTCTTGATTTTGGAGAAACCTATGCACCGGTTGCTAGATTGGAGGCCATTAGAATCTTATTAGCCTATGCTTGTGCCCATAACATCAAGTTATATCAAATGGATGTCAAGAGTGCATTTCTCAATGGGTACATCAATGAGTTGGTTTATGTAGAACAACCTCCCGGATTTGAAGATGTGAAGAAACCCAACCATGTGTACAAGCTAAGAAAGGCATTGTATGGTTTGAAGCAAGCACCTAGAGCATGGTATGAGAGATTGAGAGATTTCTTGCTCTCAAAAGGGTTCAAAATGGGAAAGGTTGATACCACTCTCTTCACTAAGAAGCTTGGTAATGATTTATTTGTGTTGCAAATATATGTGGATGATATTATCTTTGGATCAACAAATCAAGATTTTTGTGAAGAATTTGGAAATATGATGGCAAGTGAGTTTGAAATGTCCATGATTGGTGAGCTTAGCTACTTCCTTGGTCTTCAAGTTAAGCAAATGAAGAATGGTACATTTGTAAATCAAGGAAAGTACATAAGGGACATGGTGAAGAAATTTGGATTGGAACATGCAAAGCCCATGAATACCCCTATGGCAACTAATGGGCATTTGGACTTGGATGATAGTGGCAAAATGGTAGATCAAAAGCTATATAGATCAATGATTGGAAGTCTCCTTTATGTGACCGCATCACGACCGGATGTCATGTTTAGTGTGTGCATGTGTGCAAGATTTCAAGCCTCACCAAGAGAAAGTCATTTGAAAGCCGCAAAGAGAATATTGAGGTATTTGAAGGGCACACAAGATGTTGGGTTGTGGTATCCTAAGGGGTCCAATTTTGAGCTTATTGGATATTCGGACTCCGACTATGCCGGTTGCAAAGTGGATAGAAAGAGCACTAGTGGAACTTGTCAATTGCTTGGAAGGTCACTTGTATCATGGTCTTCAAAGAAGCAAAATAGTGTTGCTCTCTCAACGGCCGAAGCGGAGTACATTAGTGCCGGAAGTTGTTGTGCACAATTGCTTTGGATGAAGGCAACTTTGAGTGATTTTGGATTGAAATATAAGAAAGTGCCTTTGCTTTGTGACAATGAGAGTGCTATCAAGCTAACCAACAACCCCGTGCAACATTCAAGAACAAAGCACATTGACATAAGGCATCACTTCATTAGAGATCACCAAATCAAAGGGGACATTGCAATTGAAAGTGTTGGCACCGAAGATCAATTAGCGGATATCTTTACCAAGCCACTTGATGAGTCAAGATTTTGCAAATTGAGAAATGAGCTAAACATACTAGACTACTCCAACATGAAGTGAAACGCATCCTACATTATATGACATGCCTCTCCTTCGACTAAAGCAAGGTAAAATTGGTTGACATGGCATTCATACTTTGATAAGGATTTGTCTAGTTCATGTAGACATGAAATGCATCTTATAGGCTCATTCATGAAAAATCAAATGCTTTCATGTATATATGGTACCACTTTTGTTCTTTTTGCTTGTATGATCAAGTGGTAGCATATGACATATTGATGGGCTTGCAAACCTAGTGTTGAATCTAGAACATGAGCTCATGATGTGTAACTTAACATGGTCAAGATAACCCTACAAGTAAGGTGTGAAGAAGCTTGTCCTTGGATCAAACTTAGTTACATATTCTAGGCAAGTAATCTAGATTGAACCAATGTGAAAATGAACTAAACCCCATTTATTGACTTGATATTCCCATAATTTGCACCATTTTTGGTGATTGTTGACAAAGGGGGAGAAGAAAGTCACAAAGATAAGAAAAGAAAGGGGTCAATTAAAAATTTGAAAGCACACAAGTAGGGGGAGCAAGCTCATGAATAAGTTGTTGCATTTGTGTATGCATTAACATATGAAATGTTGCATTGTCAAAACTTCAATTCCTATATTTGTTTGAATTGATGAAATGATTAGAAATAGGATTTGAATGGTGATTTGACAAACTAGCATGCATAAGACTTATACATCATACAAAGTACCTCTTTTACTTAAATGATGATCTCACGAGGTATTTTGAGTTTGTGATGCATGACTAGCAAACAATGGTGCTAAGGATGGTATATTTCCGCAACTCCGATGGTATCACGCTTCAAAGGTCCATTCTATATACCTTAGCATCATTTGATAGTAGTAGCTCACCCAAACTTTCTAATTCATGCATATGTGAAAAATTGAACCAAACACAAGGAATCACATATGTAGGGGGAGCTAATACTACCAAAGTACAAACTTGGTTTTCGTTTCATATCTTTGTGAAGGTTGTCATCAATTACCAAAAAGGGGGAGATTGAAAGCCCATGTTTGGTTTTGGGTAATTGATGAAACCTAGTTTGCTAACGATTGCTCTAAGTGTTTCATGAGAATTGATTAGCAAATGGCAAGATGGAGCAAAGGACCGGGTCGGTGGAAGTCACAAGTGAAGGGCAATGACGGCGTCCATGAAAATGGTGTAAGTCCATCAACAAAGGAGAAAGCCCTATTGACGGCATCCATGCAAATGGTATAAGTCCATCATCATATGTGTCCACAAGGTCCATCAAGAGATGAGAAGGAAGTTGATAAGAAACCGGGAGCTCAAGGCAAAGGTATAACCAATAGGAGCTCTTTTGGTTTTGGTGATCAAGACTCCATAGAGGGAGTGATCACATTTAGGATAGATAGCCGTACTATCAAGAGGGGCGAAATCGTTGATGAAATACGGTTATCAAGTGCCACTAGGTGTTCATGATCATTGCATACGCATATAGATGCTAGTGACACTAACTTGACCCGTGGAAAACTCTTTTGAAAAGGCTAACACACGTGCACAAGGTGTAGAACAATTGGTGTTAGCACATGGGAACAAAGGGTGAAAGGTTTGAGTGAAAATCCTGAGAAAACAGAGCGTCGGACCGTAGAGTCTCAGAGCGTCGGACCAATGTCTTCGGTCCGACGGCTAACACTGCTGTGAGCGTCGGACGCTTAGTCTCTGGGCGTCGGACCATTAGCCGAAGAGTCCGACGGTGCAGATTGTGCGAGAGATAACACGTGGCGAGCTCTGAGAGCGTCGGACTCTCGGCGTTAGTCCGACGGTGAGCGTCGGACCAACGTCCGACGGTTTTCAGGGCTCGGGGAGCTCTCTGGAAGCGTCGGACGGCCGCGTTCGTTAGTCCGACGCGCTGTGTAATTTCAGTCCGACGGTGCAGTGGCAGTGGGCGTCGGACCGCGGGTGTTAGTCCGACGACCCACCGTCCGACGGTTCGTTTTGGCGCGAGGAAATAGCCGTTGTGATCCAACGTTCGACTTCAAACGGCTAGTGACACGTGGCGTTCATCCGAGGCGTCGGACCGTGCGGATTAGTCCGACGCTCTGGCCGTCGGACAGTCCGACGGTACGCAGAGAATTGAAAACGGCTAGTTTTTGTGTGTGGCTTATAAATAGTCACTTGGCCGGTTTGGGGAGCATCTCTTGGCACTCCTAAACATCATAACATACTTGTGAGCCTTCCCACTCCACTCTCACTCATCCTACTTGATTGTGATCATCATTTGGTGAGTTTGGAGAGCATCAAGTGCATTGCATTGATAGAGATCATCTAGAGGCACTTGGTAGTGGTG
The DNA here is from genome assembly GCA_038502445.1 of Eremochloa ophiuroides. NCBI lineage: Eukaryota > Viridiplantae > Streptophyta > Magnoliopsida > Poales > Poaceae > Eremochloa > Eremochloa ophiuroides. The sequence goes on along the minus strand of JAHLJS010000002.1, from coordinate 105,780,368 downwards.
ATTCGCAGCGGTTTCTCTTGTTACTCTTGGAGTTTGCCGACTCCTAGACGGCTTGGAGCTGCGAGGATCGTTGAGGGGAGTTGGTGATTGTCTCCGCCTCCGATCGGTGAAGTTGTGAGGGGTTCTTGAGCCTATCCCCGCGGGAGATCGCGAAAGGCATCTTTAGTGGATTGCTCGTAGCTTGGTGGATCCCCATCTTGTGTTGGTTGTGCGGCACCCTTGAGAAGGGTTTGGCGTGTGATGCCAATTAGCGCGTGAACCTCCAAGTGGGTGTATCGCTACAACGAGGACTAGCTTGCCGGCAAGCAAGTGAACCTCGGTAAAAAAAATCTTGTGTCATCTCTCTACCGAGGATTTCCCTTATATGTGATTGATTGGTTATATTGGACTTCATATCATCTCTTCACCGGCGGTATTGAAATCACCTTTACTCTTTACATTTGTGTATTTCTCTCTTGTGTAGCTTGTTAGTTAGTTGCTCACTTAAGAGTAGTGTAAAGTAGTAACATAGTCTTTGAGTGTGAACTAGAGATCATAGTGTAGTATACTTGTCTAGTTGGCTTGCATAGTGTAGTTTAGAGCTAGTGCTTTGCAAAGCTTGCTATTGTTACTAATTGGCTTGTCAAGTGTTGTTTGTAGATTTTTATAGGCTATTCACCCCCCCTCTAGCCATTTAGGACCTTTCAGCTTGACCATCGGCGGGAAATGAATTTTAAAACCGTTGGGACACTTGTACTTGGGTTAGAATCCCAATACAATGTCACCGATGAAAAAAGAATTAGGGACCGTTCGTTGTAGGCATGCTGTGATCGAGACTTTGCAACTAGCCACATACTACGGGAAGCCTCTGACTCCGGTAGTTCTACTACTTAAACCGACAACCACGCTACTGGGAGTGGAGAGATGACGAGAGTAGCGTGTACCCTCATGGCCGGCGTGCCTGGATAGGAGAGGAGTACTGTGCTCTTGGGTGGCGCAGGACCGGTTCATGTTTTGAAAATACCGTGGTAGGCGGAGTTGGCATATGCAAGCTTAGGTGCTACATATACAGTGTGGATAGAGATCCCCAGCTGGGTACTAATCGATTCGAATCGTCGTTGCTGCTCGGATATGGAGACTTGATCCTTTAACTTACAATTGAAAAGTGGTTCGGAATTAGGTGTTTTTTAGAATAATTAAGAATTTGAAAGTACGATGATATATGAGAATGAATTTAGAATTATGGATTATGATTAAATTAAGATTGAGTTAAAATATTGAAACAGGATAGTAATGATTTTCTACAAAACTCTTTGACTCTTGCTCAAGCCTTACCTTGACTCCCCTCACCCTGCATTTCTGAGTCTCATTCCCTTTTTCTTAGTCGGGTAAGTCTTGCGGAGTACCCCAGTACTCAGGATTTGTTAACCCTTGTTGCAGGTAAGCCGAGAGTACAGTTCTGTTTAAGACCGTGCCGGTTGACAGATCGGACATAGATGATGATGTGTATGATATAACCCTTGGGCAGGGTGTTTAGTCGTATGATGCTACTCCACTACGAAGTACTGGTTCGGGATAATGTAATTTATATTTGTAAACCTATGTTTATGAAATACTTCCGTGCTTTTCACTCTGATGTATATTAATCGTGTAAACTGTTGTAATACTTGTAAGGTCCTTACAATGAGATCATCGGGGAAATTAGGGTTTCCGTGGAAACCCTAAAGGCTACCTAGGTTGCGGGGAACTCGTGTGGACTAATCGGAGGTCCTTAGGACACTGATGGTGCATGCGGGCCCTATAATCTAGGTGGTTTTGTCACAAATCCCGACTAGTTGTTAGGCTGAGGGTCAGCGCCTAGATTTCGTCTAGCGCCTAGCTGAACCTTGGTATCTACAAGCTGTTTGGTTCTAACATTGGTAACGCAAACGTAAATGATTTAAAGCTGCAGACGTTACCGCTGGGAGATACGATTGAACTAAGGTGCTGTTTGGTTTTGACTACAGTAACGCAAATGGAAATGAATTTAGCCTGAGGATGTTATCGTGGGAAACACGATTTGAACTACATTTGTTTACGTTTACGTTACAAGTGGATGAACCAGGCTGTTTGGTTACAGCAGCGGTAACTTAGAGCTGTGGATGCTACCGGAAGACATACCATTCCAACTCAATTCGTTTCCATTTGTGTTACTATTGCAGGAGCGATTCATTTACATTTGCGTTACTGTTGAAACAACCAAACAGCTCCCTACTGGTTACTGGACTGGATGACTGGCTAGCTGTCGACGTTGGAGCAAAGATGTTTCTTTGGCCGCTCGATGAGGCAGCGTTTAGTTCAGAAACTTTCCTTCTCTCTCCCCATCACATCGATTGTACTTTTAGTCTGCATGGAACACTAAATGAAGTAGCAACTGTTGCATATTTGTACTTTTTGCCTGGCTATCTCGAGATAATTCTTCTGAGTCTACTTGAACCATGATTGAACAAAAGTTATCAAATACAAACGAAAGTGCTACAGTTGCAAAATCCCTCAAAATTTCCTAACTAAACGCACCCTGAATGTGGGACGAGCATATATTTAGGGTCGTGTCGATATGCCTTTAAATCACTCTCTGGGATATGCCTTTCCACACTTGCCGAGTTTCCGGTCAATTGGGTCGTGTCGACACGAGCGAGTTGCTCGTTCTCCACTGAGAATTTTACTGTGAACCAAGTTGATTGAAAAGCGGGAGCTGAGAAGCACATATGTCCATTTCTGTCAAAGATGGATGATATGATTGGGTAATAGTTACTGTGAACTCCAATTTGGAAAAGTGATGCGCTGAGAAGATGCTCGTGGTCGTTCTCTTCCCGTATACTTGCGCCTCTACGGTCAAAATATTGGTCTGCTGTTTTTTTGGTCCTCTGAATGCATTGTATACTAGTCGTGTTTCACTTTCAACATATTTTTTTTACAGCTGCTCTGGTTGTCCAGGTTGGATTTGTGCTGGGTTGTGCGGTTTCTGCGCATCACGTTGTGTGAGCATGGCCTTGACTGTGTGTCAGTGTAAAGATTGACCAGTGTGGCCGTATGGGGAACACTTTGCAGCAGCACTAGTTGTAGCGTTCAGTACTCAGGCCCCTGTTTAGATGTACTTCAAAATTCCAAAATTCTCATCACATCAAATATTGTGGCACATATATAGAGCATTAAATGTAGATGAAATTTTTACATGTTTGCATAGTTTAGATGTAAATCACGAGACGAATGTTTTAAACCTACTTGGACCATGATTAGACACTTATTGAAAAAGATTCTTTTTCCAAATTTTAAAAGTTTTGCACGTCTAAACGGGGTCTAAGAAGCATCTAGTACTCAGGCTCTGTTTACTTGATGAAAAGAGGTGAAAATGTACACTGTAGCACTTTCGTTTGTATTTGACAATTTTTATCCAATCATGGCCAAATAGACTCAAAAGATTCATCTCGAGATGGCTAGGCTAAAAGTAGAAACATGCAACAGCTGCTACTATATTTAATGCTCCAAATGCAGACGTAAAGTATAATCGATGTGACGGGGAAAAAGAAAATTATTTGGGAGGGCCTGACGGATGGAAACAGGACGTTGCAATTACAAGCAATTAACGGCCGCTGGCTAACCAGTAACCAAAAGTATTAGGCAAAAATGTGAAAAGAAAACGGTGTGAATGAAATCTCCTAAAATCTGTATGGTCAGTTGGTACGTTTGTGGGTGCAGAGAAGTAATACTTGTACATGACTCGTCCTTGCTTAGAGTTCAATTCATATGCATATTTTGGCGAGGCATCCCCCGGCGCAACGGCAGTCTGACCGTGCACGATCAAGACCGAGCGGGTCAAAGCGTACAAGGCGTGCTCCTTGGGCAGAAACCGGATGCTGAGAAGCTAATGAACTCGAGCCCCGAACGTCTGAACCTTCCTCTTCATTCAACTCGAGCAGCAAGAGCAACTTGCCGTCCAATACGGGTCGGTGTGCATCTGAGTTCTGACGTTGTAGTAGTTAAGACGTACTACTACTCCTAGGTCATTCCTCTTCCATTTCTTGGCAAAACCGCTGCTGTTCAGTACTGCACCCATTCTCATGGTCAGCCTGTTCGGTAGTTGAAGTACTCCCTCCGTTCAAAACCAAAAAAACATGCAATTCTACTACAGTAACTTGTTTTAGTATACCAACTTTAACTAATTATAAATAAAAACTATAAATATTTATAGTGTCAAATAAACATCATTAGATTATATATAAAATATTTTTTCATAATATATTAATTTGAAGCTCAAAATATAAATACTATTCCTCAGAAACCTAGGCCCTGTTTACTTGGTTGAAAAAAAGGTGAAAAAATATACTGTAGCACTTTCATTTTGTATTTGACAACTTTTGTCTAATCATGCCCCAAGTAAACTCAAAAGATTCATCTCGAGCTATTCAGGCAAAAAGTATAAACATGCAACAGCTGTTACTTCATTTAGTGCTCCATGCAGATGAAAAGTACAATCGATGTGATGAAAAAAGAGAAAAGTTTTTACTAAGTAAACAGGGCCCTAGTCAAACATGAACTATTTTATTTGGGACGTAATCCGTAGTTGCATGTTTATTGGGACGGAGAGAGTAGTTCAGAACGCAATTGGAAAGCGCTGTGCGTTCACTGAATCTGAGACTGGATCCTCTCCTGTATTTCAATGCTGCCTATGAGCCTATCTGTCAGGCTAATATACCAATTCGGGCCAACACCAAACCAGAAGCTAGTGCCATCCCAAACAGAGCGTGCAAGCGCACGCAGTAGTATTTCGCCATGAATATCTTTGTGTTGTCCTGAAGGCGTGATCTCAAACCGTCTCAGTGCAAAGTCGCATCTTCATTTTTCAGAGAAACACAAGGGAGAAGAGCGATTTACCTCGTGATTTTGCAGCACGTAGTCCACAACCAATTTTCCCATGGGAAGAGTAAGGGCACAAAGGACCTGAAAATTGTCGTAGCAATGGTTGAGCCAAGAACTGCAGTTCAAGATCACTGTTTGTTTTTACATGGAGCAGAATGATCTGTTGAAAGTAGCTCACAGTGCAAGCTGATGGGAGAGATCTGCATGCGCCAAATGCAGCCAAGAGAATGTAAAGCATGACAATCCCAGTCGACACTATCCGCGATCCTGCTTTAGTGCCAATTCTTACCTGTTGGCAGATTCAGCAGGTACACAAAAACCGTGTTGTAATAAATAAAAAGGTTATGGGTGCGAAGTCAAAATTGGTAAATGAAATTCGAACTTGGTTTAAAGGTAGAGGAAATACCAGTGGAGACATCTTTCCAACAGCAAGATCTCCATCAATCTACAGAATAAAAGGGTGTATCTGCTTATAAGAATTTTTATCAGAATAAACCAAAGTGATACTACACTGGAGTACTGGACTACTTGGGGTGGGGGGTGTGGAATTATACATTGGACACTATATTGCCAGCCAGAGTCATACCTGATGGAAATGGCTGCAGAAGAGTATCAAAGTAGTTGTCAGCCCAACAAGAACAGATGAAGCTATAACAGTTTTGGTGAGAGGGAGAAGTGCTGTTCCGCTGGCATATCATCACAATATTTAAAAAACCATTTATGTTGAGTTGCAAGTGAAATAATGGTCTTCAACTAGAAATAATCCATGACTAGGGAACCTCATTGTTACAGAAGATACCTTGAAATGTTTGTGCTGCTGTTTGAGAAGTAAAAAGCTGTGGTTGCCAATGGACCAAATGCAGCAAAACACAACGGCTCACCTAGTCCTTGATAACTTAATCGGAATGGAGGACACTGAGGAAACGCACAAAGTCAAAAGAATGAAAGTAAAGAACGAGAAATGTTACTCTAGCTACTTGAATAATGACTTATGGCTTAAATACTATTAAGTGTATACAAGAATTCAAACTCAATACAAACAGCCAAGTACATATGGTCTAACCAATGATACAGACCATTAAGATATACTAAACTAGTTCCTTGAAAAGGGGAGTGAAGATAATATTACCTGGTAAACATAACCACAGAAGATTGCACACATCACCAATATAATAAATCTGATATCCTTGGCTTCTGCAAAGGCCCAAAATAGCCCTGCAAAGCCGAGGAAAAGGGAAATGTTTGCCGCATTCTGTGTCATTGCTCGACTGCATAATCAGATTACAACATAACATCACGTTTCACTTGTAAAACCAACCATACCAGTAACCAGTTGCCAGACATTTACAATGTTATTTAGCTCTATGAAACGAGAGTACAGTACCTGCCAGTAATGCTGACAACGGATTCTTTCTTATTCTTATCAGCCCCTGTATCCGAGTCATAAACATCATTGCTGCAGTGAAGTCAGACAAATGAATTGACTTCTAAAATCTCTGTTCCAGGTTTTCAACTAACAATCCACACGATAAGCCTCTGTTCAATAGACTGGCATTACGTGCAAACGACTTTCCATTTTAAAAACCATTTTTACCTGAGATTAAGCCAAGTGATCACGAGGACTGCTGCTGTCAGGAGAACAAAATAGCGCTTGGTAAAGAATAGGCCCGCATGGTAATAAGCAGAAGCGCTCCCTACCTACAGCCATACACAAATGCGAAATGTGTAAAAAGGGCAAGACCAGGCATCCAAAATTGCAAAAAAAAAGGGTACGTTGTCCTAGCAATCCCATTTCTGAAATAACTTCTAAACATCCAGTTCTGAATTGCAGTCAAAATTTGTGCTCTAGTTTCTCAAAAAAAAAAAAAAAAAAAAAAAAGTGCTCTGGTTGCCAGTACATCGCATTAAGGGGGATTGGGCTTGCAACAACTCACGGTGAGTGGCACTAGCGCCACGGAGTAGATGGGTAGCTTCGCCGCCCTCCATAGCAGCGTCGCGCGCGACAGCTCACCGGCTTCACCGGAAGCGGCTGTAGCCGAGCACCGAGCTCGCTGGTGAGCTCTTGGCGTCCTCGCGGCGGCAGTGGCAACGCTGCTACGGCGAGGGGAAGGCGCGAAAGGTGAGACGAGGAGGGGCGCGAGGGCAATGCCGGCGAGCGGCATCAGCCGCGGTGGGCGCTAGGAGTGTGAGCCCGGGAGAGTCCGCTGCACTCTGTCGTTGGGCCTGCATGGATAAGAGGAGGATAAGGGCACGTCCAACGGTGGGGACTGGGGATCAATACATCCGACGTGGACTCGATCACCGCACACTGCCGCGCCGGACCCACTGCTTTGCTGGACGCACGGGAACCTCCTAACTTCTTGCACCTTGCACGGGACGAGAGAGAGACACGCACTGACGACTGAGTCACTGACGTTCACCTTTTTTTTTCACGGTTGAAGATAGTGTAGTAGAGGAAAAAAAAAAGATAGTGTAGTAGACGAAAGCATAGGCCCTCACGGAGTCACGGGAGGTGAGGTGGAAGTTGATGAAACACGGTTGAAGAGAGCGAAATTTGATTCTAGGCCTAATTTATTGTTTGGTTTGTGAAGAAACTAAGAGAGGAAGTTTATATCCCCCTATTAGAGGTGTGGTTCTGATTGAAAAATTATATGGCAAGTCATGATGAATGGTGAGAATATATTTATCTTTCATTAGGAGTACAATTCACACCCAATTACCATCCCTTTTATAGAACTGATTAGTGCAAGATGGCCCTCTAAACTTCCATTTCTCTTCCCATCAAATTTGCACTCTCGCAAAAAAAAATAATCTAAATTAACATCTATTTCCAAACTCGCATTCCCTCCTTTCAATTTCCCTAAAGGAAACGAAAGATAAGGAAATAAAGAGATAAGGAGAAATTTGGTTTTTTTTTGTCAATTTTTTATGTTCCATCCATTTTCAATATTTTATCTTGTTTAACTATGAACCACAAATGTCACACAACAACAAACATAAATGATACTTGAATTAAATTGGATGGATCTTGATTTCTTTTGTGTCCCCATGCGACCCATGGTTGATTACTGACACATGTTCAAATAAAACAACCAAATCATAAGTCCATCATAATAGGTACTAGTAGGTCATTTTGCATGTTGTCCACGGCATATGGGCTCTAGCCTCCATATTCTGGAGTACCCGTATCGTGCATCAACGGTGGTGGAGCACAAGGAGGGATTTCGGCCCATGGTCTACCCAATTTCATTCTTGTACAACCAATAGAGTGATGCATTGGAGATTTGGAGTATTATATTTGTGATTGATCATCATAATTTATGCATATATATCTGAATTAAATAGTTAGCTAATATGATAATATACAAGTCATTGTATGTGTTGTCTATTTATTGTCACATCACGTCCCTAAATCCCAAATCCAAAACAGTGAAGGTTCATTAGACTAAAAACTATGAACACGAGATTTTTAATGAAACTTTAGATCTCAAGGCATACTTAACTAGTAAAATTCGGTGCTTATCGATTATAGGCGATGCCATGTTTATTGAATAGTGACATCATTAGTTATATGTTGATTGTTTTGGCTAGTTGTCTCTATAATTTGTTGCTATATCTTGTTTTAAAAACTAGATTTTACTTAAGGCATACTGCCTCCGTTCTAGAAAAGAATATATGTAGATGCATTTTCAGTTAAAGTGTCTAAGTTCAAGCAAATATATAGGTAAACAAATAAACATATTGAAACTATGTTTCATTGCTAATATAATGGTACAAATTTTGTAGGATGGATATTAATATTTTTTTAATACAAATTTAATCGAATTGCATCTTTTCTGGAGTGGCTAACAAAGTTTCGGTGCTCATCGTTGATCGTTTTTTGCTGGCTCCCTCTATAATCCCTGGCTACAGCTCCGGTGTCCACCCAAGTTGCCCAATGGCCATCGCTGGTCGGATGGAAGAACTGCTGCTTGTTTCTATGTGAAAACTACCAGTCTAGGAGCCGTTTTAGCACTTCACTGACCAAACGCGTTCTAGAACTGTTTCACACAAGGAGGGGCGGATCTAGGACAAAATTGAGGTGAAAAAGCTTCTACTTACACCAAAGATAACACACGTGAGTGAGGACACTTTAGTTGAGTTGAGTGGTGGCCCTCTTTTGGTCCGTCCCTTATTAAGAAGTTCCGCAAAGGGCTGTTCCTTTGTCTAGATTTTGTTTTTTTCCAGCTATAGAACAAACGAACAACACCACCGTGACCGGAGCTGCCGAGCTGGTGCAGGGAACGAGGTGAAAAAACAGGCTTGGCGACGCCGACGCTAGTGGCCCAGTGCCACCGCGCCAGTCGATCGCATACACTGCGGCGCTACGTACGGCGTACTAATGGCGTCCAGGCCAGGCCTGCCGAGCGCCGTCTGCCGTGAATCCACCAGCGCCATTTTCACCCATGCCGCCACGCGGACCTGCAGTTGTCGCGTACAGTAGCTTTGTTCAATTGTTCACACAGCCGCACAGGCTGGTGCGCTGGGCACTCATCGAAAACACCAGAAAAAATACGTCGAGACAGCTAGACAGGCCCGGCCGAGTTTCTCGAGTGAACATTGAACAAGGGGGACGCACCGCCGGCGAAGCACGGCAGTGGTCCGCTCGGTCGGGCGTTTGACGCCGCGCCGCCGCCTGAGGCGTGTCCCGTGTCCGTACCGAGGTGCCGACGTGCGGCCGTGGTCTCTGCTCTTGGCGTTTTGGATGGATGGATGGATGGGGCATGCCGCATGGGCCGTGGGTGTGCTCTGCTCTTGAGAGCAAAACTGGCAGCGGGCCGTTGGACTTGTTGGGCGCTGCCTGTAATACCTGATGCTTTTCACTCAAGTTACGCTTGTCTTCCCCTGTGCTCTTTCAAAACCAGAATCTCCTTCGTACATGTGCTGCATCGGTCATCATGGGCAAGTGCCTGCTGATATTTTTTTTCCCCGTGTCTTTTGAGCATAATATCATTTTATGAATAAAAAAGACCTCTCTAATAAGTAGGAATTGGCAACACTTTAAACACCAACTGTTGGTAAAAGAACTTCACCTCGTTGATTCTGAATCATCCTGAGTCACCGGTTGCATCGACAAATTTTGTTCAACTTGCCCCCCCCCCCCCCCCCCCCCCCCCCCAAAAAAAAAAAAAAGCCTGAAACGAAGCCTGTGTGCCAGTCGCTTGTACCTCTGTTTAGTACCACCTCGTCACACTAAGTTGCACAGCACCAGGTTAAATACACGTATTCGCAGCCCACGATCGCCGAGATCAGTTGCGTGGTCTTGTAACCCAAGTGGGGGCATTAAGGTGGTGAGGATGTTGAGTGCGGAATCTTGGCCTGGGCCCGTGGTGTGCCTTGGCTGGCCTGCCCATTCCAAGTTGGTAGTGGCCATTGGAGACTTGGGCGAAGGCCCTGGGCCTCCTTGGACCTAAAGTGGCAGGAACGGCGTGAGGCTGGCTTCACAGAGCAGCGATCACTGCCCGCTTCCAACGGTGGAAGGATAACAGGCCACTGCATCATGGGCCCGATTAAGGCCCAGACTCCTACTATAACAGACCACCATTTTTGGATTTCCTTTGTGGTTCATTTCTTTTTCTTTTTTTTTGGATTTTATCCTGCCTAGCTGTGCTGATAATGCCTGCGCATGAGATCAAATAGGAATGCAAACTAGCAGGTCATGCGAGTGGATTCTTTCTTGGACACGGCAGATTCACAACTATTATCTCAAAAAACAATCAGTTCTACAGATGTTTGCAGTAGGGATAAAACATGTCAATTAGAGAACAAGAGAACCAATACATCAGCACATCCTTCCCTCATGTCACAATTGTGACAAATATCTAAAATACACCAGTGTTCCAACACAATCCCGCCAAAATCCAAGCATTTCAGCAGGGATTTACAACCAAAACGGGTATCGCGTGAATTTTCTGAACACACCCAGCACCAAACGTAGAAGCATCACATCACATGGAACTGCAGCACTTGCTCTTTGGGATTTCCTGCGCCGGACCTGGGACAACGACCTTTGTCCCTGGCATTGTTGGGGCAGTTCCATTGCTCTTTGGCTCCGACACCATGTTCTTCTTGCTGTGGATTTTGAAGATCTCTGTCAATACAGTCTGAAAAGAACTCTCCACGTTTGTTGCCTGGAGCGCAGACGTCTCCAGGAAGAAGAGATTCTCCTTCTCGGCAAACTCCTTGGCATCTTCAGTGCTCACCGCTCGCTGCTCCTCGAGATCGCTCTTGTTGCCAACCAGCATTATTACAATGTTCTTGTCAGCATGGGCTCGGAGTTCATCTAGCCAGCGGGGTATATGATCGAAGCTCTGGCGTCTAGTGATGTCATAGACCAGCAAAGCTCCCAGTGCACCTCTGTAATAAGCACTTGTCACGGCCCTGTACCTGCAGTAGTTGGGTGTAGCCAGCAACTCAGCATGAGAAGTTCATGAAAAACTGATGGAAAGCAGGCACAAAAAGTCACAGCACCTAAAAATGACTAGTAATGGTATCGTGCTCGCTTTCTATAAAAGCTGGGTTTTCCTCTGTAAAAAAAAAAGACTACTAAAGATGTCGTGCTCTAAAGCCACCGATAGGAACCAGGACCCAATACAAGAAATGAAGAAATAATTTCCATGGGTCAGCACTCTGCTAATCGGAATGCTCGAACACTAAAATTTGATGAACAAGTATAAAGCAAGTGATGATTCTAATATGCAGAGTACTTCAAGAGTGCGAATCACACACATTGTAAGTCTTGTTGTTAAGAGTAAAGAATTTTGTTGCCTGAAGAAGATAATGACAAATTGATGCATTTATTCTACTACTACGAAATTGTTCTTTGTTGCCTGAAAAGAATAATGACAAATTGATGCTTTTATTCTACTCCTACGAAATTCTTCCTTCCAGTTGTATTAACAGGGCATGAGCATGTCTTGCAGGCTCAAGCTAGGAAGGCACATTTGCTTGAAATAAGGACGGAGTAGTGCACAAGCAATGGAGCTCAAATTCAGGCAACATGGTAGGCAACACATGATAGAGGTCTACTACAAACTCTTTTTTTTTTTTCCCCAATGGTTTCAATTTTTGCAGAGCATTTCATAGTACGTGTAGCAGGCCTGTTCATTTGTGTACCACAGAATCACCAGAAACTTAAAAGTGTTGTCAATTGTGCATTAAAGAACGTCAGGTACCAGACAGCAGATGAGCAAAGTACAAGGAAATGTGAATTCAAATAGTATATTGTTCCCATTTGCTAAAGCTCCCTGTCAAACAACTTCTGTTAATGCAGAACCACCGCCAGTCCACCACTACTAACTATGGCACACGTTTACTTCCTCAAATCACAGATTCTAAAACTACAGACTACAGAGCAAGTAGAAGCCAACAGAAATGGCTGGATTTGTCCTGCCTCAGCAGTTAAAGACTAACTGAAGCTCGCGCGTGACTTCAGCAAAAGCACAGCATCATAAGCATAGAGCTGCCAGATCTAATCACCTAGTAGCACATTGTCCTGTGCTGGTAAGGTAGGTGTGAACGCGCAAAAAAAAAAAAGGGCAAACATTTTGACAAAGTAGAGATCCACCATTGCGCTCAACGTTTCAGCTACCGCTACAGTCCACAGAGATCTAATGCGCAAGAGGAGCGGATCGAGGAGCATGGTTTGCGCAAGAGCCCAGTGAGCAAAGCAGCGGAGAGAGAGAGAGGATCGGGAGCAGAGCAGGGAGCGAGGCGCGGACGGATGGGACGCGTGCGTTGGTTGCTGGTACCTCTCCTGGCCGGCGGTGTCCCAGATCTGGGCCTTGACGCTCCTGTGGTCGATGACGAGGGTGCGGGTCTGGAACTCGACGCCGATGGTGGCCTTGGAGTCGAGGCTGAACTCGTTGCGGGCGAAGCGGGCGAGGATCTGCGACTTGCCCACCGCCGAGTCGCCGATCAGCACCACCTTGAAGACGTAGTCCACCTTGTCTCCGGCCCCCGCCATGCCTCGGCGCCGGTAGCGGGCTGGTGGTGGTGGCGCTGCTCTGATCCGGCTCCGGGGGGTCGAGAAAGAGAGAAGAGGCAGCAGCTGCGCTAGTGGAGTGCCGGGATGCGTGTGCGCGTGCTCTTTTTAGTTGGTTGTTGTATGATTTTTGAAAGCAGGCGACACGACACCGGTCGGTCTTGACGAAAGTATCCCTGGCCCCTTTTTTTTTCTGGTCTACCGGCTAAAAAGGAAACTCATGGATTTTAAGTTTTTAACTGATATACTAATTTTTTTAGACGAAAATAATGATTCATAGCTGAAAAGAAACGTTGATAAACACGAGCATCGAGCAAAGACGTTGGACTAGTGAAACTTTTTAACGCGTGTGGTGACGTGTGGATGCAAGAGGGGAAAAAATTAGCAACTTGCAAGAGCAAATAATACAAAGCACAGGCAGTCGTGCAGGACTAGAGACTGAAGCTGATCGTAACCTGCCGTAGTGATTCTTATTAGACCCGATTGCGGCTTTATTGTTAAAAATTTCAATCCATGCGCAGTTAGCATTCGGCCAAAAGTAAAGAGCAAACCCGTAGTAGCAAGCGGGAGTGGCATGATGTAGCAGGTCATGCTTTTGGCTAAGCCGTGAGAGTGGACAGCGCGCTACCACTGGATGTCCATGCCGAAACCGCAGAAGAAATGTGACTTACTCCCTCCATCTCAAAAAAATTTGTCATTTTTGACTTTCTAGATATCGCGTTTGACCGTTCGTTTTATTCAAAAATTTTGTACAAATTATAAAATAAATAAATCATTATTAAAGTATCTCTAATGATAAAATAAGTCATATCAAGATAAATAGTATTTATAAAAAAAAAGTGAATAAGACGAATGATAAAAAAGATATCTCAAATTCTAAAACGACATGTTTTTTTTTTTTTTTTTTACGGAGGGAGTACGGTCTTACCTGCATCGGTTGGCCTTTTGCCGATTTCGCCCAGGGATTTCATATGAGGCCACCACAAAGCCTGCATCGGTTTACAGAGTTGTGACTTACGGTATTACCTGCATCGGTTTCACTGAGGCCACGAGCCCACCACAAAGCCTTTTGCGATTTTTTTTTTTTGGTTCCTCGTTCGTGTAAATACTGGACCGATCACGCGCGCTACTCTGCGTGGGCGGAGCAGCACAGAAAATGATGGTGTTTACAAAGTCCTTTTTAACCGACGGTGTTTACAGAGTTGGTAAACAGTCGGTAGACAATGTTTAAACAGCGTTGAACACCGCTAAACTGGGTAGACAAACAGTGCTGCACAGTAGATGAAGCATTGTGGTGGCTGGATATCTTGCGCGGACCTGATCAGAAGCCTATCACGTTCTTATTATTATCACGCACAACGGCACAAGTTTATTATTACAACTAAAAGTTAGGTCTTACGCAGATCAAAAACCGACCTTAGCTCAGTTGGTAGAGCGGAGGACTGTAGTCGCTTGCAGAATAATCCTTAGGTCGCTGGTTCGAATCCGGCAGGTCGGATTTTTTTCGCCAATTTTTTTTACTGCTACTACGAATTCTGTTGATGTTTGCTCTTTTTTTTTTTCCAGTTCAATTAACCTCATTAATTCTTAGTCTCAGGTTCTTCCCTTCGTTACCATCATTCACAGAACATAAACAAGATCAAGTAATCAAATGGTAGCCGCTAAACAGTTTTTTTTCCATTTCAGATGCTGACCCAAAAAAACAAACAAAGTTCCTGAAATGCTTCAAACTCGAGCTCATCACAGCATATTGCAGTCTAAATTAAACGCATATGGAGTTTTGCCTCATCTCCTTGGCAAGCTGGAGCTCTGGGGCCTGGTGACGGACCTGCTCCTGCTGCCCCTGCGGCTGCCGTTCCCGTTGCCGTCCCTGCCCCGGCGGTCCGCCTTGGCCGACGAGCCCCCGGGGCTCTGGCTGAGGCGCCGCGCCAGGCGCCTCCGCGAGTTGCCGCCGGCGTTGCCGAGCGCCGCCTGCGCGACGCTGTCCTTGGCCACCTCCCGCGCGCGCTGCGGCTTCACGGCCTGCTTGTTCAGGTACTCGATCCGCGGCAGCAGGCCCGACACGGCCTTGCGGAGCGTGTCGTCGCCGGTGTTGGCCTGCACCGGGTTGCCCAGCAGGTTGATCGCCCGCAGCGAGCCGTAGTTGGCCACCAGCTGGCCCAGCGACTTGGCCGTGCTGATCTTGTTGAAGCTCACGTCCAGGACGGCCAGCTTCAGCAGCCGGTGAAGCCCCTCCACCTCGCCGATCTTGTTCCCGGCCAGGTACAGCTCCCTGATCGCCGTGCAGCTCGACAGGCCTGAACGGACCAAACGGAAACACACGTTAAATTGGTCTGAAATTCCACATATATTATTAACGCATATTCGTTTGAGGTTATCAGTCAAAATCAGCGCTTTTTAAATAATGCTTTACGCTCATAACAAATTAGTATCAGTCAAAATTAGCACTTATTTTTCAGCTCAACCGGCAATAAGGTTGAAGACCACTGTAACTCTATTATAGTACTACTACTACTACTAGAGGGCAAAGTTCAGACGTGTCAAGTGAAAGGACTGAGAGGGCAGATCCTAACGGGTGCCAAACATAGCTGAGCGGCTGCCATAATGGGGCAGGGCAGCGGCTGGACCAGCTAGGTGGACATACAGTCATGCTGTCATGATGCACATATGTGTTCTGGGAAGGATCAAAGTTGGGACGGACAGATCCCATGCATGGAATCCAATACAAAGGTCTGAAACTCTGAACAGGCATTGTACCAAACAGGAGTAACAACATGGGATGCGCCGAAGCGTGTCACGGGGTTCGAAGGCTGAAAAGCAAAGCAGCAGTGCAGCACGTACGTACTAGTACGCGAAATGTCCGCATCAGATATCTGAAGCATGTGGCGCCCCATTCCTATCTGTCGACTGGCGTAATGGCGTTCTGGTTACCCACCCTCCCCAACACCCACACTACGGCCAGTCGGCCACACGTCCAGACGGCAGACGCCGCATATGAAATCCTGAGCCTGTTCAGCCACAATGAGCTAAAACCGCAGGACCCTTTCCCCACCATGATGTCTAGCACGAACCCTAGCGCTGCAGTGTGTGGTATGGTATCATGGTATGGTATGGGGTATGGACCATGCTATGGCTTGGCTTAGGCTTAGTAGCACGAGCTAAGGACCTGACGAAGATCTAAATGCCAAACATCCAGGGTGTCACAAATCACCGCATTGAACAATATTCGTGCGGTGCAAATAACTCCAAGCAGGCTAGGCACTGTGTGTTTCACCTGACGACGACACGTTTTCAGAGCACGGCCACGCAGAAATGCAGTAAAAGTCGTGTTGCATTGCCAGGACAAACATGCTTGCTTACCATGCCCGATCCGTGAGATCCGGTTGTAGCTGAGGTTGAGCACCCGCAGCCTCGTCAGCTCCCGCAGCCCCTCGATGATTGCGATCTTGTTCCTCGACAGATCCAGCGAGTGCAGGCCTTTGGGCAACGTTCCAGCTGTGATTTGAACTGCAAGGCCCAGGACAATTATCAGTGCGTCACGTCAAGTGTAACAAAAACGAAATCTACTCGTGTTAGTTGTTGTTACACGAGTAGAAAAAAAATACGTATTTGGTGTCTCTGATCAGGAATAATTACCAATCATGTTTCCAGACAGATTGACGGCCCGGAGGGTGGAGAAGGCCGCGATCATCGGGACAGCCTTGAGCCCCATGCCGGCGATGTGCGCGACGGAAGAGACGGTGTTGAGCGTCTGCACGATGCCGCTCGCCTGGGCAGCCTCGTCGGCGGCGCGGCGGGGCTTCGCCTGCGGATGCCGCTTGCCGCCGGCCGCCGCCGTCGTCGGCAGTTCCACGATCTCAGAGCACCGCTGTCGCGGGCGACTAGTGTCGCCGCCGTGCCCCGTGGCATCGTCCTCGTCGACGGCGTGGAACGAGCCGTTCCCGAGGCTGTTCACCCACGCGCTGACCCGGTCCAGCGGCGAGGCCGCGGCGGAGAAGGAGAAGGCGACCCACTGGTCCGGAACGGGGTCGTCGTCCTCCACGGCGACGCCCTTGTTCTTGGCGTCCGCGGTGACCGCGCCCAGCGTGTCGGACGTGTACCCGTCGTGCTGGCGCGCGGCTTCTTTCCCCGGCGACGGCGGCGGCAGCAGCGTCGGCATGGCCGTCTTCGCGCTCGCGCCCTGCCGGTGCAGGCTGCGGTGGCTCCAGAGGAACATCTGCCACCACAGCTTCCGGCTCCGGGACGGGAGCACCTGCCTCGACGACCGCTTCTTCAGCATGACGCGGTCGGCGGAGCACGAGGTCCTGAAGGACGCCGCCGGGCTCGCGTCCACCGCGCCGGCGCCGCTGCGGGCGGCGGTCGACCTTCCTGGGGGCGGCAGGGTCTTCAGGTCGTCGTAGGAGCGCGACTTCGCCGGCAGCAGGTCGGACTCGGACCCTGCCGGGACAGACCTCGATCTCGTCGTCGTCTCGATGTTGGAGCAGGAGCGCTTCAGCTTCGGCGACGCCGCTGGCGACATGCGGCCAGCAGGGCTGGAGGGCTCGGCGTCGTCGTCATGCTCGTCGCTCTTGGCATCGTTGCCTGTCCCGTCGCTGCTGTAGCCGGAGGAGCTAACGGCGGCGGCGGGGTCGGGGCCGGACGAGTCCCTCTTAACTGCGGGGGCCTTGTCGCCGCTGTTCTCGCCAGTGGCATGGCGTGCGAGCTCGGCGGCCGCGTGAACGACAAGCCTACTGTTGCATGCAGACGCATCTGGAACGCTGTCGTCTCGGCGCCTGCTGAAGCTGACGTCGTCGTCGGCAACAGTGTCCGCCATGTCCATGAACTCCACGGGCTTCACCTTGGGGCAATAGTCATTGCCGCTAGCCTTCTTGGCGTAAGCGCCCTTGTTCTTACCCTGCCATTGACGAACAAGTCCAAAGTCAGTAAAATGAGTATCCGCCAAAATCCAGCGGCGAAAGCCGCGTCTGATCCCGCCACCAACCTTGAGTGCCTTCCTCTTGCCGCCGAGCAGACCCGAAAAGCAGTTCATCTTGCCCATCCCGGCCGCGCTCGCCGTCACACGGACGGCAATTCTTTGATGCTTCAACGAGCTTCGGAAACCTTGAGATGCAGCTCGCTAGCTAGTGGCGGGGCTGTCTGCTCTCACGGCGGGAACTGGGAAGCAGAGGCGATGGGAGATGAGAAGTGTGCGCGGCGCCGGCGGTGCTAGAAATAGTGTGAGGGAGGGAGGGGAAGAGCGGTGGGGGCGGGTCGCCACGCTGGTCGTATGCGGGAAACGACGCGGCGGCCGCACGGCAGCTTCCGACGTCACCACGACGCCCCCACTTGACAGTTGACAGAGAGGCAAACCATTTGGATCGCTCGGTTCGAAGCGGCGCCGGCCTTCGTTCGGCTCGTGCAGTCTGGCCTGCTGCTCAGCTAAATCTCTAGCTCACGTTCCGTTTTGCGCAAGTGACAAAGTAGTAGTATTAAATAATGGCGGATAGCAGCTTCCTGGTGGACTATTGTCTGATAGTGAGTTGCTGACAGCGGATGGTATAGCAGACGCTAGATCCTAATAATAATAAAATATGTCCAGATGTTAGAAATAGTCAAAATTTAGACCATATGTCAATACTCAGTCTCATGCAGTGGCGGAGCGATTAGATATGGCCAACGCGATGCCTCAAAGCGATGACTCCTATTTCTCTTGTTGGACATGTCGTGTATTTTTCTCAAAGTCTATCCTTAATTTAGGCATGGAGCTCAAACGATTCTGCTATATATGCCACACTTAAATCATGCTGAGGCAAAAAAAAAAAAAAAGAGTTAAATTCTTGTATCAAATAAAAAGGATATCGTTAGTCATCTTACCCTTCTTTATCGTGCTTTAAATCATTATCTTAACATTTTTATCATTATTGCAATCATCTACACGGTCACTTGAATCATTCGTATAGCGAGTAGGAACTTAACAGCAGCAACAGTGGCTTGCAATAGCGGACGTACAATAATGGCTGCTAAGTTTCTCCACGCTATATCTTGCTGTAGAGATTCGCTAATGTTATTTAGACGTCTATGGTTTGTGTTAGCAGTGTGCATTGTTTTTAGTTTGACTTCAACAGGCAGTGCTCAAGTCTCCCTATACTGTGGCAATCTCCGAAGACTCTCTCTCTATATATAATACTTCAAAAATATCCTCTAGCGATCTTTCTAATTAGATCTTCAAAAATATTCCGGATTTCTCGTGGCTCTTTAGTGTGTATAAGATAGAAAAGCCATAAGAGGGATATTGATATAGAAATTATTTTTTTGCTTAAAATAACCCTTTTTAATAATAATTTAGAGAATAAATTTTGAAAAAAAATGTGGAGTTCTCATTTTTTTTTAGAACGGATGACAAAAGCTTTACCATGATTTTTATTAGATAAATAAAGGGTAAAAAAGAGATACAATAAAAAACAAAAATCAAAACAACTTTACAAAGGAGATTATACTACCTATACCAAAAGAGAAAAAGGAACCACGACTGTGAGCTTGCTACCTTCCTACTCGACATCATTGCCCTATGATATTAGAGGATATCATCTTTTGCTAAGAATTGCCACCTATTTTGGGCTCAGGACATGTTGTTTCTCCTATTTCTTTCTTTCTAGATGTTTCACCATAAGTATATCATTGTTCCATCGTTTTTTATCTCATTTTTTTTCCCACATTCATTCTGTATTTCTGCCAATATTTATAAAGGGGGTTCTCCTAGTGACGAGTGCTATTTTTTATTGTTTCTTTATTTATTATTTAGTGTAAACTTTTCTTACTAAATATTGTCAAGCGAGATTCTAGTGCTATTGCTTTATTACTATTTCAAATACTAGAACACGACAATCTTGATAGTGTCGGAGTACTGTTGGGTGCCCGCCAGGTTTTGGTTGGTAGTAGTACTGCTAATGTTCGGTGCCACATAGGTTTTGATCACATCGGGAAATTCGTTGTTGGAAAGGTAGAAACGCACTCGACAAATTTGGTGTTTTTTGGCGAAGCCAACAACAGCCTGTCGTGGTACTGAAGCATGGCAGCGGCCACCGCTTTCGCTGATCGCAAAGATCCATATTTCTCTCTTATTAGATTAGAAGACAAATGCAACTCGCGCCACACGCCCAAAGGAACGCAATAATCGTCTCGGTTGGGGCCAGGCTACTGCTGGCTGCGGGGCTGCCAACTGCGATACGAGATGAGAGAGTACGAGCCGTGCTGGTGGAAAAAAATTTGGGCGTGCACAGTGAAAATTATGCAGCTAACGCATGGACCACAGTATCATTTTAATCGTCTGCTTGATGATCATGATCCATGCATAATATGCAGTGGTGATAGACCTATCCTTTTTTTTCCTGGTGGAGAGGGGCCACCGGCCACCGCGCGCTACAGGCTGCCTTTGTTTAGTTGCTCGTGTGCGGCCCCCAAGCCCGCCTCGTGCCCTCTACTCCCGTCCATGGACGCGGACACACGCGCGCGTCCTTGAGCCCTCGCTCGCCTCGCATACCACACCGGCCAGTGTGGTGTGGTGGCATGGCATCGCATCGATGCCAGGCAGATCGATGGGTGAATCATAAACTGAAGTCGACTTCGGGGGAAGTCGGTTTTTAGACCGCATGATCATTGTGTTGAGATTTGTGCTATGCCTCAATATTGCCTGAAGGTTGTGATGAGCCGAATCCATCGTGCCTCACTGTCAGGCATCGTTCTTCGTTTGAATCGTTCACGCAGCTACTGGTGTTGCTCTCGCCCCCCTTCATGCAGCTTTCGCCGCCGCGCAGCTGGCTCCGTCGGTGACGTTGCAGCCGCTTTCCTCGCCGGCCCCGTTGTGTGCGCGTCCCTGCCTGATCCGCCACCGCTTGCTCCGCCGCTGTCCCCGCCGGCACCCCTTTCTCCGCCACTGTCCATGCCGCCACCGCCTGCTCCGATTAATCTTCCCCATCGAGTTTTTCTCCATTCTTCTCTTGTTCTCCCCAACAGCAACCATTGATTTCAACCCGCAAGTTCCAGATCTGTCCAAATACCTACTTGTGCTAGCAGATCCGGAGGTCACCCGTGTCTCATGCCACTGCCGTCGCCGTCGAACAAAGAGAGTTAGTCAAAACTTTAATATTTTGACTTAGAACGCGGGCTTGTTACAGCTAACATATAAATTACGTATAAATTAGTTATTATTGAATTATTATTACCATTTTACATTTGATCATTCTAAATGTTACATAAACACATGCAAAGCTAGTTTTGATTCTAATACCGACGCATCATTCCAAATAGTATCTTGTCCATCCCAAAACAAGTGCATATCTAGCAAGGAATCAACTATTTTTAAGTTAGACCAAGTAACTTAATTTTTATGTTCGATGAATCACGTTACATAATTTTATTTTAAACATTTGAAGATACCAATGCTAATGATATTTTTAAAATCAAGTTAAACGTGAATGTTTGACTCCTCGAAAGCTTAATGTGTTTCTTCGATTACGATAAAAAATATAGCAGGTTTTAGTTTTATGGGGACGCATCATATCTTGTACCAATGGTCAGCGTTTCAGTACCTATGTTTAGCTCAAGTACATAGCGTAGTAGTAGCAAATACTCCATCCGTACTAAAATAAGTGCACATCTCAATAAATTTTAAGTTTGACCAAGTATAAACAAAAAACATTTAATATTGATGATTCCGAATAATATGAATATTTTTAATAACAAATGTATTTAAATACACTAATGTTAATATTATTTTTAAAAAATTTGGTCAGACTTGTGAATGTTACTCATCAACATGTGACATGTGCACTTAGGAAATAGTAAGTGTTTTCCCATTACCATAAAGGACTAACTATGTTTTCATTATACGGCGACACATTATGTGTTGTACCAATTATTAGCGTCCATGTATCTTTGTTTAGCTCAAGTACAAGCATACTGCTGTACTAGTAGCAATTATTCTATCCATCCTAAAATAAATGCACATTATATGTTGATGATGCCAAACAAAAATATTTAGATTGATCACATTATATATTTTTATAGAAAATGTGTTTAAAATATACCAATCATATTATTACTTTTAAAAAAAATCTAGTCAATCTTGTGAACGTTTGACTCATTGAAATGTGAGATGTGTATTTATTTTAGGCAGAGTGGGTAAGTGGTTTTTTCATAGACAAAAATGGTTTTAATTCTAATGCGACACATTGTATCTTGTACCAATAATAACCGTTCATGTACCTTTGTTTAGCTCGAGTACATGTGTACTAGTACCAGATAATCTATCTCTGTCCCAAAATAAGTGTATATCTCGTATTTTAAGGAGTCAATAAATTTTAAGTTTAACCAAGTATAAATAAAAAACATTAATATTTATGATCCCAAACAAAAATCATAAGATGAATCACATTATATATTTATACAGTAAATGTATTTAAAAATGTCAATATCAATATCATTTTAAAAAAATAGTCAAAGTTATGAATATTTTTACTCGAAATACGAGACGTGCTCTCATTTAAGGACGGGGTGTAAGTGTTTTTTTCGAGTATGACAAAAATAGATCAGGTTTTAATTCTATGTCTTGTACCAATGGTTACCTTTCTTGTACTTTTGTTTAGCTCAAGTACTATGTGTACTAGTAGCAGGTACTATATCCATCCCAAAATAAATGCACATCTCGCACTTCAAAGAATTAATAAATTTTTCGTTTAACCAAGTTTAAACAAACTATTAATGTTTATAATCGCAAACAAAAATCATTAGATAAATCATATTATATTTTTCTATAGTAAACACATTTAATAGTAAACTTGTCAATGTTGGAGTCCTTTGCATATAAGATGTGCACTTATTTTAGGATGGACGGAATAAGTGTATTTTGTTCGACAAAAACGTAGCAAGTTTTGGTTTTATGGCGACACATCATGTCTTGTATGAAGGGTTAGCGTGTTTTACCTCAAGTAAAGTACATACAAACTAATAGCAGATACTCCATCTACCCAAAATAAGCTCACGTCTCATACTTTAAGGAGCCAATAAATTTTAAATTTGACCAGGTATATAAAATACTATTAATATTTATATTCCCGAACAAAAACCATTACATGCATCACAATATATGTTTTTATCGTAAATATATTTAAAGATAATAATATTAATATTATTTTTAAAAATCTAGTTAAACCTGTGAATGTTTGACTCTTCGAATGCGAGATGTGTACTTATTTTGGGATGGAGTAAGTGTTTTTTTTTTCAAGTACGACAAAACAGAGCAATTTTTTATTTTGTTACGACGCATGTCTTGTACCAAGGGTTACCACTTTTTCTTTTTGTTTAGCTCAATTACATGCGTAGTAGTAGGATATCCGTCCCAAAATAAATGCACAGATCACACTTTAGTTAGTCAATAAATTTTAAGTTTAACCAAGTGTAAATAAACAAATTAAACCGTGATCAGAAAACAAAATAAGACGAGTATTGGCATAGCAAGCAAGAGGAAGTGGTTGGAGCGACCTATGATATCTCGTTCGACAGCATGTGACAACAACCACTGCAATTTGAACTTTTTATATACTCCTACACAGAAGCTCGCCTGCTACATGTACATGCCGCAGGAAATTTTATGAAATTTCTATTGGTAGGATAGGGGCTGCGACAGGCTAAAACTTCTACTCCGTATAGGTTCGATCTGTGAGCTCAACCAATCCATATAAGTTAACAAAAAAGAACCAATGCATAGAATGCTCAAGGCATACAGTTTCAGCATAAGGAGATGGGTAAGCCGAATAGTTTTGTGCAGTAGAATATATATTTGCATTTCTTTCTTTACCTTAAACATTAGCATAAGCCCTAGCAAACGAATCTCACTCTGTGGCTACACTCATTAGTAATTTGCATGCGCTCTTGTGGGCATGATAACTTTGCGAATTTATTTGACAAATGTAATAATCTTATCATACACATGACAAAGAATGGATATTATGACTTCATATTAGGAGACATCATATGATATTGATACAACACTGCCCTCAAACATTAAAGGTCAAATGGGCAGAGAAGAATGATGGTATATTGGCTATTTCTATGTGCAATATAAGCTCAATGGTTTACACTTTACAGAAAAACTAAGCTTACAAAAAGATAAGCCAACATAGCAAAATATTTTACACACGGTGATACACTAATCTTAATAAGTCTCATTGCAATTTTCTATTGAAGATGCATTCTGTCTGTTCCATTCACAGCGAAAAGAAGCACGAAATGCTAATTGGTTCGCCCTGATGACATATACATTATGAGTGATACTTGTGCAACGACTAAGCCCAAGTAGGCCCTTCAACTACTGCAGTCCAATAACAATGGCAGCTCCAATGAATCCGGTGATTGTGGAGAGAGAAAATCAACAAGGAAGCCCAATCTCATAAAGGATCATGCAAAAGACTAATTAGTGAAAGCAAGGAATTAGAATAATTGTAATTACAATCACAAGATTACAAAGGCTCAACCTGAACAGACCAAATGCAAACTGGAAGATACTTGTAAAGAATGTCAGTGAAAACCGTTTTCTTATAGGAAGCCGGATCGAATAAAGTTAGTAAAAATATCTGTGCCATTTTTTTATAGGGAGCCAGATTTGAGTATCCATATCCAATGATCTAGAAAATATGAATCCAATAAAATTAATCAAAACCTCTGTATATGTACTATATATGAACTGCGTAGTAACATAGTTACTTCATTAAAAAAGTGACACGTGTTGAATGCTATGGCTTGCGAGAGTGATACCAGCCATGAGGTCACTTCAGAAGGACTCTAAGCTGTAGTTTTTCCACCATTCAAGTGTTCGAAACAGGCCATACAAAATTAACATTGCACACACACAGTGTGAAATGTTTAGGTGAACTCCTTGAGGCAACTGCCAGGATTCCGACACATCAGAGTGGCCTCTCCAAGATCTAGACAAGCAGCACAATTCTGTGTGAATCTTGGATGCTACATATATATTTGACTGCTCTATTGGTCTTACAATGTTGCATAGTCCCATAGAATTATGATGAGTCCAATTCATGAAAGGAATGGATATGCTAGAAGGGTGGCCCTTTTTTCTTCTGTAAATAAAAAGTTATCACACAGTTGGGAACCCCTCTTCTGTACTCGCTAAAAAATATAGGGTAGTTTTCTTGGCAACATTAGTAGGGCAAAACTGCAGCGGATTAATTGGTATTGACAGCATCAGTTTATGGAAAAAAACAGAGTGTTGGAAGAAGGAACATTGGTTCCAGTTAATGTAGACGGTGATAACTCTTCCAGCACTGAGTGTAACATTGACTTTTAAGGGCTAAATGGATGAGAATACTTAATATGAGAGCCTCCAGTAATTCTATGCAGCGAAAGATTGTACCTGAGATACCTTCAGAGAACTTCCATTTATATGGTTGTTCAGCCCATGCATCCTAAATATTTGAGAGATTACCCTGTATATTTGGCAAAGATTGTAAATGTTAGTGTTGCATCATATATCAATTGCGAAAAAATGCAAAAGATTTAACAGGAATATGGAAAAGCTTATTCTGAAACTGCTTATAAATGATGCTTCTTTCTGTAACTGTTTGCTGGAAGGAAGAAAGAACCTATCAGATAAATAAAAGCTGCAGAATCCCCAACAGGAAACTGTAAATTGATACAATAATGCTTTTAGAGCCTTTTTTTTTTCTTAGAGCGTTGTTCTGATTTTGGGAAATAACTCTATTTTTCATGTCCATGGAAAAGAATTGGGAGGCTCTGGGAAGTGTTATGTATTTTCCAAGAAAATAAATGGCTTCCAGAGAGAGAGAGAGAGAGGCAGAAAGGTTGTAGACGGAGGGATGGACGAAGGAGGGAGATGGTCGGAGATGGAGATCCTGTCGCAGCAACGACGTAGAGAGAGAGAGAGAGAGGGGGGGGGGGGGGGGGGAGAGGCTAGGAAGATGAACCAGATGAGAAAGAGAATGGAGCTGAGAAGGAAGAAGCGCTGGAAAGAATATTCGGTGTATAGGTTCTTGCCTGGCGGCTGGCGGAGTCAGGTAGATAGCGGGGCAACTTCGTCACGAATCTTAAAGCAACATTAAAATCAACGGACAGGAAATAGACTTCCCCCAAAGTTGCCCACGGAAAAACCGCTCTCGCAGATCGAGGAAGCCCGGGCGATCCACCTCCGATCCGTTCGCCCTTACGTACGTGTTGGTTGGAGGCAGCACGCAACAGAACGAGCGTCGCGGCTTAGTTGCCAGTAGCTAGCGTCCTCCGATCAAAAGAATGGCTCACGGCTGATGTGCCTTGGTCCGGTATCACGGAACTAGATAGACAGCATCGATCTCCCTGCTGCATGCCCAGCGCCGGCCGGCCGGCCGGAAAGGATCCTGCACACGTCTCGTACGTGCGTCGTGCTCCGTCCGTCCACATATAATGTTCCCGGAATCAAGGTCTATCAGCATCTTTATCTCAGTACGGGTACGCTGTCACTGCCCGCGAGTAGCCATAGCAGCGAGCACAAGCACGCACATTTGACGCTTCCATTGCGTCTCAGACCGGACTCGCATCGCGCGGCCACACCGTTCCTTACTTTCTAACGTACGCAGCACAAAGACACCCTCGATCGTGCGCAGTCACCCTCGATCGCGCACTCGGGAAGCAACGCATGCATGATGTATACAGGGCAATAAAAATGGATGATGATCCATTTGCGTGCACTTTAATTGTGTATGTACAGGGTCTTTGACATGTACTAATACATACTCCAACAGCATCACAATTCACAACACCGTCCGCAGACAGTAGCCGAATGAAAGCCAGTGAAAGCACGACCTCACAAGTCGTGATCAAAGGTCAAAGGCCTTTTCTTTAATCTATATATCAACGACGACAAGAAGGCGTCAGGATCGATCAGACCATATATTTCCAAACTTAGTATTCCTAAACTAGAGATTGAGAATCATTCTTTATCTCAAGGAGGCGCCAACACCTTATTCGTGTCGTGTGTGATAGTGTCATCGCCACACGCTGGTCTTGGTCGCAAACGCTATGTTCACCGGTCAAACTGACGCAAGCAGATGAACGAGCGTCTGCTGCTACCGTTGGCTTTAGGAAGCCGGACTATATAATATATATACACGAACTGATGAAATCTGCGCTCACACGTGCACCTATCCCTGAACATCGGTTCATCGAAAAAGACTGGCACGAGCTGATGCTCGTGGACGAAACTGCATCTGCACGCAAGGGATTCGCCACCTCCTGACCTTCAATGGTCCTCAATCATGAGATGAGACGTCAACTTCTTAATTTGATTCAACCTTTGATACTGCAACCCTACATACACGACTATGCGGGGAGCAGCGCCACATCTGACCGTCTTGAGCCTATGAGCCAAAATCAGGGTTTCTTTTCAGTCACGAAATAGTTTTTTTTATATATCTTACAACAATTCAGTATCAGTTAAAATTAGTATTTATTTTTAGCTAAGCGAACGGACCATTCCAGCGAGGCGTCGCAGTCTGGAAGTCCCAACGTCACTCTCGCTTTGCGCACCACGTTTTGCTCTCCCCCAGTGGCCGAGTCCCGCTCTTGCGGCGACCAGCAGATGGGGGCGACCGCCGACCGCCGCCGGCACGGCACGGGAACGCGACACCGCAAGACGTCGACGCGCCGAACACAAATTCAGAAATTTTTATTCGCCGTTGGGTCAAGTACGTCGTTATTACCAGGTTATCGTTTGGAAAACGCAGGTAGGACACGGGATGGGCGCACGCGCGACTCATGAGAGTATGGTGATCAGACGAGACGGGCCCGAGAGCTCTTATTATTTTGTCTACCAGCTACTTGCTGCGTCGTTCGTTCTTTAGCCGTCAGGAGATGGAGCTGATGACCGAGTCGAAGGGAAATTCCAGTACTAATTACGTGTATATATATGTTTCTATAAAACATCCACTTCTATCACTACATTTTTATAAGAATATATAACTTAAAGTAAACATATATGGTGTGGCATCATGCAGAATTGCAGATGGACAGATCAAGTGTACTTGCATCCATGGACACTAAATATATAATTTTTAGGTTTGAACAATCATGAAGAATGATCCTTTAATGATTCATACAAACAACAATTTATTTTTAATTTTAATTACTAACAATAAAAAATAATTTATATAAGTTCTTGCTTTAGATAAGCTTGTATTAAAAGATCATAATGTACTCCCTAGTTAAAATTACAGGTCACTTTAGATTAAACGAGACGGTTGCATTAACTCGCCCGCTTCCGTTAACTCCATTAACCGTGCCAACTGCCTCGGTTAAGGCCACGATTTACCATGACCTTTGATCCGAGGCAGTTGGGTTGTCCGCCTCGGTTAAGCAATTATATCTGCCTCTGTTAAAATTTCTGTAGTAGTGTTCTTTCCTAACACTTGATCAGATAGTTGTTCGAGAAAGAACATATTCTCTCCGTTTTGAAATATAAGTGTTTTTGAGTTGTCCTAAATCAAACTGACCTAAACTTTGAATAATGTGTTTATAGAAAAGAACAATAACATTTAAAACATCAAATTATCATAGTTAGATACATTATGAAATGTAGTTTGTACACCTTGACATGATAAATGTTAATATTATATTCTATAAATTTGATCAAATTTGGATCATTTTTTAACTTAGGATAAACTTTTTTTTGAGGCTGGACTCTTAAGGTGCAACTGTAGTATCTGAACATGTCCACAAACACACTCACTCACACCACCACACACACACAACGAACACCTAATGAGCATACTAGACCTCCAAACTATACACACTGCACGTCCTTCTGGAGATCGACGAAGTCCAACGGAGCTTCGCAGGTGATAGGCACGTCGCAGTACCATTGTGGTTTCACATGTGTATCCAGAACCTGCAAGATTATTAGCTAGGGAAAAACCTCGGTGAGGCATGTGAGTGTCGATCCTAGGGATCAAACTCACGCCGAGCCACTCGCACACCAGTGAGCGAACCAATCCAGCTATGCTCGGTCCTCAACTTAGGATAAACTTAAACGTTATATTTTGGAACAGACAGAGCAGGTAAAAGAAGAAGACCATAGCCAAGGGTGTGAGGGAATATCATCGTTGTCGCCATGCCATATATATTCCTTACCTGAGAGAAGTCTTTTTATCTCCAAACGTTGTCTGATTGACGCCGGCAGATGAACAGCCATACGTCCGGTGCTACCGTTAGCTTTCAGGAGGGAGGATTGATATATCGTTTTTTATTTCAGAAGTGAAACGTACAACTTGTTTCATGTGCAGCACTTTATATATATATATATATATATATATATATATATATATATATATATATATATATATATATATATATATATATATATATATACTTCCACCTTTAATAAACCACATTGTGTATGCGTACATACTATTTTATTAGTTTGAGTATGTTTAGATACTTAATTTAAAATACTTTAAATCTTAGTTTGCGAAATTTTTTTAACATAACTCATACTTTTAAATATATAACTAAAATACCACTGCAGTAGTATGTTAAAAAAGTATAACCATATACTTTATGTATAACATAAAAAGTATAACCAAATACTACTCTAGATGGTTTAGTATGACCATATACTTCGTCTACATATATTTTTTCGTACCATAGACGATTTAAATCTAGAAATATAGACATGAGAGTAACTACTCCCTGAGAGTAGAAAATAATTTCCATACACACACACACACACAAAACACAGCAACTAACAAACTGGTGACAGGTCACGTGAATCACGATGAAGCGTGCAGCAAACACATGCAGAAGCACATTTTCCTGAGGATCATTATTTAGCGGAAAAGGATTTGCAGAACAAGTACTGTCTGAATAAATCCTTGCTGGATGGCAACTAGTAGTAAGTTACTATTGCTTGTAGGTGATGCCTGCAATAATTTGCTCGTGGAAACTTGCATGCGAGTGAACTGTCACCTTCAGACCTCAGCCCGTCCAATTCGAGTGTTTATTACTATAAGTCATTATATGTCAACTTCTTTGATTCAGTTTTTTATACTGCATGTCAAACTTTTGGGCAGGATGTAAAAATCCAAATAAAAGCTTCGTCGAAAACCATTGCCTGATCAGTTGTCACTGCATCTGTTCCGAATTTGTGCCAGGAAAGTCTCTGAAAATTCTGCTGATTGAGCAAACAACAGAAGCGAGATAACTAGTAGTGCTAATGTGTTTTAACCTCATGCAAAGACAGCTACTAGCTGTTCCTCTCGACAGCTGGAATGACAAAGACGCAATTTTGACTTCCTCTCTGAAAAAAGAGTCGTGGAGAGGTTGCTTATTTTTTTTTATGTCTGAATCTTCAGACAATACTTCAAGCGATCAACAATCTATAGTTTTTTCCCCCATAGTTAAACAATGAAAAAAGTACATACTGCAAATTAGGCATCTGAAAGGCATGAGAAGTGAAGAGAATGAATGCTACAAAAATGCACAAGCATACTGGTCAATCACGTACAACTCCCTGCTGCCGCAGCGGAATCCAAAATGGATATGCTGCGTGCGTTGAGTTTAGCACACTGCAGCTGCAGCTTCGTCAGTCGATCTCCATCACGTTCTGGCATCTCTCCATCTGACCATCTGCACCACGTTTTGTTTTTCTCCCGGGGCCTGCGGCGACCAGATGGAGGCGGCCGCCGCCGGCACCGCGCGCGCGCGGCAATGCGAGACCACGAGGCCAGACCGCCAGACGACGCCAAGGCCACAAAGACTTGGTCCGAGCGAGTCACCCGGGGAGAAGGCGGCAACGCCGCATAACGGCATAAAGCTACATAAGAAGACTCGTTTCCAAGGTTCAATCAATCATAGATCTGCTGGAGCCCTTATCAAGTTGAGATGCATGGACACCTGCAGGCTGCAGACAGGATAGCCGCAATACGCACATGCATGCGGGGCAGGTTGCTCTTATCTATAGCGGCGACCGGCGAGCTGCAGATACTGCTGCGTGCATGAATTGCTCTTTAGCCGTGAGGCATGGACCTGACTGAAATCAATCGAATTTCTGCGTTTCTTTTTGTTCTTTCTGTACCTGCGCAGCGCAGCAGCTGCGCAGGGCATGTGACGCAGGCACGCACGCAGCCATCTCGATCGAAAGCGTCGTGCGCCGACACCAGTTCGTGTTCGTCGCTGTAGATTATGCACCGGTTTCCACGGCCACCGGTCACTCTTCCCGAGGAGGAGGAGGAGGAGGAGGGCCGCCCTGATCCATTTGGGAGCCAGCTCGCAGCCGCCTTGACGCAAACTAACCACCATGCTAGGTCCAGTTCACCTGCGCGATCGCCTATCGCTGTATCAGCCTCACATCGAATGGATCCGTGCAAAGAAATTCAGCTCTGCTTACCACCGTCCACTTCGGTGAATTCATTCCTGCAGGTGCGCCTGGTGGAATTGAAATCGTAGGCATCCGGAAGTCCGGAGTACGTTCGGATAGGCTTCCCTCTCGCTGTAAAGCTAGTTTGTGGAGAGGAATCGGCCGTCCATTTCTTTTTCATCTCCGCTAATTTTGACCGATGCAAATATTTATTCTTTGTTTATATTAATAGAATCCCTGCATCTCGGTCGTGTATTTACTTAATAAATTATGTAATAGTAAAAAGCTCTGTTCGGCTGAGCTAAAATTTGACTATTATGAATTGTACAACTGAATTGTTATGAGAGAAAAACTGTTCCGCGACTGAAAATAAACTGAATATTTAATTGATTAAATGACTGTAAAGTAATTGACCTGCCGACATTTTATCCTAGAGCTCCAAACATTTTAATTAATTTGTGTCCATGCAATGTTTTTAATTAATTCTATACTTTTATGTATAACTAATTCATAACCTTTAACAAAACCGCTAAAAGCTACTATTAAATTTTGCTATAGTTTTCTATAGCTTTTGGAGGAGTGTGCATCACTAAATAGCTTAGCCCATTATTTAAAACCTTATACAAATGTAGACATAAACCGCAGTGGTACATTACAAGAAAATTAAATTGTTACGTGAAGGCAAAGAGGCTTCTAACATCTCTTTACATAACTCTCTCTCCATCCATTAAACGATATATAACTATGAAGATTTGTGCCAGTCAAGTTAGCTTAAATTTAACTAAGTTTGTAACAAATAGGATTAGTACTGATGTCTCTAGTAAAGCCTACCATAAAAATATATTTCACAACTAATTAATGATATTTTTAGTTATTAATTTTAGTATCTTTTAGTTAAAATAATTTATAAATTGTTTAATTCACTGAAAAACGAGATTTTTTTTATATAGACAGAGCAGCAGTAGTAGTAAAGTCTTTCACGTAGTTAAAGAGGAAACAGAAAGTCTTTGACGTCGTTTGAGAATCTTTGTCAGATGTGACAGTGTCAATCCCGCATTCCAGTTACGTCGCTTCAGATCGCTGGATGGTTTTGCGAGCTTTCCCTGTCACACACCATTGGGTCAAAAAGAGATGCCGACGTACTGTATACTCTGTATAGCAGCCATCCAACCTTTGTCCGCATCCCGTGACGCTGCCATCGTTGAATACTGAACGCCAACGAAGCTCCTGTAGTAAATGTACAATCGATCCGCATGCACTTTTTCAGAGCTTCGTCATGCCGGAAACACGACCCACCAAGGTAGTCTTTCGCACGGGTCGTGATCAGGGATTCAGCCATTCAGAAGGTTTCAAGGCCTTCTATTCCTAAAGAAGAAAAGTTCTCCTTGACATGGAAGACGGTTATTACCTTTCCTCTACACAGGGGCATGGAGTCATGTCATTTTCTCAAGCACTGATTTTCCTTCATTTACGTTTCAGGATTGGGATACTACAGTTCGATATCAACAGCTTGTTACCTGGACAACGTTGAAATCTGTGGTGGTCATCAACTGATCGAAGGAGATCGGCAACAAAGTCATGATGGCCGATCCAATGATTCAGCTAGAACAGGCGGCTGCTTCGTCCGGCATTGACGTGACTGGATCTAATAAGCGAAATTATGCGCTGCTTCTTCCCGTACGCACGCGGAGCATCGGACAGAAGCGTCGTGTTTGCGTCTACACCGGTCGTCGTCTTCGGCTTGTCGCTGTAAACGCCGCCCCAGTTTCCACGCTGCCGAGATGGTTACCTCACCTGCCCGTGGAGAACCTGATCCTTTCGCTCTTGACGCCGTGCCCGTGCTTATCACTTAGTATTCAGGCTATCAGGTTATTACTGTATGCTCACATCGAAATGAAATCAATATGGAAAGCGTCAGCTCCACTAAATAAGGTGCGAGTCCTTTATGTGGCCGCTTTTGCAAAACAAACTATGGACTGCAGATCGCCTTCAGCAACAGGGATGGAAAAATAATTATTTCTGCGCAAAACTTAGAGACTGCTATGTAGTACCTATTTACTCAATGCCCTTACTCCAATGTGGTCTGGGTCCTCAGCAAACACAACCTACTACACCCAACAAGATGAAAGGCGATGCTTTACATTGAAGATTGGTTCTCAAGCATGATGGACAGCGGGGACAAACTAGCACACTCTGTAGCCATCCTGATAGTTTGGAGCATATGAAGCAGAGAAACGTGATGGTCTTAGGAGAAGAAAAAGTGATCAAGAAAACATCCTTATTTTGGGTCAGAGCGGACGAAAGCTCTTAGAACTCCAAGTGTTGTTTATCCTAGTTTTATGTCATAGACCTTTTGTTGATACTCCTACGTCTCTATAGCCTAGGCTGTTTTGGTAATGCTTCTCGCGCTTGTAAGCTAATTTACTGCTTCCCTACCTTATTAATCCAATGCCGGTTCAACCGGATCTTTTTTTTAAAAAAGAAATCGATCCGTGCATACCAAGAAAAACTTGCTCTCTTTTACCGCCGTCGGCCCGTCACTTTGCTGAATTATTGGCACGTCGGCCAGGCACGTCTGCTATCTGGGATTGAACTACATGCCCCTGGTGAAGGCTTCTCCTCACTGTCACTATCCTGTGGCTGCCATCAGCTAGGCGAAATCAACTGTACTGTTGCAAATGAAGAGTAAAGATAGTACAGACTACAGGGGATTACCAAATGCAAAGTAAGCTTCTTGTCTCACCGGGATGTCACCATAGCCAGTTACCCTTTTTCCGGAATAGAGACTGGCAACTGGCATTATGCTGACATGGACATCTGAATTCCATTCGGCTGTGTCAGAGCAACTCCAGGAGCCTTGTAAACGAACTCCCCTATGTCTCCAGCTTATGCTTCTCGGGTGAGATCTTGCATTCATCTATCATCTTAACATCATTCCATCTCTCCTTTCAAATTTCCTTTCTTCAACATGAAGGTTTGAGGGACTTCTTTGTATGGTCCTCCATCCCCTCCACTCTAACAATTTCTCCTCAGCCTGTTTCCTACCCACTGGTCTCTTCTTTGTACTCCCTCCGTCCAAATTATAAGTTGCATTGACTGTTTGGTACATTAGTTTTGTTATGTAATAGTATCTAGTTAGATATAGGTCCTGTTTAGATCCCTTCCAAATTCCAACAAAACGGTCATATCAATTTTTGGACACATACATAGAGCATTAAATATAGATGAATCTGTTGTACGTTTGCACAGCTTGTGCAAAACCCACGAGATGAATTTTTTAAGCCTACTTAGACCATGATTAGACATTTATTAGAGAAGATTCCCCGCCGCTACAGTACCGTTTTTTCTAAAATATTTGGCTCCTAAACGGGGCCATAATCAAATCTACATACCACAAAAGTCAAAACGACTTATATCTAGAACAAATGAAGTACTTGACATGATTGAATCAGCCCGCATATATCAGTTGCCTCTTCTTCTTGTCCATTAGGGAGTGCAGCTCACCAACGATGTTCCGATCGTGTGTGAGTCAGGTAGCGCAGCCCAACGATGACGATGCTACGGTACCACGTTCCGTCCACCTTACTACCTTAGCTGTGGTGCTGGCCTTTGTCACCTTGAGCCTCTCCTCCATCGACGTCGCACATTGACTTGCAATCCGACATGCCGCTTCACTCCGACAAATTCTCTATGTAAACGCGCTGGCACAAAGTGATAGTCTCTCCCCTGCTTCACCTCGATGCCAAGGTAGTAGGAGAGCAAGCCAAGATCACTCATTCAGAAACAAGCTGTCATCTTGCGCTTGAAGCCGTTAATGTCCTCTTCCTGCCTCAGCGATGATCACATACATGTAGTCTGTAGAGCGCGTGCTCCGTGGCACACTTGGCGAAGCAGGTGTACTAGCAGCAGTTCAGTTGCTGCACCAGCATAGGAGTTGAGTACTCATGCCGTGTTCTGTACTAACAACTCCTACCTCCAGCCCGTGTTATGTAACTCCTACCTCGAGCCCAAGCCTCCAGCCCAAGTGTCGTGTGTGAAGCTGCAGTTCACCTGTGCAGGCAGCCCCGATCCCAACAATGATACAGTATTTATCGTGTGCGAATACTACAAGTTTAACAATGTCATGACATTAAAACACATGGTTTATCGTTGCCGAATACATCATAGCTTGTCAAAAGCAAAGTATTAAACTGTAGTATTTTTCTCTTCTATTTTGAGATCACCAATGATACAGTATTTATCTAAAACCTTAAGCATATTTTTGCATCCAAACAGGACTTTTGCATCCGAACAGGCCTAATTCAGTTGTTTCGTACCTTATCTTCAGATACAAAGACCAGGAATTTTTTTTTTCCTCGTTATGCATAGAAGCATTCAGAATTCAACCAATATGTAGCTTTTGAGATAATCTTATATCCATCTTCAAAACTTTGAAATATGTTATGTACCATAGAAGCAGGACACAATAACACATAGGAGGTAATCTGGAAACTGTACAGGACTCACGTCACCTACCGATGAGCAGGTGAGGATCTTATGAATGAATTGACAGGAGCTTTTTATCTAAGAAACAAAATTTTTACTCGAAACCAAAAAAAGGCTTCCTAGATAGAATCTCTTTACATGACAATAAAGGTCTTTACCAAACATTATTCCATAATTGATACAACCTGCATATGCATAAAAACAGATAAAGTAGGAACTACAAACTAGTCGGCCTCTTCAGCTATAGCCTATAGCCCCCTCCAGGTAACTTGTTTTATTGCCAAGCGTTGATTGTCCCATAACATCTGAAGTTGAAGGCCTCTCATTCAGTTTATTCTAGTTTTCACTGAATATTCTATATATCCCCAGCAGAAATGGAAAGAAAAGAAAAGCGTATAACTAATCACATGGTATGAGAAGGACGTCAACTTTTTTCAGCAAGGCTTTCATAGAAGAGTATGTAGCCATTATCAGTGTTACCACTGAATTCCTGCGGTGAGCCAAAGAATGCCTGTACCATGGACTCATCAGTCATCTCAACGTTCTCATCATCAAAGAATAACCAATGATTGTGGCTCTTAACCAAACTGATATAGTGGCCATGATTTGGCCCACTTCCAACATGAACTACCACAGCAAAAAGGGAGTATTCCAAGTCCGAATTATCAACTGTGTTAATAAGTTTAAGCTCCAGTGGGAAAACCACTCGGTATGATAGTTTTTTGTAGCGCTGAAGCTGCTCAATATACTTGAACCGCTTAAGATGAATTACTAGGATGTTTGGTGGCTTTTTTATCTTCATCCTTTTTTGTGCTTCCTGTAAACTGAAGTGAAGAACAAATTCATCAAAACATATGAAATTGGAAAAATGAATCACAGTTATGCCAGACAAAAGCATCTCCTAACAGAAGGGTAACCAAGCCATTAGCACAGAAGATCTACAAGAGCTATTGGATAATTTGCAGTAGATTCAAGCACCTTAAAAAAAAAAGGCAAAATAAGCGGAGCCAAGAACTAACATAAACACATACCTCAAATGATATTCTACAGAACCAATGTTAGCCAGGACAAAATATTAGAAGGCAGTAAATACATGGAGAAAATATGGGCAATGTACCTGCAACATTTGTCACAGAAGAACTTGTCCTCAGCATTCAAAGTCTCTGTTGAGCTGAAGTTCTTAAGACAGCTGGTGAGTGAACTATTCTGTTCAATGTCCAGGCTCAGGTCGAAAAATGTTTCATCTCTATCAGTTACAGTTTCACATCTGAGACACCTTGTTTCATTAGTCAATATTCCCTACAGGAACAAAATTAAGAATTATAGGCACATCTACAAGATAAGGCTGTAAGCCTGTAACAGAAGCAGAAGCTGGAGTTCATGTTCATGCCATAGGCACACAAACAAAAGCATGCTAGAACAAATGAATGAAATCTCACCTGGAAGCATTTATGAACCCATGTGTCAGCTAATTCTTTGTGACTCCCATTGGGTTGGCCATCAATAGGGCCATTTGAATTCTTTTGCAATGAGAGATTTTGAAGAGACTCTCTTGAAGCATTATGTTCCTTCTCTAGAATGTCAACTAGCTCATTCAGTAAAAAATTCAGAAACTCGTGAGCATCCTGTAGAGTACAATAGTGTGAGTTCACAATCTACACAAAAAGGTTACACTACAGTGATTGAAAAAGCATAATATAAATGGCATGATCTTGGAAGAGAACATAATTTTTATAGCAACAATTAACTACATATTTCATAAAAGACAATTAACTACATATCTTTTCATCATGTCTTAAAATGCTCCACAGTTATTACTCCAGTATACCCATACCTCATATACCCAGTATTATCAGTTAATCACTGATAACTAAGCAAAATAGAGATGGCTTTTACAAATACAGAACCTATTCTAAAATGCTTAAGATTCTCCGTAAATCTAGCGGGGAGCCATCTCCTGGTGCTATTAAGCAAATCTATTTATTAAACAAAGGGTACAGTAAGATTCAGATTGAAAGTTCCCATGATTTCTCGGTATTGCAAGGAGTTGAATATACTAATATAGAACCTTGAATTCAGTATTGCATCATTTCACATGGAAATTACTTAAAAAGTGCATCTGGAAATAAATACAATAGTGATTCATGCAAAGACTGCACCTAGGTTTAACCGTTTAACAGCCTACGTCAGCAAAATTACTCAAAAGGTGATTAGCACGCTATAATGTGATTGTATGCTTGCTAAAACTACAAAATACACATTGGAAGACATCATTGGCGAAATGTATTACCTGATGCATATAGCTGCGGAAAATCTCATTTTGTTTCTTCAATCGTAGTATAAAACGCTTAGGAGCGATAACCCCTGTTTTCTTCTTTTGATTACTAATCTGTACGGAAAATGAAAAAGGGATAATTATTTTGTTGAAGTAAACTGTTGGTTTCTTCCTCAGTCCTTCCAATATTCACTCGTATCAAACAATAACATGACACTAGTAATAGGCCTCCAGATAAATGGATTTTCCCTAAACATTGTACATATTTCACTTAAAATAGTGTAAACCTACAATACAATTGGTGAGAGCATACATATCTGTCAGTACAAAGGCTAAATTATCTGTGAAAAGTCACTGGTAAAGTAAGGCAACAATGGAGCATGTCCTACAAATTTTTCTCATTTAACAGGCATTACTCCTAGAACGAGGCTTAGGTTTATTAAATTACAGATTTTCTCGAAAAGTCAAAATCATCAATTTACAGAGGTTATGATCCAAATAACACAGAGCTGCTCCTTCGTAGCATGCTCCTCTTATAATTTAGATGGTAAGAGATACAAGGCAATCTTGGTAGTTCATTGCTGAGGACTAATTTTGCACACTGTGTTATGCGGTTAAACTGTAGAAATTTATACTTTGGAACATCATTTTGTGATTTCAAACTAAGGAAGAACAAATTGACTCTATTGGAAACTGTCAAATTAATCAGCAACATTATTGGAGGAAATCCGATGGTATTTATTCAATATACATGCGACAAATTAATAACTGCAGTCATCTTCAGATACAGTTTTGCTCAGGACAACTTGTGATTAATTAACCAAAACCTCTACAATTCCACACAAGATTCAACATGTTTTATTAGTGATTCCTACATGTTGAAGGATATACAAGTGAACGGGAATAACAATCACAAACAACCAATAGCTGCAGTAGTACCTGAGAGAACAGATCAGCCAGGCAGGTTAGCATGTTCTCTTCAACATCTCCGGTGTTTTTATTGTTTGCATAGTACTCCAGCAATTGATCACGGAAAGGAACACAAAAATAAAGTGCCTGAAACAGGAAACAGTTAGATCCCACATTATGAGGAGAACAGTATCACCAAGTGTTACTGACCAAAAATGTCCCACCACATCTAACAGTATGCATGCATTTCAAATTGTCAATACATACAGAAACTACGAGTCCTCCGAAATCCACCGATGTAAGAAAAAAACAAAAGGAGGGGGATCCGAAGAAGTGAGGTAACGCTCCTACTGCTGAAGCGAGGTGCTACATATGCATTTCAACAAGTACAGAAACCATGCGTTTCCCCAATTTTCCGATGTCAAACCAAATAAGCAGTCTCCATGACGATCTATGATCATGTCGCGAAAAATAGAACAGGGAACATATCACCGGCACCGCTCAGCAATCGCAAAAACTCCCCACGCAGAAAATCTAGCGCTGATCTTCGGCACGAGCACCACACGGGCGCAATCACCGCGACACGATCTAGCAAAACACGCGTCGCTCCTCACCGCCCCCGCACGGAAGAGAACCAACAAATCCGCCACGCCTCTGGCGGGGGTAAGCAGCTCGCATCGCAACGACCAGAGAGATTCGGGGGCGGCCCCGTTGATACCTGCAGCACGCTGTTGCAGTAGCAGGTGTTGCCGAAGTTCTCGAGGCCGAAGTAGCGCTCGCCCTCGGGGAACTGCTCGCCCAGCGCCTTCTCCAGCCTGGAGCCCGCCGCGCCCATCACCGCCCCCGCCCAGCTCCCATTGCCCGCCGATCGGCGCGAGGGGCCCGCCTGTCGCTGTTGTGGTCGGCTCTGGCGGTGCGAGACAGGAATTGTACAGTGGCGCTGTGAAACTGTTGCGATTGGGGGTGGGGGGGGGGGGGGGGGGGGGGGGGAGGTGGTTGGGGGTTGGAATGGTGAGGGGAGGGGAGGAACGCACGGTTGCGGAAGAAAGCGAAGAAATGGGCCAAGCAAAAGACACAGATGCCCCGAAGTGGAGATCGCGGTTATCGCGCCCGGGCATGCTTGTCATGTCAATTGTCAATCATAAGATCACCCCATAAAAATGTTTTATAGATGAGATATAAATCTTTTTTTTGTTTTCGTTTGCAATATAGTATGCACCGGGTGGATAATGAGATGAGTCAGCTTACTTGGTTTTATCTTTTCTTTGAAATTGATTTATCATACTTTCAACGTCTAGCCGATCCTAGCAAGATGAACCGAGCTTAAATCGACTTCATAGATAATCAACTATACTCTTTAAAGTTTAAAAGGAAAATAATTACAATCAGGAAAAAGCTAAAACAAGACAGGACAAGGAGATAACAGATCGCTTGATGCAATCTGAACAAAAGAAGAGAGAAGAAGGAGGAGGAGGAAGTCAATCACCCTATTTGGCTGGCTGGTTCCAAGGCAGCACCAGTCAGCCATTCAGCAGTGTTTTTCTCTTAGAACAATCAGCCAGTCCAGTCGTATCGTACCAGCCAGCCAGCCATTCAGCTAGTACTTATGATGAAGCAATTTATACCCAATGACAGGACCCGGTCTAAATTTTAGCAGCCAAAAACCAAAACTACACCATATACATGTGTGTGTTAGTACCAAATATTATGTGAGTCGCAATAGGAAGGAAATATAATGTTGTATACATTTCAGAAAACTTTAAAGCTTGTAATTATTTTCACGATGACCATATATTGACAATGATTTTTTTTAAAACAACGCAGTTGCTCACAACGGAAACAACCATCTCTATGAATGGCATGCAAGCAAACTCCTTAGGTGCTTGTAGATATCGAAAACCTTGATGGTCTCGATGTTAAGGCGCTTCCCAATCACTACCACAACACAACACAACATGACGAAACAAAGTACGGGATGACAAGACAAGAGGGCAGTCGAGTACCTGCACAGTGAGAATGAGACTGAGCACAAGGAAGACCGGAGGAGAGAGGATCAGAGGAGACAAGAATCAAGGAACTGGCTAGTTTTTTCAGCCGGCTGAATCTTGCCGGGGTGAAGTGCACGGCCACCAACACCAACCAGCCGATTTGATGTTACAATCGCTCAGGGATGCACAGACAAGGGGTGTAGTGCTGCAAGGGACCGGGACTGACCAGTTGAGGCCGAGAGTTGGGACTGCGGTATAACCAACACATCTCTTCTAAAGTTCTAATCTTTTAGACAGCGAGATTTTTGAATAAACTGTCTTCAATATTTCTTAGAAAACCTTTTTTTGAAAGCAACTCACACATTCAAGCGGGGAAGCCCTAAATTAGCTGCGTTTTCTGTCAAATTAAGAAATTGTATAGTTTACACTTGACTAATATTAACTGGTTTGGATGGATAGAATTATAAACGCACAACTCCGTTTGAAAGCCAAACGCATATTGGACATGAGCCATTGAGCTCGTGCTTTCAAGTAATCCACTGTATGACGTTTCAAATGTAATAAAATATGGTTTAAGTAGCATTCCTTGTATGAGACTTGCCAGACACCGAGTTCTACAATTCTAAATACACATAACATAGATCATATAGAGACCAAATAAATTTGTACTCCCTCCATCTCAAAAAGAAAGTCATTTTAGATGTTCGTACCATAAGTTTGACTCGATTTGTAGAAAAATACGTGCAATATTTATATCTCCAAATAAATTTATTAAAAAACTAGATTTAAATATCTTTCCGATGATACTAATTATGATACTAATCGATGATATTTATTATTTATAAAAATTACTGATAATTGTTTCTTGGGAAGCGAGAATGATATCTTTTTTTTGAGACAGAGGGAGTAAGTTCGTAGAGTTCAAGAATGCTTCGTCGGATCTGCCCTTGCACAACGCATGAGTTCAATCGAGGAGTTCAAGCTAATCA
This sequence comes from Eremochloa ophiuroides, assembly GCA_038502445.1. Taxonomy (NCBI): domain Eukaryota; kingdom Viridiplantae; phylum Streptophyta; class Magnoliopsida; order Poales; family Poaceae; genus Eremochloa; species Eremochloa ophiuroides. The sequence continues at coordinate 105,738,427 of JAHLJS010000002.1, read as the reverse complement.
AGCCATTAGCTACTATACATAGTAGATAGTAACCAATGCAACATACCCAAGACTAGATATGCATGGATGTAAATTACTAATATAGTATACGTTTCTGCGGCTCTATCTTGCAATAGCGGGAGAAGGACGGATAATGCCAACGTAACTTGGGCACAGGCCATCTGTTGTTGAACAAGTCACTGAATTATTAACATGAAACAAACCAAGCAAATATGATTGAGCCACTTCATAAGTAAAGAACACACATACTTGTTTCTGCTTTGGTTGTCCATAATATCAGGAGAGACGTCCCTACAAGACAGAAAATAGCTCAGCATCTGGAAATAATTAACTTATAGCTTTTAAAAGACTAAAAATGATCACACATCACAATTGTAAGAGACTAGGTGATCACATAGGTCTACATATAAACATACTTACCCTTTTCCATCAAAATAGTTTAATAATTTCATAATTATATCCCTTGGTAAATACGGAGTCTTTTTTTTTAACGTAGAAGTTCATACCAACAAAATTCCCATCACAATCAATCAGGGGCCCTCCAATCCCAGCCTAACACAAAAACAATGTAGCACATATGAAAAGATGTTTTAAATACCTTACACATGTAGTTCATTCCGCAGAAGCGGGGGCATTTCACTCATTGCCAATCTTTGCCACACTACCACAGTTGTTTGTTTTATTTCCTGGGAAACATGTGCCATGCACTCATTTATTTCCCAAACCTTTGCCTAAGATGTGGTAGCCAATTTGTTACACCCTTTTGGCTAGGTTGGTAAGGCATGGCAATGTTTGGTAGTGATAGTGTTATATTAAATTGTTCATATTGTGAAAAAAAAATATTGTTCATATTGCAATGCAACAAACTGTTCCACTAAGAAAATTAAATCAATTCTTTTACAAGGAAAAAACAAAATTAGGAGATTCGGTGTACCTTACTGATTCTACAAGTCGAGACCATAAGTTCTTTGCAGTCAAGTTTGCTGGGTTTGTAAGTCAATATCCCACCTGTGGCTATTAATTTGCCCGACTTGAAGACACGTCCTATAGAAAATACCTCTTCACGCTTAATTTGCCCTGGATCATGAAATTCTTCTCTACGAAGACAAAGGAAACCTTTGATGCTGACAATAGCAACATTGTAATGCAGATGATAATGTTGCAATGTCCCTACAGTTTGTTGTTTGTTTGGAAGGTGTACAAACTGCAAAAGTAATGTGCAGATTTACGGATATCTCAAATGAATAAGCTCACGAAAGACAATATAGTACCAACCTTCAAGTTATCATTAATCTTATTTTCATCATCAGAAATTCTAACCAAACTTGCTGAAGTCAGGATCCTTGTGTTGGATTCATTGCCTACAAATATTCCTGTGCAAGCAAAAATCCGTTCTTCTCCTACAAAATCATAACGAATCATAGTTATTAGTGAAATATAAAAAATAAATAAAGATGCAATGAGATTATAGCAATGCAATTACCATTGAATGAAGCAAGAGACACAACAATACGAGACATGTTTGCAGCAACTTTTTTTGGTGAGTTTACTCTAGATATCATCAGCAAATTCTTGTTCAAAAGTATTAACCAAACGCATGCCTCCTGGTTAAAGAAAAGTAATACCACATATGATTGTACTCGAATACAACTGTCAAATTCTGCAATGCAAGGGAGTAGTCAGCGACAAACTCACCTTCAATGGCAGCTGGCAAAGGATAACCTTGAGACGTTAGTTCCTTGAATAAAAATTTCCCAAATTCTAGTTGAAAAAATTAAAGTGATTAATCATTAAGTGTTAACAATGTCAGCAAAATTAGAAGCAATGACTCACCATCATTATCGGCAACCGGCAAGAAAGGGGTGCCCTAAAAAAATGTATCATCAAATGGGTTTTCTAGAGAAACAAGGTGAAGGAGATCATGTGTTAGTAATGATCAATAATTAGCATTGAAACATAATGACAAATTTTGCATGATATTAGTGACCTAACCTGATTCACCTTCTGAATCACTAGAGGAAGAAGACTCCTGCTCATTCTCAGCTTCCCTACTGGAGTCAACTAAAATGGAAAAGATGAAGAATGATCAGATTGGATAAACTGAGATCCTTGGGTAAAGGACACAAAACTAGATTCTCGTGCAGAACATCCATGTATGTTAGTACTACAGGCAGGTAAAAGCATAAAATCAATCTTGCACAAATGCTAACAAACCCACAAATGATGAATAGTTTAAAATAAATGATGATGGTCTGCTCGACAGGCTCACAGTTACGAAACACAAGAAAGTCCGGACATCCTTCCAAGCCTTCCAAATAGAACTTGGAGGCTGCAACAGATTCTTGTATCTGACTTGTGCTCCTTCCAGTTGTGCTATCAAGTTTCTTAAGTTCACCCCTGCAGTATATAACATAGTAAATTCATCAAGCATAGTTACCAAAGAAAAGGTGGAATGGATAAGGACAATTAGCATTCTGTATTCCTTTTGTAGTCATTCAAAGTTTTATAACTAAGGGTAAAAGATTTATCAACCACCATATATATGATAACATATAACACAGTTAGCACGGTTCAAAGAGTGGGTTAGTCTCCCCACTTATGCAACCTGAGGTTTACTTTTTGCAAAACTACATATTGGAGTAAAACTTAAAGAGGTGAAGATCCCTGACATCGGAAAACATGCAGCCATGGACATAAATTAGGCATATCTTTTTTTTTTGCCTCAATATCTTTTACCAGGCACCACAAACATTAACCAGTGACCACCAAATAACAGACAAATTGGACCAAAATGTTTTTCCAAGATCTATGCATGAGTGCTTATTTTCTCAAAAACACAGGCTCATTATAAGAAAGAAATATAGACAACGGAGAGGCACTCAGGTGGCACGCGATCAGAACACTCCCTGAGGACTAGCTACCATCAAGGGCGAGAGACCTTATGCATTGAAAGGATCGGATAGGCTAGAGAGGGGGGTGAATAGCCTATTAAAATTTCTACAAAGCACTAGAGCACAAGTTAGTAGTAAAGCAAGCGAGACAAAGCGCTAGCTCTAGTTCTAAGCAAGTCACCTATCACAATATACTACTTCACAAGTTATGCACTCAACCGCAAGAAACCTACTCCTCCGAACCTAAGGAGCAAGCACCTAAACAAGTAAAGCGCTAGAGACCCTCACTACGAGCCTAGAGTGAGAGCACCTAAACAAAAACAATAAGCGCAAAGAGTAAGAGACCGAGAAGGCTATACCGATGGCTTGATGAAGTGGAGACCAATTGCCGTGCCAAACCAATCACCAAAGAAATAACCAAAAACCACAAAGAAAGCCAATCATCCACTCGAAGGTGGAGAAGAGAGTGAACAGAGGTTCACGTGATCGCCGTCACGCTACTCCTCGTTGTGGCACCGGTCTTCCTTGGTAGATTGCGAGCTGGGCTTCACACGCCAATCCCTCACCGGTAGCCACTCACCAACACAAGAGAAGTAGCTATCAACCACGAACAATCCACTAGAGTCGGTTTTAGCACTCCGCCGGGGAATAACCGCAAGAACCCCTCACAATCAATCACCTTGGTGTGGACTTGAACAATTTCCAATCAATCTCACACCGAATCAACTTCCAAGCCGCTAGGGACCCGGCAAAGCCCCAAGAGAATAAGAACTCAGCTCTTGGCTTGCTCTCAAGTGCTCTAGAATGCAAATCACTAGTAATGATGCACTTAAAGATCACTCAACTCACAAAGATGATCAAGAGATGAACAAGTGAGTGAGTGGGAGGCTAGAGAGTGTTCACAAGAGTATGTCAATGAATCAAATGTGCAAGAGAGTCACCAAGTGACCTAGGAAAGAGTATAACCACTTTTCGAAGCGTCGGACCCTACCATCGGACGGTAGGCATCGGACCAATGTCCAACGTCCGACGCTCAGATCAGTGCCACGTATCAGCGCAGTTCAACCACAGCCGCTGGATCTCAATGGCTAACTGCTCGCCCTAGTTTTCCAACCGTCGGACGCTACCACCGTCGGACCAATGCATGCCAGCGTTCGACGCTTCCAGAGAGGCTCCAGAGAGCTAAAACTCGTTGGACGACAGTCCAACACCCTGCGTCGGACTAACGCACACCGTCCAACGGCGTGCCCAGAGCACGCCACGAGCCTCGCCATGCCGTGAACTCGCCGCGACGCACCGTCGAACTGTCAGCCGATAGTCCGACGCGCTCGCCCCTCAGGCCGTCGGACTGTCCGACTCTCACAGTGGACAGTCGCGCGTGCCACCATCAGACGCTCGCTCGTCAGTGCGCCGGACAAATGGTTTCCACCGTCCGACGCTACGCAAAACTACACCGAGAGCAACTGAAATGCTCGGACCGAGTCCGACGCTCGCCGTCGGACCGTCCGACGCATGCACAGTGTTGGGAGGGCCATCGGACCCTTGCCAATAGTCCGACGCCCTGGAGATCCCAGCGTCCGACGCTCTTTTTCAGCGAATTTCAACTCTTTTTCACACCTCTTGCTTCTATGTGCTAACACTCAAGGTTTTCAACACTTGTGCACAGTGTGTTAGCATTTTTAAAATATTTTTCACGGGTTACTAAGTTGATCTCTAGGTTGTGTTAGATTCAATGCAATGAAATGCAACCTAGAGCACTTGAAGGTAATCCAACACTAGTTCTCCCCTTAATAGTCGGCTATCTATCGTAAATGTGATCACACCCACTTGGTGTCTTGATCACCAAAAAGAAAAGCCCTACTAGGGTTATACCTTTGCCTTCAAGTCTTCTTCTTTCACATGATCCACTTGATCCACCTCACTTCTCGTTCCATGGATGAGCCACCTTGATCAACACCATCTTCTAGGCTCCACACTTTCATGGATAGGACTACCTATACTTAGCTATCACTTAGCAAATAGGTTAGTCCCTGGGATGTCATTAATTATCAAAACCAAACTAGAGTTTTCAATCTCCCCCTTTTTTGGTAATTGATGACATCCTATACAAAGATAAGAATTAAGTTTATTTTTGAACTTGTGAGTTTGTCCAAACAAGATTATCATGTTTTGGAATGGACAAATAACACAAATTCGGTTTGGTGGCTATTTAGCTTTCCCTACATATGTGCATGAGTTTGAATTTGAAAGCTTGCACATATGCATTTCTAGAGAGTAAATTTCCACCAAGATATGCTAGGATGGTTAGGATAAACCTTTGAAGCGTGATACCAAATGAAAATTTCTCATCGAAGTTGCGGAATCTCCATCCTTAGCCCTTTGATAACTAGATGATCACAAAACTTGAGCATACCGTAAGATCAACATTATAAGCAATGCTCAATACCAAAATGAAACACACAAGATCATCTAGCTACCTCCTAAGCATGCTAGTTATCAAATCATCAAACAATACTTGCACTAGCATACACCACTCAAGAACATGGCAATAGAATGTAAAACATATGCAAATGCAACAATCATATTTAAGTACACATTCCAAATGCAACAACCAAGTTCATGAGTTTGCCCCCCCTCAAGGTGAGCTTATCTTAAGTAAAGGTTTTGATTCAAAATTTTTGATCCCTTTATTTTGGCCTATTGCTCTCCCATTATCGGCCTTAATGATGGTTCATCGCGAAGCTTACTCACCATTTCTTATCTTTGCTCTTTCTCCCCCTTGGCATCAAGTACCACAAAAGGGTCAAAACAATGGAGAGTTAGATTTTAGATTTCAATTTTGGTTCAATCTAGCAAACTTGCACAAGATACTTAGCTCGGTTTGAACCAAAGACAAGCTTCTTCACGCCACTAGGGGTTATCATGCCTATGTTGAGTTAAGCACTTAGTTGCTCATTTGACTAGATTCAACACTATGTTTGCATCCTCATGAACAAATTATATGCCATCACTAGTACAATCAAGTAAACAAGCAATAGTGATGCCATATAGATTTCAAAACCATTTTGGCTTTCAATGAATGACCTAGAAAAAATAAAAACATGTCTACATGATCTAGCAAGTCCTAGCAACATATGAATGCATATGTAAAACAATGATACATTTGTCTTGCTTTGGAGGAGAGACATGGCATAAGATATTCCTGAAGTGCATCAACACATGTTGGAATAGTCAAGTATGTTCAATTCATTCCTCAACTTGCAAAACCTTGCTTCATCAAGTGGCTTGGTGAATATGTCGGCTAGTTGATCATCGGTGTCCACACTTGTGATCGCAATATCTCCCTTGCTTTGGTGATCTCTTATGGAGTGGTGCCTCACATCTATGTGCTTGGTTCTTGAATGTTGCACCAGATTGGTTGTGATCTTCACCGCACTTTCATTGTCATATAGCAATGGAACCTTGTTGATTTTCAATCCATAGTCCTTCAAGGTTTGCTTCATCCATAAGATTTGTGCACAACAACTTTTCGCACTAATGTATTCGGCTTCGGCGGTAGAGAGTGCAACACTATTTTGATTCTTGGATGACCATGATACTAGTGACCTTCCCAAGAGTTGACAAGTGCTGGAAGTGCTCTTTCTATCAATTTTGCAACCGACATAGTCCGCATCCGCATAACCAATTAAAGTGAAGTTTGAGCCCTTGGGATACCATAATCCAATGTTAGGTGTGCTCTTGAAATACCTCAAAATTCTCTTTGTAGCCTTCAAATGACTTTCTCTTGGAGAGGCTTGATATCTTGCACACATGCACACACTAAACATAACATCCGGCGTAGAAGCGGTCACATAGAGTAGACTACCAATCATTGACCGATATTGCTTTTGATCAACCAAATCACCTTCTTCATCCGGTTCTAAACTTCCACTAGTGCCCATTGGTGTAGAGATTGCCTTTGCATTTTGCAATCCAAACTTCTTCACCATGTCCTTGATATACTTGCTTTGACTCACAAATGTGCCATTCTTCAATTGCTTGATTTGGAGTCCAAGAAAGTAACTAAGTTCACCAACCATGAACATTTCAAACTCTTTGGCCATCATCTCCCTAAACTCTTTACAAAATGTTTGACTTATTGACCCAAAGATGATATCATCAACATAGATTTGCATGATGAACAAGTCATTCCCAATCTTCTTAGTGAAGAGAGTGGTGTCAACCTTTCCCATCTTGAACCCTTTAGAAAGTAGAAAATCCCTTAACCTCTCATACCATGCTCTTGGTGCTTGTTTCAAGCCATAGAGAGCCTTCTTGAGCTTGTACACATGGTCGGACTTCTTGTCATCTTCAAAACCGGGAGGTTGCTCAACAAACACTAATTCATTGATGTAGCCATTCAAGAATGCACTTTTGACATCCATTTGATAGAGCTTGATATCATGAGCACATGCATAAGCCAATAGAATCCGGATTGCTTCCTATCTTGCCACGGGTGCATAGGTTTCTCCAAAATCTAAGCCTTCAATTTGAGTGTAACCTTGTGCAACCAATCTAGTTTTGTTTCTTACAACAATCCCATCTTGATCTTGCTTGTTCCGGAAGACCCATTTAGTGCCAATCATATTGTGCTTGCTTGGTCTTGGAACTAATTCCGATACTTGATTTCTCTCAAAGTTGTTGAGCTCTTCATGTATTGCATTTATCCAATCCTTATCTTTGAGTGCCTTCTCAATGTTAGTAGGCTCCTCTTGTGATACAAAAGAATAGTGCCCACAAAAAGAAGTTACCCTTGATCTTGTTTGCACACCTCTACTAATATCACCACAATTTGATCTATAGGATGGTCTCTTGCAATATGAGTGGGTTGGAGCACTTGAGTTGAACTAGCACCTTGTATTTGGTCTTGATCTTGATCATGAGCTTGAGAGTCACTTGGGCTTGCTTGATTTGCATCATCTTCCACTTACACAATAGGAGGGGTGACTTCATCATCCTTATCTTCAACTTGTCTTGGCCTAATATACCAAGGTCCATGTTCTTCATAGCATCAACTAATTGAGGTCCTCTCACATCATCAAGATTATCCTTCTCATCTTGTGACCCATTAGTTTCATCAAATTCAACATCATGGACTTCTTCAACTATCCCATGTGCCAAGTTCCAGCTTTGCTTGTAGTTGAATATCCAAGTAGGAATCCTTCATCACACTTTTTCTCAAACTTGCTCAAACGAGTGCCCTTCTTCAAGATGTAGCAATTGCAACTAAACACTCTAAAATATGCAATGTTGGGCTTTCTTCCATTCAAGAGCTCATAGGGTGCCTTCTTCAACATTGGATGACAATAGAGACGGTTGCTAGTAGCAAGCCGTATTGATAGGTTCGGCCCAAAACTCATCACTAACATTGTATTCACTAAGCATTGTTCTTACCATGTCAATAAGAGTTCTATTCTTTCTTTCCACAAGGCCATTTGATTGTGGAGTGTACTTGACCGAGAATTGATGCTTAATACCCATATCATCACATAGCTCATCAAATCTAGTGTTCTTAAACTCACTACCATTGTCACTCCTTACTTGCTTCACCCTTGTGTCAAACTCATTTTCACTTCTCTTGATGAAATATTTGAAGATTACATACACTTCACTTTTGTCAACTAGAAAGAAGACTCAAATGTATCTAGAGAAGTCATCAACTATCACAAAGCCATACTTTATTCCTCCAATGCTTGCATAAGTGGTTGGACCAAACAAATCCATATGCAATAGCTTAAGTGGACTAGATGTACTCATCATGCCTTTCTTAGGATGTATATTCCCAACTTGCTTTCCAAATTGACAAGAACTACACAACCTATTCTTTTTAAAGTATATATCTTTCAAGCCTCTAACCATGTCATGCTTGACCAATCTTTCAAGTTGCTTCATGCCAACATGTCCAAGCCTCCTATGCCACAACCAACCAAGACTTGACTTTGAGATCAAACATGAAGAGAGCTTTGCTTCACTATCATTGAAATCCACCAAGTAAAGATTCCCATATCTAAAGCCCTTGAGATCAAGTTGGAACCATCAACACTTACAATCTCAACATCATCAATATCAAAGATGCACTTGAAACTAAGATTACAAAGTTGTGCAACCGACAATAGATTGAAATTGAGAGATTCAACTAGCAACACATTGGATATGCTCATATCATTTGAGATAGCAATCTTGCCCAATCCTTTCACCTTGCCTTTGCCATTGTCACCAAATGTGATAGAATCAAACTCTTGATTGCCACTTGAATTGATTGATTTGAACATACTAGACTCTCCGGTCATGTGTTGAGTGCATCCACTATCAAGCACCCAATGTCTTCCTCCGGCTTTGTAATTGACCTACAAAGAATAGATCAATTGGTTTTAGGTACCCAAGCATTCTTAAGTCATTGGAGGTTAGTGACCAGAGACTTTGGAACCCAAATGGATCTCATCCTTGGGTTGTCACTCGGTGTACCAATTTACTTGGCTTTAACATCCTTCACTCCCTTGAGCATGTAACAAGAATCAAGGCAAATTGAAGTTGCACTAGCAAATTTGACTTGCTTGATCTTGTTGGCCATGCAATGTTGCTCATTATGCTCCACTTGCTTGCATTTTTGGCAATATCTACCATTACTCCTCACAAAGCTAGCTTTGGGAGTTGCAAAGGCGGCCTTGCCTTTCTTGGGGGTATAGCCTAGTCCCTCCTTAGAGTGACTAAATTTTTGGCTACCCAAACACTTTAGCAAGCAGGCATCCCCACCATAGGCATTGCCTAAAGCACGGGTGAGCTTGTTGACCTCCTCCTTGAGGTTCTTGTTTTCCACCACAAGTGAGGACTTAGAGTCATCAACTTTAGGTGAAATATGAGTGGTAGAGCTGCAAGAAGGGTTAGTGACAACAACAGTAGTAGAAGGAATTGACTTGTCACTAAGGATGTCACATGATGAACCCATGTCACATGTCTTGATGGATGCCCTCTTCTCATTTTCGGCCACTAGAGAGGAATGAGCTTTCTCTAGCTTGGAGTGAGCTATCTTGAGGTTTTCATGGGCTTCCATTAACCTCTCGAGACTTCAAGAGCTCATCAAAGGATTGCTCAATGGCTATCTTGCCTTTGCGCAATTCTTTGTACTCCTTTCTCTTGGCCTCAATGTAAGTATTGGTATTATCAAGCATGGACATAAGCTCATCACATGAGAGCTCCTCCTTATCACTCTCATTGTCGGATTGTACCTTAGATGGCTTGGCCATCAAGCATGTGGATGGAGTGTCGAAGAGAGATAGCTTGTTGTTGAGAGCAATACTAGCAATGGCTTTCTTCTTGATGGTCTTGCTCTCATCATCACTATCTTCCTCATCGGTAGAGGCATCACTATCAACCCAAGTGACATAATATGATTGCCCCTTCTTCTTCTTCTTGAGAGTCACATTCTTGTTCTTCTTTTCCTTCTTGTCCTTCTTCTTGCTCTTCTTCTTCTCATCACCACTCTCATTGTCATTGTCACTATTGAGAGGACAATCGACAATAAAGTGATCCAAGCTCTTACACTTGAAGCATCTTCTTGGCTCTTGCTTGTTCTTGGAGATGAACTTCTTCTTGCCTTGACCATAGCCCTTCCTCTTCATGAAGCGCCCAAACTTGCGCACTAGAAGAACCATGGCTTCATCATCTTCATCATCACTAGAAGTGGAGTCATCCTCAATCTCAACAATCTTGCTCTTGCCCTTGCTCTTGGAGGATGTAGCTTTGAGAGCCACACTCTTATTCTTCTTTTCTTCAACCACCTCCTCATTGTTCATATCTTGAGTGATGATCTCACCGAGGATTTGGTTGGGCTTCTTAGTGCTCAAGTCTTCTCTTGCAAGCAATGTCTTGATGATAGCAAATCTTGCGGGCATGCACCTCAAGAACTTGTGAGAGAAGTCCTTGTCCTTGATGTCCTCACCCAAGCTCTTCAAGTCATTGACAATTACTTGTAACCGGTTGAACATCTCTGGCACACTCTCATTTTCTTCCATCTTAAAAGTGCCAAACTTTTCTCTCAACATGTAGACCTTGGCATTCTTGACCTCTTTTGTGCCCTCATATGTCTCCTCCAACCGCTTCCAAATGTCATGAGCCAAATCAAGGTTCTTTATTTGCTCAAACACATGAGACTCAAGAGCGGTGTAGAGTGCATTGATTGCATGGGCATTGCACTCCATCTTCTTCTTGTCGGCATCAGTGAGAGCTTGTGGATTTTCATACTCCACCTTTATCTCTGTTGCCTTCCAAACATCAATGTGCATAGTCATGAAGTGCACAATCATCTTTCTCTTCCAATGGTCATAGCTTGTGCCATCAAACTTCGCTGGTTTCCCCAACACATTGATTTGAGTCATTCTTCACCACAAGGATGTTAAGCCTCAAACGGTTGTGACCTCGGCTCCGATACCAATTGAAAGGACCGGATAGGCTAGAGGGGGGTGAATAGCCTATTAAAATTTCTACAAAGAACTAGAGCACAAGTTAGTAGTAAAGCAAGCGAGACAAAGCGCTAACTCTAGACTATTCTAAGCAAGTCACCTATCACAATATACTACTTCACAAGTTATGCACTCAACTGCAAGAAACCTACTCCTCCGAACCTAAGGAGCAAGCACCTAAACAAGTAAAGCGCTAGAGACCCTCACTACGAGCCTAGAGTGAGAGCACCTAAACAAAAACAATAAGCGCAAAGAGTAAGAGACCGAGAAGGCTATACCGATGGCTTGATGAAGTGGGGACCAATTGCTGTGCCGAACCAATCACCAAAGAGATAACCGAAAACCACAAAGAAAGCCAATCATCTACTCGAAGGTGGAGAAGGGACTGAACACACGATTTTTTACCGAGGTTCACGTGATAGCCGTCACGCTACTTCTCGTTGTGGCACCGATCTTCCTTGGTGGATTGCGAGCTAGGCTTCACACGCTAATCTCTCACCAAGAGCCTCTCACCAACATAAGAGAAGTGGCTATGAACCACGAGCAATCCACTAGAGTCGGTTTTTAGCACTCCGCCGGGGAATAACCGTGAGAACCCCTCACAATCAATCACATGGTGTGGACTTGAACAATCTCCAATCAATCCCAAGCCGCTAGGGACCCGGCAAAGCCCCAAGAGAATAAGAAATCAGCTCTTGTATTGCTCTCAAGTGCTCTAGAATGCAAATCACTAGCAATGATTCACTTGAGGATCGCTCAACTCACAAAGATGATCAAGAGATGAACAAGTGAGTGAGTGGGAGGTTAGAGAGTGCTCACAAGAGTATGTCAATGAATCAAATATGCAAGAGAGTCACCAAGTGACCTGGGAAGGAGTATAAATACCCCTAAGTGCACCCCTAGCCGTTACCCCACAAGAAACAGCCGTTTAACCACTTTTCGAGGCGTCGGACCCTACCGTCGGACGGTAGGCGTCGGACCAATGTCCAACGTCCGACGCTCAGATCAGTGCCACGTGTCAGCGCAATTTAATCACAGCCGCTGGATCTCAACGGCTAACTGCTCGCGCCAGTTTTCCAACCGTCGGACGCTACCACCGTCGGACCAATGCACGCCAGCGTCCGACGCTTCCAGAAAGGATCCAGAGAGCTAAAACTCGTCGGACGATAGTCCGACGCCCTGCGTCAGACTAACGCACACCGTCCAACGCCATGCCCAGAGCATGCCACGAGCCTCGCCACGCCGTGAAATCGCCGCGACGCGCCGTCGGACTGTCAGCCGATGGTCCGACACGCTCGCCCCTCAGGCCGTCGGACTGTCCGACTCTCACAGTGGACAGCCGCGCGTGCCACCATTGGACGCTCGCTCGTCAGTGTGTCGGACCAATGGTTTCCACCGTCCGACGCTACGCAAAACTACACCGAGAGCAACTGAAATGCTCGGACCGAGTCCGACGCATGCACAGTGCCGGGAGGGCCGTCGGACCCTTGCCAATAGTCCGACGCCCTGGAGATCCCAGCGTCCGACGCTCTTTTTCAGCGAATTTCAACTCTTTTTCACACCCCTTGCTTCTATGTGATGACACTCAAGGTCCTCAACACTTGTGCACAGTGTGTTAGCATTTTCAAAATATTTTTCAAGGGTTACTAAGTTGATCTCTAGGTTGTGTTAGATTCAATGCAATGAAATGCAACTTAGAGCACTTGAAGGTAATCCAACACTAGTTCTCCCCTTAATAGTCGGCTATCTATCCTAAATGTGATCACACCCACTTGGTGTCTTGATCACAAAAAAGAAAAGCCCTACTAGGGTTATACCTTTGCCTTCAAGTCTTCTTCTTTCACATGATCCACTTGATCCACCTCACTTCTCGTTCCATGGATGAGCCACCTTGATCAACACCATCTTTTAGGCTCCACACTTCCATAGATAGGACTACCTATACTTAGCCATCACTTAGCAAATAGGTTAGTCCCTACGATGTCATTAATTATTAAAATCAAACTAGGTCTTTCATGCATGAATGTGAAAGTGCTATGGCAATGAATGTGAAAGAGCTATGAAAACATAGGAGTAATAAAAAAAACTATGAGCTATCTTATAGAAATAGACAAATTTGAGAAAATATAATATCAAATCTGCTTGGAAACCTTGATCGTTATTTGCTTCAACATGAACACAATAGTCCAAAACTCCAAATCTGTACAAGACAACTGTAATACATGCTTGACAGTACAGGTGGTCTAGATGGAAATGGTACTTATTTAGCTAGAGATGTGAGAAGCAACCAAACTGTTGTCAAGGATGCTCTCTAATGCAAATAAATTAAAAAACATAACAGCCAGTGAGCTGGGATATTGGGTTAGTTCAAAAGTGTTTTTGCCACTAAAAAAATGATGTGCCTTATCTATATTTATCACAAATACATGTAGTTCTGAAATTTGGACAACTATTTATTCATCAAAAATAACTTAGATAACTAATTTCTATTGTAATTGCAATATATTTTAATATCCAATAAATTTGTAATAGTATATAGTATTAAATTACTTTTTGACACGGATCTGTGCATATGATTTTTAACATATATCCACCTAAAATACTTAAAAGTTTATTGACACTTGAGTTTAAAAAGTTTGACCAGAGATATATCCAAAACAAGTATTTGTGACCACAGGGAATTTATATAGCATCTAGTGCTTATAATGATAACAACAACAATAACACATATGAGCCTTTGAAGTTATGAGCATTTACTTTTTCATACTAGCAAAATGGCCATGTTTTGCTGCGGATAAAAGGAAAAGCTATCATAATATTGCCTAAAAACAAATAAAAGCATATTTTTCAACAATATGTTACCCCACCTTTTCACTACAAGGAATATTCACATCAATTTAATTTTATATACGACTCTCCATTTAGATCTACTTGTTATTTAATAGATTAAAAAGTTCAAAGGGTAATATGTAAAAACTATAATTGGAGTAAGTGGGGTGACAGATTCACTGCTAGCACCATTGGAGTCTTTAAAAGAGTATACATGTTTACTAACAACACCAACACCACCACCAATAACAACACAAGCAAGTTGGGGTAGGCTAGAGTTGAAACCCAACACGAGCCCCTAGTCACGATTCAGGCACAGTAGCTGCTTTCTGAGAACTCCTATCCAAATAAAGATCTCTAGGTATATCTCAACCTTTCAAATCTCCTTTTTATTGCCTCCCCCCAAGTCAGCTTCGGTCTTCCTCCCCCTCTCCTCACATTGATATCTCAACTTAGGACTCCACAATGCCCTGGTGCCTCTGAAGGTCTCCTCTAGACATGGCCAAACCACCCCAACCGATGTTGGACAAGCTTTTCTTCAATTGGTGCCATCTAGCACAACATAGCAAACCAAAAACTATCCTGGGACTAATAACTTTGCACTCATATTTCTAAGTAGCACAATACCTTGGTGTATTCGCTATTTTTGTGTAACGAAGGCTCTATATGATCTATGGGGAACTTATAACAAAGTCAACATATAGGAAAGTCAGCATTTAATCATTACGATTTACCTCTTAGGGAACATGCATGTCCTTTTTTACAGAACTATTTTTTTTGACGTAAAAGGTAGGAGCTCTGTCGCTCAATTAAGTAGAGGAAGAGAGTTTTATGTACATAAGGCAGTCAAAGTGCCAGACAACACAATTTTAGAAGACGAGTAAAATCTCTAATAAACCCCCTTACACAAGTCAACCCCTTAGAGAAATAGCATTGCACCTTTGTTGAACGTCCTCCTTTATCATCAAGGCAACCTGTTGTGCCGTCTTATGGCTGTTCTAAAAAATTCTTCTATTTCTTTCTTTCCACAAGTTCCACATTATATAGATTGATATGCCATTGAAGCGCCTACAATCTTGCTTTGGAATCTTTCTTGTTGTTTCATACCACCATTCGGCCAATGTAGCACTGTCTTGGCATGGCGGTTGTACATTGAAATTTTCCCATGTTAGCACTTGGCCCCAAAGAGCCCTTGCAAAGGGACAGAGCAAGGAGAGGTGATTCCCTGTTTCCAAGGATCTGTTACACAACAGACAGTGAGCCGCGTGTGGCCATCCCCTCTTTTGTAGGTTGTCCGCCATTAGTAACTTGTCATGCATTAGTATCCAGGCATGAACTTTGCATTTATTTTCCGCTTGCGCTTTCCATATGAGTTCATGATGAAATTTTCCATGGGACCCCTGGAACTGGATCCTGTAAGCTGAGCGTGTGGAGTATTTTCCATCAGCCATCCACCTCCAGGTAATTGTATCCTGTATATCAGGCTGTATTTGCATGCTTTGAATTCTAATCCAAAGGCCAATGAACTCTTGTATATGAATAGATGTTGTAAGACATGTTTGTAGGGCCCGGATCCGGTTATCATTTTGCAGCTCCTGGCTCACTGTCCTATTCTTTCTTCACACTAGCTTGAACAGGTTTGGTGCAAGAAATCTGGGCGCTTCACCTTCCAACCAATTGTGGTGCCAAAAGCGGGCCTTTTCCCCATTGCCTAATGTGATTGAGGTAGAGGAGTTGAAAAGGAGGCGGTCAGTGTCATCACACGGTACTTCTGTGCCAACCCACGGTTTTGAAACATCCACCCATTCCTGCCACAACCATCTGAGGCGAAGGGCTCTACCAAATCTCTCCAAGTCTAGAAACCCTAGGCCTCCCAATTCCTTTGGCATGCAGACCGTCGGCCAGTTTACTAAGCAGTGCTCTCCATTTGCAGTCTCATCCCCTTTCCAGAGGAAGGATCTTCTTATTTTATCGATCTTCTTTTTGGCCCAAACCGCCAAAGGGAACACCGTGAGGTGGTAAGTCGGCATCGATGAAACCACGGAGGTAACTAATGTTAGTCTGCTTGCTCTGTTGAGCATTTTGCCTTTCCATCCCGGTAGCCTCTTACCGATGTGCTCAATGAGCGGTTGCACGTGGATTTTCTGTAAGGCTCTCGTATGTAGCTGCAGCCCCAAGTAACGGCATGGGAAGGATTCCTTGGACCCTGTGAAGGATTCCAATACGTGCTCTAAGTCGATGTCATGGCATCTGATGGGGTGGATTGAGCTCTTCTGGGGATTTATGTGTAAGCCTGAAACGTTGCCAAATGCATGCAGAATAGTCGTGGTGGCTTCCAGATCCTCCTTGATTGGGTTGATGAATATTGCCGTGTCATCTGCATACATGGGCGTTCCATCTTGCCGCAGGCAGAGGCAAGGCGGTGAGGACGCCATGTTGTGTGGCTAAGTCTAGTAGGCGCTGCAAAGGGTCCATGGCAAGTATGAACAACATGGGCGATAGAGGGTCTCCTTGTCGGACTCCCCTCCCGTGATCAAAGACCGGCCCCAATTGTCCATTTAGCAAAGCTCTCGACGAGGTGGTGCGGAAAAGGATGGACACCCACTCACGCCAACGTGGGCCAAAACCAATTGCCTGTAGGACCTCAATGAGATAGCTCCAGTTAACCGTGTCGAAGGCCTTATGGATATCCAACTTCAAGAACAGGGCCGGCAATTTCCTCTTGTGTAGCATTTGAACTAAATTCTGGACGTATAGGAAGTTATCGTGAATGCTCCTCTTTTTGATGAACGCGCTCTGGCATTTTGACACAAGGGAATCAAGCACTGGTGCTAATCTGTTTGCAAGCAACTTGGTGGAGATTTTTGCAATGCTGTGTATGAGACTAATGGGCCGAAAATCCGTTATCCGCGAGGCGTCTGATTTCTTTGGAAGGAGGACAATGTTGGCTGAATTCAACAGCTGAAAACCTTGGGCTTTTAGCATGAACAAGCTGTTCAGAGCTGCTGCTACATCGTCCTGAATAATGTCCCAGCAGGCTTTAAAGAAAGCCCCTGTGAAGCCATCCGGGCCTGGTGCTTTATGTGACGGCATGGAGTCAATTGTAATTTTTTATCTCCTCACGTGTGAGAGGCGCCTCAAGCATTGAAAGATCTCTATGGACATATCCTAGGTGGTCCAGTTGAAAGATGACGTCCTTGGTGTGACAGAGCCAAGGTGATTGGAGAAATAGTCTGCAATTACCTTCTCCTTGTCACTGTGTGTAATTGCCACCCCACCCCCCCCCCCCCCCCCCCCGTTTGTGTGCAAACAATGAATGCAATTTTTTCTCAATCTAGTGCTCGCCCGAATGTGAAAAAACTTTGTGTTGGTGTCCCCGCTACGGATGAAAGTCAATCTGGAACGTTGTCTGATCTTTGCCTTTTCGATAGCTGCAAGTCCGACGCTTCTTGTTTTTAGCCGGCGACGTAGATCAACTTATTGTTGAGTGAGTGTTCTAGTTTCCTGTGCCGCTTCAAGCTGTAGAAGCACCTCTTTGACGATGGCAAGTTGTAGCCTTGTGTCACCAATCTTCTCTTTGTGCCACCTCTTGAGGCCCTTTGCCACTCGTGCCATTTTAATATGCAACCGCTTCATAGGCAGGGCGCTATAAACTTGTTTATTCCAAATCTGGGCAACCA
Source organism: Eremochloa ophiuroides (assembly GCA_038502445.1). Lineage (NCBI taxonomy): Eukaryota > Viridiplantae > Streptophyta > Magnoliopsida > Poales > Poaceae > Eremochloa > Eremochloa ophiuroides. Next base: position 105,720,529 of record JAHLJS010000002.1, on the reverse strand, counting down.
GCTCTTTGAAGCCATCCATGTTCACCCAGAAATTTTCAAAGCGGAACGATGGGCTGCGGTAGTGTTCGAGAGCCCCTTGTAAAAGGAGTGGAGTGTGATCCGACATGAGGGAAGGCAGGGAATGGAGGAAACAAGTGGGAAAAGCCAACTCCCACTCCGGAGTGCAAAGCAGCCTGTCGATCCTGGTGAGCGTTGGATTGACCTGTTCGTTACTCCAAGTAAAGCGACGACCATTTAAGCCAATTTCCTTTAGATTCATCTCATCAATCACAGCATTGAAGGCACGCATGAGATGACGATTTAGATTTGTGTTGTTTTTATCTTCAGCCTGGTAGATGAGGTTGAAGTCGCCTAGAATCAGCCACCTCCCATGGTCCGGTCTAGGAATCTGTTTCAGTTCGTGGAGGAACTGCAGCTTCTCATTGTCACTTTGAGGGCCATATACTACAGTGATCTGCCACTTAATCCCATCTGCCCGCATGGTGCAAGTTGCTGTCACAGCGTGTGTGGTTAAGTGATGGTTCGACAGGTGGAAATAATCCTTGTTTGCTGCGAGAATGATGCCGCCTCTAGTCTGGAGTGCCGGCAGCGCTGCAAAGTTGTTGGAAAATTTTGGGTCCATTGTACGTGTGACAACGCCTTGATCCACCATCTGTAATTTTGTTTCTTGTAGGCACACTATGGTGGAAGCAGAATCTCTTACCAACAAACTCACCGAGTCTTGACTCGCCGGCTCATTGAGGCCTCTCACATTCCAACAGAGGATATTGCAGTTACGTTGCGACATAGAAGACAAATGCAACCCCATCTGGATATATATATGGGATACATGGCGTTGCTGGAAAAACAGTGAGCAACAAACCGATGCACATATGGTCACAATAGTTCTCCTTGATTGGAACAACACCCCAGCCTTCTCCCTAGATGAGAGCAGAACGACTCTAGCAGAGTGACGATACAAGAACAGATGATTGTAGCTTATCATTAACTTGTACATGACGCCCTTGTGCCATCATTTGAAGTCTAGGCTTGGGAGCAGCCAGCAGCAGCATCGCCATCGAGGCCACACAGGGCTGTCAACACCGAGATCACCGATTCCGAGAGCGGCCCGCTGAAGAGCCTGAAGTACCCCAGCAGCTTGTCGTCCACTGAGCTTCCCACCTCCTCTTCCATGCAGCCGAGCTTCTTCATAAGGACTTTACGTGCCTTGGCTTGCGCATCGCCTCGGGGCCACGACGCCGTTGCGATGCGCACACTCTTGCGCAGCGGCGCCAGGGTCAGCCTTCTGCCACGCTTTGCTGCCACAGTCCGTTGCTGCGGACTCAAAAGCAATGGGCTGGTGGTTTGCTGTGTGACCGAAGTGAGGAAGGTGGCCGCCGCATTTTGTTGCCTCTGTGTCGTCGGTGATGAAGCCATGGATGTGCGCTGCCTGCGGGGGTAGCGCCTGACGTAGACGCGGTTGGGGCGGAACCTTCTGGTCATGTGGGCGTGGCATGCTCCATTGTTGGAATGGGGGGACGGCCTTGTCGTAGTTGCCGGTGCAGGCCACTGCGATGCTATCTCCCCGCGCTCTGGTCCACTGCTAGGGGGGGGGGACGCCTGCCTCTGGCTGCTGCTGCTGCTGCTGCTGTCGTCTTGTATCGCCAGTCTGGGTGAACTCCTGGGCGTGGTTCGGCCACGGCCGCTGCTGTGGCGCCTGCTCTGTTGCTCCATGGGCGATGTAGGGGTTGCGGCTGTGGCTGGGAGCACGTCCATGCCCTCCCCGAAGAGCCCTATTGGAGTTGTGGTTTCCTGCAGCAGATTGTTAGTACTCATCAACGCAGATGCCGGTGGCGGGGTGGCGCATTCCTGGTGAGCGAGGACTGCCGGCTGGGAGTACTCCATGCTGTCAGGAGTAGCAGAGGCGGCTGTTACCACTGCAGCACGATGCGGAGAGCACTTGTGGCCACCAGCTTCACCTAGGCTGGGGTGCTCGCGGCCTGCAGGTGGGCTTGATTCATGGTGTCCATCCCTGGACGCCACAGGGACAGAGCTTGCCCTGCGTGGTGGTGAACATGCTCCTCCAGGCATGCTGCTGTTGCAGGAGTTGTCGTTGTCGCCCGCAGAAGTGATCTGGCGACGGTGCTGGCCATCGTCATGCCGACCGCGGTGCGATTCTGAGCGCTCTCTTTCCCTTGCCCGTCCCGGGGCACGGGAGAGGCTCCGGGAAAGCCTTGAGCCCCAGTTGTCTCCCTTGCTCTCGCGCCGCCTACGGCGTTCGTCCTCGTCCTTGTCGCGACAGTGCCTGGGCCTTGTTTCCGGCGGCGGCGGGACATGCCGGGGTCGCGGCGCGTGTTCGCCGTCGATGACTCCATAGCGCCAGGCAAAGTCCCTGACTTCCGTCCGGCCGTGGGAGTCTGGAGGCAGCTCCAACAAGTCGAGGTGGATGATGACCCTGAAAGTAAGCCCGCGGCATCCGCGATGGGGGGCGACGCCATCATGCACACGAACTGCATTGATAACAGGTTACCTTTGGAATATCTGACGGGTTGTAGGTCCACGCCCACAGACGCAGCACCCTGGAGTCGTCGGCGCACAGCTCGTCATCTCTTCGCAGAGAATTTGGCTCCACGTAGTCGAGGTCGCAGGCCCTCGCCACCACGCGCTTGGTGATGCTCTCGTTCCAGGCATGAGCCGGCATCCCCTCCAAACAGAGGCGAACAGAATGGGCTCAGTATGACGTGAGACTGACAGAATGGGCTTAGCCAGTTTGTTTATAAATGTACTCTGCGTGGCTGTGCCTTATAGTTCAGTATGACCATTTTAAAATTTATAAATCTAATCTGTGTGGTTGTGCCAACATTTAAAACATGAGGCATATAATTCAGTATGACCATTTTAAAAACCAACACTAAGTGCAGTCCTAATTTAACTTTTCTTTTACAAAAAAAAGTATTCCTTGTGCTCAGCATACCAAATGGCCAAGTATAAATTAGTGATGTACAGGAAAGTAAGGCTAAGCAAAATGAGGAAACATAGCTGACAGTAAAAAAATACCGATATGTCTTGAAATTAACCAGGAATTCGGTAATAGTACTCCTTGGCAGGAATGGCGTCCTTTTCTTCGCATAAAAGTTCATGCCAACAAAGTTCCCGTCCAAATCAATAAGAGGCCCTCCAACCCCAACCTAGAAAAAAAATATAAAGACTGCTATAAGCCTACCACGATAAAGCGATACTAATAATTATATAAGAGAAAAATGCAACTTAATGCCCAAAAGATAAAGTTAAGTGCATATAATGATATATTAACCACTGATACCATGCCAATTGCCATAATTATTCATTTCCGCAACACATGAAAGTAAAGAGAAATCAGCAGAGCACAATGGTGATTTCACATGTGGAGATCATGAGTTCTTTCCGATAAGCTCCACTTGGATCGTTAGTCAGCACCCCACTTGTGGCCATTAATTTGCCCGACTTGAAGCAGCGCCCCACAGCAACTACCTTACTGTGAGACTCAAATTACAGCTGATGCTCAAGATTTATTGCTCGAAGACCAGGAAAGAACTTGGTTCGAACAACGGCAACATTGTATTGCAAGTCATGCTTGTGTAACCAACCATGTGCAACTTGTTTTTTTGGAAGGTGTATTTCAATATATAATAATAAATCAAGAAAAAGGTTACAAATGAATAGTGGCATCGCAACATAACATAAGAAAGTGATAGAGATGAGATAAAATAACAAAACTTACAGACACAAATGGCATGATCTTGCTTTCATCATCATAAGATCTAACCAGGCTAGCTGAAGTCAAGAAACTTGTGCCAAATAAATCAGCTTTGATAACTATGCCTGTGCATGCAGAATGCATCATATCCCCTGCACAAAGTCATGATTTCCATCATTAAGAGTGATGGCTTGATATAAATAAAGCCAACGTGCATAATCACAATTGAATGAAGCCAACGAGACAACACTTTCAGATAAGTTTGACACTACCACTTTACTCAGTTCACTCCATGCTCCTTGACCAGAGCTCTTCAAGCTACCAAACTCCTCTTCAAAAATGTTATCCACATGCAATTTTCCTAGATAAGGAAGCATTGCACAATATTATTGTGATTGTTATGACAATTGACAAAGATGTGCAAGTATGTTAAGAAATTCAAACCAATTACTCACTTGTCTCTCCTCTACTTTTGCAAGCTTTCTTCCTTTTCTTTGAGCTTGCTAAGCAATCACCTGATAGGTTATCTGTCATCTTTCCAACCCTGACCACAGAATAAAATTGTAATATAGTGAGTCACCATTAGTAGTCATTAAGGTCGTAAAGCATTGCAAAACAACTCGGCAAATTGGTGAAACTTATTCCTTAATATGTTCAGGACTCTTTTGCAGATATAGGTATAAATAAAACTGACTACGTACGGCTGCATATGTATCTATCTATCCCTAATAATAATAAAGAGGTAAAATTTCTGCCTAAATTTTTGTTTCGTTTGGCCTATATGTAAGCGGTGGAGACTTAAGTGTTGGGTAAAGGGAAGAAAAGAAAAAAAAATCAGCCAAACATCCATCAAAATCGAATCGAAACAGAGCTCTAAACTAAAAGAAAGAGCAGCAGAGTTGGAGACAGACATAGGGGCAAGGAGTTTTCCAAAACGGCAATGTAGATTAAAACAACAGCACGGATCAAACTGAGACTAAATCAAAACCAACATGGATAGCGGTGCCGGCGCAGATCATGCCATCGCTTCACGGCCACCGCCACTGCGACTGCTGCAGACGAGCTCGTGTGGCCACCATCGCCAACCCTCGTGGATCTCCCTCGCGGCCAGCTTCTCAGAGGAACGAGATTTGCAACCTAGACGAGGACTCACGGCGTACAAGCGGGTTTTGCGGGCGAGCCGAGATTGACAGATAGCTACGTCAGAGATGCCGATCAATTTGGGTGCCACAGGAGGAAGAGAAGGGGCATGGACTGCAGCAGGGCGCCATCGATTTGGGTGCCACATCAAGAAGATTCTACGAACTTCCTTTTGTGCCTTAGCAGAAGGAAAGGACTATCAAAAATTGATTTTAATTCGACTTGACTTAATGGACAATATCATATTATTGTCAATATTAACATGTATTATGGATTTGTGCCTTATAGCAGAAGGAAAAGACTATCCAAAATTGATTTTAATTCAACTTGACATAATAGGATAATATCATATAATTGTCAATATTAACCTGTCTTATGGATATCATATTCATCATAAAATGAACAACATTTAAGTTCTAATAGAAAGTGTAAAAAATAAATAAATATGCAACACTCACATTAGTTTCAGATAATGTTTGATATTTTTTCTCCCATTGCAATGCACGGGCATGTTTACTAGTATATGAAAATCAAAACATCATTATGGAGAAGTTCAAAGGTAACTAGGCAAGAACAAAAGTGGAATACAGTTTAACCACTTCACTTACACAAAAAGAACCAATGAACTTGACTAACACTAAAGCTACAACAAATATAAAAAAAATCAAAACATTGATGAAATTGAAGGTGCAAGGTGACGAGGAAAACAAACTTCGATTGTCATCATAACAGAAGTACACCATCTGAGAGATATGGAAGTCACAACGCACACCAGTCAATAGTCAACAGAGGTATAATTCCAAGGAACCACTAGCTAAGTTCTAACACAAAGAGAAAAGCACAGGAGCAAGAATCAACCGATATATTGGCACAGCAGAAGCAGAATCGCAACCTCAATCTAAGAACTTATAACTGAGACCAGATCATAACCGAATAGTGCAAAACCTAGGCTTGCCAGCTAGCTATGTTGATATCGAACAGTTCGGCACAAGCTGATGAAGGCGCATGACAGAGAGGACATGGGAAGGTGACACTAGTGGTTCATCCAGATTACAGATCCAAGCATAGGAATGAATCTGTTGAAGAGAGCTGGGGTGGGCACAGAGGCTGGAAGGCAGGTACACCCTAATAAGTTTGGTACTTGTCTACTCATTTTCCTTTTTGTTCACAATATTGCCCTAATCTTGTAACAAAAATGCTATTGCAGGGTGGTTTTCAGTGGTGGGCCATGGGCCATGGGAAGAAGCATGCTTCTCTCAGGGGCAACTTGGTAGGGCACCAGAAACTAAATCCTAGATAATATATATCCAAATTCACTAGGATATGGAGGTGTCTAGGAAAGTGTTTGGCCACTGGATGTATCACCCCTACCCTTTGGATGATGTATTGGACAAGAAAATTTAAGTTCAAGAGTTTGGACCTAATGTTAGACATGAACAAAGCTGCAGATCCTTTATAAGTAACTAACAAAATTTCCTTGTGCTATACACAGAATTACTAGTCTATAATATACACAAAAGATTTATCTGATAATTGCCCTCTATATTGTTCCATATGCAATAATATGCATAGCTAAATTTTGATGACTCTACTAACCAGAAAACTCTACTTTACAATTATAGGCAAGCGCATTAACAATGCACAACATAATGACACGTCGTTTAATGGTTCATTGCTAACTAGTTGGTTCTTCCTAATTAAGTTCCTTTAGGGAAGATGGAAGCATAATTTCAGAACTTAGCAAGAACGTTAGAGCCACATGAAAAAGAGAACAAAGCAAAAAAGCTATTGGAATCAAACATACTACTCCGTACAGGTTTATTTATGTCTGTGATTTAAAACATCGCTTGCAGTCACCTCTTAATCCCGGGCCATGGATGACAGTTGGGAAGTAAATAATATTTTGGCACATAGGTACGCAAATTGCTTCTTCAATTGAGTTACAATGCAAAGTTCAAGAACATTGCAAGAAACCTAGAGCCACGGGAATGAAGAAAAAACAAAATCAATTGTAACGCCGCACCAGCTGGAACGATCCGGCTGACATAGAGAGATCCTCACACGAATGACACAAAAAGGAGAAGAACATCGGAAGATCTGGGGGGAGGAGCGAGCTGTCGACCGAAGGTAGGAGAAACGGATGGAGGAGGCGGAAGAATTTCTAGGGTTTGGAGGCATACCTTTCGTGCGACGCCGTCCTCCTCTGCATGCGTGCGCGCGAGCCCTTGTGGGAGGCAGAAAACGGAGATTGTTTTTTTATTTACATTTTTTATTAAATATTTTACAGAAAAGTTCAAAAAAAAATTACAGAGGCTCAGAGCTCCAACCTTCGGCGTGTCACGGCCCATTCGCGGACACGGGCAAAGCCGGGACCAGATGTTTGGCATTCACGGGGCTGTGTCCCATCTGCGCCATGCCGTGGCCAACAGGGCCTTGCTTGTGCAGTGCTCGGCGACGATGTACGCCTTCCTCTCTCCATCGTGGGGCGGTGTGGTACGAGTGGAAGAAGCATCCATCAAGCATGGCCGCTGTTTCCAAACAAGGAGCAGCACGAGTACTTCGCGCTCGCGCTCAAGGCGAGGCAGAGGCACGACATGGTCGCGATCCTCGCGGACGTCGGGATTATGCCGTTGAGCAGCGTCAGGGACGCCATCGCGCGCCCGCACACGGGACCGGTTCGCGGCGAACAAACCTGGGGTGCAACCGCGAGTTCGCGACGCGGACGGCATCGCAGCTGTTCCAAGTGTACCAGTGCGTGGACTGCCCCGCTCGCCATGCCCATGTGTGCCCGGTCAACATTCTCACCGCTGTTTTCGTAGCACCGAGAATCTCACAAGAAGGCATTTAATAGGAATAATTTATACTCAAATTTACTAAAGTATTAGGAGAAATTAAACCCATATTTACATGTGTTGTGGTACGTTGCCTAAGCCACACTGACTCGACCCAACCCTAGCTGGCGGCCGAGACGCCGCCGCCGGCGCCGGCGCCGGCGCCTGCCGCCCCCACCTCCCCAGCCCCTCCTCCTCCCCCTCCCCTTCCCCTCCCTCCCCCAACCCCGTTGAAGATGGCGCTGGTGGGCCGCCGCAGGGCCCGCCCGCGACGCCGTCGCCACCAGGGGCCGCGACGGCGGCTGCGGCCGCCGCTGCCGCCGTCTGCAGTAGCCTCTTGGGCAGCACCGCCGGATCCGGTGCCCGGGCACTTCCACGCCCCTCTCCGCCCCCGACGCCGATGGGCGCTGCCGCGGCGGGGTTGCGGCCAGCAGCAGCAGCTTCGCGCCCCTTCCATCGTCGATGCCAGACCCCACCGCCACCAATGTTGACGCCGCGGAAAGGTTGCGCACGAGGTCCGCTGCGCCGGCACCCGGGGCTGCCGCCGTGCACCCCCCACCCACCCCCCTCTGGGTCCAAACCCGTCGCCGTCCTGCCAGAGGACGGGACGCTGGTCATTGTCGAGGACGTCCCGGTAGATGAAGCCCAGGACGAGGATGCCGCACGCCCGGCCAGGGAATCGCCTTCCTCCCTCTCCGCGCTTGCCCGCCCCTTCTACCCCACCCGTCGGTCGGCTGGTAGGAGCAAGTTCAGGCAATGGGAGGATGACCCCGGCGCGAGCAGCTCCGACGATGAACTTGCTCCTGCCACGCGTTCGTCGTACCTGGAGGCCGCTCGCAGGTCTCTCCGCCCCACGCCTCCTCCGCTGGTTGGGGCCCCAGACGCGGAGCAAGGTGCAGCCGCCGAGGAGGGGGCCCATCCAGGGCCTGCAAGGAGGCGGCGGCGTCCCCGGCGTGGGACTAAACCGCTGCACCCCGAGCGTGTGCCTGCGCAGCGTCGCCTTGGTCCGCTGCTGGCGGCAAGTGTCCCGGTGCACCAGCGCCTTGGCCCGCAGGTGTAGGGCACCGGTGCCTGGCACTGCCCCGACATCCCCATCGACGACCCTTCGTCGACGCCGAGGGATTCTAGATTGTCTGTCGCCATCGTCAGCGGCGCCGTGCGGGGAGTACGGTTGCCAAACGCCACCACCCTGTCCCGCCGGAGCTTGTGGGTCTCTGCTTCAACTGCCTCGCACCCGACCACATCGCCGCTCAGTGCCGCTCCCTGACCCGATGCCTCCGTTGCTAGGGGTGCCGGCCATCGAGCCTGGGCATGCAAGCGTGGTCGTTCGCCGGTGAGCAAGCGAGGCCCCTCGCCGGCGTGCATGCCTTCGTCCTTAGAGGCCGGGCTCGGTCGGGGTGCATCTTGTCGTCTTGCTCCAGGAAGCGTACTGGCACCGCTGTCGCCTGGTCGTGTGCAGCAGACTGCCACTCCGCCGTCGGTCATGGCCATGCCGGACACCTCGGGATGCTGTGAGTTAGGGCGTCGACGTCGACGTCATAGACGTCTAGGGCGACCACGGAAGGGCATCACCTCCTCGGACGAGCCGGCCAACGGGAGGCAAGTTCTTGGGCTTGACCCATTGACGCTTGCCCCTTGGCCTCACGACTTGCCTCCTGGTCGCGATGTCATGGATGACCCCATGCTGGAGGAGTCTACTGCCTCCTTTGCCGCAAGTCGGGTCGTCATATGCCCTTCGCTTGACCACATGGCTTCACCTCCAGCACCGTGGCCGCATGACCTGCTTTCTGGTCGTGAGGCCATGGACGACCCCATGCTGGATGAGTTTGCCGCAAGCCGTGTCGACTTGCAGTTGGAGGTTGGCGCCAAGACGGTGGTCACTGGCGCGCTGTCCCAGCCTACCGACTCTGGGTTGCGGACACCCCCTCCGAACCCTACTCTTTGGGCTACGGATTCGCCACCGGTGTCGCCTCAACGGGGTCTACCTTTGGAGGCGCCTACAGTGATTGTGTATCGTCGTTGGCCCCGCTGATCGCCGTCTTCGGCGTCTCCTCGCCGTACTGTCGATGCAACAGCCACACCTGCTCAGGCGCCCATTGCCCCAGATGGCCCTTGCCCTGCGCAAGGAGTGCTGGATGTTCAGCAGACTTCAGTTGCTGACATAGCTCGCATGCTCGAGTCATGGATCTGCATCCTCCGGCAGACCCCCATCATCAAGAGTCGCCCCAAGCTCAGGAGGTCCAAGACGCCGAAGTCGGGTTTCACGTTGCGGCGCAGTGCACGCATTGCGTCGAAACCCGCGCGGCCAACTCTACGATACAAGCGCAGAACGTTCTGAAGTAGAAGATGGGTATCGTCATCGACTCGAACGCTGTGGGCACCGAGAATGCCAAAAAGTTTCAGTCGATCTTTGAGGCCCCGTTGTCGGCCAACAAGATGGAGGCGCTAGAGGTGTTCTTTGGGGCCGACTTCGGTTTCGGCTCGGTGGCCTGGAACATGGAGGACGGCTTAGACGCCGAGGACATTTAGGCCTTGGGCTCAGCTAGGTTATGTCGCAAATTTGTACTATGTAAATCACAACCACGTTTGTGTTTTCGCCTTTTCGGTGGCTGATATCGGTAATCAGTTGATTACCGTGACCAGCTTAGGTTGTAACAAACTCTACTCCTTTGAAAGCCCATGTTTGATTTTGGGTAATTGATGAAACCTAGTTTGCTAACGATTGCTCTAAGTGTTTCATGAGAATTGATTAGCAAATGGCAAGATGGAGCAAAGGACCGGATCAGTGGAGGCCACAAGTGAAGGGCGATGACGACGTCCATGAAAATGGTGTAAGCTCATAAATAAAGGAGAAAGCCTTATTGACGGCATCCATGCAAACGGTATAAGTCCATCATCAAAAGGATTCCACAAGCTTCATCAAGAGATGGTGAAAAAGCTAGGAGCTCAAAGCAAAGGTATAATCCATAGGAGCTCTTTTGCTTTTGGTGATCAAGACTCCATAGAGGGAGTGATCATATTTAGGATAGATAGCCGTACTATCAAGAGGGGCGAAATCGTTGATGAAATACGGTTATCAAGTGCCACTAGGTGTTCATGATCATTGCATTGCATATAGATGCTAGTGACACTAACAAACCCTTGGAAAACTCTTTTGAAAAGGCTAACACAGGTGCACAAGGTGTAGAACACTTGGTGTTAGCACATGGGAACAAAGGGTGAAAGGTTTGAGTGAAAATCCTAAGAAAATAGAGCGTCGGACCGTAGAGTCACAGAGCGTCGGACCATTAGCCTCGGTCCGACAGCTAATCCTGCGGAGGAGCGTCGGACGCTCAGTTTCGGAGCGTCGGATTTTTTGCCCGAGCGTCCAACGGTGCAGATCGTGCGAGAGCTGACACGTGGCGAGCCCTGAGAGCGTCGGACTCTCGGCGTTAGTCCGACGGTGAGCGTCGGACCAACGTCCGACGATTTTCAGGGCTCGGGGAGCTCTCTGGAAATGTCGGACCGTGGTTTCATTTGGTCCGACGCGCCGTATATTTTCAGTCCGACGGTGCAATGGCAGTGGGCGTCGGATCGCGTGTGTTGGTCCGACGTTCGTCCGTCCGACGGTTCGTTTAGCGCGGGAAGTTAGCCGTTGTGATCCAACGTTCGACTTCAAACGGCTAGTGACACGTGGCGTTCATCCGGGGCGTCGGACCATGCGGTATAGTCCAACGGTGTGGACGTCAGACAATCCGACGGTACGCAGTGAAATCTAAAATGGCTAGTTCTTTGTTTATGGCTTATAAATAGTCACTTGGCTGGTTTGGGGAGAATCTCTTGGCACTCCTGAACATCATAGCATACTTGTGAGCCTTCCCACTCCACTCTCACTCATCCTACTTAATTGTGATCATCATTTGGCGAGTTTGGAGAGCATCAAGTGCATTGCATTGATAGAGATCATCTAGAGGCACTTGGTAGCGGTGATTCGCAGTGGTTTATCTCATTACTCTTGGAGTTTGCCGACTCCTAGACGGCTTGGAGCTGCGAGGATCGTTGAGGGGAGTTGGTGATTGTCTCCGCCTCCGATCAAGGTATTGTGAGGGGTTCTTGAGCCTATCCCCACGGGAGATCGCGAAAGGCATCTTTAGTGGATTGCTCGTAGCTTGGTGGATCCCCGTCTTGTGTTGGTTGTGCGGCACCCTTGAGAAGGGTTTGGCGTGTGATGCCAATTAGCGCGTGAACCTCCAAGTGGGTGTATCGCTACAACGAGGACTAGCTTGCCAGCAAGCAAGTGAACCTCGGTAAAAATCTTGTGTCATCTCTCTATCGAGGATTTCTCTTGTATTTGATTGATTGGTTATATTGGACTTCATCTCTTCTCTACACCGGGGGTATTGAAATCACTTTTACTCTTTACATTTGTGTACTTACTCTCTTGTGTAGTTTGTTAGTTAGTTGCTCACTTAGGAGTAGTGTATAGCAGTGACATAGCCTTTGAGTGTGAACTAGTGATCATAGTGTAGTATACTTGTCTAGGTGGCTTGTATAGTGTAGGTTAGAGCTAGTGCTTTGCAAAGCTTGCTATTGTTACTAATCGGCTTGTTAAGTGTTATTTATAGATTTTTATAGGCTATTCACCCCCTCTAGCCATTTGGGACCTTTCAAGTGGTATCGGAGCCGAGGCACCGTTGATTTGAGGCTTAACAACCTACGGTGTAAAAATGGCTCAACTCAACATTCACATCAACAATACCAAGAAGCCACCCTAATTTGATGGCACAAATTATGCATATTGGAAGAGCAAGATGACCTCACACATCAAGTCAATCAATAGATAGGTTTGGAAGGTTGTGGAGACCAAGATTGAGATTGCCAATGCGGCTAACCCCACAACCGCCGAAGAAAGATTGCTTCAACTCAATGACATTGCGGTTTGTGCTATCTATGAGGCTCTAGATGAGAAGGTGTTTGAGCAAGTCAAGAACATTAAGAATGCTCATGAAGCTTGGAAGAAGCTTGAGGAATCATATGAGGGCACCAAAGGTGTGAAGACCGCAAGAGCATACATTCTCAAGGACAAGTTTGCTAGCTTCAAGATGAAGGATGATGAAACCGTGCCGGAGATGTTTCATAGATTGCAAGTCATTGTGAATGATCTCAAGGCCGTTGATGAGGAAGTGAAAGATAGTGACTTTTCCATGAAGTTCTTGAAGAGCTTGCCCAAGCGGTTTGCCACATTGATCACAGTCTTGGTGAAGACAACATTGAGTGAATTGACTCCAAATCAAGTGCTAGCGGAGGTGATGACCGATGATGCTTATAGAGATGATGATGACAAGGAGGAGTTGATCAATAAGAAGAAGAAAGAAAAAGATGAAGACTCCAAAGATGAGAAGAAGAAGAGTGTGGCATTCAAAGCCACATCATCATCAAAGGACAAGGGCAAAGCAAAAGTTGAATCGAGTGAAGATCCATCAAGCACAAGTGAGAGTGATGAGGAGATGGCCCTTCTAGTGAGAAGATTTGGCAAGTTCATGAAGAAGAAGGGCTACCGGGCAAGAAGGAAGAAGAATGCAAGAAAGTTTGATGGGCCAAGAAGATGCTTCAATTGTGGAAGTAAAGATCACTTGGTAGCCGATTGCCCACACTCAAGTGAAGATGATCACAAGGGCAAAAAGAAGAACAAGCATGAGAAGAAGGAGAAGAAAGAGAAGAAGAAATCCTCATACAAGAAGAAGAAGAACTATTCTCATGTGGTGACATGGGATAGTGATGCCTCTTCAAGTGATGAAGAGAGTGATGATGACAAAAAGAGCAAGAGGAAGGCACATGCAAGCATTGCCATTCATGACAAGCCTTCCATCTTCGACATTCCTTCTTGCTTCATGGCCAAGGGCTCTAAGGTATCATCCGACACCGAATCTAGTGATGATGATAGTGATGATGACCTAACAAAAGAAGAATTAATTGAAATGCTTGATGATGCACGTATTCATTTTGATAAACTTAGAAAGGAATGTAAGGGCTTGCGTAAGGATAAACAATCCATTGAGCAAGAACTTGAGGAGCTTAGAGCATCTTATGAGAGTCTAAAGGAAGACCATAATAAGCTCCAAAAGGCTCACACTAAGCTTGATGAAGCTCATTCCTCTCTAGTTGAGCAAAATGAAGACTTGCAGCAACAAGTGCAAAAGAAAGAAACTAAAAACATAGGTGTAACATGTGATATATCTTGTGAACCTATTATTGTTGCTACTACTAACCCTTCTTGTAGCACCCCCACTACTACCTCACCCACTAGTGACTCTTCACTAGTAGTTGAGAACAAGAACCTAAAGGAGGAGGTTAAAAAGCTAAATCACTCCTTAGCTAAGGCTTATGGTGGTGAGGACCGCTTGCTTATGTGCCTGGGTAGCCAAAGGGCATCTCTCCACAAAGAGGGATTGGGCTATACCCCCAAGAAAGGCAAAACCGCCTTTGCTCCTCACAAGACTTATTTTGTGAAGAGAAATGGCCGGTATTGCACAAAATGCAAGGAAGTTGGTCACTTAGGGCAAGATTGCAAAAAGCAAGAAATCCTAATGCTTATGTATCCTCAATTAAGTTTGATTCTTGCTACATTCTCACAAAGGGCTCAAACGGTGTGAAGGCTAAGTTTGTTGGTACATCCATGTTGGGTCCAAAGAAGAAGACCATTTGGGTACCAAAGAGCTTAGTCACTAACCTTCAAGGACCCAAGCAAGTTTGGGCACCTAAAAGGAATTGATCTATTTTTGTAGGTCAATTACAAAGCCGGAGGGAGGCATTGAGTGCTTAATAGTGGATGCACTCAACATATGACGGGTGATTCTAGTATGTTTGGCTCTCTCAACACAAGTGCAAATAGTGGCTATGATGCAATCACATTTGGTGACAACAAGAAAGGAAAAGTGAGAGGACTTGGTAAAATTGCTATCTCCAATGATATGTCCATCTCAAATGTGTTGCTAGTTGAAAGCTTGAACTTCAATTTGCTCTCGGTTGCACTAACTTTGTGATCTCGGTTTCAAGTGCATATTTGGGGTTGATGATGTTGAAATTATTAGTGTTGGTGGGTCAAATTTGATATTCAAAGGGTTTAGATATGACAACCTATATCTTGTGGATTTCAATGCTAGTGAAACTCAATTGTCAACTTGTTTGATCACTAAGTCAAGTTTGGGTTGGTTATGGCATAGAAGGCTTGGTCATGTTGGAATGAAACAATTGAACAAACTAATGAAGCATGATCTAGTTAGAGGCTTGAAAGATGTCACTTTTGAGAAAGATAAGTTTTGTAGTTCATGTCAAGCCAGGCAAACAAGTTGGAAATACACATCCTAAGAAGAGCATGATGAGTACTAGTAAAGCTTTTGAGCTCTTGCATATGGACTTGTTTGGACCAACCACATATACTAGCATTGGTGGGAGCAAGTATGGATTTGTGATTGTGGATGACTATACTAGATATACATGGGTATTCTTTCTAGTTGACAAGAGTGAAATGTATGATATATTCAAGTCTTTTGTCAAGAGAAGCCAAAATGAGTTTGAAACAACCATCAAGAAAGTTAGAAGTGACAATGGTAGTGAATTCAAGAACACCAAGATTGATGAATTGTGTGATGAGTATGGCATTGGACATCAATTCTCACCCAAGTATACACCACAATCAAATGGCATTGTTGAAAGGAAGAATAGAACTTTGATAGATATGGCAAGATCAATGCTAAGTGAATACAATGTTAGTCATTCTTTTTGGGCCGAAGCAATCAACACCGCTTGCTACTACATCAACCGCTTATATTGCCATGATATGCTTGCAAAGACTCCTTATGAGCTATTGAATGGTAGAAAGCCCAACATTGCATAGTTTCGGGTTTTTGGTTGCAAATGCTACATTCTAAAGAAAGGCACAAGATTGAGCAAGTTTGAAAAGAAATGTGATGAAGGTTACTTACTTGGCTATTCAACCACAAGCAAGGCATATAGAGTTTGGAATTTGGCTAGTGGTACTCTTGAGGAGGTACATGATGTTAAATTTGATGAAACCCAAGGCTCTCAAGATGAAGTTGAAAATCTGAGTGACGTGAGAGGCAATGACTTGGCAAATGCAATGAAAGATATGGATATTGGTGATATTAGGCCAAGGCAAGTCAATGATGATGAAGATGATGGTGCAATTCATACTAGTATGCAAGTTGAAAATGAAGCAAGTGCAAGTGACTCACAAGATCAATCTCAAGTGCAAGATCAACAAGCTAGTTCATCTCAATCCAATGATCAAGTTCCTATTCTCCAACCGGTCTCTATTGCAAGGGATCATCCTTTGGATCAAATCATTGGTGATATTCAAAGTGGAGTTCAAACTAGAGCAAGACTAGCTCAAATTTGTGAGCATTTCTCATTTGTGTCAACCATAGAGCCAAGCAAGATTGAGGAAGCATTGAAAGATGTTGATTGGGTCAATGCCATGCATGAAGAGCTCAACAATTTCACAAGAAATCAAGTTTGCGAGCTAGTGGAAAGACCAAAGAAACACAATGTGATAGGAACAAAATGGGTCTTTAGAAACAAGTAAGATCAAGATGGCATAGTAATAAGGAACAAGGCTAGATTGGTTGCACAAGGTTACACTCAAGTAGAGGGTCTTGATTTTGGAGAAACCTATGCACCGGTTGCTAGATTGGAGGCCATTAGAATCTTATTAGCCTATGCTTGTGCCCACAACATCAAGTTATATCAAATGGATGTCAAGAGTGCATTTCTCAATGGGTACATCAATGAATTGGTTTATGTGGAACAACCTCCCGGATTTGAAGATGTGAAGAAACCCAACCATGTGTACAAGCTAAGAAAGGCATTGTATGGTTTGAAGCAAGCACCTAGAGCATGGTATGAGAGATTGAGAGATTTCTTACTCTCAAAAGGGTTCAAAATGGGAAAGGTGGATACAACTCTCTTCACTAAGAAGCTTGGCAAAGATTTATTTGTGTTACAAATATACGTGGATGATATCATCTTTGGATCAACAAATCAAGATTTTTGTGAAGAATTTGGAAATATGATGGCAAGTGAGTTTGAAATGTCCATGATTGGTGAGCTTAGCTACTTCCTTGGTCTTCAAGTTAAGCAAATGAAGAATGGTACATTTGTAAGTCAAGACAAGTACATAAGCGACAGTGGTGAAGAACTTTGGATTGGAACATGCAAAGCCCATGAATACTCCTATGGCAACTAATGGGCATTTGGACTTGGATGATAGTGGCAAAATGGTGGATCAAAAGCTATACAGATCAATGATTGGAAGTCTCCTTTATGTGACCGCATCTCGACGGGATGTCATGTTTAGTGTGTGCATGTAGTGCACGATTTCAAGCCTCACCAAGAGAAAGTCATTTGAAAACCGCAAAGAGAATATTGAGGTATTTGAAGGGCACACAAGATGTTGGGTTGTGGTATCCTAAGGGGTCCAACTTTGAGCTTATTGAATATTCGGACTCCGACTATGCCGGTTGCAAGGTGGATAGAAAGAGCACTAGTGGAACTTGTCAATTGCTTGGAAGGTCACTTTTATCATGGTCTTCAAAGAAGCAAAATAGTGTTGCTCTCTCAACGGCCGAAGCGGAGTACATTAGTGCCGGAAGTTGTTGTGCACAATTGCTTTGGATGAAGGCAAGCTTGAGTGATTTTGGATTGAAATACAAGAAAGTGCCTTTGCTATGTGACAATGAGAGTGCTATCAAGCTAACCAACAACCCCGTGCAGCATTCAAGAACAAAGCACATTGACATAAGGCATCACTTCATTAGAGATCACCAAATCAAAGGGGACATTGCAATTGAAAGTGTTGGCACCGAAGATCAATTAGCGGATATCTTTACCAAGCCACTTGATGAGTTAAGATTTTGCAAATTGAGAAATGAGCTAAACATACTAGACTACTCCAAAATGAAGTGAAAAGCATTCCACATTATATGACATGCCTCTTCTTCGATTAAAGCAAGGTAAAATTGGTTGACATGACATTCATACTTTGATAAGGATTTGTCTAGTTCATGTAGACATGAAATGCATCTTATAGGCTCATTCATGAAAAATCAAATGCTTTCATGTATATATGGTACCACTTTTGTTCTTTATGCTTGTATGATCAAGTGGTAGCATATAACATATTGATGGGCTTGCAAACCTAGTGTTGAATCTAGAACATGAGCTCATGATGTGTAACTTAACATGGTCAAGATAACCCTACTAGTGAGGTGTGAAGAAGCTTGTCCTTGGCTCAAACTTAGTTACATATTCTAAGCAAGTGATCTAGATTGAACCAATGTGAACATGAACTAAACCCCATTTATTGACTTGATACTCCCATAATTTGCAACATTTTTGGTGATTGTTGACAAAGGGGGAGAAGAAAGTCACAAAGATAAGAAAGGAAAGGGGTCAATTAAAAATTTGAAAGCACACAAGTAGGGGGAGCAAGCTCATGAATAAGTTGTTGCATTTGTGTATGTATTAACATATGAATTGTTGCATTGTCAAAACTTCAATTCCTATACTTGTTTGAATTGCTGAAATGCTTAGAAATAGGATTTGAATGGTGATTTGACAAACTAGCATGCATAGGACTTACATGTCATACAAAGTACCTCTTTTACTTAAATGTTGATCTCACGAGGTATTTTGAGTTTGTGATGCATGACTAGTAAACAATGGTGCTAAGGATGGTATATTTCCGCAACTCCGATGGTATCACGCTTCAAAGGTCCATTCTATATATCTTAGCATCATTTGATAGTAGTAGCTCACCCAAACCTTCAAATTCATGCATATGTGAAAAATTGAACCAAACATAAGGAATCACATATGTAGGGGGAGCTAATACTACCAAAGTGCAAACTTGGTTTTCATTTCATATCTTTGTGAAGGTTGTCATCAATTACCAAAAAGGGGGAGATTGAAAGCCCATGCTTGGTTTTGGGTAATTGATGAAACCTAGTTTGCTAACGATTGCTCTAAGTGTTTCATGAGAATTGATTAGCAAATGGCAAGATGGAGCAAATGACCGGGTCAGTGGAGGCCACAAGTGAAGGGCGATGACGGCGTCCATGAAAATGGTGTAAGCCCATCAATAAAGGAGAAAGACTTATTGACGGCATCCATGCAAACGGTATAAGTCCATCATCAAAAGGAGTCCACAAGCTTCATCAAGAGATGGTGAAAAAGCTAGGAGCTCAAAGCAAAGGTATAATCCATATGAGCTCTTTTGCTTTTGGTGATCAAGACTCCATAGAGGGAGTGATCACATTTAGGATAGACAGCCGTACTATCAAGAGGGGCGAAATCGTTGATGAAATACGGTTATCAAGTGCCACTAGGTGTTCATGATCATTGCATTGCATATAGATGCTAGTGACACTAACAAACCCTTGGAAAATTCTTTTGAAAAGGCTAACACACGTGCACAAGGTGTAGAACACTTGGTGTTAGCACATGGGAACAAAGGGTGAAAGGTTTGAGTGAAAATCCTAAGAAAATAGAGCGTCGGACCGTAGAGTCACAGAGCGTCGGACCATTAGCCTCGGTCCGATGGCTAACCCTGCGGAGGAGCGTCGGACGCTCAGTTTCGGAGCGTCGGATTTTTTGCCCGAGCGTCCAACGGTGCAGATCGTGTGAGAGCTGACACTGTGCGAGCTCTGAGAGCGTCGGACTCTCGGCGTTGGTCCGACGGTGAGCGTCGGACCAACGTCCGACGGTTTTCAGGGCTCGGGGAGCTCTCTGGAAACGTCGGACCGTGGTTTCGTTTGGTCCGACGCGCCGTGTATTTTCAGTCCGACGGTGCAATGGCAGTGGGCGTCGGACCGCGGGTGTTGGTCCGACATTCGTCCGTCCGACGGTTCGTTTAGCGCAGGAAGTTAGCCGTTGTGATCCAACGTTCGACTTCAAACGGCTAGTGACATGTGGCGTTCATCCGGGGCGTTGGACCATGCGGTATAGTCCGACGGTGTGGACGTCGGACAGTCCGACGGTACGCAGTGAAATCTAAAATGGCTAGTTCTTTGTGTATGGCTTATAAATAGTCACTTGGCTGGTTTGGGGAGGATCTCTTGGCACTCCTGAACATCATAGCATACTTGTGAGCCTTCCCACTCCACTCTCACTCATCCTACTTGATTGTGATCATCATTTGGCGAGTTTGGAGAGCATCAAGTGCATTGCATTGATAGAGATCATCTAGAGGCACTTGGTAGCGGTGATTCGCAGCGGTTTCTCTCATTACTCTTGGAGTTTGCCGACTCCTAGACGGCTTGGAGCTGCGAGGATCGTTGAGGGGAGTTGGTGATTGTCTCCGCCTCCGATCAAGATATTGTGAGGGGTTCTTGAGCCTATCCCCGCGGGAGATCGCGAAAGGCATCTTTAGTGGATTGCTCGTAGCTTGGTGGATCCCCATCTTGTGTTGGTTGTGCGGCACCCTTGAGAAGGGTTTAGCGTGTGATGCCAATTAGCGCGTGAACCTCCAAGTGGGTGTATCGCTACAACGAGGACTAGTTTGCCGGCAAGCAAGTGAACCTCGGTAAAAATCTTGTGTCATCTCTCTACCGAGGATTTCTCTTGCATTTGATTGATTGGTTATATTGGACTTCATCTCTTCTCTACACCGGGGGTATTGAAATCACCTTTACTCTTTACATTTGTGTACTTACTCTCTTGTGTAGTTTGTTAGTTAGTTGCTCACTTAGGAGTAGTGTATAGTAGTGACATAGCCTTTGAGTGTGAACTAGTGATCATAGTATAGTATACTTGTCTAGGTGGCTTGCATAGTGTAGGTTAGAGCTAGTGCTTTGCAAAGCTTGCTATTGTTACTAATTGGCTTGTTAAGTGTTGTTTGTAGATTTTTATAGGCTATTCACCCCCCCTCTAGCCATTTAGGACCTTTCATCCTTCTTAATGAAAAACGTGCAATGCACGATCTCAAAAAAAACATGTGTTGTGGTACTCTAGGATTTTGAAGAGCCAATTCTTTTAGAGAGGCTCTAAATCCTGATTTTTAGAGATTTGTTTTATAGTCTTTTGGGGTCTTATAGCGTGGTTGGGTCATGTATGAACAAAAAGAAGTACCTAAATCCTAAGTAAAGAGCGTGCGTGCCCACTCGTTCCGCAAGCGCACTTGTTCGACCTTGTCCTCTTCCCGACGCTCTCCTCCTCTCTCCACAACTCCCTATGTCCTGCTCGGGCTCCCCACCGCATGCCCCTCTCTGGTGAGCAACACACCGTCGGCCTCTGCGCCCCACTGCTCCTCGCGCCCGCGCTGACGCCCCACCACCTCCTCCGCTCATAGCCATGGCGGCGGCGGCGGCGGATTCTGGCGGTGGGGATGGTTGATGGGCGGCTTAGAGGAGCTAGTAGCGGTAGGGGCGGTTGGGCTAGGTCGGGGCAAGGGATCAGGTTCGCCGGATCTAAAGAAGACGATGGCGGGCGAGCTCGCCGGAGCTGGAAAAGATGGTGGCGTTGAGGGGAGGGTAAGAGGGCGGCCGCCGCGGGCGCTAGGGTCCGTCGGATAGCTCTAGCGGACCCTAGCTCCCGTGGCGGGGCGGTGGCCAACGACGAGGGCGAGGGCGAGGGCGATGGAGTTGGTGAAGAGGTGTGCGCGCAGGAGTCTAAATCCATGCAGTCGTAAAGTCGGGATTCAAAATCCATCAAGCATGTGTTGGCTGAGTGTACGATAGCTAAAGCATTCTGGGCCCAAACTAGAGCTGTTACAGGTATTAAGCTTCCTGTGTTACACCCTGAAAACTGGGCATACGACCTTACTGAAGGGAGGACTGTCTCGGAGCAAGCTCAAGCAACGATTATTATTGGTATGTATTCACTCTGGATGCAACGAAACAAAAGAAGACATGGTGAACCACCCTCGCCAACTTGAGGATGCAGCTTTTGATCTCAATCGAGTCCAAAGTGAGCATATAGCAAAGGATACTGTACACACTGAACCAAGATGGGAGAAGCCACCGCTGGGATGGGTAAAATGGAATACTGACGGAGCCTTCTATGAGCAGCAAGGTCAAGGAGCAACAGGTGTTGTGTTGCGGGATGCCTTGGGCGGCTTTATCAGAGGTGGCACAAAATTGTACAACCACTGTCTGGATGCTTTGAGCATGGAGGCTTTAGCCTGCCGAGATGGCCTGATTCTGACATTACAAGTTGGAGTTCAAAGAGTCTGGCTTGAAACTGATGCACAAGAGATGCTGGCGTGATCCAAAGATCCAATGTGGTCTCGATTATCAGGGAGATTAGGGAGTTGAGCAATCTTTTTCAAGATTTCAAATTTTCTTTTGCATGTTGGTCATGTAATAGAGTAGCTCATACTTTAGCCAAAATGGTCACAGGTGATACGCAAGTTGGGTGGTGGTCCTATGCCCTTTGACCTGCTGTCCTTAGACTGTAATTTTATTCCCTCTTGATGAATGAATCTCCCTGTTCGAAAAAAAAAGAAAAGAAAAGAAAAAAAAAAGCAGTAGTAAAGTCCAAAGAAGTAACCCATAATACGATTATTAAAAGACTAAGAGATAGATTTCAGTAAGCATGATTTTTTATACTCTTCAAATTTTAAAAGGAAAATAATTAGAATCAGAAAAAATTTAAAACAAGTCTCTGACCCAGCCCTTTTCAGCTCAGAATCCTGGTGGGACAAGAAGACAATGGATCGCTTAATGTAATCTTAAGCCAAAAAAAAAAGGAAGTCCATATCTGGTACGATGAAGCAAGTCATACCCAGTGGCTGGATCCGTGCTAAATTTTAACAGCCAAAAACCAAAACTACACCGTATATACATGTGTGTGAGCTAATATTAAGATCATCCCTAGGTGCTTGTAGATGATGAAATCCTTGATCTCGATGCTAAGGCGCTTCCCGGCCACCTTCTGCTAGAGGTAGAAGGTGACTAGCTCCTCATCGATGGGGTAGAACTGGAACCCAGGAAGCATGTCAACAAGCACCACTTCCTCTGCTTCGCCTGAAGACACTACCAAAGCACAACACAACATGACAAACGAAAGTATTGGAGACCGAGCCAAGGCTCGAGTGGCTAGCGGCGGCAGTGGCCACCCAGCCGGCGCGGGTTCCATTCCTGGAATCGGACTCGCGTCTCTCACCGGGACTCAGCTCCCATAAATAAAATCTGCAGCTCTCTGCCTCTCTGAGCCACCAAGAAGGAAACGTGACACGCCCGTCATCTACGGAATCTGAGGATTTCGGTGATCTCAACAAGGACACGGTCTTCAATCTAGATGTAGTTGTAAGCCTGCTTATACACGGGTGGTATGTGTAGTGTGCGTGTGTTGAGTGGACGTGAGTGTGTGTAAACAGATACTAGGGCTCTAACCAGATGAGAGGCTAAAAAAACCGAAAGTATTGGACGACAAGATGACCGCTGCTCGCTGCTTGCAAGTGGAGCGCGTCAGGCCGGGCATGCCTGGGCAGCGTGGCTGACCGGCTGTGCCTGTGAGGTAGGCCAAGAGTGGCCGGGACTCTGTAGCCTCCTTGCCACAGGCCAGAAACAGACTACTGCCAGTGCTTTGACACATGGGACCAGCGAGAGGATTTTTTTAACCCACCTGATATTTGCTCCACACTGGAATTCGAACTCAGAACCTGAAAAGTGCCGCCAGAGTGGCTAGACCAACTGATCTAGCACCCTATCAATTTAAGAAACTGTAGTTTACAACTAATATTAACTGGTATGTATGGACAAATGAGCAACTCCGTTTGAAACTCACACATATCGGAGATAAGCCATATGAGCTCGTGGTTTCAATTAATCAAGTGTACGACGTTTCAAATGTAATAAATAAGGTTAAGTAACATTCCTCATATCAGAATTGCCAACAGGGAACACAGTGATATAATTCTAAATAGAATTAACATAGATCATAGAGACCAAATCAACCTGTAAATTCGTAGAGTTCAAGAATGCTTCGTCGGATCTGCTCTTGCACAACACATGAGTTCAAGCTAATCAAGCCATTAGGTACTACATATACATAGTAGATAGCAACCAATGCAACATGTCCAAGACTAGATATGCATGCATGTAAATTACTAATACAGTACACGTTTCTGCGGCTCTATCTTGCGATGGCGGGAGACGGAAGGATAATGCCAACGTAACTTGGGCACAGGCCATCTGTTGTTGAACAAGTCACTGAATTACTAACGTGAAACAAAGTGAGCAAATATGACGGAGCCCCTTCATAAGTAAAAAACACATACTTGTTTCTGCTTTGGTTATCCATAATCTCAGGAGAGACGTCCCTACAAGAAGATACAAAACAGTTCAGCATCTAGAAATAATTAGCTTAGCTTTTAAAAGACTAAAATGTTCACACAAATCACAATTGTAGAAGACTAGGTGATCACATAGGTCTACATATAAACATACTTACCCTTTTCCATCAAAATAGTTTAATACTTTCATAATTGTATCCCTTGGTAAATACGGAGTCTCTTTCCTACTGTAGAAGTTCATACCAACGAAATTCCCATCACAATCAATCAGGGGCCCTCCAATCCCAGCCTAACACAAAAACAATGCAGCACATATGAAAAGATGTTTTAAATGCCTTACACATGTAGTTCAGCAAAAGCGGGGGCATACCACACTTGCCAATTTGCCACACTATAAGATGGTTGTTTGTTTCATTTCCTGGGAAACATGTGTCATGCACTCATTTATTTCCCAAACCTTGCCTAAGGTGTGGTAGCCAATTTGTTACACCCCTTTGGCTAGGTTTGGTAAGGCATGACAATGTTTGGTAGTGTTATATTAAATTGCTCATATTGTGAAATAAAAAAAATTGATCATATTGTAATGCAACAAACTGTTCCATAAGAAAATTAAAGCATTTCTTTTACAAGGGAAAAAACAAGACTTCAATTTGGAGATTCAGTGTACCTTACTGATTCTACAAGTCGAGACCATAAGTTCTTTGCAATCAAGTTTGCTGGGTTTGTCAGTCAATATCCCACCTGTGGCCATTAATTTGCCTGACTTGAAGACACGTCCTATAGAAAATACCTCTTTACGCTTAATTTGCCCAGGATCATGGAATTCTTCTCTACGAAGACAACGGAAACCTTTGATGCTGACAATAGCAACATTGTAATGCAGATGATAATGCTGCAATGTCCCTACAGTTTGTTGTTTGTTTGGAAGGTGTACAACAATCTGCAAAAGTAATGAGCAGATTTACAGGTATCTCAAATGAATAAGCTCATGGAGGACAATACAATACAAACCTTCAAGTTATCATTAATCTTGTTTTCATCATCAGAAATTCTAACCAAACTTGCTGAAGTCAGGATCCTTGTGTTGGATTCATTGCCTACAAATATTCCTGTGCAAGCAAAAATCCGTTCTTCTCCTACAATATCATAATGAATCACAGTTATTGATGAAATATAAAAAAGAAATAAAAATGCAATGAGATTATAGCAATGCGATTACCATTGAATGAAGCAAGAGAGACAACAATACGAGACATGTTTGTAGCAACTTTTTTGGTGAGTTTACTCCAGATATCATCAGCAAATTCATTTTCAAAAGTATTAACCAAACGCATGCCTCCTGGTTAAAGAAAAGTAGTACCACATATGATTGTACTGAAATACAAATGTCAAATTCTGCAATGCAAGGGAGTAGTGAGCAACAAACTCACCATCAATGACAGCTGGCAAAGGATAACCTTGAGACGTTAGTTCCTTGATTAAAAATTTCCCAAATTCTGGTGAAAAAACTGAAGTGATCAATCATTATGTGTTAACGATGTCAGCAAAATTAGAAGCAATGACTCACCATCACCATCAGCAACTGGCAAGAAACGGCGGTTATGAAAAAATTCATCATTCTCAATTGGGTTTTCTAGAAAAACAAGGTGAAGGCGACCATGCGTTAGTATTGATCAATAATTGAAACATGATGACAACTTTTGCATGATATTAGTGACCTAGCCTGATTCAATTTCTGAATCACTAGAAGAAGAAGACTCCTGCTTATTCTCAGCTTCCCTATTGGAGTCAACTACAATGGAAAAGATGAGAGGAATGATCAGATTGGATAAACTGAAATCCTTGGGTAAAGGACACATACTAGATTCTCGTGCAGAACATCCATGTATGTTAGTA
The DNA here is from genome assembly GCA_038502445.1 of Eremochloa ophiuroides. NCBI lineage: Eukaryota > Viridiplantae > Streptophyta > Magnoliopsida > Poales > Poaceae > Eremochloa > Eremochloa ophiuroides. The sequence continues at coordinate 105,694,656 of JAHLJS010000002.1, read as the reverse complement.
CAACAGACAGGTAAAAGCATAAAATCAATCTTGCACTAGTGCTGATAAACCCACAAATGATGAATAGTTTAAAATAAATGATGTTGGTCTGCTCGATAGGCTCACAGTTTAGTAGTCTTGAGGAGTTTTTGCACACTTACATAACTCATCAAAAGGGTCTGAACATCCTTCCAAACCTTCCAAATAGGACTTGGAGGTTGCAGGAGATTCTTGTATCTCATTTGTGCTCCTTCCAGTTGTGCTATCAAGTTTCTTAAGTTCACCCCTGCAGTATAACATAGTAAATTCATCAAGCGTAGTTACCAAAGAAAAGGTGGAATGGATAAGGACAATTAGCCTTTTGTAGCCAATGATATGGTCAGTGATGTCATTCAAAGTTTTATAACCAAGGGTAAAAGATTTATCAACCACTGTACGATAACAGATAACACAGTTAGCACGGTTCAAAGAGTGGGCTAGTCTCCCCACATGCAACCTGAGGTGTACTTTTTGGAAAACTGCATATTGGAGTAACACTTAAAAAAAAATAAATAAAGTGGTGAGGATCCCTGACATCTGCAAACATGCAGCCATGGATATAAAGCCTCTGCGAGAGCAGTTGAGCGCTATGTGCCTATGTTTTGCTTCCCTCTGAATCCTATTCAAATTAGGAAAATCTTTTTTTTTTTTTTGGTTTTGCCTCAATATCTTTTACCAGGCACCACAAACAATAACCAGTGAACAGCAAATAACAGTCAAATTGGACCAAAATGTTTTCTCAAGATCTATGCATGAATACTTATTTTCTCAAAAACATAAGCTCATTATATGAAAAGCAATATAGACAACGGAACGACACTCAGGTGGCAGGCGACCAGAACACTCCCTGAGGACTAGATAGCCATCCAGGGCGAGAGACCTTATGCATGAATGTGAAAGAGCTATGCAAACAATAGGAGCAATACAAAAAAAAAAAAAAAAAAAAGAAATTGTGAGCCATGGACATAAAGCCTCTGCGAGAGCAGTTGATCGCTATGTGCCTATTATTTCGCTTCCCTGTGAATCCACTATTCAAATTAGGCATATCTTCTTTTTTGGTTTGCCTCAATATATTTTACCAGGCACCACAAACATTAACCAGTGACCAACAAAATAACAGTCAAATTGGACCAAAATGTTTTTCCAAGATCTATGCATGAGTGCTTGTTCTCTCAAGAACATAGGCTTATTATAAGAAAGAAATATAATATAGACAACAGAGAGACACTCAGGTGGCACGCGATCAGAACACTCCCTGAGGACTAGCTAGCCATCTAGGGCAAGGGACCTTATGCATGAATGTGAAAGTGCTATGGCATTTATGTGAAAGAGCTATGCAAACAATAGGAGTAATACAAAAAAAAACTTGTGAGCTATCTCATAGAAATAGAAAATTTTGAGAAAATATAATATCAAACCTGCAAGGAAACCTTGATTGCTATTTGCTTCAACATGAACACAATAGTCCAAGTACAAGGCAACTGTAATGCATGCTTGACAGTACAGGTGGTCTAGATGGAAATGGTACTTATTTAGCTAGAGATGTGAGAAGCAACCAAGTTGTTGTCAAGGATGCTCTCTGATGCAAATAAATTAACAGCCATAAGAGCCAGTGACAGTTAGCTAGGATATTGGGGTAGTTCAAAAGCATTTTTGCCACTCAAAAAAATAATGTGCCTTATCTATATTTATCACAAATACATGTTCTGGAATTTGGAAAACTATTCATTCATCAAAAATAACTTCGATAATTAACTTCTATTGTAATTGCAATATATTTTAATAACCAATAAGTTTGTAATAGTAATAAATGACTTTTTGACATAGATCTGTGATTTTAACATATATCCATATAAATACTTAAAAGTTTATTGACACTTGAGTTTAAAAAGTTTGACCAGAGATATATCCAAAACAACAAGCATTTGTGACCAGAGGGAATTTATATAGCATCTAGTGCTTATAATAATAACAACAGTAATATATATATGAGCCTTTGAGGTTATGAGCATTTGCTTTTTCATACTAGCTAAATACCCGTGCTTTGCTACGGATAAAAGGAAAAGCTATCATAATATTGCCTAAAATAAATAAAAGCATATTTTTCAACAATATGTTACCCACCTTTTCACTACAAGAAATACTCACATCAATTTAATTTTATATATGGCTCTCCATTTAGATCTAGTTGTTATTTGATATATCAAGAAGTTCAAGAGGTAATGTGTAAAAACTATAATTAGAGTAAGTGGGGTGGTAGATTCACTGCCAGCACCATTGGAGTCTTTAAAAGAGTATAGATGTTTACTGATCGGTGTTCGTTTGCATAGAATTTCTTCCTTGAGCAACTAGTTCACTGTTAGCACAAATGATCCATGGTCATCCAGAAGATCTTTTGGATAAACAAACTGCTCTGTTGCCATCTAGTGCAACATACAACAACAAAGCCTTTTAGTCCCAAGCGAGAGTTGAAACCCAACATGAGCCCCTAGTCACGATTCAGGCACAATAACCGCTTTCCAAGCATTCCTATCCAAACAAAAATCTCTAGGTATATCCCAACCTTTCAAATCTCCTAGTTGGTGCCATCTAGCAGAGCATAGCAAACCAAAATCTATTCTGGGACTAACAACTTTGCTAGTACTTGTACTCATATTTCTAAAATCTAAATAGCCCAATACCTTGGTGTATTCTTCACAAGAAATTTACTAGCTTTTTCTTGCGTAACGAAGGCTCTATATGAGTCATGGGGAACTTATAACAAAGTCAACGTATAGGAAAGTCAGCATTTAATCATTATGATTTACTTCTCAGGGAACATGCATGTCCTTTTTTACAGAACTAATGAGACTCTGATAGAATGGGCTCAGCCAGTTTGTTTATAAATGTACTCTGTGTGGCTGTGCCAATGTTTAAAACATGAGGCTTATAGTTAAGTACAGCCATTTTAAAATTTACAAATCTACTCTGTGTGGCTGTGTCAACATTTAAAACATGAGGGTTATAGTTCAGTATGACCATTTTAAAAAACAACACTAGGTGCAGTCCTAATTTAACTTTTCTTTTACGAAAAAAGCATTCGATACCAAATGGCTAAGTATAAATTAGTGACGTATGCGAAAGTAGAGTCTAAGCAAAATGAGAAAACATAGCTGACAGTAAAGAATACCGATATGTCTTGAAATTGAGGAATTCAATAATAGTATTCCTTGGCAGGAATGGTGTCCTTTTCTTCGCATAAAAGTTCATGCCCACAAAGTTCCCGTCCAAATCAATAAGAGGCCCTCCAACCCCAACCTAGAAAAAAAATATAAAGCTGCTATAAGCCTACCACAATAAAGCAATACTAGAAAATAAATATATAGGAGAAAAATGCGACTTTAATGCCCAAAAGATAAAGTTAAGTGCATATAATGATATATTTAACCACTGATACCACACAATTCCCATAATTATTCATTTACACGACACAAGAAAGTAAAGAGAGATCAGCAGGGCACCATGGTAATTTCACATGTGGAGATCATGAGTTCTTTTCGACAAACTCCACTTGGATCGTCAGTCAGCACCCCACTTGTGGCCATTAATTTGCCTGACTTGAAGCAGCGCCCCACAGCAACTACCTTGATGTGAGACTCAAATTGCAGCTGATGCTCAACATTTATTGCTCGAAGACCAGGAAAGAACTTGGTTCGAACAACAGCAACATTGTATTGCAAGTCATACTTGTGTAACCAACCATGTGCAACTTGTTTTTTTGGAAGGTGTATTTCAATCTGTAATAATAAATCAAGAAAAAGGTTTACAAATGAATAGTGGCATCGCAACATAACATAAGCAAGTGATAGAGATGAGATAAAATAACAGAACTTACAGACACAAATGGCATGATCTTGCTTTCATCATCAAAAGATCTAACCAGGGTAGCTGAAGTCAGGAAACTTGTGCCAAATAAGTCAGCTTTGATAACTATGCCTGTGCATGCAGAATGCATCACAGCCCCTGCACAAAGTCATGATTTCCATCATTAAGAGTGATGGCTGGATATATAAACTTTAAAAGCCAACGTGCATAATCACCATCGAATGAAGCCAACGAGACAACACTTTCAGACAAGTGTGACACTACTACTTTACTCAGTTCACTCCATGCTCCTTGACCAGAGCTCTTCAAGCTGCCAAACTCCTCTTCAAAAATGTTATCCACATGCAATTTTCCTAGATAAGGAAGCGTTGCACAATATTATTGTGATTGTTATGACAAAGATGTGTAAGTATGTTAAGAAATTCAAACCAATTACTCACTTGTCTCTCCTCTACTTTTGCAAGCTTTCTTCCTTTTCTTTGAGCTTGTTGAGCAATCACCTGTTAGCTTATCTGTCATCTTTCCAACCCTGACCACAGAATAAAATTGTACTAGTGAGTCACCATTAGTAGTCATTATGGTCGTAAAAGCATTGCAAAAGCAACTCGGCAAATTGGTGAAACTTATTCCTTGATATGTTTAGGACTCTTTTGGAGATAGTTATAAATAAAACTGACTACATACGGCTGCATACATATCTATCTATCCCTAATAATAAAGAGGCAAAATGTCTGCCTAAATTTTCGTTTCGTCTGGCCAATATATAAGCGGTGGAGACTCAAGAAATCAGCCAAACATCCATCGAATCAAAATAGAGCTCTAAAACAAAAAAAAAAAAAAAGATCAGCGGATTTGGAGACCGACATGGGGGCAAGGAATTTACCAAAATGGCAATGTAGATTAAAACAACAGCACGGATCAAAATAAGGAGGCTAAATCAAAACCACCATGGATAGTGGTGCCAGCGCAGATCACGCCATCGCCGCGCGGCAGCCACCACTGCTGGAGACGAGCTCGTGTGGCCGCCATCACCGCTCGCCGGCCCTCATGGATCTCCCTCGCGGCCAACTTCTCAGAGGAACAAGATTTGTAACCTGGACGAGGACTTGCGGCATACAAGCCGGCCTTGTGGGCGAGCCGAGATCGACAGATAGCTACGAACACAGATGCCGATTGATTTGGGTGCCACAGGAGGAAGAGAAGGGGCATGCACTGCAGCAGGGCGCCATCGATTTGGGTGCCATATCAGGAAGATCCTACGAGCTTCCTTTTGTGCCTTAGCAGAAGGAAAAGCCTATCAAAAATTGATTTTAATTCGACTTGACTTAATCAGATAATATCATATTAATGTCAATAGAAACATGTATTATGGATTTTTGCCATTATAGCAGAAGGAAAATACTATAAAAAATTGATTTTAAATCGACTTGATTTAATAGGATAATATCATATTATTGTTAATATTAACCTGTCTTATGGATATCGTATTCATCATAAAAGGAACAACATTTAAGTTCTAATAGAAAGTGTAAAACATAAATAAATATGCAACACTCATAATTAGTTTTTTATAACATTTAATATTTTTTTTCTCCCGTTGCAATGCAAGGGCATGTTTACTAGTATATGAAAAGCAAAACATCATTATGGAGAGTCCAAAGGTAACTAGGCAAGAACAAAAAAGTGGAATACAGTTTAACCACTTCGCTTACACAAAAAGAACCCATGGACTTGACTAACACTAAAGCTACAACAAAATATCCAAAAACATCAAAACATTGATGAAATTGAAGGTGCAAGGTGACGAGAAAAAAAAAACTTCGATTGTCGTCATAACAGAGGTACACAATCTGAGAGATATGGAAGTCACTACGCGCACCAGTCAATAGTCAACAGAGGTACAATTCCAAGGAACCACTAGCTAAGTTCTAACACAAAGAGAAAAGCACAGGAACAAGAATCAACCGATATATTGGCACATCAGAAGCAGAATCCCAGCCTCAATCTAAGAACTTATAACTGAGTACTGCAAAAACCTAGGCTTGCCAGCTGGCTATGTTGATCTCGAACATTTCGGCACAAGCTGATGAAGGCGCATGACAGAGAGGACATGGGAAGTTGACACTAGTGGATCATCCAGATCACAGATCCAAGCATAGGGATGAATCTGTTGAAGAGAACTGGGGTGGGGACAGAGGCTGGAAGGGAGGTACACCCTGATAAGTCCGGTACTTGTCTACTCATTTTCCTTTTTGTTCACAATATTACCCTAAACTTGTAACAAAAATGCTATTGCAGGTACACCATGGGAAGAAGCATTCTTCTCTCAGGGGCAACTTGGTAGGGCACCAGAAACTAAATCCTAGATCATATATATCCAAATCCACTAGGATATGGAGGTGTCTAAGAAAGTGTTTGGCCACTAGATGCATCACCCCTACCCTTGGATAAAGTATTGGAAAAGAAAATTTAAGTTCAAGAGTTTTGGACTCTAATGTTAGACAACAGCAAAGCTGCAGATCCTTTATAAGTAACTAACAAAAAGATTTATCTGATAATTGCCCTCTATATTGTTCCATATGCAATAATATGCATAGCTAAATTTTGATGACTCTACTAACCAGAAAACTCTATTTTACAATACAGGCAAGCAAATCAACAATGCACAACAGAATGACACGTCATTTAATGGTTCATTGCAAACTAGTTGGTTCTTCCTAATTAAGTTCCTTTAGGGAAGATGCATGCATAATTTCAGAACTTAGCAAGAATGCTAGAGCCACATTAAAAAGAGAACAAAAGCAAAAAGCTATTGGAATCAAACATACTACTCCGTACAGGTTTATTTATGTCTGTGATTTAAAACATCAATTGCAGTCACCTTTTAATTCCGGACCTCGGATGACAGTTGGGAAGTAAATAATACTTTGGCACATAGGTACGCAAATTGCTTCTTCAATTGATTTGCAACGCAGATTTCAAGAACACAGCAAGAATGCTAGAGCCACGGGAACGAAGAACAAACAATATCTATTGGAACACCGCACCCGCTGGAAAGATAGATCCGGCTCACCCAGAGAGATCCTCACACGATTGACGCAAAAAGGAGAAGAACATCAGAAGATCTGGGAGGAGGAGCGAGCTGTCAACCGAAGGTAGGAAAAACGGATGGAGGAGGTCGAAGAATTTCTAGGGTTTGGACGCGAGAACTAAACTCACCGTGGTCGTCGGAGTAAGCGAGGAGCGCGACGATGTTTAGTGGCGGAGGCGGCGGAGCAGGTCGAGCTCCTGCCGACAGGCGCACAGGCCGCGCTCGCCGCCGCACCAGCGGTGCACCTTGACGGCGACGGGCGAGCCGTCCAGGAGCCTGGTGAGGTACACGGTGCTGGAGCCGCCGCGGCCCACCACGGCGCCCTCGTCGAAGCCGTCGGTCAGCGCCTCCACCTCCCGCGGCGCCTGTGCTGTTGCGCGTCTTCCAGCCGCCTTGAGGAGTCGCGCGCGTTTCGCCTACTCGCGGAGTCGCGGTCACGGAGGGCTCGCCCCTCGCGGAAGAAGAACGGAGGGTGGCTCTCCTCGTGGCCCGTGGGCTCGTGACGAACTGGCGATAGATAGATGGCTTGGATCAGTTCACTTTTACTAGGCTTTCTTGGGCCTATTTCGTTTCGATCCATTCAAAATCCAAATTTTAAGGCTACGGAGAAGTATTTTTAATATACGTGGGCATGCGGATAATCCGAATCCGATTATACGTGGATGCAAGGTAGTATATGGGATTGACAAAATCCGACGAATACGGATTATCCGATAATTAAACGCGGATTATCCGACACATGATAGGATATCCGAATATTTTAAGGAACCCAAATGGCAAAAATTGAGTCAACGTAGCCCATAGTACAAACATTTTATACTGTATAGCTCATAAGTAATTGATGAATGATAGTGATATTTCTTGTTATATTGCTGCTTTATGACTTTGACTAATAAATTGTTTCTCATCGGAAAAAACAACACATAAGCACTTATTATCCGACTTTAAAAAATCCGCTTTCGCTTCGACACCGGACCGAATTCGTACCATTTCCAATATCCGTTAAAATCCATATTTGAATCCGAAACCGTATAATATCCGATTCGCTCCTGAATCCAACAAAAAATACGGATAAGGATATGGGAAAGCCATTATCCGCTCTGATCCAATCCGTTTCTATCCCTAGTTTTCATACTCTTATGCGCGACGCCGCTGGCTTCGCCCAGCCTTCCGTCGCCACCGCCGCCTGCTCCCCCGCTGTGCGCATCCACCGCCTACTGCTCCCCCGTTGTACCTCTGCGCGTCCACAGAAAAAAAAAAGTACCAGGCCCTAAGAATTTATTGGTCGTGGGCCTGGGCCCTGCTAGGTTTTCCTTAGGGAGTCCACGCACGGTCACGCCAGATCAATTGCACCGTACCAGATCTATATGTTGTGTTTGGACTTACCACAACCAAACATGAAATAAGAGTATAAATGCAAACATCACTATAGGTGTCGGGACTAGTTTTAGCGTGGCTAACACCGGCTAGTAAATTTATGTTTTACGGTTGAGGTTATGGGTGGTGTGCAAGGGGAAACACACGGTTTATACTGGTTCAGGCCAAGAGGGCCCTACGTCCAGTGGAGAGGAGAGTCGTGTTGCCTTGCACCAGGATGCTCGTAGTAGGGGTTACAAGCTAAGCAAGAGAGGGAAGTGCTCCCAAGTCTCTTGTGAGTGTCTAAGTGCGTACAGATTGCTTGTCGAAGTATGTGGTGTGTGCGAGAGCTTGAGGACTTGGAACCTGAGGGATCCCTCTAAGGCTGACCTCTGCTCTCCCTTTTATAGTCACAAGGGAGGGAAGAGAGCAGCGCGTTCATTGTATGCATGTTACACTGGGGAGTTGTTGTCTCTGTTTGACTGTCGTCAGCTACGGTCTTGTCTCCGCGTCTCAGGGGTATGACCGTAGTGGTTCGTACGATCTTGGTGAGTTCTAAGGCAGCAATAGTCGTCGGGATTACGGCATGGCGTAGGGTCATACCTGGCACATCTGATGGCTGTCCTTCCGCACGAGGTGACAAGAGGGAGAGTCGCCTCGAGGCATTGTATCCTAGGGCTCGGGACTCCTGGAGGCGTGATAAAATGGAGCAGGCCAATATCTTCCTTCGGGCACATTTTCGGCTTTCGGACAGTATTTCCCGAGGGTCAGGTGGGCCCGGATGGAAGGCGTGCTCGACCTTTCGAGTGGACAGTGCAGTAGGTGCCTTTCTCGTTCTTGCGTAGCCCGTCGTCAGGCGCTTGGACTGTCGTAGTCGTAGTTGGTAGATCCCGGCGAAAAACGGGGCGGTGCACCGTTGTCCATACCGGGGAGGGGATGGCCGTAGTGGGCCTATCAAATCCGTTGCTAGGGAAATCCTGACAGGCGGTATGGCCGTCGGGCACGTGCAAAGTATAGTCACGTCGAGAATCTCGCCTGACGGGACAGTGCTTGTAAAGTGGTCAGAGAGGTCTCTTGTGGTCCAAGATTGCTTCGCTGACGTAAACTGTGCATTGGATGGCTTTGAGAGATTGCGCTCAAGGGGGATGAGGAAGCTCGGGCGAATCGGAGAATCGGTGCCCGAGGGTGCCTGTCGGTTACCAAAGTTAGGGGTACCCAACTTCCATGCAAAAACGCTCATTCCCAACTTGGCCTAGCCCAAGTAAGGCCAGTGGAAGCCCACGAAGGCCGCGTCTACAGAGGCCCACGACATCATTCCACTAATGACAGCCTCCTCGGGAGAGCTCGCTCCGATTCGCCCGAGCCTCCTCTGAAGAGCTCGGGAGAGCGGCACCCTGGGCGCCCAAGTCTCCGATTCGCCCGAGCCTCGCCCGAGCCTCCTCGGGAGAGCTCGGGAGAGCGGCCTCCACGGCGCCCAAGTCTCTGATTCGCCCGAGCCTGCTCGGGAGAGCTCGGGAGAGCGGCGTCCTCAGCGCCCAAGTCTCCGATTCGCCCGAGCCTCCTCGGGAGAGCGGCCTCCTCGGCGCCCAAGTCTCCGATTCGCACGAGCCTCCTCGGGAGAGCGGCCTCCTCGGCGCCCAAGTCTCCGATTCGCCCGAGCCTCCTCTGGAGAGCTCGGGAGAGCGGCCTCCTGGGCGCCCAAGTCTCCGATTCGCCCGAGCCTCCTCGGGAGAGCTCGGGAGGCGGCGTCCTCGGCGCCCAAGTCTCCGATTCGCCCGAGCCTCGCCCGAGCCTCCTCGGGAGAGCTCGGGAGGCGACGTCCACGGCGCCCAAGTCTCCGATTCGCCCGAGCCTCCTCTGGAGAGCTCGGGAGAGCGGCATCCTCGGCGCCCAAGTCTCCGATTCGCCCGAGCCTCCTCTGGAGAGCTCGGGAGAGCGGCCTCCTGGGCGCCCAAGTCTCCGATTCGCCCGAGCCTCCTCGGGAGAGCTCGGGAGGCGGCGTCCTCGGCGCCCAAGTCTCCGATTCGCCCGAGCCTCGCCCGAGCCTCCTCGGGAGAGCTCGGGAGGCGGCGTCCACGGCGCCCAAGTCTCCGATTCGCCCGAGCCTCCTCTGGAGAGCTCGGGAGAGCGGCATCCTCGGCGCCCAAGTCTCCGATTCGCCCGAGCCTCCTCTGGAGAGCTCGGGAGAGCGGCATCCTCGGCGCCCAAGTCTCCGATTCGCCCGAGCCTCCTCGGGAGAGCTCGGGAGAGCGGCCTCCACGGCGCCCAAGTCTCCGATTCGCCCGAGCCTCGCCCGAGCCTCCTCGGGAGAGCTCGGGCCCGAGCCTCGCCCGAGCCTCCTCGGTAGAGCTCGGGAGAGCGGCCTCCACGGCGCCCAAGTCTCCGATTCGCCCGAGCCTCGCCCGAGCCTCCTCGGGAGAGCTCGGGAGAGCGGCCTCCACGGCGCCCAACTCTCCGATTCGCCCGAGCCTCCTCGGGAGAGCTCGGGAGAGCGGCCTCTTCGGCGCCCAAGTCTCCGATTCGCCCGAGCCTCCTCGGGAGAGCTCGGGAGAGCGGCGTCCTCGGCGCCCAAGTCTCCGATTCGCCCGAGCCTCCTCGGGAGAGCTCGGGGGAGCACGGGAGAGCGGCACCAGCTCGGGAGAGCTCGAGAGAGCGGCATCCTCGGCGCCCCAAGTCTCCGATTCGCCCGAGCTTCCCTATCCCACTCGAGCGCAATCTCGCGAAGACATCCAAGGCACAGGTGATGTCAGCGGAGCAATCTTGGACCACAAGAGATCTCTCTGACCACTTTACAAGCACTGTCCCGTCGGGCGAGACTCTCGACGCGACTGTGCTTCGCACGCCCCTGACGGCCATACCACCTGTCCTCCACGGTATGGTCCACGGTGCGCCGCCCCGTTTTCCGCCGGGACCTATCAACTCCGACTGTGACAAGCGCCTGACGACGGGCTACGCAAGAACAGGAAAAGCGCCCACTGCGCCGTCCACACGAAAGGACGAGCACGCCTTCAGGATCCCGAGCCTCGGGAAACAACGTCCCAAGGTGACTCACTCTCTTGTCACATCGTACGAAAGGATAGCCAGCAGGTGTGAACTCACCAAAGTCGTGCGGACCACGACGGCCATATCCAGAAGACCCAGAGAGCTGACGACATGACGTAGTCAGACGACTATTTCTACCTTGGAACTCGCGAACCAAGATAGCCATACCCATACCCCGGAGACACGGAGAAAAGGCAGCAGCTAGTCAAAAGGGGAACGGCAACTCCTCACTATTTTAATAGGTAGCGTCGTAGCCGCCTTTGCCTCTCCCTTGCGGCTATAAAGGGGAGAGCAGAGACCGGCTTTAGAAGGACGACAGAAGAACAAACGGAGAACGGACGGAGAAGTTCCAAGTTCTCACCCACAGCAAACGACTTGTAAACACTTAGACACTCACAAGAGACCTGGGAGCACTTCCCTCTCTCGACTAGCTTGTAACCCCTACTACAAGCACCCCGGTGCAAGGCAACACGACTCTCCTCTCCACTGGACGTAGGGCTTGCTCGGCCTGAACCAGTATAATCCCTGTGTTCCCCCTTGCACACCATCCGTAGCCTCAACCGCAAAACACATATTTACTAGCCGGTGTTAGCCTCGCCAAAATTAGCACCGACAGTTGGCGCGCCAGGTAGGGGCCTTTTGCGTGTTGATCCCGGTTGCGGATGGCAGCCAACGTCCCTGCGCTTCCTGCTGGCGCGGTGCTCCGGTTCGGGAGCCTCGAGTTCGCGGCCACTGTCCTCGGCCTCGAGATGAACCTCCGCCCAACCTGAGCCCCGGGCCATCATCATCCCGACCCCGGCCCAGCAGGTGGCTGGGAAAGGGACCCCGGCGACACCTCCACCCGTTTCAGGGAAACAGAGGGAACGCCACGCGCCGCTCCCGCCGAACTAGGCGGGGGGAAGCGCATCCGCGTCAACCCGACCAATCCGGTGCCCCCCGCGCGAGACACCGCCTCTACGATCATCACCAGCGCAACGCTGGTAGCTCGAGCAGCTAAGTCATAGTTACCCTTAAGCTTCCAAGCTTTGTTCATATTTGTGGTCTCGGAATCGATAAATAAGCGTTCTTCAATTATCACGAATTTTTGAGATTTAAACTGAAACCTCCCTCACGTCCGAACCTCTCCAGCACTCTTGAAAAAATCCGTGAAACCCGAACAGGCAAGAGAACACCCTTAGGGCATGGCCGGCCGAGCCGCGAGACCGCCTACGCCTCCGGGCTACGGCACCTCCACTCACCACCCACCGTCCGACGGGTGACTTACGCTTCGAGGCAATTTTATGGGGTTTTTCAAGTACGGGACGAGGGGTGGACGCTTGGGGACCGACGATCTAATTTTCTCTACGCCTTTTCGATAGCTTTTTCGAAAATTCCGCGCCGAACTCCTTTCTGCACTCTAGCAAAACTTGCGAGATCCAAAGAAGTAAAAGGACACTCTTAGGGCAGGGCTGGCCGAGCCGTGAGATCGCCTACGCCTCCGGGCTACGGCACCTCCACTCACCACCCTCCGCCCGAGGGTCAACTTGCGCTCCAGAAAGATTTCGCGAATTTTGCCTGAGTGCGAGAAGAGAGACGGGCGTTTGGGAAATTTAGTAAAAAACGATCTCACTCGAGCCTTCTCTGAGTTACCTAGCTGTGTGCGCGACAAAGTGGGAACCCCTCGGGTCGGACTGGCACAGCTCTGGCTCTGTCTACACCACCGAGGCTACGGCATCCCTAAAAATGCTAAGTCCTCAACTTTCATCACAAAGTCTGATATTTACATGCGCACTCGGCCAAGACTTATTGTTCACAGGACGACAGAGGACTTCGCGCCACAAGCTCACTCCACCGTGGGAAGGACCGTTCATCGTCGCCGAGGTGCAACGCCCCGGCAAAGCTCGCGAACGAGAACGGCGAGGTCTACAGCAACGCTTGGAACATCGAACAGCTACGTCGCTTCTATCCTTAAGATTCCAAGCATTATACTATTTTGAAAATCTTGAAATCGATGAAAAGACCCGACTTCTACTCTTTTTAACATGATTTTAGATTTTCAATCCGAGCCTACACTCGGGAGTGAAGCGACCCTTTATTTCACCGCACAGCAAATGCGAGGCTCGGCCTAAACTACGGAAGGGCCGACCCTCCCTCGGGGGCTAGGACAGGGGAAACCCCCGAACTATCCCGAGATTAAACAATTTTGGAAACGCAAAAATTTTAAAACTTGTCGAATTCGTTTCTCCCTAAAACACGCTTCCTTCCGGAAATCAAGCATGAACTTATAGAATTCGAAGAATGAGGGAAGCCCCAGAAGACAGAGCCGGTCGAGTCGGAGACCGCTTATGCCCCAGGGCCACAGCATCTTCCCTCGCCACTCCGTGTTCGAAAGCTAACCCGCACTCGCAAGAAAACCTATAAGATCTACGCTCAGCCAAGGGAGGAAGCTCGGGAGGAAACACCTAAGCTTCTTTTCTAAAGGATTCTTTCTGCCAAAGCTCCTAGGACATCGGCTGCGTCTATGCCACTAAAGCTACGACACCCGAAAAGCGTCCCCCGAGGCTCGATGACCCGGGCACAGGATCGGCAAGAAAAAATGCCTAAGGAAAAAAGCACGAAACAAAGCGAAACAAACATTCAGCAAATATTTACATAAATGTTAAGGCCACGAAGGGCCATATTGTTTGTTTCCTTTCAAACCACTCCCGAAAGGTTACTTTTTACAAGGGCACTATGGCCCGCTTCTTCTTCACGGCAGGTTCAAAGGAGGGAGCTCGACCTCGGCTTGGAAGAGACCCGCCATCACCGCGCACGCAAACCGCCTCGACTAAACCGAACCGTCGCGTCCGTCAGGCTTCGCGCCTCAAAAGGTGAGCCAAATCATTACAACCGCGCGTCTCGATTCCACCTACGTTTTTTCAACGAAGAAACCCCGGGCTCGGGCGCCCGTTACGTTCCCAGGGGATCGAAGACTGGCCCTCCGAGGCTCGAACAGTCGCCCCAGGGAAATCGAGTTAAGGACAGCTAGTGGATGGGTCACGAAAACGGCCAGTATCCCGACGCCCGGAACGTCACAAGGGACATCCCATGCTGTGTCCAAGTCCCAGTAGCGAGTCGGTTACGTGGAATCCCTCCGTGGGAGGCATCATGCCCTCGGGACCCATCGAAGGGACCCGACATCCACTAACTGACCCTCGGGAAATAATTGGAGTGTGCTCAGGCCACTAGCCGACCCTTAACGAATAGGGCACGGACCTCCACTTGGACCAACCCGTTTGTAGCTCACCGGAAATGCCGACTCGTGCCCCAGCGGGGAAGTCGAGCAGGACCAAACCTTCCTCTTCCCGAAAAAAGAGCGTGAAGGTCGAATTAAAAAAGACAGGGAGGAACCCGATCGATCTCCGATACGAAAACGGAGGCTCGGAAACTTGCCCTGCACCTTGGAAAGACCACCGAACGATCTCCCAACACGGTGGGAGGCTCGGGGGCTCCGCTTCCAAGGAAACAACCCACCTAAATAAATCGAAAAAACCCGAGGACTAACGAGCACGATTCTAAGCCTTTGAAGGGATATATCATCCCTCCAAAGCCTCGGAGGCTACACCCGGCGGGTGCGCTCGCGCGCACCCCCCGGAAAAAACAACCCACACTTTATCTTTTTTGACACGAAGAACCAGCGTGAACCTGTGGAGGAGTGCCTTCACTCCGCCACAGGCTCGGGGGCTACTGTCGGTTACCAAAGTTAGGGGTACCCAACTTCCATGCAAAAACGCTCATTCCCAACTTGGCCTGGCCCAAGTAAGGCCAGTGGAAGCCCACGAAGGCCGCGTCTACAGAGGCCCACGATATCATTCCACTAATGACAGCCTCCTCGGGAGAGCTCGCTCCAATTCGCCCGAGCCTCCTCTGGAGAGCTCGGGAGAGCGGCACCCTGGGCGCCCAAGTCTCCGATTCGCCCGAGCCTCCTCGGGAGAGCTCGGGAGAGCGGCCTCCACGGCGCCCAAGTCTCCGATTCGCCCGAGCCTGCTCGGGACAGCTCGGGAGAGCGGCGTCCTCAGCGCCCAAGTCTCCGATTCGCCCGAGCCTCCTCGGGAGAGCGGCCTCCTCGGCGCCCAAGTCTCCGATTCGCCCGAGCCTCCTCGGGAGAGCGGCCTCCTCGGCGCCCAAGTCTCCGATTCGCCCGAGCCTCCTCTGGAGAGCTCGGGAGAGCGGCCTCCTGGGCGCCCAGGTCTCCGATTCGCCCGAGCCTCCTCGGGAGAGCTCGGGAGGCGGCGTCCTCGGCGCCCAAGCCTCCGATTCGCCCGAGCCTCGCCCGAGCCTCCTCGGGAGAGCTCGGGAGGCGGCGTCCACGGCGCCCAAGTCTCCGATTCGCCCGAGCCTCCTCTGGAGAGCTCGGGAGAGCGCCATCCTCGGCGCCCAAGTCTCCGATTCGCCCGAGCCTCCTCTGGAGAGCTCGGGAGAGCGGCCTCCTGGGCGCCCAAGTCTCCGATTCGCCCGAGCCTCCTCGGGAGAGCTCGGGAGGCGGCGTCCTCGGCGCCCAAGTCTCCGATTCGCCCGAGCCTCGCCCGAGCCTCCTCGGGAGAGCTCGGGAGGCGGCGTCCACGGCGCCCAAGTCTCCGATTCGCCCGAGCCTCCTCTGGAGAGCTCGGGAGAGCGGCATCCTCGGCGCCCAAGTCTCCGATTCGCCCGAGCCTCCTCGGGAGAGCTCGGGAGAGACGATTCGCCCGAGCCTCGCCCGAGCCTCCTCGGGAGAGCTCGGGAGAGCGGCCTCCACGGCGTCCAAGTCTCCGATTCGCCCGAGCCTCGCCCGAGCCTCCTCGGGAGAGCTCGGGAGAGCGGCGTCCTCGGCGCCCAAGTCTCCGATTCGCCCGAGCCTCGCCCGAGCCTCCTCGGGAGAGCTCGGGAGAGCGGCCTCCACGGCGCCCAAGTCTCCGATTCGCCCGAGCCTCGCCCGAGCCTCCTCGGGAGAGCTCGGGAGAGCGGCCTCCACGGCGCCCAACTCTCCGATTCGCCCGAGCCTCCTCGGGAGAGCTCGGGAGAGCGGCCTCTTCGGCGCCCAAGTCTCCGATTCGCCCGAGCCTCCTCGGGAGAGCTCAGGAGAGCGGCGTCCTCGGCGCCCAAGTCTCCGATTCGCCCGAGCCTCCTCGGGAGAGCTCGGGGGAGCACGGGAGAGCGGCACCAGCTCGGGAGAGCTCGAGAGAGCGGCATCCTCGGCGCCCCAAGTCTCCGATTCGCCCGAGCTTCCCTATTCCCCTCGAGCGCAATCTCGCGAAGACATCCAAGGCACAGGTGATGTCAGCGGAGCAATCTTGGACCACAAGAGATCTCTCTGACCACTTTACAAGCACTGTCCCGTCGGGCGAGACTCTCGACGCGACTGTGCTTCGCACGCCCCTGACGGCCATACCACCTGTCCTCCACGGTATGGTCCACGGTGCGCCGCCCCGTTTTCCGCCGGGACCTATCAACTCCGACTGTGACAAGCGCCTGACGACGGGCTACGCAAGAACAGGAAAAGCGCCCACTGCGCCGTCCACACGAAAGGACGAGCACGCCTTCAGGATCCCGAGCCTCGGGAAACAACGTCCCAAGGTGACTCACCCTCTTGTCACATCGTACGGAAGGATAGCCGGCAGGTGTGAACTCACCAAAGTCGTGCGGACCACGACGGCCATATCCAGAAGACCCAGAGAGCTGACGACATGACGTAGTCAGACGACTATTTCTACCTTGGAACTCGCGAACCAAGATAGCCATACCCATACCCCGGAGACACGGAGAAAAGGCAGCAGCTAGTCAAAAGGGGAACGGCAACTCCTCACTATTTTAATAGGTAGCGTCGTAGCCGCCTTTGCCTCTCCCTTGCGGCTATAAAGGGGAGAGCAGAGACCGGCTTTAGAAGGACGACAGAAGAACGAACGGAGAACGGACGGAGAAGTTCCAAGTTCTCACCCACAGCAAACGACTTGTAAACACTTAGACACTCACAAGAGACCTGGGAGCACTTCCCTCTCTCGACTAGCTTGTAACCCCTACTACAAGCACCCCGGTGCAAGGCAACATGACTCTCCTCTCCACTGGACGTAGGGCTTGCTCGGCCTGAACCAGTATAATCCCTGTGTTCCCCCTTGCACACCATCCGTAGCCTCAACCGCAAAACACATATTTACTAGCCGGTGTTAGCCTCGCCAAAATTAGCACCGGCAGTTGGCGCGCCAGGTAGGGGCCTTTTGCGTGTTGATCCCGGTTGCGGATGGCAGCCAACGTCCCTGCGCTTCCTGCTGGCGCGGTGCTCCGGTTCGGGGCAGTCGAGGCGGTTGTGTACGCGAGGCCGGCGGCGATGCGGAGATCGTGGCGGGCCCCGCACAGTTAATGCGGCAGATCCTCCGCATCTGCCCACGATCCGCCGCCTTGGTATATAAGAAAAACTCGTGATTTTTTTTCTTTCTACCCTAGCCATTTGCTCGCGCAGCCGCTCGCCTTCTTGCTTTCGCCATCCATCCTCTCGCCTTCGTTGCTCGCTCGAGTGAGAAGCGCCGCCGCGGCCGACATCGTTGCCTTCCCACAGCTTTCCTTCTCTAGTTCACCATGGCCTCCTCCCCTGTTCGCACCGATGCCGCTGCCGCCGCTGCCGGCATTCTTAGGTTGGAACCGTGGCCGCACAGCGCCGTGACGGAGGAGGATCTGGAGCGGCTCGTGGAGCTAGGGCTCCTACGCCCCCGCACCGACACAGAGTGCTCGGAGTGGGTCGTGCCGTCGGACGACCACAACGAGCCGAA
Source organism: Eremochloa ophiuroides (assembly GCA_038502445.1). Lineage (NCBI taxonomy): Eukaryota > Viridiplantae > Streptophyta > Magnoliopsida > Poales > Poaceae > Eremochloa > Eremochloa ophiuroides. The sequence goes on along the minus strand of JAHLJS010000002.1, from coordinate 105,676,527 downwards.
ACCCGATGAGGGGTACGTGGTGAGCTTCATCGCTTACCACGAGCGCGGGCTCGGGTCGCCGCCGAGTCGCTTCTGCCGGGCGCTGCTCTTCAACAACGGGCTGGAGCTCCATAACCTCACCCCCAACTCCATCACGCAGGCGTCGATCTTCGCCGCCCTATGCGAGGGCTACCTCGGGGTACCCCCGCACTGGAACCTATGGCGCCGTAGCTCCCGCGTCGACTGGTACACCAAGGCGGCCGGTTCGAAGAAGCCGCGGGAGATCCCGCGCGCGGGGGCTACGGTTTCGTGATCTGCTCCGGCGAGTACATCCCCTGCAAGGCCCCCTCCTCCAACAAGGGCTGGCACCTCGGCTGGTTCTACCTCCGCAACGACAGGGACACCTTCCCTACGTATACGGGAAGGGCGTTCATCGCTCCCCTCCCTCAGTGAGAGTGGGGGTGCCTGGCTAAGGAGGCCAAGCACCTAAACGCCTACTTCGACGCGCTCCAAACACTGCGTGACTGGGGTCTCACGGGAGCCGTCGTGGCGGCGTAATTCCATGCACGGACGGTGCTGCCGCTGACGGACCGCAGGCTGGCGCTGAACCAGATGCTCATCGGGACGCCGCGGGAGGGCACGGCTATGCTGCCCCAGGACATCGGCCGACAAGAGATGATGCGCCGTATTAAGTACATGGTGGGCGGTTACCATACCTGTGACGAGGTGAACCGGATACCCATGCGCCCCCGCACGGGCTTCATTGCGCTGGTGAGCATCATCCGCTCCGTCGAGTTTGTGGTTCCTCCGTCTTTTTCCTGATTTCTTCCATCGCAGGGTCTTTCAAGGACCGGGAAGCCTTCCCTTCCGCCTGTCCCGGAGGACAAGGTTCAGTGAACCCATCACCGCCTTCGGGACGAGGCGGCGAAGGCGGAGAAGGACCGGAAGACTGCGCTGAAGTAGAAAAGAGCTTGGAAGACGGAGGAATCCTCCCAGCGCCGCGGTCGCCGTAAGGAGGCGGGGGAGCTGGAGGAGGACACCTTCTCCGACGAAGATGACGAGGAGGATGAAGAAGAGGAAGATTTTTACGATTTTATGGTGTTGGACCGGCCCTTCATGGCCACAAAGCCCGCGGTAGGCGCCGACGAGCCTGAGAAGGCTCCAATGTCGGCGTCCGCCGGCGGAAGTGCCGGGGTTCGTGACCCGAGCCCGCAGGCAAAACTGCCGGGGACCGCGTCTGAAGGCGCGGTCTCTGGCAGCGTGACTGTCGGAGCCACGGCTCCGCCTTCCAGCGGCCGTGAGGGCTCGCTGGAGAGGCTGGGAACGGGCCCGGACCCGGCGCCCGAGCCAAGCCTGGCTGCTACCGGCGGGACCGGTGGAATCCTGTTCCCGCGGACCCTCCCTTCCGACGCGTCGTTGATCGGCGCGACGGCCGAAGGCGGGGGAAGCGGGGAGCGGAAACCGTCGGAGCCGGAGCCAACCCGCGCCAAGACGTCGGAACTTGAGCTGGGGTCCTCCCAAACTCAACCTTCCCCGCCGAGGGGCGGCGACGTCGAGGCGACCCCTGGCGCCCAGGCAGGGCCCTCGCCTCAGGGTGGTGCTGGCCTGGACGCTGAGGTGGTGCCCACTCCTCCGCCGCCGGCGCGGCTCACGCCGTCTGTCGTCTCGCCGAGTGCAGGGGCGGCGAAGAAGAGGAGGGTGGTTCCTAAGACGAGGTAGGTGTCCTTACCTGTTAGTACCTTTCGTCAAAGATCTTGTTACGAGCGTTCCTTTCTTCTTTCTCTGCTTCAGGAAGCACTCAGGGTCGGACCTCCAGGTGTCGCACCTGAAGGTCCTGAAGGTGCAGGGCCACGACACTGCCGGGGGGAGCGCCCGATCGACGGACGAGGAAGTCCGTCCCCCCACGGGTCCGGTCGTGGCGCCCGAGGTTCCTCCCTTTGGAGGGGTCGTTCCGGCCGTGGCCGCTGTCGTCGCGCCCGCCGTCGACACGGAGGCAGCGCCAGCGCGGGCTCCCGAGGCCTCGGTCGTTACTTCTGGAAGTGCTCCGGGAGGGTCAGCCGATGCCGCCCCCACGGTGCCTACCGCTGCGGGCTCGGTGGTCGTGGACGTCGACGCAGGGGCTTCTCCCGCTCGCGAGGAAGGCCCCTGGGCGTTGGTATTGAGGCAGCCCCGGCCTCGGGAGTTGACCGCCTCCCAGATCGAGTGGGCGGACCGGGCGGATCGTCAAGCGCCGCCCATCTTCTCGCTCCGGGACGACCTCGAGGCTCCCAAATGGGATGCCGTTCAGGAGCTCGGGTTCAGCTCGGCGGTGGGTCTCCGCGCGATCGCCGACGTCCTCGAGACGGAGCTTCCGGCCCAGCTTCAGGTGAGCCTCCATGTTTCAAACCTTTATCTGTGTATGAGCGTCGTTCTTACCGTCTCCGCCCCTCTCTCCTTTCTAGGACCTCATACATACCTCCCGGGACAAGTCCCGCTTCCTCCGCGGCGGGCTCGGCCTCTGAAAGCAGCTTGACCTTAAGGGGAAAGCCCTTGCCCGTGCCCAGAGCGAGCTCGCCGCCGTGACCTCCAAGCTCACCGAAGTGAGTGTTGACAACACCATCTTGAAGGAGTAGGTCACGGAGGTGAAGGGCCAAGCCGCTGCCTCGGCAACACGGGTGCGGGAGCTGGAGGGCGCCCTGGCCGAGGCGACGAGGGAGCACAAACTCGACCAGGGCGCTGAGGCCTTGGCTCTCGACCTGAGTGACACTCAGGCGGCATTGCGCCTGGCGGTTAGCGCGGCGGACTCGGCCCGAGAGGAGGCGCAGATGGCTCGGGAGGAGGCTGGCGGTACGTGCAGTGTCGTGCTTTTCGTTTTGTTCGTCTTCCTTGTTGCGTCTTTGTTCACCTCCATGTTTTGCTCCCGCAATTCTGTAGGCGGCTTATGACGGCGAGGCGGCCGATCACCTGGAACTGCAGAAGGCGGCACGCGCGCTATGTGACTCCATCAGCACCGATGGGGAACCCTCGGGGGTCTCGCTCCGGAGCCGACTGGAGGCACTTTATGGCAGCGTCGGCGGCCGGGTAAAGGAGGCCCTACTGACGGGTGTCCAGAAGACACTGACAGTAGTAAAGTCCCACTATGGGAATTTTGACGCCGGCCCTGTCAGCGAAGGCTTCCTTGAGCCCGACGACGCCGAGCTCCTGGCGCTGGAGGATTCGATGAAGGAGCCAGGAGAAGCGATGGCGGGCCTCTTCGAAGCCGAAGTCGAACTCCCTCCCCTGGACCTGCCATGAAGAACAGCCGGGCCGTAGTGCCCTTGTAAAAAGTAACTTTTCGTGAGTGGCTGGGAGGAAACAAACAATGTGGCCCTTCGTGGCCTTTATATTATGTAAATATTTACTACATGTTTGTTTCGTTTCGTGCTTTTTCCTTAGGCATTTTTTCTTGCCGATCCTGTGCCCGGGCCAGCGAGCCTCAGGGGACATTTTTTGGGTGTCGTAGCTTTAGTTGCGTAGACGTAGCCGATGTCCTAGGAGGTTTAGCAGAAAGAATCCTTGGAAAAAAGGCTTAGTCGTTTCTTCCCCAGCCTCCTCCCTTTGCCGAGCGTAGATCCTATAAGTTTTCTTCCGAGTGCGAGTTAGCCTTCGAACGCGGAGTGGTGAGGGGAGATGCTGTAGCCCTGGGGAGTAAGCGGTCTCTTTGACTCGGCCGGCTCTGTTCTCTGGGACTTCTCTCACTCTTCCGAATCTTATAAGTTCACGCTTGGTTTTAGGAGGGAAGCATGTTTTAGGGAGAAACGATTTCAACGAGTTTTGAAATTTTTGCGTTTTTAAAATCGTTAAGGCTCGGGAAAGTTGTAACACCAGAAAAATTGCATTCTTTTAAATAGTGGGAATTTATTTAATTATGCAATTAGTTGATCATTCCAATATAGGGAAATAATAATTTTTCACAAATATAAAATCAAACCTAGGTCATACACATGTATGATGCATTCATGCTGGAGCATTTCTTCTTTGTACTGTTGTAGCTTATTTGAATTTTTTTCAAATATTTCAAAACCCAATTTGAAAATCCTTTTGGATAATGAAATTGGAAAATGGAAAAGGTAATAGAGAACAGCTCTTCCCCTCTCCTTTCTGGCCCAGCTAGCCAGCCAGAGCTGAAGCCAACCATAGCAGCGCACCCTCCTTCCTCCTTTGCAGCTGACGAGCGGGACCAACGGGTCAGCCCCTTCCTTCTCCACCTCCCTCGCCGCGCGAACAGAGACGCCGCTGCCGTGTTCATCCGCCGCGGCCGAGCACGCGCGCGCGAAGCGTCCCTCTGCCATGACTGCCGGCCCGACCCCGGCGCTCTGTGCTACCGACCTGTGGGACCCACAGGACAGCCCCTCCCCTTCCCTCTACGCCGCGCCGAGAAGTCCGAAGCAGAGAAGAAACGGCCGAAGCCGATTTCACCGCTCGCCGTGTTTGATTCAATCTCCGAGATTGTCGTCACACCTCGGGAGTACTTAAGCAGCGCCACACCCCCTCGTAGCCGTCACCCAACCCTAGCCGCCTCTTCTCACCGCCACTGCCGAGCTCCCGCAAGAACCGAGCAGCCGCCGCTGCCGCGAGCAATTAGCTCGATTCGCCACCAATTTCCTCCCGGTAAGCCTTTGAGGAGCTTCGCTGTGATCTTGTGAAGTTCCCGAGCACTTTCCCCCTTCAATTTGTGCACTGACACACCTCCGCCGCCGTTGCAGAGAGCCACCGTCCGCCGGGTCACGCCGCGAGCTATCTTCGAGTCGATTTTCGACCATCCCATCACCCTAGGTGAGCTCGCGATGCTCTGCTCTTTCTCCCGGTACCCTTCCCGATCTATTTCATGCACCGAAGGCCGAGTTCACCTTCTCCGGCGATGCGCCGGCCATGGCGCCACCGTGGCCTCTCTGTTTCCGGCCGGAGCGCCGACGAGCCCACCCCCGATCTATTCTCGGCCGTCAGTTTTAAATCGGACGGCCCAAAATAGAAGATACCCCTTCGGTCGCCTTTTTGCAAAAGACACCCCGACATTTTTAATGTTCAAACCCGCACTCCTTAGCGCCTCCAGCCGGTTACGTTTTGTCCTTTCAAAAGCATATTTCCTCTCGGTATTCGGTAAAATACGTTTTCCAGTTTAAAAGGCGCATTTCAATTCGGTGTAGATGAAAATGTGTTTTCAGATTTGAAACCAAAATTGTTTCATTTATAATTTCCACGTTTTAGCTCTGATTTGAACGATTCAAATTGCGTTAGATTCGTAATTTCATAATCTATCTGATGATACCACTGTTTCATATATTTTCAACTTTTAAAATTCGAGATTATATTTAATCTATTATTATTCTATTATAAATCTTGTAAAATTCATATCTTCCTCGTTTTAAATCCGATTTGCGCAAACTTTTTATCGATGTGATCATAGCGACATGTAGATTTGTTTTATAACCTTTTTAATTTATTTTCTCTCTGTTGGTGTACTGTTGTAATCAATAGCTTTGTTTGCTTTGCATGATTGCACTGGATGTGTGTATGTTGATTTGGTGATCGAGTATAGACGGTGAGCTTTACGTGGGTGATCAAGATCAGTACTTCGACAACCCGGATCACTAGGAGTTTGCTGATCAAGGCAAGTATTAGTATGGATCATCCTTGTTGTCCTATTCACCAAATAAATAATTGCATTTGCATGTGTCTTCCTTGTTAACCATAGTTACTTCCTAGTTTTGCTATCCTGTTCCTTGCAACCTATGAGATTATGCATATGGTAATTGATGCTAGTGCGTTATTGATATCATGATCATGTAAACTGATTAATTGAATATGCAATAAGGATTAAAAGATGCCTTTTTAACAACATGGAACTAGGGGATTGGGGCATAGTTTTGTGATGCTCCATATCCTTCCCCCTTGGTAATGATCTATCAGCAAAAGCTGGGACTTACAGTGCAACTATGAGGGCTACATGGCTCTGGTTTTAGTCAAGTATATGTCCTTTTCTAGCTTGTTAGAGGTTACCGAAAGGCGTGATGGGGCCTGACGACTCGGGTATAGTGCGGCTCCTGTCCGAGTGTGTATAACCTGCGTGACCTTGTGCCACGAAGAAGGGGGACTCTACATCTGCTTGCCAGGTCCCTAGCGGCCCTAACTTGTTAGACGAAGTATTTTGAAAGACTTCATAGTGAAACCCTGCTCTCTCACCTTGGTAGTGTTATGGGAGTAATTAACCCGAGCAAAAGGGAATCACGGCTCATAGTGAAAGTGCACAACCTCTGCAGAGTGTAAAACTGGTATACTAGCCGCGCTCACGGTCACGAGTGGCCCGGAAAACTCACGGAGTAGTTATCTTTCGAGGTGATGTTTACTTGTTGCTAGTCTATTTATTGCTACTCATTAATTATGTTTACTATGATCATGAGAATGGGCTTATTAACTTGTTGCTATTCAATTGCATAAAAGGTGATTAATTAAAAACAAACAGCTGTTAAACCCGTGTCAACCTTTTGAACCTCATGAACCCATGCTAGTCTTGTTGAGTACGACATGTACTTACGCTTGTTTATTTCTCATTACTTGGTTAAAAATCCCGGATGGGTAACAGATGGTGATAGTGATGAGGACTACCCAGAGGACTGCTAGACTTGTGCTTCACCAGTCGACGTCCCTGTGCTATGGAGCTACCGCGAGAGTTATCTTTATTTTCCGCTGTGTACTGACTTTGATATTATTCGCTATGTAATAAACATTGGTTATGATACAATTTATGCAATTTGTTGACTTATGTGTGTGACTGATCTCTGGGCGCACATAAGATTATGCATCCCATTTTATTCTTAAAATTGGGTGTGACAAAAGTCCAGGGGTTCCCTCCGTCCTAGCCCCCGAGGGTGGGTCAGCCTTTTCGTAGGTTAGGCCGAGCCTCTCTTTTTTTTAATACGTGGTGAAATGAAAGGTCATTTCACTCCCGATTGTAGGCTCGGATCAAAAATCTAAAAATCAGGTAAAAAGAGTAGAAATCGGGTCTTTTTATTGATTTTAAGATTTTACAAATTGTACAAAGCTCGGAATCTTAAGGATAGAAGCGACGTAGCTGTTCGATGTTCTAAGCGTTGCTGTAGACCTCGCCCTTCTCGTTCGCGAGCTTGTACGTGCCGGGGCGTAGCACCTCGGCGATGATGAATGGCCCTTCCCACGGTGGTGTGAGCTTGTGGCGCCCCTTGTTGTCCTGCCTGAGCCGCAGCACCAAGTCGCCTACGCTGAAGGCTCAGCCTCAGACGCGCCGAGCATGGTACTTGCGTAGTGACTGCTGGTACTTGGCCGAGTGCAACAGGGCCATGTCCCGAGCTTCGTCGACTTGGTCCAACGCGTCTTCGCGGGACGTTTGATTGCCCTGTTCATCGTAGGATCGGACTCTCGGGACGCCGTACTCCAAATCCATGGGGAGGACGGCCTCAGCACCGTACACCAGGAAGAAAGGTGTGAAGCCCGTGGCTCGACTTGGCGTAGTCCTTAGGTTCCATATCACTGCCGGGAGCTCGACCATCCACCTCTTGCCGAACTTATTCAACCTATTGAAGATTCTTGGTTTTAGGCCTTGGAGAATCATGCCATTGGCACGTTCTACTTAGCCGTTCGTTCTTGGGTGGGCTACGGCCGCCCAGTCCACTCGTATGTGGTACTCGTCGCAGAAGGCCAGAAATTTCTTTCCGGTGAACTGCGTGTCGTTGTCAGTGATGATGGAGTTCGGGACGCCAAACCGATGGACAATGTCGGTAAAAAATAACACCACTTGTGCCGAACTGATTTGGGCGATCGGCCGGGCCTTGATCCACTTTGAGAACTTGTTAATGGCGACAAGCAAGTGGGTGAAGCCTCCGGGCGCCTTTTGGAGGGGCCCAACAATATCCAGTCCCCATACGGCGAATGGCCAAGTGAGGGGAATCGCCTGGAGAGCTTGGGCCGGTAGGTGTGTCTGCCGAGCGTAGTACTGGCACCCTTCGCAGGAGCGTACCACCTCGGTAGCATCGGCCACGGCGGTTGGCCAGTAGAAGCCTTGTCGAAAGGCGTTGCCGACTAGAGTTCTTGACGCGGCGTGGTGACCGCAGGCTCCGGTGTGTATCTCTTCGAGTAGGCGTTTGCCTTGACTGAAGGGAATGCAGCGCTGGAGGACACCCGAGGGACTCCGTCGATAGAGTTCACCGTCGATCATTGTGAAAGACTTAGCCTTACGTGTCAGCCGTCGCGCACTGGTTTTGTCCGAGGGTAAGACTCCTCGCGCCAGTCCGGCTCGTCATCGTCCATCTCGGCTTCAATCTCCATCGCCTCAGCTTCGTCGTCCTCTTCAGCCAGGGTCTCGGGTGGCTCCCCTTTGTCGGAGGGGTCGGCAGCCCCCGAGGGGCTTGCGTGGCTTGAAGACGATCCGAGTTCTCCCGGGGCCTCGGGGGTCTTCTTCCCCTTGGCCCCCGAGGGATCAACATTGCCCGATGGCTTGTGGAGGTCATTGGCAAATTCGCCTGTCGGGACCTGAAAGGTCCTTGTTTGGTTTTGGTAATTGAGTGACAACTTAGGTGGACTAATATGTGTTTAAGTGTTGATTACACAGGTGATTAGTTCATAGGTACATGTGTGTGAGCATTTATGCCATAGAGGTGGAAATGGCTTGGAGATGATGCTTAGCTGACACATATGGTATGAAGGAGCTAAACGCATGAGACATGACATAGAGTCATGTGGCTAGGTGGAGAAGATCAAGACAAGGCTTCGCGTCGATGGACCGGTTGCAAGTGTGAATGGCAAGTCGGGTGATGGCTTGGCGCTGATGGACCAACGCAACGGTGAAGAGCAAGCAAGTCGAGGAACAATGGACCAAAAGCCACATGATGATATGAAGTGGATCATATCATTCATGAGGTGTTGGTGCATGTGTTGCACCGGCATCGATGGTGTCGGAGACGGAGATGAAGATGGTGATAGGAATGGAAAGCGCAAGGCAAAGGTATAGCCTTGGGCGTTTCCATTTCACCGGTCTAAGGTTGAGTAGAGAAGTGTTTGACCGGTTTTAGGATAGGTGGCCGTACTATCAAGAGGGGCAAACTTGTTTGCATATCGGTCATCTAGTGCAACCTGAGTGATCTAACTTGCATACGTTGCTAGGATCAAGTGGCGTGGCGAAAAGAGAGAAAAATCCTTTGAAAAATGTTTGTGAAAAGCTAACACACATGCTGAAACGACCTCGATTTCCACGAAGGGAAATCCACAGGCTCGAATTGTAATTCAACAGATTGCTTGGAACAATCCATGAAATTACCCATATCTCAGTTGCCACCAGGATCCATACAACGGTAAATAAGTCTTACATAAATATTTATTACATCGCCACACTGGCGGAATCAACAATCAGAGAAGCTTTGGAAGATGCGGAAGCGATTCATCCTTCACGGCCAACTTGAGTGTAGCACGTGACCCTATTCCTCGTCATCATCTCCCTCGAAGTCGTACTCATTCTCGTCACCTGACAGCAAATTTATCAGTACGATTTGTACTGGCCACGGAGCCCACCTATGCAGCATTTGCTTTGTGGAAAGTGGATGCAAGGCTATACAAGCAGACCTATAGGCTGAGGTTTTCCTATGCAGCTGTAATCAATGTTTTAATTAGTCAAGTTTTATCACCAGTTAACACCATCATCCCTTTTCCCATCACCACACCTCACTTACCCACACCTCACTCTCATTCGACAGGCCCAACTCCCTCTCGGGCCTATCTCAGCGGCACACTACCACAACGGGTACACTGCCGGAAAAATATCATCCAGGGGGAGAAGAGAACACTCACTACACTAGTAGAAGCTTCACAGGAAAGGTCCATAGCCAACAGGTTGGCATATGTATCGATCGATCAACCGTACACTCTGCAGAGGTTTCACTACTCACAAGATTAGCCATCATAGGTGTTGCGCAAACACCTAGGCAGAATTCCGGGTGCTTGCTTGCCTAGGTCGATGCCACCCTACCACTCAGCCCTGGGATATTCCGGATCCTACACCGTTATGCTGAGACTGGGAGACACAGTACCGGGCCCATCCAGTGGTACTGTGCATCTAGGACGGAACGGGAACCCATCGACCGTCTCCGCCCACCCTTATCACCTTTCAACCTAGCAGTAGTGGCACCGTCCTACCAAGTAGTCCAGCCGTCTCCCGCCCATCAGAAGCGAGTGAGTAGAAAAGGATTCCCATGAACCTGAAACTAGTCCATCCTAGGTTTGACCAAGCAGGCATCTCCACTTAGGGGATACTCTCCCCGTGCCATCACAGCACCTCCGTTCACGGGCTTCAAACCACCAAGGCTATCCCACCCGGAACCTCCTCAACAACTTTACCCGCCACAGGTATCTCGCTTGGGGATGCCCAGGTTGCACCCCCGGCACGACTTGCCCCATGGGCTCGTCTCACATCCCACTTGGTCGACATCAACCCTTACCACGCACCCAAGACGCACGCAGCACTCTCTCCCAGTAGTTATAATCAGATATACACCGTCCCAATTCCACCACATAGCATATAGCAAGTAGTAAGTAGTGGAAGAGTAACAGTAAAATAAGCAGCAGCTAACCTAACAGCGGATAGCAGGGTAAAGTCTTATCAAGGCAGGGAATTCAAATATACTACCATGCAACCAATCCATACATAATCATAAAGCAATAGCAACAATGTCATTTGCAATGCGTAATAGGATCTAAGGATTTGGTGGGACGTGGCACCTTCGTAGTCGTCTCCTAGCTCTTGGAAGTACTCGTGGTCGTCTTCCTTAGTCAGATCCTCCTCCGGCTCTGAAATCGAACACGAAATAGTCGCGTCAGCGACTCCTATAGAGTATTTCAGAAAAATCCAATAAAACAAAGAGCCAAATGCACTCAAACATAGTCTTAGATTGTAGATCTCATTTTCCTGAGAATTTTGATATATGGTGCGCAATTTTTGGTCGTCGTACGAATAAGTTATGAATTTCCGAAGATTATCCTATTTTCTGAAAATGGGAAAACTGGTCGGTTAATCAAGGGCAGCTCGGGATGTGGCGCGCGGGTCCAGTAGTGCGGCATGTGGCGCCTCAACAGAACACAGACCCGATGGTCGTCCAGGTGTTCGATGCTGGTTCCCAGAGAGTTGCCGGAGTTGGCGTGGCTCGGCGTGGCTCGGCGGTGGTCGGTGGTAGCTCGGCTGTGGTTGGGGTATCTCGGCGGAGCTCGGCGGTGGTCGGGGGTAGCTCGGCTGTGGTTGGGGTATCTCGGCGGAGCTCGGTGTAGCTCGGTTTAGCTCGGCGGGGCTCGGGCGAATCGGAGATTCGGGGCGCCGAGGGTGCCGCTCTCCCGAGCTCTCCCGGGGAGGCTCGGGCGAATCGGAGATTTGGTGCGCCCGAGGGTGCCGTTCTCCCGAGGTCTCCCACGGAGGCTCGGGCGAATCGGAAATTTGGGTGCCCGAGGGTGCCGTTCTCCCGAGGTCTCCTGCGGAGGCTCGGGCGAATCGGAAATTTGGGTGCCCGAGGGTGCCGTTCTCCCGAGGTCTCCTGCGGAGGCTCGGGCGAATCGGACATTTGGGTGCCGGAGGGTGCCGTTCTCCCGAGGTCTCCTGCGGAGGCTCGGGCGAATCGGAAATTTGGGTGCCCGAGGGTGCCGTTCTCCCGAGGTCTCCCGCGGAGGCTCGGGCGAATCGGAAATTCGGTGCTAGCAGGGTTCCAGGGCGTCTGTTCAAGGCGGCGGTGTCTCTCCGGTGTGGCGGTCGGTGACAGGGCGGCGATGGCCATATTTCAGCAAGACAGGGCTCGGCTATCTAGCGGCGGTGCCGAGGCAGACTTGGCGAACCTCGGCGGCCTTTCTCCGCAGCGCGAGGCGACCGGGGGTACTCGGAACGGATTTAGGCGAGGCGGAACCTGTCGGCGGCGATGTCGTCGCGACGGTGAGGTTCCGGCGGGGCTAAGGAGGTCTTCTAGGAGATGTATACGCGTCCAGGGTCCAAGGCGATGGTATACCAACTACCAATTTTGGCTACCGAGCTTTCCAAGGTGCTCGGTTGTGGCGGCGGCGTGTCGCCGACGACGGCGGAAAGCGGCATCGCGGCTACTACCAAGTATTGGTTCAATCGAATGCGGTCTTGTCAAATTGGTGAGGCCAGAGAGGCATACAACACTCTGGTGGCGAACTTAGCCACGGCATGACCTTCTATTGGCTACGGCTCGCGGCGGCGCTCCGGTAAGGTCGCGGCGCACGCGGCCAAGGCGATTCAGGCTTCCTCTAGCGCTTAGATCCGCGTAGCTAGCTCATGGGGGTCGTGGCGGTGCTCCACGACGTTCTAACCTGTACGGGTGCTAGTCGGATTGCTCGGAACGGGTGATTCGGCGTCGGAACGCGTCGGTGGTGAGCGCGCTCCGCCGAGAACGCGTCGTGCTGCGTTCTCGGTCTAGCAAGCTTGTAATCCGGGGGTTTTGGCTGGTCGAGTGAGTGCATGGTGCAGGTGATCTTCCCGAGCCGGTATAGGCTCGTGCCTGCGCGTCCCGAGGGTGGAACGCCATGGCAAAAGCAGGGCAAGGTTCGGACATGGCGTGCGGTGGCTCACCGTGGCGTCGGTGAAGCTAGGATGGCGGTGCAGTGGCGAGTCGGAGCCGTGCAGAGCGATCGCAGTGCCGTGCCGCTCCTCGTCCGCAGCTCGGCTCCTCCTCCGTGCCCGGCTCCGGCGTGCTCCGCGGCGGTGGCGCTCCGGCAGCTTCTCCTCCTCTGCTCCGCCCTTCTCCTACGCTCTCTCTCTCGGTTTGTGCGGTGTGCCGGTCTGTGCTGCGGTGGCGGCGAGGGGAAATGAGGGTAAGGCTTCGGGGTGCTCCAATTTATAGGCGAGCTTGGCCAGTCTCCAATGGCGAACGGTCCCGATTGCGCTCGGCCGATCGAAGGGCCGTGGCTCGAGTGGATCTAGGGCTCCGGATGGCGCGGGTTCGCTTGGCGGCCAAGAAAGGAGGGGACAGGAGGGGAACAGCGGGGTCCAGGGCTCTGCCATGCTGTCGGCTGTGGGACCGGGGTCACGCCATTCGCGCGACACCCCCGGCAGGCGCGTCGCCTTCGTGAGGAAGAAGAACAGTGGGGGCGAGAGTGGCTGACAGGCGGGACCGGGTTGGCAGCGAGCGCGAGCGCGAGCGCGTGTGTGCCGGTCGCGCGCGTGCGCTGCCGAGTCGCGACGTGGGCCGCGCGCGGTGAGATGAGGAGAGGAAGGTCGGGCTGGCTCGGGCTGACTGGCTGGCCGAACTCTCTTTCTCTTTTTTTATTTTCAGTTTAGTGTATATATACATATATTGCCCATTTTAATTATTGAGTAAATACAAACATAAATTGCAATAAATCCCAAATGTGATGCATAAGTTATTATTCTATGTGAATGGAATTAAAATGCAAACTACACTCCTTTATTTACCAATTTCATAATGAAACCTATATGCTTGCACAAGAAAAATGGGTTTTCTCAATAAATAAATGAAAAATTTTAATTGGTTGGGATTTTTAGATTGTGTGGATTTTTAGGGTTGTTACAGTCCTCCCCCCTCATTAGGATCTCGACCTCGAGATTCAGAGTTAACGTACCCATCGAAGAGGTAAGGAAACATAATCCGCAAGTCCGATTCTTTCTCCCACGTAGCTTCCCTTTCAGTGTGATTGCTCCACTGTACCTTGCACATCGGAATGGTTTTGTTTCGCGTCTCTTTGGTATCCCGTGCCAAGATCTTGATCGGATGTTCCTTGTATTCAAGTGTGTCTTGCAGGTCTAATGCATCTGTAGGAACTTGCTCCTCGGGAAGCTTCAAACACTTCCTTAATTGCGAGACATGGAACACGGGGTGTACTCCAGATAATTCCTCCGGTAGTTCCAGCTTGTAAGCAAGCTTTCCAACCCTTTTACAGATCTTGTATGGCCCAACATATCTTGGTGCCAATTTCCCTTTTACGTGGAATCTGACAGTGCCACGAAGTGGAGATACCTTGAGGTAGACATAATCCCCAACCTCAAACTCAAGCTTTCTACGTCTTCTATCTGCATAGCTCTTTTGCCTACTCTGTGCAATCCTCAAATTCTCTCTTACTTGGGCAACACCTTCTTCTGCTTCCACAATCTTAGCAGGACCGAAGAATGTCCTCTCACCTAGTTCTGACCACATTAGTGGGGTCCTACAGGGTCTCCCATACAATGCTTCATACGGTGACATCTTGAGGCTTGTTTGATAGCTGTTGTTGTATGAGAACTCGGCGTGGGGTAGACAGCTCTCCCATCCTTCCTTGTACCTCAATACGCAAGCACGTAACATGTCCTCGAGAATCTGGTTCACTCTTTCTGTTTGCCCATCCGTTTGCGGGTGGTATGCGGTGCTATAGTCGAGCTTGGTTCCGATGGACTTGTGCAAGGATTTCCAGAACTGTGATACGAACTGTGAGCCTCGGTCAGATATAATACTCAGAGGCGCCCCATGTAACTTCAAAATGTTTGATACGTATAGATCTGCTAGCTTTTCAACTCTATATTTCCTTTTGACCGGTATAAAATGTGCAACTTTGGTTAGACGGTCCACTATTACCCATATAGAATCATATCCATGCTCGGATCGGGGCAGTCCTATTATGAAGTCCATGGATATGCACTCCCACTTCCATTCTGGTATCTCAACTGGTTGTAGCAACCCTGCTGGTCTCTGATGTTCGGCCTTGATTCTATTGCATGTATCACATCGGGCTACATGCCCTGCAATGTCTGTCTTCATATTCTCCCACCAGAAGTGCTTCCTTAGATCATGGTACATCTTGGCTGACCCTGGGTGAATGCAATATTTGGAGTCATGGCCTTCTGACAGAATCTCTTCTCGTATCGCCGAATCCGTCGGTACACAGATTCTATCTTTGTACCATACAGTTCCCTGCTCATCTTCTCGGTATTCAGGGCCTCTTCCCAGCTTCATCAAACCACGGATATAGTCTATCTCAGGACAGTTCTTTTGTGCTTCACGGATTCGTGAGGTGAGATTGTACTCGACGCGAAGCTCATTTAGCATGCCATAGGAGACTACCTCGAGCTGGAATGCGTCGAACTCTCTCCTAAGCTCAGGTGGCATAGAGTTGGTGATGAGGGTATGGCAGTAGCTTTTGCGGCTAAGTGCATCAGCGACAACATTAGCCTTTCCTGGGTGATAATGGATCTCAAGATCATAGTCCTTGATGAGTTCTAGCCATCTGCGCTGCCTCATATTTAGATCTTCCTGAGTGAAGAAGTACTTCAGGCTCTTGTGGTCAGTGTAGATGTCACACTTGTTGCTTATCAGATAGTGTCTCCAAATCTTGAGTGCATGTACCACGGCTGCAAGTTCTAGGTCATGAGTCGGGTATCGCTGCTCATGCTCCTTCAACTGTCTTGAGGCATAAGCTATCACTCTTCCTTCTTGCATTAGTACACAGCCCAAACCTTGCCGAGAGGCATCACAATATACAACAAAATCCTTGTGAATATCGGGCAGGGCTAGTACAGGTGTAGTAGTGAGCTTCTCCTTCAAGGTCTGAAAACTCTTCTCACATTCAGGAGTCCATATAAACTTGTTCTCTTTCTTCAGCAAGTTGGTCATGGTTCTTGCAATCTTGGAGAAGTTCTCAATAAATCTGCGATAGTATCCTGCAAGTCCCAAAAAGCTTCTGATTTCTGACACATTACAGGGTTGTTCCCACTCTTTCACAGCTTCAATTTTGGCTGGGTCTACTGCGACTCCTTCTCCTGACAGTACGTGTCCAAGGAAAGCAACTTCCTCAAGCCAGAATTCGCACTTGGAGAATTTGGCGTATAGCTGGTTGCGAGACAACCTCTCCAATACGGTCCTCAGATGATGTTCATGTTCCTCTTTTGTGGCTGAATAAACTAATATATCATCAATGAATACTACCACAAACTTGTCTAGCTCATTCATGAAGACCTTGTTCATCATGTTCATGAAGTATGCCGGAGCATTAGTGAGTCCAAATGAGACTACTGTGCACTCATATTGTCCATATCTAGTGACAAATGCAGTCTTCGGGATATCTTCTTCCCTGATCTTCATCTGATGATACCCTGATCGGAGATCGATCTTTGAGAAGTACTTGGCCTTACTCAATTGATCTAACAGATCATCGATGCGGGGCAATGGGTACTTATTCTTGACTGTAACCGCATTCAGATTCCGGTAGTCAATGCACATCCTCATCGTGCCATCCTTCTTCTTGACAAACAAAACGGGAGATCCCCAGGGCGAAGCACTTGGCCTAATGAAACCCTTCTCCAGTAATTCTCCCAGCTGCTTCTTGAGTTCCTTCAACTCATCAGCCGACATTCTGTAGGGTCTTTTGGCAATCGGTGCAGTCCCTGGCATCAGCTCTATAACAAACTCCACATCTCTATCTGGTGGCATTCCTGGCAACTCCTCTGGAAATACGTCATTGAATTCACAGACTACTGGCACATCTCTGAATGTCAGCTCTGTCTTATCTGCTTTAGTCTCCAGGGCACATAGGAGGGCTTGGACTCTCTCGGTTTGGGGTACACATCGGACAGCTGTTCCCCAAGGGTGGGTTACCTGAACATATCTAGGTGAACAAGATATCACTCCCCGGTGTTTGGTTAGCCAGTCCATGCCTAAGATGACATCTAAGCTATTGGAGGGTAGTAGGGTTAGGTCAGCTCGAAAGTCAAGTCCCTCGATTGTGATTATCACTCCTCTACATATGTGAACGCTTCTGAAGGTTCCTAAGGGCGAGCTAGTTAGGATGGGGTTTGCTCTCGGGGTTACAGGTATGTTATGCTTACGTGCATATGCAGATGAAATGTATGAACATGTAGCTCCCGAATCGAACAGAACTGTAGCCATGTTACCCTGAACTAGGAACGTACCGTACACAGCATCAGGTGCAGCTTCAGCTTCCTCAGCGGTCATGTGGTTCAGTCTTCCTCGGGTAGCAGATCCCCGGTTCGGTGTGCCCTGTGCAGCTGCTGGTGCGCGGTTGAGGTCGGGGCACACAGCCACACGGTGTCCAGGCTTTCCGCATCCGAAGCAAGTGAAGGGCGCACTGCCTGCTGTAGCTGTCGCAGGAGCCTTCCAATTGCTTGTCCTTGGCGTGTTGGTAGCGGGGGCGGGTGTGTTCTGCACAGCTCGAGTCGGCGCAGGGTAGGTCTGAGCGGGGCGGTGATAGTTGCTGCTGTTGGTACCACCACGGCTCGTTCCCGAAGAGGGTCCCTGGCGAGTCCGAAAAGACGGAGGTGCACCCGTTCGCTGTCTCTGGGGTGGAGCAGTGCGAGCGGGTCCCTCAGAGCGGCGCTTCTTTCCCTTGTTCTGGGCCTCGAATTCCAGTCGTGCTTCCATGCGATCCTTCTCGATCTCAATACAGCAGTCAATCAGCTCACGCAGAGTGTAGCTCTTGTTCCCTGACAGAGCCAACCTGATCTTGGTCTGAAGTCCCTTCCTGTAGTAGTACATCTTTTCCTTCTCGGAACTCACGCAAGACGCAGGTGCGTAGCGGAGCAAGCAGTTGAAGCGGGTGGTGTACTCGTGGATCCGGTCAGCTCCCTGGGAGATGTTGCGAAACTCGTTCTCCTTGGCCTCCATGACTCCCTCAGGAATGTGGTGGTCACGGAAAGCCTCGGTGAACTCATCCCAGTCAATGCGGGCTGGGTCCTCGTGAGCGCTGGTGTAGTTGTCCCATCATGCCCGTGCAGCACCGGTCAGCTGGTGGCTAGCAATCCCAACACACTCCTCGTCGGAGCAAGTGGTCAGGTCCAGCTTCTTCTCCATCTCCTTAAGCCAATCATCGGCAGCGAGAGGATCGCTGTCGGTCCCGTCGAAGGTAGGTGGCCTCAGCTTCAGGAAACCCTCCAGTTTCCTTTGGAAGTCATTCTGGGGTGGCCCGTGGTGCCTGTTCATCCCAGCAGCTATGGCATTCAACAGCTAGGTCTGCTGTGCCATTACTTCAGCCAACGTCGGTGGCGGCGGCGGTGGCGGTGGCGGATCGTTCACCGGCGGTGCATCCTCTGCCTGGCGCAGCTCTTCTTCCAGGTTAACTCCAGCACGTCTGCCAGCTGGGCGTCCACGGTTGCGACCACGCCCACGTCCTGGCGCAGGCGCGGGGGAGGGCTGGCGGTTCTCCAGGCGCGCGGAACGTCTCATTGACATCTGAAGTTATTAGGTACGTGCTCAGTGCAGTAATAATCTTGTAGTGGTTTAAGTAGGAGTTAGATGTTTTCAACGATTTAAATGAATTAAAACATTTTTCATGCTATCCTACACTCAACCAAAGAAGCATAAAAATCCATAAGAAGCATAAGATCCAAATGTCACTCATCACATGGTTATTATTACATAAAGGATGTTCCTAGCTGCTAAGAAGATCGTGCTATGCGCAGATAGCCAAATGACAGGATAACTCAAGGTATCACTAGTCTAAGGGCCACGCAGGGTCCCATAAGCTACTGGTGCATAAGGTCGAGTACGGCGTCGGGTATGCGGCTGTCCTCTGCCTCGATCTCGTCGTCGGTCATGGTCAGGCGCTTGACATAATCGAGTGCTACTGCTAGCTCTGGAGTGGCCTCAATCTCCTGCATCCTTTGAGACGGACACGCTCTCAGGTTGAGCGTAGTGGGTGGTATGCGGAAGTCTCCCTCTCGGGGCTTCACCATCTCCAGTGGGGGAAGTGAACTCTGTACCTTCCGGACCTCAATAGCTCTCCTGGCGTCGGACTGCTTTCAAGCTGTCTCTGTCCTCCGTAGCTTGTCCTTTAGGAACTCCACCATCTTCACGCGGTCGATCAGAATCCCTTGGTTGCGGGTGGACTTGTCCTCGGCTTTCTCCAACTGCTTCTCCAACTCTTTGATCCTGGAACGCAGCGTGATCATCTCGACTACCCTGTCTCTGCTCCTCTGCTCCTTCTCAGCAAGTGCTCTCTCCTTGTCATCCAGCCTCCTCTGTAATTCCAACACTCTGCTGTTCAGGCAGTCATTGCGAAGCCCAAAATCTCCGACCTTGTCTCGCAAGTCGGCGATCTCGGCTCGGTGTAACTCATCACGGCGCTGCATCTCCAACTGCAAGTCAGTGACTGCTCTGCTCAAACTCTCCAGGGTCTGAGTCCCTTTCTGCAAACTGTCCTCGACCTCTGCCATGCGTGCTCTGTCACGCCGCCTCCTTTGCTCCAATGAGCTGATGAACTCGTCCTGCTCCTGGAGGTGGTGTGCCACCGTGCGTAGGCAAGGGTCAGTCTCAGCCTGAACGATCTGGCCGGTGTACAGAATCCTCTGGATGGGGTCAGGGTGCAGCTCCAAGGCCTGAGGTAGCAGACGGAAGTGGGTCCCCTTAAGGTACTCGTATGCTGTGTACACAACTGCGCGTAGTACCTTGCGGGAGACAGACTGTACTCCGTCCTCCACAGTCTCTCCAGCAGTGTAGTCAGTAAAAACCGGCATTCCTGGAAGGGTCAGGCTGACGGGTGTCTCAACTCTGGTAGTGACAGGTCCTTCAAACCTCTCAGCCTCGACAAGCTTCCCTCGGCTGAAGTACTGGATCTGGTCAGACGGTGCTCCCAGCTCCTCCAGCACCTGGCGTAGTACCATGGCAAATCCGCCGTGGTTCCTCCCATTGATCGGGATCTCGATAGTGCCGTCGTGCAGTGGACGAAGTGGTGGTCCAAGGCTGGTCATCTGCAAATTTTTCAAGAAACGGATTAGCAGGTCCTTGTATTAGACAAGCCATTGCATAAAAAGTGAATGCAAGGTCGGTAATATAACCGAAAGAGAATCTGGCTTCCTATTCTAACGTCCATTTTCTATGGGTCTCGTCCTACAGTCAAGTATGGCTCTGATACCAACTGAAACGACCTCGATTTCCACGAAGGGAAATCCACAGGCTCGAATTGTAATTCAACAGATTGCTTGGAACAATCCATGAAATTACCCATATCTCAGTTGCCACCAGGATCCATACAACGGTAAATAAGTCTTACATAAATATTTATTACATCGCCACACTGGCGGAATCAACAATCAGAGAAGCTTTGGAAGATGCGGAAGCGATTCATCCTTCACGGCCAACTTGAGTGTAGCACGTGACCCTATTCCTCGTCATCATCTCCCTCGAAGTCGTACTCATTCTCGTCACCTGACAGCAAATTTATCAGTACGATTTGTACTGGCCACGGAGCCCACCTATGCAGCATTTGCTTTGTGGAAAGTGGATGCAAGGCTATACAAGCAGACCTATAGGCTGAGGTTTTCCTATGCAGCTGTAATCAATGTTTTAATTAGTCAAGTTTTATCACCAGTTAACACCATCATCCCTTTTCCCATCACCACACCTCACTTACCCACACCTCACTCTCATTCGACAGGCCCAACTTCCCTCTCGGGCCTATCTCAGCGGCACACTACCACAACGGGTACACTGCCGGAAAAATATCATCCAGGGGGAGAAGAGAACACTCACTACACTAGTAGAAGCTTCACAGGAAAGGTCCATAGCCAACAGGTTGGCATATGTATCGATCGATCAACCGTACACTCTGCAGAGGTTTCACTACTCACAAGATTAGCCATCATAGGTGTTGCGCAAACACCTAGGCAGAATTCCGGGTGCTTGCTTGCCTAGGTCGATGCCACCCTACCACTCAGCCCTGGGATATTCCGGATCCTACACCGTTATGCTGAGACTGGGAGACACAGTACCGGGCCCATCCAGTGGTACTGTGCATCTAGGACGGAACGGGAACCCATCGACCGTCTCCGCCCACCCTTATCACCTTTCAACCTAGCAGTAGTGGCACCGTCCTACCAAGTAGTCCAGCCGTCTCCCGCCCATCAGAAGCGAGTGAGTAGAAAAGGATTCCCATGAACCTGAAACTAGTCCATCCTAGGTTTGACCAAGCAGGCATCTCCACTTAGGGGATACTCTCCCCGTGCCATCACAGCACCTCCGTTCACGGGCTTCAAACCACCAAGGCTATCCCACCCGGAACCTCCTCAACAACTTTACCCGCCACAGGTATCTCGCTTGGGGATGCCCAGGTTGCACCCCCGGCACGACTTGCCCCATGGGCTCGTCTCACATCCCACTTGGTCGACATCAACCCTTACCACGCACCCAAGACGCACGCAGCACTCTCTCCCAGTAGTTATAATCAGATATACACCGTCCCAATTCCACCACATAGCATATAGCAAGTAGTAAGTAGTGGAAGAGTAACAGTAAAATAAGCAGCAGCTAACCTAACAGCGGATAGCAGGGTAAAGTCTTATCAAGGCAGGGAATTCAAATATACTACCATGCAACCAATCCATACATAATCATAAAGCAATAGCAACAATGTCATTTGCAATGCGTAATAGGATCTAAGGATTTGGTGGGACGTGGCACCTTCGTAGTCGTCTCCTAGCTCTTGGAAGTACTCGTGGTCGTCTTCCTTAGTCAGATCCTCCTCCGGCTCTGAAATCGAACACGAAATAGTCGCGTCAGCGACTCCTATAGAGTATTTCAGAAAAATCCAATAAAACAAAGAGCCAAATGCACTCAAACATAGTCTTAGATTGTAGATCTCATTTTCCTGAGAATTTTGATATATGGTGCGCAATTTTTGGTCGTCGTACGAATAAGTTATGAATTTCCGAAGATTATCCTATTTTCTGAAAATGGGAAAACTGGTCGGTTAATCAGGGGCAGCTCGGGATGTGGCGCGCGGGTCCAGTAGTGCGGCATGTGGCGCCTCAACAGAACACAGACCCGAAGGTCGTCCAGGTGTTCGATGCTGGTTCCCAGAGAGTTGCCGGAGTTGGCGTGGCTCGGCGTGGCTCGGCGGTGGTCGGTGGTAGCTCGGCTGTGGTTGGGGTATCTCGGCGGAGCTCGGCGGTGGTCGGGGGTAGCTCGGCTGTGGTTGGGGTATCTCGGCGGAGCTCGGTGTAGCTCGGTTTAGCTCGGCGGGGCTCGGGCGAATCGGAGATTCGGGGCGCCGAGGGTGCCGCTCTCCCGAGCTCTCCCGGGGAGGCTCGGGCGAATCGGAGATTTGGTGCGCCCGAGGGTGCCGTTCTCCCGAGGTCTCCCGCGGAGGCTCGGGCGAATCGGAAATTTGGGTGCCCGAGGGTGCCGTTCTCCCGAGGTCTCCTGCGGAGGCTCGGGCGAATCGGAAATTTGGGTGCCCGAGGGTGCCGTTCTCCCGAGGTCTCCTGCGGAGGCTCGGGCGAATCGGACATTTGGGTGCCGGAGGGTGCCGTTCTCCCGAGGTCTCCTGCGGAGGCTCGGGCGAATCGGAAATTTGGGTGCCCGAGGGTGCCGTTCTCCCGAGGTCTCCCGCGGAGGCTCGGGCGAATCGGAAATTCGGTGCTAGCAGGGTTCCAGGGCGTCTGTTCAAGGCGGCGGTGTCTCTCCGGTTGGGCGGTCGGTGACAGGGCGGCGATGGCCATATTTCGGCAAGACAGGGCTCGGCTATCTAGCGGCGGTGCCGAGGCAGACTTGGCGAACCTCGGCAGCCTTTCTCCGCAGCGCGAGGCGACCGGGGGTACTCGGAACGGATTTAGGCGAGGCGGAACCTGTCGGCGGCGATGTCGTCGCGATGGTGAGGTTCCGGCGGGGCTAAGGAGGTCTTCTAGGAGATGTATACGCGTCCAGGGTCCAAGGCGATGGTATACCAACTACCAATTTTGGCTACCGAGCTTTCCAAGGTGCTCGGTTGTGGCGGCGGCGTGTCGCCGACGACGGCGGAAAGCGGCATCGCGGCTACTACCAAGTATTGGTTCAATCGAATGCGGTCTTGTCAAATTGGTGAGGCCAGAGAGGCATACAACACTCTGGTGGCGAACTTAGCCACGGCATGACCTTCTATTGGCTACGGCTCGCGGCGGCGCTCCGGTAAGGTCGCGGCGCACGCGGCCAAGGCGATTCAGGCTTCCTCTAGCGCTTAGATCCGCGTAGCTAGCTCATGGGGGTCGTGGCGGTGCTCCACGACGTTCTAACCTGTACGGGTGCTAGTCGGATTGCTCGGAACGGGTGATTCGGCGTCGGAACGCGTCGGTGGTGAGCGCGCTCCGCCGAGAACGCGTCGTGCTGCGTTCTCGGTCTAGCAAGCTTGTAATCCGGGGGTTTTGGCTGGTCGAGTGAGTGCATGGTGCAGGTGATCTTCCCGAGCCGGTATAGGCTCGTGCCTGCGCGTCCCGAGGGTGGAACGCCATGGCAAAAGCAGGGCAAGGTTCGGACATGGCGTGCGGTGGCTCACCGTGGTGTCGGTGAAGCTAGGATGGCGGTGCAGTGGCGAGTCGGAGCCGTGCAGAGCGATCGCAGTGCCGTGCCGCTCCTCGTCCGCAGCTCGGCTCCTCCTCCGTGCCCGGCTCCGGCGTGCTCCGCGGCGGCGGCGCTCCGGCAGCTTCTCCTCCTCTGCTCCGCCCTTCTCCTACGCTCTCTCTCTCGGTTTGTGCGGTGTGCCGGTCTGTGCTGCGGTGGCGGCGAGGGGAAATGAGGGTAAGGCTTCGGGGTGCTCCAATTTATAGGCGAGCTTGGCCAGTCTCCAATGGCGAACGGTCCCGATTGCGCTCGGCCGATCGAAGGGCCGTGGCTCGAGTGGATCTAGGGCTCCGGATGGCGCGGGTTCGCTTGGCGGCCAAGAAAGGAGGGGACAGGAGGGGAACAGCGGGGTCCAGGGCTCTGCTATGCTGTCGGCTGTGGGACCGGGGTCACGCCATTCGCGCGACACCCCCGGCAGGCGCGTCGCCTTCGTGAGGAAGAAGAACAGTGGGGGCGAGAGTGGCTGACAGGCGGGACCGGATTGGCAGCGAGCGCGAGCGCGAGCGCGTGTGTGCCGGTCGCGCGCGTGCGCTGCCGAGCCGCGACGTGGGCCGCGCGCGGTGAGATGAGGAGAGGAAGGTCGGGCTGGCTCGGGCTGACTGGCTGGCCGAACTCTCTTTCTCTTTTTTTATTTTCAGTTTAGTGTATATATACATATATTGCCCATTTTAATTATTGAGTAAATACAAACATAAATTGCAATAAATCCCAAATGTGATGCATAAGTTATTATTCTATGTGAATGGAATTAAAATGCAAACTACACTCCTTTATTTACCAATTTCATAATGAAACCTATATGCTTGCACAAGAAAAATGGGTTTTCTCAATAAATAAATGAAAAATTTTAATTGGTTGGGATTTTTAGATTGTGTGGATTTTTAGGGTTGTTACACATGCACATGAGTTGTACACTTGGTGATGTTAGCATATTTGCAAAGGTGGTGAAGTTTGGAGTTGAGAAGTGCTCTCTGCAGAGCGTCGGACGCTAAGGAGTGGGAGCGTCGGACCATTGCTCTCGGTCCGACGGCTAACCCTAGTTTTTCAGCGAGCGTCGAACGCTAGTCGGCGTTGGTCCGACGGTCTGTGGAGGACGAGCGTTGGACCATGAGCTTCAGAGTCCGACGGTGGCGAGCAGTGTCGGCATGACGCGTGGCGTTCGGGAGAGCGTCGGACGCTAGAGCTTCGTCCGACGACGAGCGTCGGACTGGAGTCCGACGGTTTTGAGCGAGTTGAAACCTCTCTGGAAGCGTCGGCCGTGGCGATCATTGGTCCAACGGCTAACCTTGCGAGAGTCCGACGGTGGCCTAGCTGCGTCTCGTCTGTGAGAGTCGGACGGTCCGACGCCTGGAGCAGTGCGCGCGTTGGACCATCAGCTTGTGCGTCCGACGGTTGGGAAAACGGCGCGAGAAGTTAGCCGTTGTGATCCAACGTTCGACTTCAAACGGCTAGTCACATGTGGCAGCCATCGGGAGCGTCGGACCATGGACTTTGGTCCGACGGTGGCGCGGCTGAGCGTTCGACGCTCAGTCCGACGATCGGTTTGAGAGAATAACGGCTCTATTCGTTTGAGGGCTATAAATCCAAGCACTTGGCGGCCTTGGCTGGTAAGCTGAGCACCCTCGGGCCTGTGTGGCTTGTGTAGGTGTGCTTGGAAGCTCTCTAACTCACTAGTGTGCTTAGTGTTCATCCAATTGATCGCTAGTGAGTGATTCTAGTGCGTTGCATTGAGAGATTGCAAGAGTTGGCACTAGGTGATCGAGTTGCAAGCTGGTGGTGCTTGTTACTCTTGGAGGTTGGCACCTCCTAAACGGCTTGGTGGCTCGTGGCTCCGTGAAGCAAGTAAGAAGATTGTGCTTGGCTCCAGAGAAGCTTTGTGAGGGGTTGGAGCTCACCCCGCGGGAGATCGCGAAGAGCATCGCTAGTAGAGCGAGACGTATAGAGCGACAAGTGGTCCGGCCGACTCAAGTGCTAGAGCTTGTGGTAAGCACTCCACGTGGGAGAGTGTGACTTGTAGGTCATCACTAGCAAGAGGACCGGCGGCAACCTTGGAGCTTGTCTCAACGGAGGACGTAGCTTGTGGCGACAAGTGAACCTCCGGGAAATAAATCACCGCGTCAACATCTTCCCATCCTTCGCGGTGGTTTGCTCCCTTCTACACAAGTTATTTACTTTGTGCATTACTCTACTTGTGTAGTTGTAGTTGCTCTTGTGAGACCGGTTAGCTTGTGTAGCTTGCCACTCACATTCTTAGCTTGTGTAGCTTAGAACTAGTGTCTTGATTAGTTTGTGTAACCAATCAAGTTGCACTCCTTGATTAGGATTGTGTATCCTTGTCATTGAGCACGTAGTGAGCTTAGGTGCTTAGTGCGCTTTTGCTTGCTAGTTGGTAGGAGCTCCCCGGTGCTTAAAATACTAGTGCTTAAGTTTGTGTGACCTTGCACTAGAATGGTTTAGGGAAGCTCAAGCTAGGCTTGCACCTTTGTTTTTGTTAGGATCTTTTACAAGGTGCATAGAGTTATAGTTAGAGGGGTGAATTGTTGCTAGAACCAAGTAGGTTTTATTTCCGCTACGATTTATTTTTGTCGGACTATTCGCCCCCCTCTAGTCCGCCATCTCGACCCTTTCAGGACCGTAGCCCTTTCGGATGCGATTTTCGCTAACTCGTCGGCCTCTTCGTTGTACCGACGCGCGATGTGGTTGAGCTCAAGGCCGTCGAATTTTTCCTCGAGCAACCGCACCAGCTTACAGTAGACGGTCATCTTGGGGTTCTGGCACGTCGACTCCTTCATGACCTGGTCCACGACGAGCTGGGAGTCCCATCGGACCTCGAGGCGCCGGATCCCGAGCTCGATGGCGATGTGGAGACTGTTGACCAGAGCCTCATATTCGGCCACGTTGTTGGAAGCCGTGAAGTGCAGCCGCAGTAAGTATTTGAGCCGGACCCCGAGGGGCGAGATGAAGACGATGCCTGCGCCAGCACTGGCCTTCATCATCGACCCGTTGAAGTACATGACCCAATACTCTTCTTGGGTCGGGAGTGGCGGTACCTGCGTCTCGGTCCACTCTGCCACGAAGTCTGCTAACACCTGGGACTTAGTGGCTTTGCGTGGCGCGTAGGTGATGCCATCACCCATGAGCTCGATAGCCCATTTAGCGATCCTCCCAGTTGTCTTCCGATTCTGGATCACCTCCTAGAGGGGGAAGGATGATATCACGGTCACGGGATGGGATTCGAAGTAGTGCCGCAACTTGCGCCGATCAAGAATAATTGCGTACACCAGCTTCTGGATCTGAGGGTAGCGTGTCTTGGTCTCGGACAAGACCTCGCTGATGAAGTAGACCGGCCACTGTACCGGTAAGGCATGCCCTTCTTCTTGCCGTTCTACGACGATTGCCGCACTAACAACTTGGTTAGTAGCAGCGACATACAGCAAGAGATTCTCCTCTTTCATAGGAGGCACGAGAACCGGTGCTTTTGAAAGCAGAGCCTTAAGCCTTTTGAGGGCTTCCTGAGCCTCGGTGGTCCAGGTAAAGTGCTCATTTTTCTTTAGCAACCGATATAGGGGAAGTCCCTTTTCGCCGAGTCTTGAGATGAATCGACTCAAGGCCGCGAGACATCCCATGAGCATTTGCACACACTTGAGGTTCCGAATCGGACCCATCTGTGTGATGGCCGATATTTTTTTTCGTCTTGGCTTCGATGCCACGCTCGGAAACGATGAACCCGAGGAGCATGCCCCGAGGGATCCCGAAAACGCACTTCTCAGGGTTTAACTTTATGTTTCGCTTCTTGAGGCATTCGAACGCCTCTTCTAGGTCGGCTACCAAGTCGCCTGCCTTCCTAGATTTTATCACTATATCGTCTACGTAAGCCTCAACGGTTTGCCCGATAAGGTCCCCAAAAACTTTGAGCATGCAACGCTAGTAAGTTGCGCCCGTGTTTTTGAGGCCAAATGGCATGGTTACGTAACAATATGTGCCGAAAGGAGTAATGAAAGAAGTCGCTAATTTGTCGGACTCTTTCATGCGAATCTGATGGTAACCGGAATATGCATCAAGAAAGCAAAGTCGCTTACAGCCAGCAGTGGAATCAATTATTTGATCAATGCGAGATAGTGAAAATAGATACTTAGGACAAGCTGTATTTAAACTAGTGTAATCAACACACATCCTCCATTTTCCATTCTTTTTAACTAAAACAGGATTAGCTAACCACTCTAGATGGAAGACCTCCTTGATAAATCCGGCCGCCAAAAGCTTCTGCACCTCCTCCCCGATGGCCCGGCGCTTCGCCTCGTCGAATCGGCGCAGCCACTGCTTCACCAGCTTAGACCCGGCCCGGATGTCCAAGGAGTGCTCGGCGACCTCCCTTGGGATGCCTGGCATATCCGAAGGACTCCATGCAAACATGTCGGCGTGTTTGCGGAGGAAGTCGACAAGCACGGCCTCCTATTTCGGGTCGAGGGTGGTGCTGATCTTTAGCACCTTGCCGTCGGGGGAGTTCGGGTTGAGGGGCACTTCCTTCACCCCCTCAGCGGGCTCGAAGGTGCCCGTGGCCTTCTTCGAGTCGGGGACCTCTTTTGCCATCCTCTTGGGGTCGGCGATGAGGGCCTCGGACTCCATCAGTGCGCCGGCATATTCGCAGCACTCGACATTGCACTGGTACACGTGCTGGTAGGAAGCGCCGATGGTGATCACCCCCTTTGGCCCTGGCATCTTGAGCTTGAGGTAGGTGTGGTTCGGGACCGCCATGAATTTGGCATAGCATGGCCTCCCAAGGATGGCGTGGTAGGTGCCGTGAAAGCCTACCACATCAAAAGTTAGGACCTCCTTCCTTAAGTTATCAGGTGTCCCGAAGTAGACGGGCAGGTCGATTTGCCTGAGGGGTTGCACGCTCTTCTCGGGTACTATCCCGTGGAACGGGGACGTCGTGGCCCGGAGGAGCGAGCGGCTGATCCCCATCAAGTCTAGGGTCTCAGCGTAGAGAATGTTGAGGCCACTTTCTTCGTCCATGAGGACTTTGGAAAGCCTCGTGTTGCCGACGACGGGGTCGACAACGAGCGAGTAACGCCCCAGTGATGGGAAGTAGTCCGGGTGATCGTCCCAGCTGAAGGTGATGGTGTCGTGGGACCAGTCGAGGAAGCGCGGTATCGCTGGTCCGACGGAGTAGACCTCCCTGCGCTCGCGCTTTCGCTACCGCGGCGTAGTAGCGGTCCCGGGCCCGCCGAAGATCATGAGGCACTTGTCGATGGGAGGGAACTCGTCGTCCTTCCCGTCCTTGTCCTCCTGGTCCCTGGCGGGCTTCTTGCCGGCGTCGTCCTTGAACATCTACCGGCAGTAGTGTTTTTTGAGCATTACACACTGCCCAGGCGTGTGATGCACTGGAACCTGATGGTAAGGGCACAACTTGTTGAGCATCTCGTCGAAGCGGCCCCGAGGGGGTCATTTCCTCTTGGGCTCAGTGGCCGCCATGAGAGAGTCACTGCGGAGGGGGCCTTTCCCTTCCCTTTCTTCTTCTTGCTGTTCGGGCCTCGGGAAGAGGTGCCCTCGGGGGCCTCCTCCTTCCGTTTGCCCTTTGGGTCGGAGAAGAGGGCTCCCACCGCCTCGTCCCCCAAGGCGAAGCTGGTTGCTATCTTCATGAGCTCGGAGACGCTGGTGGGGGTCTGGCGTCCGAGCTCATGAACGAGCTTTTTGCAGGAAGTCCCTGCAGCAAATGCTCCGACTGACGTCGGAATCGGCGACCTGGGGCAGCTCATTATACTGCTTAGAGAACCACTAGATGTAGTCCCTGAGGGACTCACCCGGCTTCTGTTTGCAGCTTCTGAGATCCCAGGAGTTTCTTGGGCGCACGTATGTGCCCTGGAAGTTCCCTACGAAGATCTTGACCAGATCGCTCCAGTCAAAGATCAACCGCGGGGAGGGAGATGTTCCAGCCAAGCCCTTGCAGAGTCGGCAAGGAACAAGGGTAGGTTGCGGATGATGATAAGATCATCCTGCGCACCGCCAAGCTGGCACGCAAGACGATAATCCGGTAGCCACAGTTCGGGGTTGATTTCCCCCGAATACTTGGCTATGTTGGCTGGCTGTCAGAACTGGGGTGGAATCTGGCCCTTTGGATGGCCGCGCTGAAGACACGAGGACCCGAAGGCTCGGGTGAGGGCTCGCGATCCTCATCCGAGTCATAGCGCCCGTCCCGATGGACATGGTAGCCTCGTGCGGCTCTATCGGTTTTTCGTCGACCGCGGGCTTGAAGGATGGCTCAGACGTCGACGTCCTTGCCATGCCGTTGGTGAACCGACAGGGGCCCTCGGGACGCACCGAGGCCTCGCGCTCGTGGCGTGCCATACTGCTATGTTGGTGACTTTCAGCGCCACGATGGCATGACACCGAGCTTTTCCGCCTGGAGGACGGCTGCATCCTCCAGGAGGTCCTTGAGCTGGTTCCGGAGCTGCCATGCCTCCTCGGTGGAGGGCTCAAGCAGGCTCCGGAGCAGGATTGCCGCCTCCGTGAGCTTACGGCTTGCTCGAGGCAGGGCTCCTGGTGTTTCGGCTCCATCGTCGGCGATGATACAAGCCTGAACATCCCGGGCCCGGTGACGAGCTGCTCCACCGGTGCATTGCTGCTCCTCGCGCTCGAGCGTGGCTCGTAGCTGGGTGAGGCGTAGGCGGTCTTCATCCATCCGCGCCTCAAGTTTCCGGAGCCGCTCTAGCTCCGGAGACTGGTGCGCGGGGCGAGACGTCCTAGCCCCCGGGTCCTGCGGCGGAGCTGACCTGTGCAGGCCGCGGAGTCGCCGGAGGTGGGGTGTGTTGCTGCTGGAGCGGGGAGAGGTACGTCGTTGTCGTCCCCTGAATGGACGTCCTCCGCCCGTCCATCTTTGGGGTGCACCAAGTGGTAGCATTCCCGAGTGGGGTCGATGTAGGACTGGTCGGAGTTGGTGACGACGCTCCGGGCATCCTCCCACGAATCGTCAGGGTGGATGGTGAAGTCCACGTTCGCCAAGAACTCATCGTCATCGTCGTTGAGGCCCCGTCGTGACGGCGAGGTCCAACCGCGATGATCCCACTCCTCCGAGTATTCTCGGGGAGTGAGACTATCAGTGGAGTCTGTCTCCTCCCCGCCATATGCCCTGGGATTGCTCCCGGGAGAGGACGGTGGGGAGGTCACGTGGTCGTCCACGAGGTCATCTAGACGCTTGAGGCGGTGGACAGGTGTCTCCACCAAATCGTGCAACAGGGCACGGACCGCGCGAACGTGGGCGTCAACAGCGGTCTGGAGCCCGAAGAGAGATGGCGGCGTCGTCTCCCTTCCCCTAATGAGGGCGGAGAGAGAGCCCTGTTAACGCCTCGGATCCTGCCCCGCCCGTCCTTCGGGCGGTTGACGGGCGTGTGGCTGCCAGCGCCGGAGGTATCGGGGTTGCGGCCAGTGCCGGGTTGGCGTCCCCTGCTTTGGGCACCTGGTTGGCCGAGCCTTCCATGACCAGGGCAGGTTGGCGTGGCTGCGCCTCCTCCTCCTGGTCCGCCGGAAAGCGCAACGTGCGGCGTTCCCCTCGTCCTCTGGGACGGGAGGGAGCGTCGCCGTGGTCCTTTCCCCGGCCGCCTGATGGGCCGGAGTTAGGACGATGATGGTGCGGGACTCGGCTAGGCGCGGGTTCATCTCGAGCCCGTGGCCGGTGGCCACGAACTCAAGACTCCCGAACCAGAGCACCGCGCCAGCAGGAAGCGTCATGGAGATGTCTGCCATCCGTAACCTGAGTCAACACACAAAAGGCCCCTACCTGGCGCGCTAACTGTCGGTGCCAGTTTTAGCGGGGCTAACACCGGCTAGTAAATTTGTGTTTTGCGGTTGAGGTTACGGGTGGTGTGCAAGGGGGAACACAGGGTTTATACTGGTTCAGGCCAAGGGGGCCCTACGTCCAGTTGAGAGGAGAGTCGTGTTGCCTTGCACCGGGGTGCTCGTAGTAGGGGTTACAAGCTGAGCGAGAGAGGAAAGTGCTCCCAAGTCTCTTGTGAGTGTCTAAGTGCGTACAGATTGCTTGTCGAAGTATGTGGTGTGTGCGAGAGCTTGAGGACTTGGAACCTGAGGGATCCCGCTAAGGCTAACCTCTGCTCTCCCTTTTATAGTCACAAGGGAGGGGAGAGGGCAGCGCGTTCATTGTATGCATGTTACGCTGGGGAGTTGTTGTCTCTGTTTGACTGTCGTCAGCTATGGTCTTGTCTCCGCGTCTCAGGGTTATGGCCGTAGTGGTTCGTACGATCTTGGTGAGTTCCAAGGCAGCAATAGTCGTCGGGATTACGGCATGGCGTAGGGTCACACCTGGCACATCTGATGGCTGTCCTTCCGCACGAGGTGACAAGAGGAAGAGTCGCCTCGGGACGTTGTCTCCCGGGGCTCGGAACTCCTGGAGGCGTGATGGAATGGAGCAGGGCGATATCTTCCCTCGGGCACATTTCCGGCTTCCGGACAGTGTTTCCCGAGGGTCAGGTGGGCCCGGATGGAAGGCGTGCTCGTCCTTTCGAGTGGACAGTGCAGTAGGTGCCTTTCCCGTTCTTGCGTAGCCCGTCGTCAGGCACTTGGACTGTCGTTGTCGTAGTTGGTAGATCCCAGCGGAAAACGGGGCGGTGCACCGTGTCACACCCAATTTTAAGGATAAAATGGGATGCATAATCTTATGTGCGCCCAGAGATCAGTCACACACATAAGCCAACAAATTGCATAAATTGTATCATAACCAATGTTTAATACATAGCGAATAATATCAAAGTCATTACACAGCGGAAAAATAAAGATAACTCTCGCGGTAGCTCCATAGCACGGGGACATCGACTGGTGAAGCACAAGTCTAATAGTCCTCTGGGTAGTCCTCATTACTATCACCATCTGTTATCCATCCGGGATTTTTAACCAAGTAATGAAAAATAAACAAGCGTAAGTACATGTCGTACTCAACAAGACTAGCATGGGTTCATGAGGGTCAAAAGGTTGACACGGTTTAACAGCAGGTTTCTTTTAATTAATCATCTTTTATGCAGTTGGATAGCAACAAGTTAATAAACCCATTCTCATGATCATAGTAAACACAATTAATGAGTAGCAATAAATAGATTAGCAACAAGTAAACATCACCCTGAAAGATAACTACTCCGTGAGTTTTCCGGGCCACTCGTGACCGTGAGCGCGGCTAGTATACCAGTTTTACACTCTGCAGAGGTCGTGCACTTTCACTATGAGCCGTGATTCCCATTTGCTCGGGTTAATTACTCCCATAACACTACCAAGATGAGAGAGCAGGGTTTCACTATGAAGCCTTTCAAAGGTTCGTCTAACATGTTAGGGCCGCGAGGTTTCCTCGGCAAGCAGATGTAGAGCCCCCCTTCCATATGGCACAAGATCACGCAGGTTATACACATATGGACAGAGGCCGCACTATACCCGAGTCGTCTAAGCCCCTCTTGCGCCTTTCGGTAACCTCTAACAAGCTAGAAAAGGCCCTCGTACTGACCTAAAACCAGAGCCATATAGCCCTCATAGTTGCACTGTAAGTCCCAGCTTTTGCTGACAGATCATTACCAAGGGGGAAGGATATGGTGCATCACAAAACTATGCCCCAATCCCCTAGTTCCATGTTGCTAAAAAGGCATCTTTTAATTCCTTATTGCATATTCAATTAATCAGTTTACATGATCATGATATCAATAACGCACTAGCATCAATTACCACATGCATAAACCCATAGGTTGCAAGGAACAGGATAACAAAACTAGGAAGTAACTATGGTTAACAAGGAAGACACATGCAAATGCAATTATTTATTTGGTGAATAGGACAACAAGGATGATCCATGCTAATACTTGCCTTGATCAGCAAACTCCTGGTGATCCGGGTTGTCGCAGTACTGATCTTGATCACCCACGTATGGCTCACCGTCTATACTCGATCCATCATAACAACACACACGCATACAGGGGCAATCATGCATACAATAAGAGTTTTCATTAGAACAGTACACCAACAGAGAGAAAATAAATTAAAAAGGTTATAAAACAAATCTACGCGTTGCTACGATCACATCGATATAAAGTTTGCGCAAATCGGATTTAAAACGAGGAAGATATGAATTTTACAAGATTTATAATAGAATAATAATAGATTAAATATAATCTTGAATTTTAAGAGTGGAAAATATATGAAACAGTGGTACCATCAGACAGATTATGAAATTACGAATCTAACGCAATTTGAATCGTTCAAATCGGAGCTAAAACGTGGAAATTATAAATGAAACAATTTTTGAATTCAAATCTGAAAACACATTTTCATATATACCGAAAATAAATACGCCTTCAAACGTAATCTACTGAATACGCTAAGGGCTGCGGGCTAAGCATTAAAAACTGTAGGGGGTTGTTCGCAAAAACGCCGGCCGAATCGGCATGGGCTGCTCTTCGGCCGTCCGATTCAAAATCGGTGGATCAGATTAACAGAGAGGAGGGGTGGCGGTGCTCTCGGCCGGAAAACAGAGGCCGACGGCGGCGCCATGGCCGGAGGGCCGCCGAAGAAGGTGAACTCGGCCCTCGGTGCATGAAATAGGTCAGGAAGGGTACCCATAGATCAGGAAGAGCATCGCAAGCTCACCTAGGGTGATGGGAAGGTCGGAAATCGACTCGGAGATAGCTCGCGGCGTGACCCGGCGGACGGTGGCCCTCTGCAACGGCGGCGGAGGTGTGTCAGTGCACAAATCGAAGGGGGAAAGTGCTCGGGAACTTCACAAGATCACCGCGAAGCTCCTCAAAGGCTTACCGAGAGGAAATTGGTGGCGAATCGAGCTAATCGCTCGCGGCGGCGGCTGCTCGGTTCTCGCGGAAGCTCGGCAGTGGCGGCGAGAAGAGGCGGCTAGGGTTAGGTGACGGCTACGAGGGGATGTGGCGCTGCTTAAGTACTCCCAAGGCGTGACGACAATCTCGGAGATTGAAACAAACTCGGCGAGCGGAGAAATCGGCTTCGGCCGTTTCTTCTCTGCTTCGGACTTCTCGGCGCGGCGACGAACTCGGCTTCGGCCGTTTCTTTCTTGCCCGCGTCGGACTCTCGGCGAGCAGCAGAGGGAAACAGGGGAGGGGCTGTCCTGTGGGTCCACAGGTCGGTAGCACCGAGCGCTGGGGTCGGGCTGGCAGTCACGGCAGAGGGACGCTTCGCGCGCGCGTGCTCGGCCGCGGCGGATGAACACGGCAGCGGCGTCTCTGTTCGCGCGGCGAGGGAGGTGGAGAAGGAAGGGGCCGACCCGTGGGTCCCGCTCGTCAGTCAGAAGGGGTAAGGGGAAGGAAGGGAGCAGGTCGGCCGAGCTGGCCTCGGGCCATCCGACCTGGGCCGGCTGGGGCCAGGGAGGAGAGGGGAAGGGCTCTTCTCTATTTCCTTTTTCCATTTTCCAATTTCATTTTCCAAAAGGATTTTCAAATTGGGTTTTGAAATATTTGAGAAATTCAAATAAGCTGCAACAGTACAAAGAAGAAATGCTCCAGCATGAATGCATCATACATGTGTATGACCTAGGTTTGATTTTATATTTGAGAAAAATTATTATTTCCCTATATTGGAATGATCAACTAATTGCATAATTAAATAAATTCCCACTATTTAAAAGAATGCAATTTTTCGGGTGTTACAATTCTACCCCCCTTAAAAATAATCTCGTCCTCGAGATTCAGTTGGTGCTTACTCAAACAACTCTGGGTACTTTTCTCTGAGATCTTCCTCTCTTTCCCAAGTAGCTTCTTCCTCAGAGTACCGATGCCACTGCACCTTGCACATCTTTATAACTCGACTTCTTGTAATTCTTTCTGCGGTTTCCAAAATTTTCACTGGATGTTCCTCATAAGTGAGACCCTCCTTGAAAACTATTTCCTCGACAGGAACCTGCTCTTCCGGTACTCTCAAACACTTTCTCAACTGAGATATGTGGAACACATCATGCACACCGGACAAGCTTTCCGGAAGTTCTAGCTGATATGCCACTTCTCCACGTCTCTCTAGGATCTTGTAAGGACCAATATACCTTGGTGCCAATTTTCCTTTGCTGTTGAACCTCTTCACACTTCTCATCGGGGACACTTTAAGATATACATAGTCTGCTACATTAAAAGCTAGTTCTCTTCTCCGTGTATCCGCATAGCTCTTCTGTCTAGATTGTGCTATTCTCAAGTTCTCTCTTATTGTCTAGACTTGCTCCTCTGTGTCTCTCAACACATCCGGTCCAAACACTTGACTTTCTCCAGTTTGATTCCAGAACAAGGGTGTCCTGCACTTGCGTCCATACAATGCTTCGAAGGGTGCCATCTTGAGACTTTTTTGGTAACTATTATTATAAGAGAACTCCGCATACGGCAGACTCTTATCCCAACTCGTTCCATACTGTAAAGCACAAGCTCTCAACATATCTTCCAAAATCTGATTAATCCGTTCAGTTTGACCGTCAGTTTGAGGGTGATATGCAGAACTGAAATTCAACCGTGTTCCCAATGATCTATGCACTTGTTGCCAAAACTGTGAGGTGTACTGCGTACCCCTATCGGACACTATCTTCTTTGGAACTCCATGTAGACACACAATCCTTTCCATATATAACTCTGCAAGTCTTGCTCCGGTATAGGTGGTCTTGACGGGGAGGAAATGAGCAACTTTAGTCAGTCGATCCACAATTACCCAGATTGAGTCATAACCTCTCTGAGTACGTGGCAATCCAACTATGAAGTCCATACCGACTTCTTCCCACTTCCACTCAGGTATCTTTAGTGGTTGTAGCAATCCTGCAGGCCTCTGGTGTTCAGCTTTAACTCTCTGACAGGTATCACAAATAGCCATATATTCTGCTACATCACGCTTCAGTCCAACCCACCAATATTTTTCCTTCAGATCCAAATACATCTTGGTACTTCCTGGGTGTATAGAATATGCTGACTCATGAGCTTCACGCAGTATAGCGTCTCGGATGGATTTCACTTCAGGTACACAGAGTCTCTTCCCAAACCATAAGGTTCCATTCTCATCTAGCCTGAATCCGGGTGATTTTCCAACCACAATGTTCTCTGCTATTTCTCTGAGCTTCTCATCTTCCAACTGAGCCTTTCGTATCTCTTGCTCTAGTGTGGGTTCAACCTCCATCTCAACAGCATTGATCACAATTCCCAAGTTGAGACGCTCCATCTCTGCACACAACTCTGCTGGAATAGTGGTTGTTCGAATCTCATTAGCATAACTTTTCCTACTAAGAGCATCGGCCACAACATTTGCTTTGCCTGGATGATAATGCACTTCCAGGTCATAATCCTTTATCAATTCCAACTAACGACGTTGCCTCAAATTCAACTCTGACTGGGTGAAGATATACTTCAAGCTCTTATGATCAGTATAAATGTCGCACTTATGACCAATCAGATAATGCCTCCATAACTTCAGAGCGTGAACCATAGCTGCTAGCTCCAAATCATGGGTAGGATAATTCAACTCATGCCTCCTCAACTGTCTCGATGCATATGCTATGACTCTTCCTTCTTGCATGAGTACACAACCAAGACCTAGGCGGGAAGCATCACAATAGATAGAGAACTTCTTACTTAGGTCCGGCAAAACCAACACTGGTGCTGTTGTCAATCTCTTCTTCAATTCTTCGAAACTAGCTTGACACTTCTCAGACCACACAAACTTGGCATTCTTCTCTAGCAAGGAAGTCATTGGCTTCGCAAGCTTGGAGAATCCTTCAATGAACCTTCGGTAGTAACCAGCTAAACCAAGAAAACTACGAATGCCAGTCACATCAGTTGGCGGCTTCCAATTCAACACGTCTGCCACCTTGCTTGGGTCTATAGAAATTCCACCATTGGACACAATATGTCCTAGAAAAGCAACTTCTCTCAACCAGAACTCGCACTTACTTCGCTTGGCATACAGCTTGTGTTCTCTGAGCTTCTACAAAACCAATGTTAGATGTTCGACGTGCTCTTCTTCATTCTTGG
This sequence comes from Eremochloa ophiuroides, assembly GCA_038502445.1. Taxonomy (NCBI): domain Eukaryota; kingdom Viridiplantae; phylum Streptophyta; class Magnoliopsida; order Poales; family Poaceae; genus Eremochloa; species Eremochloa ophiuroides. The sequence goes on along the minus strand of JAHLJS010000002.1, from coordinate 105,639,191 downwards.
AGTAGATCAAGATATCATCAATGAACACCACAACAAACTTGTCCAAGAATTCCATGAATACCTTGTTCATCAGATACATGAAGTAGGCAGGTGCATTAGTCAAACCAAAGGACATTACCATATACTCATACAATCCATACCGAGTAGTGAATGCAGTCTTAGGTATGTCAGAGTCACGAATCTTCAACTGATGATAACCTAAACGGAGATCAATCTTGGAAAACACACAAGCACCTCTCAACTGATCAAATAAGTCATCAATTCTAGGCAATGGATACTTGTTCTTAATGGTGACCTCATTCAGTGACCGATAATCAACACACATCCTTTGACTACCATCTTTCTTATCAATAAAAATAACCGGGGCTCCCCATGGTGAAGAACTAGGACGAATGAAACCTTTTTCTGACAGTTCTTTAATTTGTTTCTTAAGTTCTTCTAATTCTTTTACTCCCATTCTATATGGACGTTTAGCTATAGGTGCAGTACCAGGTAACAACTCAATGATAAATTCAATGTCACGGTCAGGCGGCATACCTGGTAACTCATCTGGAAACACATCTTCGAACTCATCCACCACTGAGTTATCCGGCTGCACTTCTTCTCTGAGCTGATGTACTGTGGCTTTCTGTTGAACTTGCAAAACAACCTCAACTCTGACCTCATCTCCTTTCTGGGTAGTGATAGTCACGACCTTCTCCTTGCACTTTATATTGATGTCGTTCTTCATCATCCAATCCATACCCAGGATAAGATCAATTCCGGCAGTATTTAGCACAGTAGGGGTTATCTCAAATTCTACCTCCCTTAATGAGACAGTAATCGGGAGACACTGAAGAGTAGCTTGCATAACACCACCTGGAGAAGAAACCATAATAGGATGCTTCATGACACTAAGGGGAATATCATGCTTTCTAACAAATGTGTGCGAAACGAAAGTATGCGAAGCACCAGAGTCAAAAAGAACTGTAGCGGGGATGGAGTCGATATTGAACGTACCCATCATGACCTCTGGAGTCTCCTGTGCCGCATCAACCGACACATGGTTCACCTTCCCGGTGCGAGGTGGCACTCTCTGCTGGTTGTTCTGCTTCTGGGAGGCTTGGGGATTCTGCTTCTCAGGACAATTGTAGGACAAGTGTCCTTCCTTGCCACAGCGGAAACACTTGTTGGGGGCACCATTCTTCATTGGGATGTTGTTGGGAGCAGTCAGTTGTGGCGCCTGGTTGCCACCTTGTTGCTGGTACTGGGAACGCTGCTGGTTCTGGGAACGTTGTTGATTCTGAAAATTGTTCTTGAATACAGACTGTCCCTGGAAACGTTGTTGCTGCCGAGGCTGCTGCTGGTTGTTACGGAAGCGGCTGTTGCTTCCAGACGACTGCCCTTGAAACTTCCTCTTCTTCTTCTTCTCATCTATCTCACGGCGCTTGCTCTCGATGATCAAAGCTTTGTCCACCAACTGTTGGAAGTTGGCGAAAGTGTGGGAGAGCAACTGGTACTGGAGATGATCATTCAGTCCCTCCAAGAAGAGCTCTTGCTTCTTGGCATCATCTTCTACCTCTTTTGGAGCATACCGCGACAATTGGATGAACTTGTCACGGTACTCGGCAACTAGCATACCTCCCTGCTTCAGAGAAAGAAACTCCTTCTTCTTCAGCTTCATCAACCCTGCAGGCACATGATGATTGCGGAACCCCTCACAGGAATTGCTGCCAAGAGATGGGGTCGGCACGTCCAAAACGGAAAGACTCCCACCAATCCAGAGCAGCTCCCTGCAACTGCCCGGATGCATAGAGAACCTTCTCGACGTCATTGCATTGGGCGATCTCCAGCTGCCTTTCTATTGCACGCAGCCAATCATCAGCTTGGAGAGGATCACTGGAATGATCGAAGGTGGGCGGGCGTCCCTTCAAGAATTCGCTTCTCTTGTCACGGGGTGGTGGAGGTGGATTCCCGTTGCCATTGCTTCGCTGCAGCAGTTGAATGTTCTGGGCCATCTGCTGCATCAGCTGTGTTTGCATCATCATCAGTTGCTCCATATTAGGCTGTGGCGGAGGTGGTGGTGGATTAGCATTTTCTTCAGAGGTACCATCACCCTTTGGGTTCCTCCTGGTGTGGGCCATCTGCTGTTCAAATCATTGAAGTAAGGTTTAGAATTCTTTTCCATTAAAATAACACTTAAAAGACTAGAACAAGAAATTCTGGGCGCGATCCAACAACGGCAGAGTAGAAAAACAGTCATATCTGGAGTTCCCGAAGCCAAACAGAGACATGCTATACATGGTTGGAAAACATGAGAAAAACTCTACAACTTTATTCAGACCATCTCTCCAGATTCTGTCACACCCAATTTTAAGGATAAAATGGGATGCATAATCTTATGTGCGTCCAGAGATCAGTCACACACATAAGCCAACAAATTGCATAAATTGTATCATAACCAATGTTTAATACATAGCGAATAATATCAAAGTCATTAAACAGCGGAAAAATAAAGATAACTCTCGCGGCAGCTCCATAGCACAGGGACGTCGACTGGTGAAGCACAAGTCTAGTAGTCCTCTGGGTAGTCCTCATCACTATCACCATCTGTTACCCATCCGGGATTTTTAACCAAGTAATGAAAAATAAACAAGCGTAAGTACATGTCGTACTCAACAAGACTAGCATGGGTTCATGAGGCTCAAAACGTTGACACGGTTTAACAGCAGGTTGCTTTTAATTAATCATCTTTTATGCAGTTGGATAGCAACAAGTTAATAAACCCATTCTCATGATCATAGTAAACACAATTAATGAGTAGCAATAAATAGATTAGCAACAAGTAAACATCACCCTGAAAGATAACTACTCCGTGAGTTTTCCGGGCCACTCGTGACCGTGAGCGCGGCTAGTATACCAGTTTTACACTCTGCAGAGGTCGTGCACTTTCACTATGAGCCGTGATTCCCATTTGCTCGGGTTAATTACTCCCATAACACTACCAAGATGAGAGAGCAGAGTTTCACTATGAAGCCTTTCAAAGGTTCGTCTAACATGTTAGGGCCGCGAGGTTTCCTCGGCAAGCAGATGTAGAGCCCCCCTTCCATATGGCACAAGATCACGCAGGTTATACACATATGGACAGAGGCCGCACTATACCCGAGTCGTCTAAGCCCCTCTTGCGCCTTTCGGTAACCTCTAACAAGCTAGAAAAGGCCCTCATACTGAGCTAAAACCAGAGCCATATAGCCCTCATAGTTGCACTGTAAGTCCCAGCTTTTGCTGACAGATCATTACCAAGGGGGAAGGATATGGTGCATCACAAAACTATGCCCCAATCCCCTAGTTCCATGTTGCTAAAAAGGCATCTTTTAATTCCTTATTGCATATTCAATTAATCAGTTTACATGATCATAATATCAATAACGCACTAGCATCAATTACCACATGCATAAACCCATAGGTTGCAAGGAACAGGATAACAAAACTAGGAAGTAACTATGGTTAACAAGGAAGACACATGCAAATGCAATTATTTATTTAGTGAATAGGACAACAAGGATGATCCATGCTAATACTTGCCTTGATCAGCAAACTCCTGGTGATCCGGGTTGTCGCAGTACTGATCTTGATCACCCACGTATGGCTCACCGTCTATACTCGATCCATCATAACAACACACACGCATACAGGGGCAATCATGCATACAATAAGAGTTTTCATTAGAACAGTACACCAACAGAGAGAAAATAAATTAAAAAGGTTATAAAACAAATCTACGCGTTGCTACGATCACATCGATATAAAGTTTGCGCAAATCGGATTTAAAACGAGGAAGATATGAATTTTACAAGATTTATAATAGAATAATAATAGATTAAATATAATCTTGAATTTTAAGAGTGGAAAATATATGAAACAGTGGTACCATCAGACAGATTATGAAATTACGAATCTAACGCAATTTGAATCGTTCAAATCGGAGCTAAAACGTGGAAATTATAAATGAAACAATTTTTGAATTCAAATCTGAAAACACATTTTCATATATACCGAAAATAAATACGCCTTCAAACGTAATCTACTGAATACGCTAAGGGCTGCGGGCTAAGCATTAAAAACTGTAGGGGGTTGTTCGCAAAAACGCCGGCCGAATCGGCATGGGCTGCTCTTCGGCCGTCCGATTCAAAATCGGTGGATCAGATTAACAGAGAGGAGGGGTGGCGGTGCTCTCGGCTGGAAAACAGAGGCCGACGGCGGCGCCATGGCCGGAGGGCCGCCGAAGAAGGTGAACTCGGCCCTCGGTGCATGAAATAGGTCAGGAAGGGTACCCATAGATCAGGAAGAGCATCGCAAGCTCACCTAGGGTGATGGGAAGGTCGGAAATCGACTCGGAGATAGCTCGCGGCGTGACCCGGCGGACGGTGGCCCTCTGCAACGGCGGCGGAGGTGTGTCAGTGCACAAATCGAAGGGGGAAAGTGCTCGGGAACTTCACAAGATCACCGCGAAGCTCCTCAAAGGCTTACCGAGAGGAAATTGGTGGCGAATCGAGCTAATCGCTCGCGGCGGCGGCTGCTCGGTTCTCGCGGAAGCTCGGCAGTGGCTGCGAGAAGAGGCGGCTAGGGTTAGGTGACGGCTACGAGGGGATGTGGCGCTGCTTAAGTACTCCCAAGGCGTGACGACAATCTCGGAGATTGAAACAAACTCGGCGAGCGGAGAAATCGGCTTCGGCCGTTTCTTCTCTGCTTCGGACTTCTCGGCGCGGCGACGAACTCGGCTTCGGCCGTTTCTTTCTTGCCCGCGTCGGACTCTCGGCGAGCAGCAGAGGGAAACAGGGGAGGGGCTGTCCTGTGGGTCCATAGGTCGGTAGCACCGAGCGCTGGGGTCGGGCTGGCAGTCACGGCAGAGGGACGCTTCGCGCGCGCGTGCTCGGCCGCGGCGGATGAACACGGCAGCGGCGTCTCTGTTCGCGCGGCGAGGGAGGTGGAGAAGGAAGGGGCCGACCCGTGGGTCCCGCTCGTCAGTCAGAAGGGGTAAGGGGAAGGGAGGGAGCAGGTCGGCCGAGCTGGCCTCGGGCCATCCGACCTGGGCCGGCTGGGGCCAGGGAAGAGAGGGGAAGGGCTCTTCTCTATTTCCTTTTTCCATTTTCCAATTTCATTTTCCTAAAGGATTTTCAAATTGGGTTTTGAAATATTTGAGAAATTCAAATAAGCTACAACAGTACAAAGAAGAAATGCTCCAGCATGAATGCATCATACATGTGTATGACCTAGGTTTGATTTTATATTTGAGAAAAATTATTATTTCCCTATATTGGAATGATCAACTAATTGCATAATTAAATAAATTCCCACTATTTAAAAGAATGCAATTTTTCGGGTGTTACACACCGTTGTCCATACCGGGGAGGGGATGGCCGTAGTGGGCCTATCAAATCCGTTGCCAGGGAAATCCTGACAGGCGGTATGGTCGTCGGGCGCGTGCGAAGTATAGTCACGTCGAGAATCTCGCCTGACGGGACAGTGCTTGTAAAGTGGTCAAAGAGGTCTCTTGTGGTCCATGATTGCTCCGCTGACGTCAACTGTGCATTGGATGCCTTTGAGAGATTGCACTCGAGGGGGATGAGCAAGGTCGGGCGAATCGGAGAATCAGCGCCCGAGGGGGCCGCTTTCCCGAGCTCTCTCGGCGAGGCTCGGGCGAATCGGAGAATCGACGCCCGAGGGTGCCGCTCTCCCAAGCTCTCTCGGGGAGGCTCGGAGAATCGGTGCCCGAGGGTGCCGCTCTCCTGAGCTCTCTCAGGGAGGCTCGGGCGAATCGGAAAATTGGCGCCCGAGGGTAGGTCAACATCATCATGGGTCTCCGTAAGCGCGGCCTTCGTGGGCTTCCGCTTGCCTTACCTGGGCCGGGCCATGTTGGGAATGTATGTTTTTTGCATCGAAGTTGGGTACCCTATACTTTGGTGCCCGACAATAGGGTAGGGTTTAAACTGACAGAATTTCACAAGTTTTGGTGATTCAGTGTTTTGCAAGATGTTATCCAGAAAAGAATCAAAGGAAACCTACATGGACTAATACACCAAATTATGCGGCGAAAGCATGTCAAAAATATTCAAGAGAACACTAATGACTCACCTGCAAAGCGGGGCCCAGATGGCAGAGAGGGGGATCGACCAATCCCCTACTCCCATCGGCCGATGGGGCCCACCTCGTCAGCCTCTCTGCTTCAACGTCGGTTCTCTACCGCCTTTGATGATTAATCTGAGCCACCCCTTAAGTTGGTTTGATCCAAGAGTTGATACTCATCGCTCCGGTCTATATATACAGCCCCAGACCCCCTAGGGTTTCATATCAATTTATAATCAAGCTCATATCATTCAAAAACCGGAGCCAGAAACCTTAGATCATTAAAGCTTTACCATCTTGAGCATAGCTAAATAGGGTGTTGACGGTAATTATTGTACGATTTTATCTGTCAACCAAACATGAAATAAGGGTATAAAGGCAAACGCCACCATAGAATAGGGCTTTCACTGATAGAATTCCATAGTTTTGCTGAATCAGTGTTTTGTAGGGTGTTAATCAGAAAAGAACCAAGAGGAGACCCACATGTCAGATTAAAACATCGAAATCCGCCGCGAAAGGAGATCAAGAATATTCTAGAGAACATCAGAGACTCATCGGAGGAAGCTAGACCCACTTGTCATCCATAGGGGGTCGGCCGACCTCCCTGACAGGTCGGCCGACTTGTCAGGGAGTCCTTCCGCGTGCGTTTCGACGTGGACCCACAACCCGATTTTTAGAGCAACCTCCACCGCCCGTCGAAATCGGTTTGATCCAAGAGCTACGGTTCATCCCACCGGCCTATATAAATAGCCCAGACCCCTGAGGGTTTTATCATCAATCAATCAGATATCAGTTGATCCTGTTCAGAGAACTAGAAACCCTAGAATCATTAGAGCTTCACCATTTAGAGCATAGCTACATAGGTTAGAAGTAGAAGGAGACAAGTTCTACTTGAGTTCCGGATCTTGTCTGGAGCTGGAGGCTTCCCGAAGCCATTGTAAGCTCTCTCTTGTATCTTAAACCTCTCTTGAGTGCTTGAGATAAAGTTGATTGACATTGTTATAGCATTAATTATGTTCTCAATTATGCTATTCACTGTGACATAAGCAAGGAATAGCATAATTAAGAACATAATCAATAGTAGAACAATGTCAATTAACTTTATCTCAAGCACTAAACAGAGGTTTAAAATACAAGAGAGAGCTTACAATGGCTCCAGGAAGCCTCCAGCTCCAGACAAGATCCGGAACTCAAGTAGAACTTGCCTCCTTCTACTTCTAACCTATGTAGCTATGCTCTAAATAGGTGAAGCTCTAATGATTCTAGGGTTTCTAACTCTCTGAATTGGATGAACTGATATCTGATTGATTGATGATTGATATGAAACCCTGGGGGTCTGGGGCTGCTTATATAGCCGGTGGGATGAACCTGTTTACACCAAAATTTGGACCGGGAGCAGATAGCCGATGCCAAAAGCGGATAGCTGAAAGGTCCTAAATGGCTAAGAGGGGTGAATAGCCTATAAAAATTCTACAAACAACAGTTAAGACAAGCGATTAGTAAAATAAACGGCGAAGCGAGTTTTGCACTAGCCTACACAAAGTGATGAAAGCCACCTAACCGTTCTAGGATATAGTTTCTAGTTTCACAACAATAAGTCTATGTCACTACTTTACTCTACTCTTAGGTGAGCTACCTACACAAGTAAACTACTTCAAAAGTAAATGCTCAAATATAAAGGGTAGAGAGGTGATTTTATACCACCGGTGTAGTGATGAGATGAATGTCAATACAATCAATCACAATGCACAAGAGAGATCCTCGGTAGAGAAAAGACACAAGATTTTTACCAAGGTTCACTTACTTGCCGGCAAGCTACTGTCCTCGTTGTAGCGATACACCCACTTGGAGGTTCACGCGCTAATTGGCATCATACGCAAAACCCTTCTCAAGGGTGCCGCACAACCAACACAAGATGGGGATCCACAAGCTACAAGCAATCCACTAAAGTAACCTTTTGCGATCTCTCGCGGGGAAGGCTGAAGAACCCATTACACTTCACCGATCGGAGGCGGAGACAATCACCAACTCCCCTCAACGATCCTCGCAGCTCCAAGCCGTCTAGGGGTCGGCAAACTCCAAGAGTAACAAGAGAATCCGCTACGAAATCCACTCACCAAGTGTCTCTAGATGATCACACTCATGCAATGCACTTGATGCTCTCCAATCTCACCAAATGATGATCTCAATTGAGTAGGATGAGTGAGAGAGGAGTGGAGAGGCTCACTAGCTTGGTTAGGCAATCAAAATGTCTAAGAGAGAGAGCACAAGCCGGCCACTTTACTACTTATAGCCCCCACTCAAAGATTCAACCGTTACTCATTGTTTTCGGGGGCACCAGACGTGTCCGGTGGTTGTTCGGTGTACCGCCCGATGACACGTGTACTAGCCGTTTGAAAATTGCCCACTGCGCGCGCTCACACTGGACGTGGACCGCAGTGTCCGATGGTTGTCCGGTGTGAAACTCAGCAGTGTCCGGTGACCACGCAGAGAGGTTCCAGAGAGCAACTTTGCTCACCAAACGCGTCCGGTGCAGGGTCACCGGACGCTCCTCAACATCCACTGTTCTAACGGCTCTCTGCAGCTCCCCAAGTCAAAGGCACCGGACGCCGGAACAGTGTTCCCAGCGCGTCCGGTGAAGAATTTCGCGCGTCCGGTGAAAACTTCACCGAACAGACCCGAGAGCACAGGGTTCGCACCGGACGCGTCCGGTGTTACCCCACCGGACGACCCCAGCGTCCGGTGCACACGTTTTCGCACTTTCGCAAAGAATTAGCCACCGGAAGACTTCGGCAAGTTTTCGGTGCACTTTTCTACATTGTGAAATCACCGAAAAGTGCTGAATCCTGCCTCGCAAGCCCGGCAGGAGGGAGAGAGGACCCAAACTCCTCTCTACCCCTCAAACTTCACCCCGTTTCCAAAGTTGCTAACACTCCAAAGTATCTATCACTTTAGTTCACGTGTGTTAGCCTTTTCCAAAGAGATTTTCACAGGTTTTGTTAGTGTCACTAGCATCTACATGTATATGCAATGATCATGAACACCTAGTGGCACTTGATAACCGCATTTCATCAACGATTTCGCCCCTCTTGATAGTACGGCTATCTATCCTAAACATGATCACTCCCTCTAAGGAGTCTTGATCACCAAAAGCAAAGAGCTCCTATAGGTTATACCTTTGCCTTGAGCTCCGAGCTTTCTCCATCTTCCTTCTCATCTCTTGATGAAGCTTGTGGACACCTCTTGATGATGGACTTATAACATTTGCATGGATACCGTCATTTGGGCTTTCTCCTTTGTTGATGGACTTACACCATTTTCATGGACGCCGTCATTGCCATACACTTGTGGCTTTCACCGACCCGGTCCTTTGCTCCATCTTGCCATTTGCTAATTAATTCTCTAGAGCAAATCATTAGCAAACTAAGTTTCATCAATTACCCAAAACCAAATGAGGGCTTTCACCCGCCCTACTACTCTGCCAAAGTTTCAACTTTGGTCTCTCACACACTAGTGTCTCCACTCTAGAGCATCTTGCATTATTCAAACATGCATCTATCAACCAGAGAGATGAGTGGAGAGTTTGGAAGGGCTTGGGACAAGATAAGAAAGAAAGCAAAGTGAAGGATGGATGGATATGTCTGCCAATACCTGGTGCTTTGCTCTCCACTTGCATGTGGTCAGATAGTGGAGCAGCTAAGGGAGCTAGAAGCCAAAGGGGGCAGGGCGGCCGCCCTATGAAAGTGGGCCACCGACCCTCTAATACTAATTTTATTACCCTAAGTGAGATACTAAGTTAGTTCATGAAAGAAAAGCGAGATTACTTTACCAAAATAAGTGAGGTTAGCTCTTACCTTAGCTTAACTTACCTTGGTTAGGTGCATCGGATGCTTGCATGGTGATCAACACTTCACATTGTCCTCGTGCTCCTAGAGAATCTTCATTATGCAAGGCAGTGTCGGCAAGTGCGTCTTCCACTGATGAGCACTGCTCCGGATGTGGCCTCAAATGAAAGATTTCTTCTTTTCCATTGATGTTGAGTCGGATTTCTCTGGCTCCCACATCAATGGTTGCATTTGCAGTACTTAAAAATGATCTTTCTAGGATTAGTGGTGTTCTAAAATCAGAATTTATATCTAACACCACGAAATTCATGGGAACGAAACAATTTTTAATTTGAACAGGGATATTCTCTGCTATTCCCGTCGGATATCGTATTGATTGATCGACAAGCTGCAAACACATAGTAGTTGGAGATAAAGATGTATGATTAATTTTGTCATATATTACCTTGGGCATGACGCTGACGCTTGCTCCAAGATCGCACAGAGCTTGATCAAATTATTGAGTTCTGATCGAGCATGAGATAGTGGGATTCTCGGGGTCCTTCTTCTTCTCAGGGAAATTATTGAGGATAGCAGCACTACACTGCTCCATTAATTTCACCATTTCTGTGCTCAGGATTAGTTTCTTTCTATTGAGGATGTCCTTCAAATATTTTGCGTAGGTAAGTACCTGCATTGCATCAACTAGAGGTATATGTATATATAACTTTTGTATTACCTCCACGAATTTCCAGAATTGTTCATCCTCCTTTGGTTTCCTGTTACGGTCAGGGAAAGGCAATACCTAGGTGTCATAAAATTCATGAGGAGAAGTTCTTACCTTTTCTTGAGGTGTAGTGGAGTCTTCTTTTTTAGCTTCTTCTTCTACTACTTTCTTCTTGAGCGTAGAATCAGGATAAGGAGGATCACGAGTGGTCTTACCACCTCTCGTGGTCACAGCATTAACTTTTTCATTATGGTATGATAGCTTTTCATGAATATCGGCTAATTGCTTTTCCACCATTTTATTAAAGTCAAGTTGTTCCTTTAACAGCTCATGAAATTTGTCTATTCTAGCATTTATATCTCCTAGGATTTTGTCTTGATCAGTCAATACTAAACTTAAAGCAGGGTTTATTTTAGCTTGATTTAAAACAAGTTCTTTAAGAGAATGATTGCTAGAATGTAAAGAATCATTATCCTCCCTACGTGGATTCCATTTTTGGTAAGGTGAAACAGGTGGGGGACCATATCTGCCAACATTTAAAAGAGATTTAGCATCTTTTATTGGACAGATAGTTATGTTATGATTTTTATCTCCACATAAAGCACATGGTGTTTTAGCATTTGCATAATATTCCATAGTGGCATGATCTCTTTTCCAATTAGCTCTTTCTTCTAACTTTTCAAAAGGCACTCGAAAGATAAAGAATTAACTTCGAAAGCATTAGAATTACCTTTGAGGGGATCGTCGGTCCATCCTTCATTGTCCACCATCTTCTCAATCAACTTCTTGGCTTGACTCACCTTGAGGGACAGGAATGCTCCTCCAGCGGCAGCATCAAGATGTTGTCGAGACTCCATCAATAGTCCATGATAGAAGCTTTGGATTAATAGCCAATTTTCGATGCCATGATGAGGGCACGCTGAGTGTACCCTTGCATGTGCTCCCATGCCTCAAGAACGGATTCACGAATCTCCTGTTGAAAGTTAGAAATCATGCTACGCAAAAGATTGGTTTTACCAACGGGGAAGAACTTTGTCAAGAAGTTGTTGGACCACTTCTCCCAATTGTTCATTGATCCCATGTTGATGTAGAACCATTGTTTCGCTTTCCCAAGTAATGAGAAAGGAAAAAGGCGTAGACGTATTGTATCCTGCGAAATTCCTAGAATAGAAATTGTATTGCATATCTCTAGAAAATTCTGGAGGTGAGCATTGGCATCCTCTGAAGGGTTGTCATAAAATGCAATCGCTTGCACCATCGTGATCAATGCGGGTTTGAGCTTGAATTCTCTACTTCCGCTATCAGCACTAGGCATAGTAGCAATGTTGGAAATAGATGGAGTAGAATACTCACAGATAGTTCTTGATGTAGATGAACTGGTCGGCTCCGAAGTACTAGGATGCTCGGATTCATCTGATGGATGATCTTGTAATGTAGGTTCCCTTGATGAAGATGGGCGAGATCCAGAAGTCATTCATGGAGGAGTGAGATTAGCTCTCGTTCTTCTAAGTATTGACTCAGGGTCTTCATGAAAATCTTCAGGTAGATTGAATCCAACCATTCTAGCTATCTAGCTTAACAGTCACCACAAAAAGACAGATAGGTGTGATCCCGCTAAAGAACGGGGTTAGTTCTATAGCAAAAACAGAAGAAAATCTAGGCCAATTGCTTCCCCGGCAACGGCACAAGAAATGCTTGTTGGAAATTCTAAGGTCACTACCAAGAACAGAGTTATTCCTGATAATGGCGTTAGAAAAGCTTATTGATGTAGCACTTCACTCGGGAGTAACCAAGTATCGTATTTATTTTCACTGGGAAGCTTCTTATGGCTAAAGATGTCCAGTGCCAAGCTAAGAATAAGTACGGTTTATGATCAAAGGTGAACTAGTATAATGATAACTAATCCAAATAATCTAGTTTAAGATAGAACCAAGCAACGATGCAGACAGTAATGAGCTTCAGAGTAGAATGTAAGGCAACACGGTAGGTTGACTCCAATTAGTACTTCGGAGGAATGCGCGATCCCAAATGATTGGGGATACTCACATCCAGATAACCCTACGCTGATAAAACCAGACCGAACGAGGTGGAATCCAGAGGATCTTAGGGCTGTCACCACCTAAGACCTACCACTACTATCCGTGGGTCTAGCCACAATCCAAGGTAACTTCTAGTCTAAGCACCACGCTTACACTATAGGCCACTACTCTAACCTCGCGCTAAGATTAGAGCATCGTCTAGCGGCGAAGATCCCGCACTAAGTGTATGAAAACCGATAATTAATCCCCTAGTACTACCACAAGTTGAGCACTCAAAGCAACACTTAAAGTAAATACTTGGTAGTAAATACTAAAAGTAATGCGGGAAGTGTAAGTACTAGAAAGGAAATTATATTACCGAATCAAAAAGTACCAAACAAAGGAAGCATTCGAGAGAGAGACCTTCGCAGAGCTCTCCTACTCTTCTGCTTCTCTTCACTCACACTCTCACTACTAGCCTTGCTAGGAGGCTTCTCACTAGATGAGCTAGGATAGACTAAACTCTAGATTTCTCTCTATTCTTCAGTAAGCTGATTACAACTGAAGCATACGGGGGATATTTATAGCACTTGGAGACCCCTGGGGTACTTGTAGAGGTGGCCGAAGGTCGGTGGCTCGAAAGTGCAGAGCGGGCGCCCTACTAGGGGGCGGGCGCCTGGTGGATTCCACCGCCTCACCATCCAACGCTCCAGGATCCTCCACAATGGCAGTTGCAAGGTCGGTTGAGCACGTTTCGGCGGTTGGAGAGGTGGCTTGTGGCCCTTGGAGGATGACATGTGGGTCCATGAATCCTTGACACTTCATTTGATCTCCCTTGGATGGAAACCGACTCCAAATGGACGGCCACAAGCACTTAGGTGTCTCTCCTCTTGATTGTGGACGTGGCAGGCCATATTGACAGGGCGGGCGCCCCGTCCAACAGGGCTACCGGATCCAAGTGATGTGATCCTGAGCCTATTGATGATGAATCAACGTACCACACACTGTTTGGGATGATGTGACACGGATCCATGACGTGATGGAGTATGAATGGCGCCAAGTGGGGGGCGGGCGCCCTGTGACTTGGCCCTAACGTGGCTCTTGTCACGTATACTGATCAAATGTGCCTTGGTTTGCTTCATTTTCACCTGTTTTGCACCTGCAACCAAAATTCTTCAAGTACAAGTGGAACTCCATTAAATTAAACCAAATTCCTAGCCTCTATGTGCCATTTTCTTGCTCAATTTTATCATTGTTGATTGTTAAAATATGCATTTAGTGAGCATCAACAGCGTCTACACCTGAAGATCAGGAGTGTCTTTCCGTTGTTGATTACTTAAGGTTAAATTCTTTATATTATTACGTTATGTATTTTAGTATTATCTTTTGATATTACCTCTTATTTATAGCCATATGTGGGATTTGACTTCTGGGCTCACATATAGTGTACATCTGGTTTTATCCTTAAAACCGGGTTTGACATCCACATAAACCTTTACAGAAAGAATAGAATAGAAGACAATTTTACAAAGTGCCTTGGTAAGAAATCATACAACATTGAGTGATTCGAGGGTACTATTTAAGGACTATAAGTGGATTATGCCTTTCCTTGTGAAAACTTTTTAAAAACTCCAAGTTGCTAAGATGAGAATTTGGGAAGATGACTTTGTGTTGAGAATTGTTCTACTTTTCAACCGCTTAAGGATATATATTAGTCAACACCACATATCCAACCGCTTAAGGATATATATTAACCAATCACTCGATGGTGAATACCACAATGAAGACCAAGACCATCAAGAATGCCAACATCAGGAGACAGCGATTTATCACAAGGTTCTTGTGCTTGCCGACACGCTACGTCCCCATTGTGTTGACCTACACTTGGTGATTCGGTGGCTAATTGGCATACACAAGCCAAGCTATACAAAATTGCACCACAAGAACCTATCCAAAGTAAGGTACCTCAACGACGAGCAATTTACTAGTGCTAGCTTGTGGCTCTCCACCGGGGAACCGCAAACCCCTCATAATCAACATTGGGAGTGGCCAAAGATTGCTCTATTCGCTTGGGTTAGGTTCAGTTTATTTTTAGCCACATGTTGACGATCGATAACGTCAACTTTTATTAGAACTTTAGACATGAAAGGACACATGAATACATGATAGTCTAGGGTTTTAACTAATAATTTTCACGAGTTTTGCATGTTCTGTATTTTTCAAGGGTTATTCCAGAAAAGCATAAAAGAGGGATTAAAGTACATAATTATCACAAAACGTAACCGTGAAGGAAACATCATCACGAGAACACTAGAAGCCTCTGGAACACACCCGAGCGACCGGGGCCCGAGATCCCACAAAGTGGGGCCGGCCGGCCCTCCAGGTTTCGGCCCCCGCTTCTGGAGTCTTCTTCTTCTGCCTCTTAGGAGTCATCTCGGCCCTTTGTTGAAGTCAGGTTTGATCCTACGGCGCACGTTCATCCTACTGGGCTATAAATAAAGGGGCAGACCCCCTGGAGGTATCCCTTATTCCTGAGCTTCATTTCAATATCTCCAGTTAGGGTTAGATGTAGCAATTAGGAGAGACTAGTTCTTCTAGATCTAGTCTTGTTTAGAGAAGTAGAGAGATAGAGTAGAGGAGTAGAGTTCTGAGGAGTTCCGGCCTGTCGGCGCTTCTTCGTAGCTGTATTCGTCTGGATTCAGCTCCCTCGCCTGGAGCTGCGTTCTGAGGTACTTTTGTATTCAACTTAATTCAAGTAAGCATTTGTTCTTATTCGTTCTTAAGTTTACAATTTATATTGAGTGCTTTGATCTTGGTCATTACTTGATTGAAGTGGTATTTCATAGTGTAGGCGTGGCCCCTAGGTTAGGTTTACTTGTGAATATCCTCTGATTGGCCGGATAATGGTAGATCGCGTAGGTGACAGCTGCGTTGAGTCCTTTGTAGTCCACTTCCTATTGATAGGATCGATAGGTGTATAAGTGTCTGGTAGGAGGGAAACTCTGATTTTGCCTCTTATTCATGTCACTGTCCAGTTAGAACAATATTATACAAAGTTTACCGATTGTTGGAACTAGATAGTCAATAGCTATCTCCTCTTTCTTAATATTATCTAGCCTAATTGTAGGGTTAAGTTCATCGGCTTGGTCATTATCACCTACTGTTCATTGTGGATACGATATTTAAAACCTCCGGGTGAAGTGCTACATCGGTCATCTGTGCGCTTGCGGATAATCTGATAATAATAATATTTAAATAGAGTGCAGTTAATTTATACCAACAAGCATTTCTGGCGCCGTTGCCGGGGAACGGTTTGCTGATTTTGACTTAGTTTAACTTAATCTTGTATTATACTTTTATCTTTTCTATTTTATCCCTACCTTTTCATCATTTTATGTTCATCCTTATAGATGCTTTAAATTCCACGCCTATCTATCTATTTGGCATGCGCAAAAGCTTCGGGCCACCAAAATCTGTAGAGCCTATCATAACACATGGCTATGAGCTTGCGCCCATGTCTAATTAATATGATTCGGGATAAATCCTTCTCGGGAGAAGGATAACAAAAACCCATACTTACACCTATAAGAATTCGAGAAGACCTGTGCATGCTTGTACATTGCTGGCATGTTCGATAAAACTTTAAGACAGAAGTTTTTTCTATTCTCTTTGACCGAAAGAGCTAAATGTTGGTATAATTGAGCCGTAGGAAAGTATGCAAGGAGAATTGGGAAACTTTATGCTCTGAATTTTGTTTATATTTCTTTTCCATCCATAAAGTAGTTAACCTTCGAAAAGATGTTCTAACTTTTAGGCAAGTAGAACAAGAATCTCTTAGTATATCATGGGATCGATTTAATGAACTTGTTACATCTGGCCCTGACCTTGGTTTTCCAGACCCTGTGCTTATTCAACATTTTTATTTGGGTCTTACCAAGAACTCTAGGGAATCCCTTAATTTATCCTCTGGAGGAGCCTTTCCTTATTTGCCTATAAGTAAAGCTAGAGCTATGATCAACAAGGTTGCTCAAGCTAATACCGAGCTCCCTGAGGAAGAGAAGGAATCATACCCCGAACAAGAAGAGGAAGTTTTGGTGGCTAAAACACAATCACTCCAATCCCAAGATTTAGCTGTCAATCCTAAACCATCGAAACCCCACTTTAATTGATGATTTAGACTTCTAATTAGCTAAGATGCTTGTAAATCAATGTAAATCAGATCTTCTCAGAAGAGCATATTGGAAAAAGTGTCGTCAACTTCCTTTCCCCCTGAAAGACATCAGGGAAGAATACATGGATGGTATGTCTAGTGATGCCATCGAAGGAGAGCCAAGTCACTTAGAAATCAATTCAATCTTCTCCCCTTCTATGCCCACATCTAATGCCTTCATCTGAACCCATCTCTAAACCCATCCTTGACCCCAATGATCCTTCTATTGCTCTCTCCTAAGTCTCATAATGACTCTACGATCCCTTTAAGACATCCCAAGAATAGAAGTCATGAAAATTATTGGAATGACCAAGAAGAGCTACGACAATGGCAGAAATACATAGAACATACTAGAAACACATACGCCATTGTCAAAGAATGGATGGAAGAGGACGAAGCCTTAGTACTAGTATCTAAACTTGGTCTAGGTTCAAATGGTGAGCTTAAATCAATTTCTGTAGTAAACATAACTCGTCCAAGTCTAGAGGAAGCCTTACACGAAACCAATCTTAGAGACACCAATTCATGGAAAATCCTAGAGAATAAAATATCCAATGAATGTCATAAACATAAAATAATAGAGATAAATTTGTTGCCTATAGATATTTATGAAGAAACACCCTTGAAGTTTGAAAAGGGAGATCATATCGATGAGCATAGGAATTACTTCATTAACACCTCATCGAATCCATGCTCATATGAGAAATATCTTGGATCAATTGGTCTCTCTAACATTATCACACACGAGATCTTCAACCCTCTCATTCTACCTATTCATAAATTTATTGAAAGGGTGGTTGTAGATGCTTATGTTTATCATAAATATTGTAGATCTCGTTGTAATCTTGATATAGGTGCACAAAGCTTGGTGTTCTAGAGAAAACCACCCCACGAACACAATAATTAGAAGGTTTCCCAAGAATAACTTTGTGTCTTAAATTGCCACTCTTGAAAGATAATGTGAATTTGCACCTTTTGCTGTAATGCCCTTGTGAATTGAGCATAGAATTACAGTTATAAAAATATTCCCTCGGGTATTTTTGTCACTAACCATTCCAGGCTTGAAGTAGAAGGATGACATCATCTGGTATGTCCAACCAATCATTATGCAACATTAATCCATCCAAACTTAACTTTGCTTTGCAAAATTCAAGTTTGGGGGAATGAGCTCAATTAGAAAATCTTATGTTGCTAATATTAGTTGTCTCTACCTTACTAATCCATGTTCAATTGTTCGCATTTTCATCTCTAAATGAATAAATCCCTATAAGTGCTTTTATTTCACCTTTGTTTGCCCTAGTGAGTTTTGCTTTAGAGATACTGATCCTACCTCTATAGGCATTTAAATTAAGCGTGGTGCTTAGGTTAACTAGCCTTCCTTAACTAAAATTAAACATGGAGTTTGGTTTGGTTATTGAACTAGAAATAGCTGTAGTAGACATTGGATATTTTGTTGGACTAACCCCTATAGAAAACTTTCAAAATTAATCTGGGTAAGTCATGAGGTGAATTCGAATCGGAGATGAGACAGGGCACATGCTGAACTTCAATAACTTTACAGAGGAAGACACAGCTCATTCATTATGGATGAAAGAACTATGAGTATTAATGATTCATTCACTTTATCTTCTTCTGCAAGTTACTTGGACTCAAGCCATGCATGTCTAGAACATGATCTATACTATATCAACCCTATCTTCTTATTAGCATAGGTGGAACAAAATAAAATAATTGACAAACAACCTCTGTTCAAAATTGTATACTCCTTCGGGTATGTGTTGTCCACTAATCTGTTGCAGGCATAATAATGAATGGAGCGACAAGGTGTCATGAGATCAAAGAAAAAAATGGCAAAAAGGATAAGCAACAAAGGAGACAAGATACTCATGAACAACTCAAGATACAAGAGAAGAAAGAACCACAGCAAGTCATCTACCTTCCATCACTTAGTGCGATCAGGCTCTAATAATGAAGGTAATATCTTAAGGTAAGTGGTCAGCTATTTCTCCTCTTGATCTTGGTATGCACATACATGAAGACACATACATGATAGAGTTACAGCCTTAATTGATTAACCTAATTAACTCAACATGCTTTGTCCTTTAAGATTGTTCATGACATCATTCTTTTGATCTCAGTCTTAACCAAATGAGCTAAAACATTATATTCTATCTTTGGAAGATGATAGTCATACTCATGTGAAAATTTATATATTATGTAGAGATAGACAACCCTTCCATTGGTTAAGCAATATAAATCCTTTCTGCCATATGAACTTAAATGCAATATAAATGTTTAATCTTCTGATCTTACCACTCATATCATAAGTAAATAAATTATGCAACATCAATTTCGTCTTATTCAATGTACCTAAGGCTAGAGAAGAATAAATAAAAAAAGAAGAGATTTTGTTCTGTTGGTGTTTTTCCACCAGCAGAGCCCATGCACTTGATCTCTATCTTAGTTTTGCAAACAGGACAACTACTTCGAGCAAAGTTTATTAACTCCCAAAATTCTACAAGTGAAAGTTCTGTGAACATGCACGCTGAGCAAGATGCTGCCAGCTCCCACTATTAATGTTCTATTTCAACCTGCTGGCCAAGCAAAGAACAAAAGTGATATCACCTATCACCAGAGGTGCAACCATCAAGACATCCATCTCTAAGACGGAGAGATACACAAGAGTGGAAGAAAAAGTCCTATCGGTAGACTTTAAATTCCGCACCCTTGCCATAAGGTAACATGGTAGTTATCTAATTAATTAGTATTCATAATTTACATTAGTAATTTCACTTTAGCATATTCATCTTTATGCATATTAAAGAAAAAAATCTTTATTGTCTTATTTACTACATTACAAAATATTAAAATCCCACATGAACAAACTTATGGTAACCCTGTAGGAGTATTTACTGTGATGACATAATAATAAAATAAATAAATAAAAATAGCATCTGTATTTATTTGTTGCATTATGAAAACCCTAGGCCCCATGAGAATAAGTATTCTCCGTGGTGGCATAAAAATAAAATATATATCATGCATACATAATTGATTTCTGCATTAAAAAAATAGAAAACCCTAAAAAAAGGGAGAGAATCCTGCTAGAATCTGTCAATTAAGATCAACTCAGAGAATAATCAATTACTTATTGGCTGACCGCTAACCTCTTATCACATTCGAGCCTCGAGTTTTGGTTTTCTTGTTGGAGTTAATTATGTAGGATAACACTATGTCTAAGGAGTGAGTCTATCAGTGGCGCCTACTCGACTGCTGCTGGTAAGTCCACTCTAAAGATCATCAACACCAAGTATTTCAAACATCTAGCTTGGGGGAGGAGCATCCCCTAGTTATCAGGTAACTATACCTATGCGATTATTGAGCCCATTTCATAAAATCTTAAAATACCAAAAATATGTGGGCACATGAAGGTCCACACTTTTCAGAAAAAACCAAAAATATATGGACACATGAAGGTCCACACTCTTAGAAAAGTTTCCTAATTGGGTAAAGAAACTTGAACTTCTGCTGGAAATATAAAATCAATCACTTACCATGGAGTGGTACTAAACCTAACCCTCTCTCCATGAGATTTGGTATTTTTGTTTGGCAATTGAGTTTCACAGGATAATATGAGATCAGGGGGTGAGTCAACATGGCACCCGTACACTACCGATACACCTAGCTCCCAGACGGATCACTCAATCTGCAAAATCACAGACCTATCAAACATCCAGCTTGGGGAGGGCACCCTCCATTTAAAATCCAGCTAAGTATAAGTTTTCCACCTTATTATTATTGTACCATATCTCTTGTCGCGTGAGTTAGCTAGTAAGATAAAATTTGAAAACCAAATAAATACTTAGCTATATACTAGAGTGGTCTTAGAGTGTGTCTACAGTCTGTCTAGTTAAGTTTAGAGTCAAATAAAAACTGGAGAACATTAAAATTTTGTCTTGGAGATGATGAATAGTTGCTCTGCCGTAATTCCTTTCAAGTGCCTAGTTTTCAACCTCAAATTCTTCCGAGTTTTAGATATTACTGTTTTGACTTAAGAATTCACTCTGAACCTGAAACTTGTGGAGGCATATTCTTGAGCTAAGTCTAAGTGATTGATTGATATGATACATGAAGGTTTGAGCTGCTATTTATCTTATTCCTAACAATACTAAGTTCTGGAGATTTATTTTGAAAACTTAAAATCTTACATGATGAGCTCTTGTATGACAAAGTGTGAATTCCTACCAAAGCCAAAGAAGATACAATTAAAGATAGGAAAACCTTTGCACATTTGTGCTGCTTACTTTGAATTGAGTTCAGTCAACCTTTATTGTATACCTTATGAGAGTCTTGTCATGCTTTTAAAATCAAGATCACTTACACATTTCACCCACACATATGCATTATTTCTACTCTGGGAGTAAGCGCAATCATTTTCCACTTTCATCTAGATCCACCTTAAAAATGTTTTTCTCCTACACTAGGAGTAAACACCCAAAAATATACCCTATAGGACAGCCCCTGTTTAATTGCTCTAAGTTCTTATCATTATCTCTCCAATTATTTATATTCAAAGGATGCATGTGGCTATGCAAAAGTATTAAAAAAAAAGAAAAGAGAGTAAAAGATGGACAAGTGTCCTAGCAATTAAAACAATGGGTACTGAGATGCCTGCCTCCCTGAAAAAAAGAGAGAGAAAGAAAAGAAGAAAAAGAGAATAAAGATAGCCCATGTTTCCCGCGAAAGTTCTAAGTTCCAAAAAGGAGAGTGGATCATTTTCAAAGAGTAAAAGTAGAATTAGGATTAGCCACCATATATACACCTATCCACCATATTCCATACACATGCACATCTTGGTTTGATTGTATGACTTGACTCTATGTGGATCCATTGTTTGACTTTACAATATATGAATTGCAAGTATGCTCATCCTTATTATTGTCACTCCTATGAAGCTCCACTATAATCCTTAGTTGTAGGAAGGCATAACATTATTAATGCCTTAAGTGAGATCCATAAATACCACATATATTAAGAGACTTGAGGGTGTCATACAATTAAGCTCTGAGTTTTATTTTGAAAACTTACAAAACTCCGGAAATACTGGTACTGTGAAGAATTTGAGACATAATGCTTGACTTGATTGTTCTATCTTTCGATTACTTAAGACTTATGCAAAAGCTGTAAAGCCTCATAGTTAAAGGTAAAATGGGTAAATTTGAAAGTTAGAGCAGTTTTGTCTAATCAGGAGGAGAATTTCTGTTTGAAAGCATGTGTACTTGGAAGGCATGACAGCATTGTAGCAACTCCTGATCCAAGTTTATTAATAATTAGGCTTAGGGTGTTTGCCAAGGGACTGGCAAAAGGTAAGCTGGTATTGTTGATGGTCGATAACGTCAACTTTTATTAGAACTTTAGACATGAAAGGACACATGAATACACGCTAGTATAGGGTTTTAACTGACAATTTCTACGAGTTTTGCATATTCTATATTTTCCAGGGGTTATTCCAGAAAAGCATAAAAGATGTATTAAAGTGCATGATTATCACGAAATGTAACCGCGAAGGAAACATCATCACGAGAACACTAGAAGCCTCTGAAACACACCCGAGCGACCGGGGCCCGAGATCCCACAAAGTGGGGCCGGCCCCCCTAGGGTTTCGGCCCCCGCTTCTGGAGTCTTCTTCCGTGCCTCTTAGGAGTCATCTCGGCCCTTTGTTGAAGTCGGTTTGATCCTACGGCGCACGTTCATCCCACCGGGCTATAAATAAAGGGGCAGACCCCCTCGAGGCATCCCTATTCCTGAGCTTCATTTCAATATCTTCAGTTAGGGTTAGATGTAGCAATTAGGAGAGACTAGTTCTTCTAGATCTAGTCTTGTTTAGAGAAGTAGAGAGATAGAGTATAGTAGAGTTCTGGAGGAGTTCCGGCCTGTCGGCGCTTTTTCGTAGCTATATTCGTCTGGATTCAGCTCCCTCGCCCGGAGCTGCGTTCTGAGGTAGTTTTGTATTCAACTTCTAATTTAAGTAAGCATTTGTTCCTATTCGTTCTTAAGTTTGTAACTCATATTGAGTGCTTTGATCTTGGTCATTACTAGATTGAAGTAGTATTTCGTAGTGTAGGCGTGGTGTCTACGCTAGGTTTACTTGTGAATGTCCCCTGATTGGCCGGATAGTGGTAGATCCCAGTAGGTGACAGTTGCGTTAGTCCTTTGTAGTCCATTTTCCGTTGATAGGATCGATAATTGTATAAGTATCTGGTAGGAGAGAACTCTGATTTCGCCTCTTATTTATGTCACTGCCCAGTTAGAACAATATTATACAAAGTTTACCGGTTGTTGGAACTAGATAGTCAATAGCTATCTCCTCTTTCTTAATATTATCTAGCCTAATTGTAGGGTTAAGTTCATCGGCTTGGTCATTATCACCTACTGTTCCTTATGGATACGATATTTAAAACCTCCGGGTGAAGTGCTACATCGGTATTACATCTGTGCGCTTGCGGATAATCTGATAATAATAATATTTAAATGGAGTAAAGTTAATTTATACCAATACCACCTAATAGTATTTTTCTCTCACAACAAATTCAATTGTACAATTCAGTCCAGCTGAATTTCAGCTCAGCCAAACAGAGCCGCCAATCTCCTCCACTGGCAATCACTAAGAGTAATAGAAGAAATCTTCGGTGAACACGATCAGCAAGTATCAAGGGATGAACTAGTCAATGTAATGCAATGCCCTTTGTTCTTCACACCGGACACACGAATAGATCGATCAGACGCGTAGGAGCCTAGCGTTTAGTGAGCAACCAGAGATGAATAGAGGGCTTCCAGCTCTCACAGGACACGTCCTGTCCCCATGCACCAGATGCAGCAGCGTCCGTTCGCCAACCGTCTCTGAGG
Source organism: Eremochloa ophiuroides (assembly GCA_038502445.1). Classification (NCBI taxonomy): domain Eukaryota; kingdom Viridiplantae; phylum Streptophyta; class Magnoliopsida; order Poales; family Poaceae; genus Eremochloa; species Eremochloa ophiuroides. Next base: position 105,615,401 of record JAHLJS010000002.1, on the reverse strand, counting down.
AAGAGTGCTACGATCGGACGCGACAATGACAATGTTCACGCGTCCGGTTCAACATCCATTGATGCACCAGAGAGGTTTTCCGGAGAGCGCAAACGTGTCCGATCAGTGTCGATCAGAAGCACCCAAGCGTCTGATCGAGCTCTGCCCATATAGGATAGCTAGAGTTTGCCACCAGATACGTCCGGTCTAGAGTTTGGTGCAGCGTTTGGTCATCGTTAGAGTATTTTCCCTAACTCCTCTCAATGTCCTTGTTCTCATGTGCCAAAAAATAAGTATTTCACTTACTTGTACAGGTGTTATATCATTTTTCAAAGCATTTTAAAGGTCTAGATGTCAGCTCACTAGATCCTAACGCAAATGCAAGAGTTAGAACATCTAGTGCCACTTGGATAACTGCATTTCGCATGAGAATGATACCCCTCTTTATTACGGCTATCTATTCTAAATGTGATCACACTCTTTATAGTGTCTTGATCAATAAAACAAAAGAGTTCCTATTGATTTATACCTTTGCCTTTTCCAAATGATGAGCACTTGATCAACCTTTGATTATGGACTTATACCATCTTCATGGATGTCATCATTGCTCCTCACTTGGGATGTACCAATCATATATTTAATCACAACACTTAAAACATTGGTTAGTGCATTTAAGTTTCATCAATTATTCAAAACCAAACGAAGGCTTTCAATAGGCATCACCCAAAAATTTGCTTCTATCCACATTCTTAAAAGCATCCGGCTACAATCTACTTAAGCTTTCAAAAAGGACATGTCCTAACCAACGATGAAGCAATAAGATCTCTCTCTTATGCTCCAACACTTGTCGCCAATGCTGACAACTCACGATTGATGAACCACAGCCCATTACACCTGACTCGAGTCCCAATCATTCTCCCCATCCTCTTCTCTTGAAAAATACAAAGATTTTTATTAAACGTAACAATTTGAGCTGATCAACAAGTGAGCTAACAAATAGAAGATTGACATGGAATAATGGAACATGCAAAACATATGATAGGCAAAGGGGTGGAGTATATTCTACAGATCCTACACCATGGATGGGTTAGGAGGTGTCATTAGCCGTTTGAATAGTTTTAAAGTGGACACATGGAGTGTATGCTATAAATAAACTAGGTATGCCTGTGACATTCTTGGAAGCTCCTCCTGAATCAATGACTCATTATATATTATTATGCCTATACGTGGATGCAAGTGTATGTGCCTATATGTGGATGGAGGTGCCTGTGTCCGAGTACTTTTACCCAAGTGGGCAATGTCCGGAAGTGGCAATGATGACATGACCAACTAGAGTGTTTTTAAAGATTTCAAATGCTTTGCTTTTCTATCGCTGTTTCCACTACTTGACCATTTCCCCAAGTCAAATTGAGATATGGAGATTCCTCTGTGGTAGTAGCATAAACTTGATATACCTATCTGCTAATATCCAAACAGACGTAGAGATATAGGCTCTGTTCGCTGAAGCTGAAAACCGCTGAAAATAAACGCTGATGTTGATTTCTTATGAGAGGAAAATACTGTAGAAGGGCTGAAAAATAAGTGGTTTTAAGCTCAAACGAACAGAGCCATAGATAGTAGTTTGAATAATTATTAGTTGTACCTCTAACAACTATTTCATTATCTAGACTAAGGCCTTATTTAGATCCTTTAAAAATATAACTTTCCCATCACATTAAATGTTTAGATCCATGTATTAAATATTAAATGTAGATAAAAAATAAAACTAATTATACAGTTTGCATATAATCATGAGACAAATCTTTTAAATCTACTTAAGTCATGTTTATTATAAAAGTTAGCACATGTGCTACAGTACCCAAAATTTAACTGTGCAGTATCTCAACACAGCCTAAATCAAATAATAAATTATTATCCAATTACTAGTAACTAAGCAAGCCCCTAATCGCCGCATAGAACCCCAGCTATTCTATTATCTACCCCGTCCGTTTTAAAATGTTTGTCGCTTGCGCTTCCCAAGAAACAACTACCGGTAATTATATATTTAAAAATATTAATATTTATAATATATAATTAGTATCATTAGAAAGATCTTTAAATCTATTTTTTTAATAAATTTATTTAGAGATATAAATGTTGTACGTATTTTAAATAAATCGAGTCAAACTTATGACACAAAAACCGAAAATGATATATATTTTGAAACAGAGGGAATAGACGAAATCAGATAATTGAATTTTATTATCCAATTATCTAGACCTAATACAAGCAAGCCCCTAATCACCGCACAGAACTCCATTACTTGGAGGGTGTTTAGTTCCTCATAGAATATTAAATGTAGATAAAACTTTTACATGTTTACACAGTTTGCCTGTAAATCGTGAGACGAATCTTTTAAGTCTACTTAGACTATAATTAGATATTTATTGTAAAAAATTTCTTGCTACTATAGTGTCAAAAACTAAAAAATTTGGGATCTAAACACCCCTTGCTCTCGGCTGCGTTCGGTTGAGGGTATAAGCGTTTATAAGCGCTTATTTTTCAGCACTTCAGCAGTATTTTTCTCTCACAAGATTTCAGCACTTCTACAGCACTTCAGCGCTTATCTTCAGCACTTCACACAGCCCTCCTTTGTCCGCACAGCACCACCTGTGCGCCAGGGCTTCTGCGCCGCAGGTACGCCGCCTCACACCAAGCTGCTGCCTCCGCACGGCCTCACCTGAGCCCACGCAGGTGCCTCGAGCTCCGCCCCGCCTGCGCCCGCACTCGCGCGCGTACTGAGCGGAGCCGCGCCTCCTCCTTGCGCTCGCCCGGGCTCGCGCTCGCGCGCCGCCCGCACGACTGGGCACGCCTCCCCGTGGCCGAGCTTCGCGACCAGGCCCCGCCTCCGGCTCACGCCAAGCCCCGCGGCCAGGAGTCCTCCTGCGCGGTCACGCCACCGACACCGGGTCGCCTCCGCTGGCTACCGCGCGCCGGCGCCGCCCGTCGAGGTAACCCTAACCCTCGCTCTGGCTCTAGATGTCATATTGAATTTGGGGGAAGTTTTACGCTGTGCGCTCCCCAGCACAAACTCTCTGTCTATTCATTTCTTCTCACACTTACGTAAAAGCCCTCTTACAATATACTATTTGCACCAACATAGAATATATGTAATAGGAGTAAAAGCCATCTTACGTAAAAGCCCTCTTACAATCTAGAATTTGAATGTATAGCTTGTGTTGCTTCGCTTGGAGAAGAAATATCAGGATAAAACTAATGATTTTTAGAGCTTGTTCATGATGTACAATTCTGGAGCTTTGTCATTCATCTTTGATCATTGAGTTATTATCTATTCAATTTATTTTGGGAAGCAAAGTAACTGGTGTAAATACTGTTTTCCCCCAAATATAAGGAAAATGGTGGAACCTCCGTATCACTAGTACTAGGTATAAATTTGCAGCAGAATAGATGATTATTTGTGCATGCTTTCAATATCTCAAATTTCTACTTGTCCACTTTTGCTTCAAATTTATATTTGGGCTACTTATTAAAAACAGGGCAGTGTGAGCTCGGTATTTTCTCTCTGAAAGTGAAAGACAAGGGCGATGCCGGCGGTAATGTAGATTCTGTCTTGCTAGCACAGTAGTTATATTTGCCTCTTTAAGATAATTTTTCTAAGAATATTTTGATTTGAATTACCATTCACTACAAAAATGTGGCCGTAATAATCTTTGTAGTACCACTGCCATGATATTTGTGGACAAACTGTGATAGAATGAGGCTACATGCACAATGGTCAAATTTCATGGTTCCACAGCTTAGTATTCCTTAAATGATATAATATCCCTAATAAAAAAACTCTTTAATGTTGCCTTAGGTTGGCAAAAGTGGGTTACAATTAGAAATTTATTTGTATTGTATTTGGTAGAAGTGTAGAACTTGATATAGGTGCTATCTAAGTGTTATTACTCCTTTTATTACAGTGTACACATTGGTTTTAGCATCTGAATGTTTCTTTTGATTGTGTTGGGCTCATAATGCTTGGGCACTTACATCTATATTTATCTCCATCCTTGAAAGTTGCGATTAGTGTGTTTGACTCATATCTGTATCCCTTGTGAGGCCTGAAATAAAATATGTGATATATCTTTGGACTCGCTTATTTACTTTCATTTTTCTCGAAAATCATATTCCGCATGTCATCTAACCTCTTGAGAGAACCTATGAGGCTATGATAAATCTCAAAAAGTTATTCTTGATGATAATTTGGGGCCATATGGTGTTTACTGGTTCTTCTATTACTGCACTGTTGCCACACACACCCGCACATGGCAAGTAAATGTTTTTTTAGCATCTTTCCTCTAACAGCAGGGGCCTATCCTGCTGCCTTCTGTTAATTTTTTTGCTGTTTTCAGATTTTGAAGAAGAAGAATGTGAAAACCAATATGTTGTTTTAAATCAATTTGAATTTGGACTAGAGAATAATAATATATAATTTCAATTTTGTGGTACATATAAATAATTCCAAATCAAGAAGATTAAATTTATTTGAAATGGATAAATGAAGAAAATCATATGCGATAAGCTAATAACAACACATTGCATCTTTTCAGCTTATATAAAACAACTGGGCAAAAAAAATCTACTTTCCCATCCCTTGACTTTTGGCCCTCAACTACAATAACTGATAAACTACCTTGGTACCTCCCTCATCTCTTCAATCAGGACACTTTTAGTCGTTCAGTTGTTTGAGGATGGTATTGGCCAACGTGGAGAGATGGCAGCATATTGAGGTAGTGGCCCTTGAGCATATTCCTGGTGCCCTCCAAGATCAAGTCCTATCTACAGTGTGCCATGCAATGGTCTCATGGGGTGTCACCATGGTCATCCCTTTCTGCCCACACCCAGTGCGCTCACCACACCATTGCTGTGGGTCAATGGGGCAGTCTTTGCAATAGCCAGGCTGTGGGTTGGACAGAGTGGCCGGCACACTTCTTTGTTTTGTTTCGCCTATGGATCAAGGGCGCACTCTGAATTCACAAGCAGATGTACTCTATTTGCCCCATGCTGAACACCTCAACCAAGCTTCAATCACATCAGGTCAGTGGCCTCATGTCTGTTTGCCAACCGCCACAAGGGTGAGAGATGCAGAACTCATCGCAGATGTACTCTATTTGCCCCATGCTGAACACCTCAAGTCCTCAACCAACATCGACAGCTTCAATCACATCGGGTCAGTGGCCTCATGTCTGTTTGCCCACCGCCACAAGGGTGAGAGATGCAGATCCCATCACAACGCCTTCTCCCCACTCTTCTCCCGCATTGATCAGGAGGTGCTCTGTGGTGCCAACGAGGAGAGTGAGATTAGCTGAAGGAGCACATAAATCGGGGATAGCAGGACAAATCTGTCTTTGAATTTGTCATCAAACTTACTGTTATCTAGAGTTGAGGGAGGATAAAATCTTACTGTCCTGCCATCAAGTAGAAAGAGAGAAAACATGTTCCCGAAAGAAAAAAATTGAAAGGGAGGAAAACAAGAGTTGAAGGAGGCTATTGCCATTGCATGTGTCCATGTCATTTGCATTTGTTCCACCAACTCAGCTGTCCACGGATGCTAAAAAGCCTTAAACTAGCAGCTGGAGCTAGAAGTATCTGATTTCGATATTGGACATGTTTTTTTTTTTTCAGTTTTTTAATTTGAGCGAAAGAAATTATGCCATGGCCGTAGTTGAGGAATCAGAAATGCACTCCAAAATAATATCATTTTAAGCTCATGTGAGTACAAGAAACTATTTTCTGCACTAATTAGTTCTTGATGAACTTTTCCAGAAAAGTTTTAGCTTTAGCTCATGTGAGTACAGGAAACCATTTTCTGCTTTAATTATGTATTCTGAATGAAAAAGCTGTTTCATTCCAAAATTGTCACATCCGTAAATTTAAATCAAAATATACCTTTCAGTGGCCATGGTTGACCTACATTGGAGAACTTTATTGGCCACTTCATTTGATCCTGGCCATTGAGTCATTCTGGAATGGACCTTATGGAATGTTTTAAAATTGACTAAATATTTTACATTTTTGAGTTATTAGCCAATTTAAAGACTTCTTTCTGCAGTACATCTATGAGCTGATTACTTCCATTTGGAATGTTTGTGGCCTTTGTATTTGTTCTAATATGAATATACTTGTTGAGTGTTGATTTATGCTCTGTCTTTCTGATTTTAACAAACTGATTATTTAAAAATTTGTCCTACCACGAGGAGCCAACTTAACCAACTCTAGCATTAGCCATTAAAAAAAGATAATATTGCTTGAAACATATTAACTGCTAGCCTTTTTTATTTGCAGATTACATGTGATAAGGCTGTGCTGGATAATTTATATAGAGAAATATCTGGGTCTGTTGTGACGATTAAAAGATACAACAACGCTGGGGTTTTTGTTAATTTTGGCACAGGGTTTAATGTCCGTTCAACAAGGTCTCAAGTCCTAGTATGCACAGATCACTCAGTAATTAAAGAAGGAGAATCCACATATGTATATTACAGTGATGGCATTTCTCGTCAAGCATTTGAATTCATTAAACGCACATCATTCGGGCATGCAATTTTATCAGTACCTGTAGAACCTGGAGAACGCCACCGGAATCCAGTCTCATTCAGTATAGAACCGGCTAAAAGAGAAGAGATTTGTACGATTGCACGGGTCTATCATGATGGTGAACCTGGATTTATGTCCGGCATTGTAGTGTAAGTGTTTCTTCTATTTGTGTCTGTGTTGTTTAGTTTTAAATCTAATATGTAAAAGGTATAAGGATTAACTATCATGAATTGGTAGCTTTTAATCCCCTTGATTTCTTTCCAGAATATGTAAATCAACCCTTAGTTTCAAAATTAGGCACTTAAAAACCATTGAACGCTAAAAAATGGGTGCAAAACACAACTCCAACCAACATGATTTTGGCTATGTGGCACAGACTTAATCTTTGTTGATGTATTGTCTATGTGGACAACTACTGCTAAGCTATGTTCGTTCAGAACCACCGCTAAGCTTTCAAATCTGAGTTAGCACAAGACTTAAAATAGATTATTACACAAATAAGGCTTATTACTTTACATGAATCATCAAGGTCGTATCAGCTCTATATGCTAACTAGGGCGTCATGTAAGCCATTAATGCATTGATTGCAAAGGGTAGTTTCCACTTCCAAGTGTCCAAAGTTCCCAAACATTCTGTTTAAAGTTGCTGTTTCTTCTTATACTTTTACAGAAGTTGAGGAGTTTTAATTGACATGTATATGCCATTGTCTTGTTCATTTGCAACAGGGCCCCCAGTGGCAAAACAATGCTGCAATCAGGAAAAATTATCACTAGGAATGAGAATAAGTTTGCTCTTACTTGTCCACATGGAAAACGAGGGGATGTGGATGCAGAAGGAAATATAGTTGGCGCCCCTATATTTACATTAAGTCGTTTGGTTGTGGGGACAGTTCATTCTGTTGTTCGTAATTGCTATGGTTTGAAATTCGCCGTGCACTCGGCTTTTTTCCTAGATGAGCTCAACCGCATGATTAATGATGAACTCCAGAAGAGGAAGGTAGTTGTTTCAGTCAAAACAAATGTAAAAATTTGCCCTCAACCTTCTAATTGTGTTGTGGTGCTTGCAGGTTCCATTTTCAAGGGATTCAAAGGTTTTACATGTTGGTAGTAAGAGTAAAAGGTAACTGTACATTTGTATATATTCTTACCATTTCTTGAAATACAAATATAGACGTTTTATCTTTCTCCTTCTTGGTAGGTCCCATGAAGGTCAGACCAGCATGGCTGCAGGAAAGCGTGCTAAATACGCAGCCGCAAGACAGAGAGTGGAGGATTGGTGTGGGGGCTCGCCATGGTATCCATCTTGAAGTCATGGTGGCAGTTTTGGTCTGATTGGTTAAGTTGCATTCAGTTTTGGGATCGTTGATGGACTGCAATGTTTTAAGTGAATGGTGCACCTTCTAACAAATACTTAATCCGTCCCAATTTATAAGTCGTTTGACTTTTTCAACTCTAAGTCTGACCACTTGTCAGAACACGCAGTCAATATGTTATATGTGCATAGGGGCTGGACAAGAGCGTTCTTTCGTTAGGGGGCTGGACCTTTTGTGTGATCCATCTTGCTTTTGCCCCGGGTGGGCTGTCTGTTTTAGTTTGTACTTGAAAACCATCTTTTCTCACTCTTAATTGAAGGGCAGAGCTACTGCCACTTTTTTCAAAAAAAAAAAAAATGTTATATGTGCTAATGCTGACTGTCTGTATGGTCCATAAATCGTTTTTTTGGCTCATGCTGTTATTTGTCCAGATCTATCTATATACCTGTTTATATTTGAAGAGACCATAACTTTGTTTTGTGAAAGTCAAACTCATCTTTGTGACATCAAACCTGAGTGGAATACTGCAATTCTGCACAAGATGTTCACTTGCAGAAGGTCATTTGCAAACCAAACATCTCATCGCCAATACAGCGTACCTTGTTGTTTCTGAAGATGCTCACTTCATACATCATTTTGATTGATAGGGCTTCAAAATGGGCATACATTTATTTCTGCTATGTGCAAATAACTTGATATTGCTTACAAGTACTCGATTTATTATGCGTGGCTGTTTATTTTGTGGGTGTTATCATGGTCATTCTTACAGTATGTTTTATCCCATATATTTGAATAATTGATAGTATCTACTCCTAGATAATTGATGACTTAATGTTCTTTTTTCTTTTCAACTGCTCCGAGGTAAAATGCTACGTCGGTATTTTTGTGTGCTTGGTTTATGCCCGCTACACTTAACCTTTTATTTGGTGGGTTGACCGTCACGATAAGTTGTAAATCTTAGTATCTACTATCTTCGTCCCCAAAAACATATAACTATGGGTTTATGCCAGATAAAGTAGTTCATGTTTAAAAAAGTTTGTAGCGAATGATATTCATATTTATAGCTCCAAATTAATGTATTATGCAAATACAAATTAATATATTATGCAAATACATTTTATAATTAATGTAATGATGTTTATTTAATATTATAAATATTTATATTTTTTTATTTATAATTGATCAAAGTTGATACACTAAAATATGCTACTGTTCTAGAGTTGTATTTTTTTTAGACACAGGGAGTAGTATAAAAGAGGAAGCGTGCACAGATGTGTCCACAGACATGAAATGGACGTGGGAGTCATTAAATAAATAGGAAAATTGGTTTTATAGCACCGAAAGAACACGAGATCTGGAAAATACCATCGAAAGTCTATCGTACCGTAAAACACCATTGAAAGTTTGTATCCGTTCTGCAATCTAGCACTCTGTTACTTCCGCTGTTAACGTTGTTTGTTGCCTCTGTCCGAGCCTCTTCTTCATCCAAAAACGAGCAGGAGCCATGGAGGACGTGGAGGACAACTTGCACGTTGAATGGCTAGCGGGCTGCCTGACGCAGCAGCAGCAGCGAGACGGAGCAGCACCGGATCATGCTGACGCAGCAGCGGTAGCGAGACGGAGCAGCACCGGATCATGGTGAACACCCACCGCGTGTCCCGCGTTCCCGGCCACGTCCGCCGCCACAAGCCGGACGCCTACACGCTCGGGGAACAGGGATCGTTGCCATCGGCCTGCTCGCGTCCGTGTAAGTAGAGTGTCGGCTTTCGGTCGGCACCCGGCTCAAGATGGCTTACAACCTCCACAGCCTCGTCTCCCGCAGCCACCCGGACCCGCCAGACACGCCGACACCTCGCCTCGTAGGCGACGGGGACTTGGGTGCCATCAGTGCCAAGGACTTCGTCCAGATGCTGGTGCTCGATGGCTGCTTCATCATCGAGCTCCTCGTCAACTTTGCCATGGGCAACGAGGAGGCATCACTGCAAACGACGTCGTTCGGCCCGCGCAGCTGTCCGTCGACCTCATCCTCACGGAGAACCAGATGCCTTCCTTCGTCCTTTGTTGATCTTATCAACAGCACCAGCACCAAGCTACCGCCTGCCGGAGTTCGACACCATGGGCTGCCAGCCGATGGTCCTGCTCGTGAAGTTGGACCCTGGTGCGGCACTACCTCGCCGGCGAGAAGGGACGTGACAAGAACGACAGCGAGTACAGGACCAATTGCGCTGTTCAGCAGCAGCAGCAGGCCTATGGGCATGTCCTTGCTAAACAACCGCAGGAGTGCCCAGATTAATGCAGGCGCACAAAGGTTGTTCTCTCCACGTACTCCCATGGCTGCTGCTCGTTTTCCCGTGAAAGTGTGAAACAGAGGTCTCGAACGGAGGCCAGTAAACGACGTTAACAGCGAATCTAACAGAGTACTAGATCGTGGAATGGAGACTCACTTTGAATGGTATTTTAAGATAGGGTAAACTTTCAATGGTATTTTCTGGATCTCGCGTTCTTTGGGTGCTATGAAACCAATTTTCCCATAATAAATTAGATTCTATGCTTTGAGGTCATAAAAGTTGTCTTTTTTTAATATATATTTTGTGAGGAAGGTATGGTTTTTGCAGGATTACACCGAAAAAAATGTTTATTATCAGATTTATCTCTGGGAGAAATGGTATGTAGTATTGAAGGAGAAATCGTAGTTAGCAAATACTTTCTAAAATGATGGAAAAAAATACAAACATATTTGACTAACAAATCGTTTGCTTGAGCTTTACAATGTTCAACTGAAAAAAAAAAAGAGAGAACATTTTACAATGCTGCTGCTCACATATACTGTTCATTGATAAGTCGAATTAAACATTATACTTTCTCCATTTCATATTATATACTTTTTATTAAAATTTTATAAAATAATATTTTTTATTATGGCTTGCTTTACTAATCAAAGTTCATCAAGAATAACTTAAATTTAACTATGTTTATGTAGTTTTTTTTTTGCATAAGCAATAGGTCAAATTTAGGGTTAAAAATATAAAAAATCTTATAATTTGGAATAGAAAGACTATATCATTCACCCTTGCCACTTCATAAACAACACATACAAAGTTGACCAAAGATCAAGAAGCTCTTAGACCCTGTGGACTTCGCGTGCATATGAAAAAAAAAAAAACCCCAAAGCCCGCCTTTTAGTAGAGCGCTTGCTGCCACCTTTTCACATGTTCAAAATATAGTGTTCAAGGTGGTTTATTCTTTAGCTTTGTTTGCTGGTCTAAAGTTTGACTTGTTTTTAACCATAGAACAGTGTTTTTTATCTCACAATAAGTCATCATCATATGAAATTAACACTTTTTTTAAGAACAGGGCCTTGTATGCTAGTTGATGTTTTTTCTTTCCTTCAGTTCGACATCACCTTGTGCGGGCATCTTGATGTGATGTTTTGTAACATTTGCTGCATTTTTAATGAAATACGTGTGTTAAACGTGTTGTGAAAAAAAGAGAAGCACAAGGATTTTGTGTAGTAGTCCCAAGAACACTATACAAACAAGAAACAAAAGGTTCGCTGCCACCCTATTCTCCTGCAGATGTCTTGTTCGAGAGCCTATGCTTAATATTGCTTAAGGACAGAAGCCACCGTGTTAGGAATCAGTGGCGGATCTAGGAATCAAAATCCTATGGGGTCAGCTAGTAGGAGTTGTGGGGCCAGCTAGTATATGTTATAGTGGAGGTGCATTTGCTACGCTAAAACCTATGGGGCCAGGTGGTTCCATAGCCTGAATGTGCGTCCACTACTGTTGGGAAAGGTGCAGGTAAATTTCATCTCCATAAAACTCATTTTATCCCATAAAACTTTCATCCTCTCTCTTTATCTATTCCATCTTATGTTAGCGCATTTAATACCACAAAACTCTCATGAAACTCTATTGAGGATTAGCCTTAGGAATTGCTTGTTCCACGTTTTTTTAACAGCTTGGTCCACGTCTTTAATCATCTCCAAGATCATAGCAGAAGTGGTAAATGTACCACACCTAGACTTGGCAACTTTTTGAACCTCTAAGAGCGTCCGCAATGGTGCTAGGTATGTAGCTAGCTGAAGTGAAGGTGAGAGATAAAAGTAAAGACTATTTTATATATCTCTTGCACAGAGGACCCACATGTCTCTCTCACTTTCTTGAACCACGTGAAATAGATAGGCTATTTGTTCGTCGCTAGTGACTACTTTCTTCCCTACTTTTTGCCTGTCCACGTCATAATAGCTAGCCAAATAGCTAGTCATTGTGGACGCCCTAAATGGCTATCGAGAAATGAGGTGTCGATAGGGATAAAAAAATAAATAAATGATTAAAATTAAATATGCTGTAAAAAATATACGGCTAGAATGTATCCCTGTTCCAAGCCCGAAGGTTACCCGTCTCCTCCTGTCCCATTCGGCCATTCCCACACGGGGGACATTTAACTTTTTACCATTATAACGATTGTCACCTCTCCAGATAGCATTTTAACGGTTGTCACTATATTTTTACCAGCAACGAGAGAAAACACATAAAAAATACCACTTTTGCTTACGTGGCATGCCAACCCTCATGCCAAAAGAGATCCAAGTCATCAGGCGCTCGTGAAATTTTCTGTCCTGCCCTTGCATGTGCTTGCCATTGGCTGTTCAGGCTTCGGTTCGCCGTTAGTTTCCATCTATATCCGTTCTTGGCCGCGCATCGTCGTAGCCGGGTCATCCATGGCTGCCTGCACCTCACCGCTGCGCACAAGGTGTGCTGGCTGTAGCGCTGGCCCTCGTCGGCGTTGTCCAGCACGGTGCTCTGCACTCATTCACTGCACCTGACGACACAGGAAGAATGATGCATGCACGGGAGACCAACGCGTACGTACATCTGGAACGCGTACGTACATCTGGCTTCAACCAACGGCCCATATGTCGATCGAATGATGTTGGTGTGGTGGCCGATCGCTGCTGCTGCCGCTGGAACTCTTCTCGGTTTCGTGCCGGTGTTCGTCAAGTCTTGTATCTCACGCTCGAATACTTCATCACTTCACAAAATCCACGTCGCATCGATCCTTGGGTGCACAACCCATGAGACCATGATATATATCCCCAATAGATAGCTAGGACACGATCGAGCAACACCGTCGTGCCCCAACAGATCGCCGCCCTGACGCTGAACTGCCCCAACGTGGAGACCATCGTGCGGTGCAGCAGAGAGGCTCCAGGCCACCATCCGCACCGTCAGCTCCACGACCGCCTATTTCTTCAACGACTGCTTCGTTGAGGTTAGTTTAATTTCCGATCAGTTTCAGCACGTCTGTTTTCCAATCAATCCAAACGGCAGAGTGCATGCATGCATCCCCCACTACAGCATGTTTCTGCTGCTGTGCTTCTGCTGGAACTCTGGATGGATCCCAACACCGGCGTCGACACGGCGAGGACGAGAGCGGTCCAGTTCCTGGATTCCGTGGGGGAGGTGGGATATGCTGGAGCAACTGCACACGGCTGGTGCCGCGCATGGGGCCATCGAGCTGGAGATGGACGCGCCGCAGCCGTTCTCGGCCTCACACTCGTCCGCTGCTGGCGGAGTTGTGCGCGTGCGCAGACAGGAGCGGCGCGGTGGCGTCACACCCAGTGGACGTGCCGTGGTGGCGCGACGCCTGCTGCGCGTGTCCGCAGCCGCCGACACGTGCGCCGTGCGTGAGCTAGGTGCTAGTGGCAACAGCAGGGCCGTGTCTCCCAAGGTGCTGCGGGAGATGGAGTCTCACTGCTGTGGGAAGCTCTGGTGGCCGGCGAGGTGTGTGCGCGGGCGCAACCAAGGATAAGCACGGCTGCAAGGGCGAGGGATGGACGAACGCGCTGGAGAGAGTAGGAAGAGGCTAGGCGCAGGAGGGGTATAGATGAGCATGAGGCCCGATCGAGGCCCGAAGGCATGGGCCAAAGCACGGTAAATCGGCCCGGCCCAAGCACGGCACGGCCCGGTGCACAGGGCCGTGCCTGGGCCGCAACTTAGGCACGCCGCACGCGGGCTGGCACGGCACGGCCCGTATTTTTTAGCAGGCCCGGTAGCGGCCCATTGAGCATTTAGCCTGTTAAGAGCCCACCAACCTCGTTACCCTAATTCACACTACTCCCAAGTCCCATCCACCCCCGGCGCCGCAATCTCTCGCGCGGCCGCGCTTACGGTTGCCCGCGCCTCCTCCAAGCTGGCCGCGCTCACGGTCGTTCACGGTCGCTTCCCCTTCCCTGTCCTCACGCTGGCCGCACACACCACCACCGCAGCAATGGCGCTCGCCGCTTCCCCTCTCTCGCACACGGCCGCCACCTACTGGCTATTGCACTTCCTCCTTCGGCCAGGATCCGGCGGCGAGCCGGCTGTTGCGCTCCGGCCTCAAGCGGCGGCAGCGGTGGCCGCGTCCTCGGCCCCTATGCAGTGGCGGTGGCAGTGTCCTCGCCGGTTCGCCCCCACGCAGCTGCGCCGGTGGCGGCGGCCACCGCATCCTCTTCCCCCATGGAACAGCGTCGAGCGGTGGTGTGACAGAACCACTTAAATCACCGGGCCCACGTGCACCATCATCGTCTCTGAGGACTCCGATCAGGCTACATGAGTTCCCCGTAACTTAGGAAGCCTGCCGGGTTTCCACGGAAACCCTAATTTCCCCGAGAATCTCATTGTAAAGACCTTACAAGTATTACAACAGTTTACACAAATAGATAGAATCAGAGTAGGGGTGCGAAAGTATTACATAACCATAGATTTATAAATATAAATCATATTATCGCAAACCAGAGTTTCGTAGTGGAGAAGCAGTATACAACTATACCCTTGCCCAAGGGTTTTATCATGTACATATATTCATCCATACTCAGTCTGTCAACCGGCACGGTCCTACGCAGAACTGCATACTCGACTTACCTGCAACAGGGGGTTAACAAACCCTGAGTACCGAGGTACTCTATAAGATTTACCCGACTAAAGAAATTGAAGAGAAGACTTAGTAATGCAGGCTGAGGGGAGTCAAGGTAAGGCTTAAGTAAGAGTCAAAGAAATTTTGTAGAAAAGCATTGCTAACCTATTTTTTATTTTAACTCATTATCATTATAATCCGTAACTATAATTCTAAATTCATTCTCATGTATCATCATACTTTCAAATTCTTATTCACTCTTAAAAAAACTAGTTCCGAACCACTATTCGCTGAATGGTCGAAGGATCAAGTCTCCATAACCGAGGAGTAACGACGATTCAAATCGATTAGTATCCAGCTGGGGATCCCTATCCACACTACATATGTAGCACTTAAGCTTGCATATACCAACCCCGCCTACCACGGCTTTTCTACCCCTGAACCGGTCCTACGCCATCCGAGAGCACAGTACTCCTCTCATCTCCAGGCACGACGGTCATGAGGGTACACACTACTCTCGCCATCTCTCTACTCTCAGTGCGTGGTTGTCGGTTCAAGCAGTAGAGCCACCGGAGTCAGAGGCTTTCCATAGTATGTGGCTAATTGCAAAGTCTCGATCTAGCAGGCCTACAACGGACGGTCTCTAATTCCTTTTCCGTCAAGTGACAATGCATTGGGATTCCAACCCAAGTACAAGTGTCCCTTTGGTTTTTAAATTCCGTTTCCGCCGGTGACAATTGTTGGGACTCTAACCCAATGCCACGATCACCGAGGAAATCCCTTCCCGTCGATGACAGTGTACTGATCAGGTGCACAGCCACTGAACGAGATTAATACCAATTCCCTTTTTTATGTTTAAATAATGTATCACAATAGCTCAAAATAGCATTTATACAAATCTACATTATTTAAGAAGGGCTAAGCATTTTTCAATATTTTCATTTTAAAATAGGTTTCAAGGGATAATGTTCTAAGGTAGGTAATGCAGCAAGTAGGTGACAATCAACTCCTATCAACCTAATGCAATAATTTAACTCAAGTTATAAACATTTTATAAAATACAAGGAAGGGGCTGAATGCACCGGGGCTTGCCTGTTGCTTGGAGAACTTTGAAGTCAATCACCGAGAATAGATCCACGTCCACCGAGTGAAGACCTTACTCGGGACTTTCTTCGGATAATGATTATCCTGTGTTTTCTACACGAAATAATAATGCATGCGTAACATGATGCTTGATGAGATGATTATGAATGTATGATAATAATTACTTAGGTTGGTAACCTCGAGTACAACTTTTCTTCACGATAAAGTTGCAAGTCAACTTCACTAAACAATGTGGTGATTTCATAATTAATTTATTGACTATTTTAACAGTCGTATAAAGCCGTTGCATAGCTGCTAAGCTACTACTAAGGCAACTCATGAGAAACTCAATCTAAAGTACCGAGGATCATTACGGTGAATGATCCAGAGTCAACGATCAATCCAAAAGTCACACATCTTACATGGATTACAAATAATTTTACTTACTTGTTTTTCAACCAAGAAACTCATATGTGAGCTAGTTAAAAAGCTCAAAACATCATAACACAAACAAAATACATTCATCTCAGGTTGAGACATGGCAAGAAATCACAAACAACATGCATGTGTCTGTTTACCCCCAAACTTTCACTAAATATCACATGAAAGTCTATTATTCAATTATTTAAGTTATATTGTAAGCATCTCAAATGAATCCCAAATTTTAATGAGAGTTAGGTGATTACAAATCATGACCAAGGTATAAATTTCACATTCTTAGGTTTTATAAATTGATTACTACAAAATAAACAAGTTTATAATACAACTATCCATTGGAAAGCAAGATAAATGTGAAACTCAATATTTTCTTAAACAATATGGCCACATTATTGATTCTCAGGCTAACACAACATCATGTAAAGGCAGTGGAGCACTATTTTCAATTTTTACATTTATAAATTATTTATAATGCATTTAAAACTACTTGATAGGCTCCAAACAAGGTAAATCAATAACTCATACAAAAAAGTTACCAATAAATTTTCATGTCATTTAAATCACTAGAACTCTGGATACATAAATAACAAGAAAAACAACTATTTATTTCCTATTTAACAAGATTAAAGTAAAACATCATTAAAACAGTAAATAACCTGCATATTTTATGTTCCTATTAGTTAGTGCATGTCATGAGAAGACTAACAAAGTTAGAATCACTATTTTAGGACTTATATGTTTCAAACTATGGCCAAAAGCAAGTTAATATAATCCTTAAACCACCTTTTCAAAACTAATTTCTACAGCACAAAATACATAACAAGGGACATATTATGGATCTAACATGCAGAGCACTTAACAAGTAAACTAACCAAATAAGTTTCACTAATTTAGGAGCTACCAAACTTCAAATATAAATTTCTAAAGAAAACACTAAATTCGTGGGATTGATGCATATTTGGAACATGGTGGGACCGACACGTCATAGGCACAGGGGCCTTCTTCTTCCTCTTGACATAGAACCAAGCAGAGAGCCGTGCCGGTCCTGTGCAGCTCGGTTGCAACGGCAGGCGAGCAGCAGGGACAGAGCCACAAGGTCCGACGGTGTCAACTACCCTACGCTCGGCACCGACCCAGCCAGCAAATGAAAGGCGGCCAACCATCTCACGAGCAGCAGCGGCTATGGCGGCGGCTCCGGCGAATGAGCTCACGGCGGCATGACGCGTTCTAATGACCATGGCTCGGTAGAATCTAATTAAATGGCCGGAGGGTGACCAGGAGCTCACCGACTTCAAAGCAATCGAGGGATGGAGCAGAGACACTACGGGACCCCGAGCTCGACGGTGACAGTGAGCACGGCGGCGCCGATTGAGGTCGAGGATGATGTTCCTGAGCTCCTACTGCGGTAGAGACTAAAACGACGAGCCTATCACCATTTAGACCTTACCAAGAGCTCGAAACAATCGACAGAAAAAAAACAAGAGGCTCACCCAAGCGAGCTGGCCACGGCGAGACAGCTCATGGCGGCGTCCCGCCGGCCGCGGAGAAGAAAATGACGACCTCGAGCTACGAGCAATCGCAGAGCGCAATATAGGGCTCAATCGGCGCGCAAGGAAGGTTAGAAGCTATCACTGAGATGGAGTGATTGATGGTCGAGTGTGCACTGACGAATTTTGTCGATGAACGGCAAACTGCCAGGCCACGACACAAGGGAAGAAAGGGAGTAGGAGGAGCTTGTTTGTGACCTATGTAGGCAGAGGAGGAGAGCACGACGGACCAGGGCCCCCGAGACCTCGAAACGCTGTCGACCGGGCACGGCCGGCCCCGGCCGACGCCGGCGTGCGGCGCGGCACGCGCGCCCTGCTCGCGGACAGAGCAGGGTACCGGACCCCCCCTCCTGCCAATTACTGTAGCAGGTACTTGACTCCCTTATCCCTTTTGTGCAATTACTTTTTATTTTGTGTAGCAACTTGAAAAATTTCCTTAATAAGAGTTGTAGAAAATTTAATTCTTAACAATTTTGGTTTTCGAACCAAATTCAAATTTTGAATGGATTTTGAATAATTTAAAAGGGGATAAAAGTTCAATTTGAAATCCATTTCAAATTATACAAAATTCTCCAAAGTTTTCTGAACAACTTGAACATTTTCAAAAATAAAAATTGTTCTATTTGTTAAGCTCTACAACTTTCATTAAAGAAGTTTTGTCAGATTCTTGATAGTTTTTGAAATTGGATTTCAAATTTAAAGTACAAAACACTAATTAGGGTTTAATTTAAATTTTCATACAATAACTACAAAACTACCTAATATAAAAGTTGTTCCATTTTAAAAGGGCTATACTTTTATTAAGGTACCATCATCAGATTCTTGCTAGTTTTTGAATTTGAATTTCCAATTTAAATTTTTAAGCATAGATTATGGTTTTATTTGAAATTCTTTTTAATAACTTCAAAATTACCCTAAATAGAAATTGCTCAACCTTTAAAGGTTTACAACTTTTGTTTAAGGCTCAACATCTAATTCATTTTAATTTTCAATTAGGGTTTTAGGTCCGTTTTAGGGTTTATAAATGATTTTCTGTTTATTTCCCAATTGGATTTAGATAAATTCACACAAACATAAACATTTATATAATAAGTCACTCCAAATCATCTATGCACAATCATATGCAAGAATAAAATTTATTTTAGTTAATGCACACTAACAGAGTTGAATGCAGGATGATTTACATGAAATTATGATGACATGGTAGGTTTTAATTACAGTAACACCAGGGGTGTTACATCCTTCCCCCCTTAAAATAAATCTCATCTCAAGATTTAAGATACGGCTAAAGCCTTAATTTTTGTAATGAAAAAGAAAATGTGTCAAGTAAACAATTTTCAAACTTAACTATAAAGCAAGTAGCGCTTTTACATTTTGTAAGACATGAAAGTAGTAAATTATTTTTAAAGAGTAACAAAGAACTTAGGAAAGTTTTCAGATGAGTAATTATCTGATTTCTCGGATAGCTTCTTCTTCGGAAGACCGATTCCATTGTACTTTGTACCACCCTATTGAAGTCCTTCGAGTAACATGACCTTTTCCGTTATCGGACTCACACTGGATACTCGGAGTGTGTCAGTTCTGGTTCAATTCAACTCCTACCAAGTCAATAACTCGATCTGGCACTTGAAGAAACTTCTCAGTTGGTGATACATGAAATACATCCTGCGCAGCTGACAAGTTTTCAGACGCTTGAGGTGATAAGCCACTAACCCACACTTCTCTTCCTATCTGTTATAAGGAAGATTCTTATTTGACCTAATCAGTTGTCTCTCGACATGAAAAGCTTTAACTTTTTGCTCTTTAAAATAAACCTTTACGAGAAATATCTTTTAAGAGTGGGTTTCAAGGAGAGTGAGGGCACATTAATTGCGAGCAATAATGGTTCAGGAGCACCGACTACGATACCAGTGCGTGCCCTGGTAAGATCTTATGCAGCTGCAACCCACAGAAGATTCTAGGTTTTGACACGACACCATACTCACGGGTCGAGATATCACTGTAGAACACAATTAAGGTAACCTCAGTAAGAAGAGAAAAAGTATATCGATTGTGGTTATGATGAAAATGGCCAGGGACCTCGATACGAGCATATACCCTTTCAACCCTCACGTGGTCGCAAGTTACGTGAGATTCTGGGTTGCTATATTGTATCGCAATCGTAGATCATATGACACCATAGCAAACGGAATAGAGCTTATTAGTCGTGAAGCTATAGTAGATCACAACCCTAAACCTTGATACCCGCACGTGCCTAGTAGAATCTCGTGTGGCCATGGCACGCAAGAGACCCTAGCTTTTCGACGCGGCACCGTGGTCACAGGTCATGGCACTACTATAGGCACAACCATAACGACTTTGGAATAACATGTTGAATTTGAGAGAGTGGTACGTGTCGGATCAAGGCATGACACGTATACAGATAAAAAAGTCATGCTCTAGTGCTAGGTTTTCGTACTGAGTCTTTGGGTGAATTTAAGTGCATCTTAAAGTTTTCGAAGAAGTGAAATTTCAAATAGATCTCAAGGCATTTATAAATAACCAGAAATCCATAAAACAACGGGGAATCCTCAGCGGATCACAGATACCATTTCCAAGTGATTGGATCTTAGGTACCATTTCCAAATCGGTTCCCGTTATTTTATCAGGTGAGATTAAGGTGATTGCAAGGACAAATAATTTTGAGAATTCAGAGAGATCAAATGTGAATTCTCAAAGTACATTTTAATAGTTATAAATAGCAAAAGAATTTTAGAAATTTAGGAAGACATATGAATATGAATTTTGCGAAAGAGATTTGAAAGAGAGTGAAAGCACATTAATTGCAGGCTAGCATCATGACCATCAACCCTGATAACAGCGAGCGTCCGGCAGAACTTCCTATGGTTGCGATCCGTAAGAGACCCCAGATTTCGACGCTACATCATGGTCATGGATCATGATATCCCATAGACTACAATTACAATAGCTTTCGAAGGAAATAGCAGTGTCTTGAAAGGAGAAAATAAAAATTTACCCATGAATGAATTTAAGAAATCAAGGATCGGCTAAAGTTTTGTAGGGAGTTGGCATAGTAAATGAGTGCATCCAGAAGTTTTCCCAAGGACCAGGAACTTATGGAGCGAAGATTATTAAAGATTGACAAAAACTTGGTATACAACGTGATTCATTGATCCAATTGATTTTTTTTAACAAAATCTAATTTGGAAATTCAGTTGTGCCTAGTACCATTTGAGGGCGGTCACGATCATACCACGATACCCACATACGCTCGGTGGCAAGCCATGTGGATGCATCACACATGGCGCCCCAACTTTCATAGCGGTACCGTAGGTCGGGAACGACTTACCCCATCGAGGTACTAGCATCAGCTTGATATTCCAAGCAAGAGGAGGAAAAAGAAACCTTTTGAGAAATCATCTTTAAATGATTTAGAAGATTATTCTTTTTAACTTCCAAGGCATTGGTGACCTTTGAAAGGTTGCAATGGACTTTTGGTCAGAGGAGTTTTAAAATAGTGGTCTGCGGAGTTAGAACTATTTTGCAGAAAACGTTGTACAATTGCCAAAAACCTTTCTAGATGATTGAATTGAAACCTTGTTTGGAAATTGGAGAGCATTTTTGTGAGGCTTTAGAATCAGAAAAATTGAAAATAATTTTAAAATCCATATGAGTTTTGAAAGCAAAATCTTTTGAATGTCTTGTTTTCTGAAACAATTTTCAAAACTTGTTTCGAATGGTTCTGTTTTCAAATCAAAGCATCACTTCCTTTCGTTTACTTTAAACCAAACTGGCATGGCTCTTGCAATCAAATTGGTTTTCGAAATCCCGTCTTTGACTTGAGTTGTCAGAAATTATCACCAGATCTTTCAACAAGCATAAGGAAAGCTAGAGAGTCATTTTTTTTATTTGTTTTCTTCAAACAGTTTCAATTTATAAAACCTTTTGAGGTTTTCGAAAGTAATGTTGTAATTGATCCATTGTTAACGCTCTGGCTAGGATCTGTATGGACACTTCAAATCTCAACCGACCAAGGAGAACAGTGCGAGACTAAAAATACTTTAGTGGTTCTGAGTAACCTATTTCCTGCAGTGATTGCCACATCACTGTAGTAGTTCCGACATGGTCAGGCAGTCATCAATTCCAGTAGTAGGGTCTTGTGGATCCATCGCTTTAGAAGAAGGGTAGGAATTTATTTTTAACAAAATACCTTTTGAAGTATTTTTTTGAAAATATAGATATACTTCATTACGGGGGTATTATTAATAGTTGTAATGTCATGATGCATGAACGTTCCAACGAAAATCAGAATACTCTGATATATATATATGTATGTATGTATGTATGTATGTATGTATGTATGTATTTATATACCGAGTAAATTAATTACTGGAGTGACATGCACTCAATGTTTTTCAACATAGGGCATACTTAAGGTGCCGATCCACTACTACGCTCAAACCTAACTATAGATCTATAGAAATAGTCAAGGAAAGATTGTATAGAATGAATAAGGGATGTTCAGAAGCAACTCGAACCAAACTACCCCACTAATTTTTATTCATTCCAAATTATTTTGAAGTTTTTGTAAAGTAATACTGCAAGTACTTTACAATGAAATGCTCTGATACCATTCTATGACAGAACCACCTAAATCACTAGGCCCACGTGCACCATCATCGTCCCTGAGGACTCTGATCAGGCTACACAAGTTCCCCGTAACCTAGGAAGCCTGCCGGGTTTCCACGGAAACCCTAATTTCCCTGAGAATCTCATTGTAAAGACCTTGTAAGTATTACAACAGTTTACACAAATAGATAGAATCAGAGTAGGGGTGCGGAAGTATTACATAACCATAGATTTACAAATATAAATCATATTATCCCAAACCAGAATTTCGTAGTGGAGAAGCAGTATACAACTATACCCTTGCCCAAGGGTTTTTATCATGTACATATCTTCATCCATACCCGGTCTGTTAACTGGCATGGGCCCACGCAGAACTGCATACTCGACTTACCTGCAACAAGGGGTTAACAAACCCTGAGTACTGGGGTACTCCGCAAGACTTACCCGACTAAAAAAATTAGGGTGAAGACACAGGAATGCAGGCTGAGGGGAGTCAAGGTAAGGCTTGAGCAAGAGTCAAAGGATTTTTGCAGAAAAGCATTACTAACCTATTTTCCATTTTAACTCATTATCATTATAATCCGTAACCATAATTCCGGATTCATTCTCATGTATCATCATACTTTCAAATTCTTATTCACTCTTAAAAAAAACTAGTTCCGAACCACTATTCGCTAAATGGTCGAAGGATCAAGTCTCCATAACTGAGAAGCAACGATGATTCGAATCGATTAGTACCCAGCTGGGGATCCCTATCCACACTGCATATGTAGCACTTAAGCTTGCATATACCAACCCCGCCTACCACGGCTTTTCTACCCCTGAACCGGTCCTGCGCCACCCGAGAGCACAGTACTTCTCTCGTCTCCAGGCATGACGGCCACGAGGGTACATGCTACTCTCGCCATCTCTCCACTCCCAGTGCGTGGTTGTCGGTTCAAGTAGTAGAGCCACCAGAGTCAGAGGCTTTCCGTAGTATGTGGCTAGTTGCAAAGTCTCGATCCAACAGGCCTACAACGAATGGTCTCTAATTCCTTTTCCATCGGCGACAATGCATTGGGACTCCAACCCAAGTACAAGTGTTCCCTTCGGTTTTCAAATCCCGTTTCCGTCGGTGACAATTGTTGGGACTCTAACCCAATGCCACGATCACCGAGCAGGAAATCCCTTCCCGTCGATGACAGTGTACTGATCAGGTGCACAACCACTGAATGAGATTAATACCAATTCCCTTTTTCATGTTTAAATAATGTATCACAATAGCTCAAAAATAGTATTTTTGCAAATCTACATTATTTAAGCAGGGCTAAGCATTTTTCAATATTTTCATTTTAAAACGGGTTTCAAGGGATAATGTTCCAAGGTAGGTAATGCAGCAAGTAGGTGATAATCAACTCCTATCAACCTAATGCAATAATTTAACTCAAGTTATAAACATTTTATAAAACACAAGGAAGGGGCTGAATGCACCGGGGCTTGCCTATTGCTTGGAGCAGATAGTACTCTGAAGTCAATCATCGAGAATAGATCCACGTCCATCGAGTGAAGACCTTACTCGGGACTTTCTTCAGATAATGATTATCCCGCATTTTCTACACGAAATAATAATGCATGCGTAACATGATGCTTGATGAGATGATTATGAATGTATGATAATAATTACTTAGGTTGGTGACCTCGAGTACAACTTTTCTTCACGATAAAGTTGCAAGTAAACTTCACTAAACAATGTGGTTATTTCATAATTAATTTATTGACCATTTTAACAGTCGTATAAAGCCGTTGCACAGCTGCTAAGCTACTACTAAGGCAACTCATGAGAAACTCAATCTAAAGTACCGAGGATCATTATATTGAATGACCCAGGGTCAACGATCAATCCAAAAGTCACACATCCTACATGGATTACAAATAATTTTACTTGCTTGTTTTTCAACCAAGAAACTCATATGTGAGCTAGTTAAAAAGCTCAAAACATCATAACACAAACAAAATACATTCATCTCAGGTTGAGACATGGCAAGAAATCACAAACAACATGCATGTGTCTGTTTACCCCCAAACTTTCACAAAATATCACATGAAAGTCTATTATTCAATTATTTAAGTTATATTGTAAGCATCTCAAATGAATCCCAAATTTTAATGAGAGTTAGGTGATTACAAATCATGACCAAGGTATAAATTTGACATTCTCAGGTTTAATAAATTAATTACTACAAAATAAACAAGTTTATAATGCAACTATACATTGGAAAGCAAGATAAATGTGAAACTCAACATTTTCTGAAACAATATAGCCACATTATTGATTCTTAGGCTAACACAACATCATGCAAAGGCAGTGGAGCACTATTTTCAATTTTTACATTTATAAATTATTTATAGTGCATTTAAAACTACTTGATAGGCTCCAAACAAGGTAAATCAATAACTCAGACATCCATATACCATAAATCATAAAATTTTAACCATGAATCACACATCATACAAAGAAGCTACCAATAAATTTTCATGCCATTTAAATCACTAGAAGTCCAGATACATAGATAACAAGAAAAACAACAACCATTTATTTCCTATTTAACAAGATTAAAGTAAAACATCATTAAAACAGTAAACAACCTGCATATTTTATGTTCCTATTAGTTCGTGCATGTCGTGAGAAGACTAACAAAATTGGAATCCGTTGGCATAAAATGTGGTTCTTGCGTCTCAACACACTAGCGAAGCCGGATATGATCTCAAGAGCGTCGAACCTTCCAAGATCCAGCTAGCTTCAAACCCGGTCAGAGAGTGCCGATAACCCTCAGGCGTGCCAGTCAATTTGACCTGCAATTGACAAGGAAAAGATAATAATCAGTAATCACAGGACGGAACTAACCGGTGTGTCCAGATAGTTCCAACTATGTGGCTCTGAGAGCCGATTTAATCGGAAATCGACTAAATAGGCGATTCCGGCATATATACATGTTTTGTCATAGAAACAGATGCTGAACTGATACATAATCAATTGATATACGTGATCAAATAGAACAATCTACATTAAACAAATCTATGCAGATAGTTGTAACAAATTAAAGCATAATCGATTGTTGTTAACAGGTCAAATCATTCAGTTCAAACTGTCTGAACGTCAAACAGACAGAAATCGGCTATTTAGCCGATTTGGCAGGGCACGATCGGTTAACTGGTTTTTCTCGTGAAACACAACTGCATCGGCTAATTATCCGATTCAGGATCCATGAAGCAGAAAACTTAACGGTGATTAGTTCCAAGTATAAACCTGAAATTGATACGAAACTGGTCTAGAAGGCCTGTGGCTTTGCACCAGTTTAGATTTATTCCCAAAAATAATCACAAGCAAATCTAAAGGAATACAAAGCTGGTTTAGAAGGCCGGCGGCTCTGTATTCATTCAGATCGGCTTTTGCCAAGCCCTCTCATCACGTGACGAACAAGACTACGATAGTACTGGCCGGATCAAGCGAATATCATAACAAAGCATAAACATGAACGAGACATAAATATCATTTTTCATGTAGATCTAAGGCTAATACTATGCAATCTTGATCGGACAAAGAGATGTTATATTATTAAATAAATAATAAATGACAAATAACATCTTGATAACTTAATGAATCTAACTAAGATGCCAAATTAGTTAGAGCCGATAACTAATCCATGCACATAATCAAGCCTAACCTAAGCCCTCGTCCACCGGATGACGTTAAACATAGATTAAATAAGAAAACAAACATGAATCGATAACTAACCCTTATTTGATCTAAGCCCACGTCCACCGGATGACGCTAAACTCATATCAAATAAGAATCAATCCCGATCTACGATGCTCCCATGTCCACCGAATGACATTAAAGAGACAAAGCTTAGCGAGGCATGACGGTACTTACAAGTAAGCCTGCGTCCACTGGATGACACTCGGCCCGATTGAAGAACTCGCCGAGATCTACGTTACTCCTACTCCTAAGTTTTGGCTGGAGCCGAAAGATGTGTTGTATTGATGTGTGTTATGTTACAATGGCCGGGGCTTATATTTATACCCAGGGCTTTGATAGAGTCCTATTCGAATTACAACTCAAGATAAATACGGAAACTAACAAACTTTCCTAAATTAAAGGTAACTTGGAGCCCAATCTTTCCTTTCTTTATCGGACTCCGAACGTGATCGTTTCCTGGCGCCGGAGATCTGCGCTGACGTCATCAATCGGCTATTTCCTTCAACCGCACCGTCTACAGCTTCAGCCCAACAATCGATTCCGGGACCCGATCGACTACCTGTCTGGGTCTCTGCCCCGAAATCGGCTATCTGCGCTTGGCATCGACTATCTGCACCCAGTCCAGATTTTGGTGCAAACACATGGCCCCCAATTTTGGGATAAACTGGTTTTATTCCAAAATTAGCATCGAGTCTTGATTCAGTCCACCTGTGAAAGCTCTATGTTTGGTTTTGGCTAATTGATGACACCAAGTATCTAACCATTATGCCTAAGTGTTTGATTACAAGATGGTTAGAGGATCAAGTGTGGAGGTGATGAAGGCATCCAAAGACTTGGAGTAAGCCCATCAAAGTGAAGATCAAGAACTCCAACACTTGGTGATTTGGATTGAGCTCAAGGCAAAGGTATATCAATAGGGCTCTTTCTGTTTTGGTGGACGAAACACTATAGAGAGTGTGTCCACATTTAGGATAGATAGTCCGTACTATAAAGAGGGGAGTAATTCCATGGTTAACACGGTTATCAAGTGCCATTAGATGTTTGGATCATGCATTGCATTTAGATCTAGTGGCTAACTAACAAACCTTTGGAAAACTCTTTTAAAAAGGCTAACACAAGTGCACAAGGTGTAGAACACTTGGTGTTAGCACTTGGGAACAAAGGGTGAAAGGTTTGAGTGAAAATCCTGAGAAAACAGAGCGTCGGACCCTAGCTTCGCCTTAGCGTCGGACCATTGTCTTCGGTCCGACGACTAACCCTGCTTAGAGCATCGGACGCTCAGTTTCTGAGCGTCGGACCATTAGCCTCAGGGTCCGATGGTGTTGAACGAGCGAGAGCTGACACGTGGAGAACTCAGAGGGCATCGGACCGTTCTGTTTGGTCCGATGGCGAGCGTCGGACTATCGTCCGACGGAATTCAGCGCTCGGGGAGCTCTCTGGAAGCGTCGGACTGTCGCGGTTTTTAGTCCGACGGCTCCGTCTGGCTGAGTCCGACGGTGGTCTGCTGAGAGCGTCGGTCTGCTGAGAGCGTCGGACCAAGATTTTTGGTCCGACACCCTACCGTCCGACGGTTGTTTTGGTGCGAGAAAATAGCCGTTGTGTTTCAACGGTCGACTTCAAACGGCAGAGGACACGTGGCGTCAATCCAGAGCGTCGGACCGTGCGGTTTAGTCCGACGATCTGGCCGTCGGACAGTCCGACGATACGCAGTTTTGTCCAAATGGCTAGTTCTTTGTGTGTGGCCTATAAATAGCGACTTGGCTGGTTTGGGAAGGCTCTCTTGGCTCTCTAACTTGTTGATACACCTCTTGAGCACCCTCACAACACTCTCACTCACATAGATTGCATAATTCTCATCCATTGTGAGCTAGAGAGTTAATTAAAATGCTTTGCTTGATCTTTGCATTCATTGGCACTTGTTGATCGTGTTTGCTGCGGAGTTCTCTCATTTCTCTTGGTGATTGCCGTCACCTAGATGGCTTGGAGTAGCGGAGGAGCTTGGCGGAGTTGGAGATTGTCTCCGGCCACTCCCGGTGATCTTGTGAGGGGTATTGCACCTTCCCCGGTGGAGAAGCCACAAGATAGCTCTAGTAAATTGCTCGTGTCGTTGAGTTACCCTTCTCGTGGTAGATTCTTGTGGCACTCTTGGTGAGCTTGACGATTGTCGTCGATTAGCCACCGAATCACCGAGTCGTGGTCGACACAACGGGGACTAGCGCCGGCAAGCACGTGAACCTCGGGATAAATCTTTGTCTCCGTGTGTTGCTTGGGATTTTATTGTGACCACCACCTTCGAGTGTGTTGGTATCTCTCTCGGTGTTTGGCTACCACCTCTACACGTCGGTATATCATCTCTACACCCTACTCTTTACATTTGTGCACTTTTCTCTTGTGTTGTAGTAGCTTGTGTAGTGGTAGTGGTAGAAGTAGCTAATTTGTTCACCTAGGAGTAAGTAGCTCAACTTAGGATTAGCTTGTGTGCTCCTAGTGACTCTAACTAAACCGGTTAGGAAGGCTTGCAACCCTCTAGTAGGCTAGCGCAAAGAATTCGTTTCGCCTCATTTGTTACTAACCTTGTGATCAAGTTTTGTTGTTGTAGAAAGTTTTTAATTGGCTATTCACCCCCCCTCTAGCCACTTCGGACCTATCAACCTGTTTAGCCAAAATTGCAGCCTCCCGCTCATCACTTCAAAACCTCTGCAAACCGAAACCCTAGCCAAGAAATCCTCTGTTGCATCTCCGGTCTCGATCCACCGTCTTCAAGAATCCGCAAGCAATGGCAACTCCTTCTGAGATTCCCGAGGTATGAATCTTGTCAACCTGTCTTCCATTCATGAATCCCCACTCGATTGGTCACTCCTATCATCCATCTGCCTCAGGACCTGAAGAGTGAAATCCTGATTCCGCTGAGGGACGCTCCGACCGCTTTCTTCCTGGGCCCGATGGGCGACTCCAACCCCGCGGAGTTCATCAATCAAGAGACTAACCAGATCCCCTTTAGAAGTTCGCTGGTGGATGCATCTTCAAGGTCCAGGCAGCCCTTCCAGAATTGGCCAAGCATGCCTAACGGATGGAGAAATTGGTTCCGCCGTATCTTAGAAAGGAAAAGGGGAGACTGGGAGCTGCGCAATTTGAACCAGTGCCTTGATCTTCCTCTGTGTGATATGAAAAAGAATGAACCCCTCTTGATTGCTGCAAGTTACTTCTGGTCCAATTCTCTGAACGCCTTTATATTTGGAGATGGGCCAATAAGCATCACCTTGGGTGATATCCATATGCTGACTGGCCTTCAAATCACCGGGTCTTTCCAACTGTGGGATCTTCTTTCAGGTGGCGAAAAGAAGTTCCCCAAACTGAAGGAGTACAAGGGCTGGACCGGCTACATCAAAACTCATCAGCAAACAACCTCCAGCATCAGCGACAAGGAATATATAGCATTCTTGATCTTGTGGCTGGAAAGGTTCATCTTCTGTGGCGTTTCCTTGGGGCCGGCCTATCCCTTCAAAGCCCTTGCAGAAAAATTGGCCCAAGGCAATTCAATCCCCTTAGGTAAAATATTGCTGGGATCTGCCTACAGATTAATGAACTGAGTTGCCAGGCTATCTGTTGAAAGGGGAAGAGATACGATGTATAACAGGTCCCTGGTGGTTGATTCAACTATGGCTCAACTTGTATTTACACTAGATGGTCAGGTCAAACCTCAACAACCTCAATTACCCCTCCATCAACTATGCAGAAGAGGACAGCAACCAGATTACCAGGGGCTATCAGAATTTTGGAGAAGCTGCCTCAGCCATCATTATCAACATGAATCGAGGGATCTTGCTTGAAAAACTCTACAGAGACTTGGGACCAGACACCTCGACTTGGTTCCCATATGCAGATGATAATGAATTCCCAATGCCTTACACCTTCAGGTTCAGTACAGGATGCTCTGATGCTGGAGCTACTGAAATTTTTAATATTATCATAACGCCCTGCACACTGCCAGTTGACTTCAAGCACCTTCGTGGTACTAGCAGTAATGAGCCTAGCTAGCCTTCATATGAATTCTATCACCCCAACGTTGCAGCAAGACAACTGGGTTTCGGCCAACTGCCCCCCATGCTTCCATTTCTACACCTTCTGAGGCCCAGAGATGAAATCACCGAGAGGCCAGAAGCCGACAGGGTCTTCACATTGGGAACAGACTTGCCAGTTCAGACTGTAGAGCATTGGAGCCAAATTTCAATGTCCCATGAAACTTTTGATTACTAGTGGCAACAATGGCATGCTCATCTTTTCTGTCAGGGAATCCATGATAGATGCAGGGCCTTGGACCCAAGCTTCAACTTCACCTCGGCAATAAGCATTTTAACCGATTTCATTTCAAACCGGCTGCAAATTATGTTCTAACTTCTGTTAATGCAGGACCCAGAATTCAACCCACCAGAGCAGATCAACTATTATCCTTCTTGCCCAACTGCCAGGCTAGGCTCTCAGGCTTCATCCTTGAAAAAGATGATGAAGGCCCCTGCCAGTATGACAACTGCTCCGGCTTCAAAAAGAAAGGCTTCATTAAGTCTTCAGAAGACGACCACTAAGAAAAAAAGATCCAAGAGGAAGCCCACCCAGGTACTTGGATGCCTTGAAATATTCTGCATTATTTAGTCAGCTTATCTGACCGAATCGGCTATATAATAGGCAAGCATTCAGCCGATCCAGGCACCTTCTGAAAACATCCAGACCGAAACCCATCAAGAAACAATAGGCCACCAAGACACGGCTGAAGGCTCTCTGGGAATGGATGAAAACATTGCTATCCAGCAGGAAGGAGAAGGAACTCAGGTATCAACCAAATCTGGAAGCACACAATTCTTCCTTGCTGAATATTTTCTGATCCTTTCTAAAAATGCAGCTGAATAGCCCTCCTTCGTGGAATGAACTTGAAGAAGAGAAAACACCATCCCCTGAATATCCAGGTAAGGCCCTTCGGCTGTTAACACTTATCGTGCTTGCTCTATTTCTCACTCACTTTCATTACTATAGAGCTTCAATTGATCATAGGAACACACACTGAGGCCACTCCCACTGCCGAAAAGGAGATTGCCACGATAGATCGACCAGGCACTTCATCAGCTCCAGTTCCTTCAGCCTCTATTCAGGTGGAGCACATATCCTTTAACCAATCATGTTACCCATGCTATCACCTCCTAATATCTGAATGCAGTTGCTGCAGCCTTCGACTCCCAACTACTCCTTCAACCTGGAGGAATGTTGTGATGAAGGTGAACTAAGCTCCAAATTCCTGACGCTGCCAAAGCCAGATTTTAAAGATCGGCTAAATAAGCTCTTGCCTCAGCTGGAAGTGGACCTTTTTGATCTAACCCGGCAACCTAAAACAATCGATCAGGCAATTGAGCTGGTCCAACAGCATACAAACCCGTCAACTCTTAGCCTCTTGAAGCAGCTTGTTAAGCTCAAAAGTGCCACTCCAAGAATCAACACTACCCACATAAACCTTACCAAGCTTGAGCAGCTGAGAAATAATAGGTCGATCAACAAGCAAGAGGCTCACGTGTTGGCAGATCAAGTCAAACCGCTAAAGAACAACATCACCTCAGCCGAGTCAGAGCTGAACATTCTAAAGATCAGGCGCGAGCAGCTGATGAAGGAGCTTGAGGAAGTAAACTCGGCCATTACTCAGCATGAAATTTCTGTATCAATAAATACTGTCGATATGACCGAGAAGAGAAAACAAGTCAGCACCAGGGTCATCGAAGGCAGACAGATCAACCAGCGCCTGAACATCCTTAATTCAACGGCCGATGAAGACCAAGAATCTGTGCAGACCGGCCATGCTCTTCATGTTGAATATATCTCTTCTATTCGGTCCTTGTTGGGCTTGTAACTCATGTTCAACTCTTTCTGTAAATCATGTCAATTTCATTGGCCAGACCGAAATCAGCCTTCTTCTTGTTCTGCCTTCGAATCGGCTATTCAGCCTGATCCTTAGTATTTTTCACAGTTCGCAGAAATCGGCTATTTTGTCGATTCCAAGTAACTGACCTACTTAGCCGATCCCAAGCAAACGGCCTGATTAACCGATTCCGGGCAACCGACCAAAACAGCCGATCAAGACGTTCCACTTCCCACGCGCGGCGTCGGTTCTGGATTCAAGAAACATGGGTAAATTCCAGTATAAAATCAGCCGTGTCACCTCGTCTCCCGAGGGGGACACCGCCTTGGTGCCTCCGTCTTTATAAATAAACGCCCGGCCTGAGCGAGCAACCGCAAACACCATAGCCTTTGCTCACCCGGCCTTTGCTCTTCGCCTCTTCTCCTAAAATAGAGAAAAACAAATCTCCAAAACCAATCCCATGGCCAGCGACGGAGACCACGGCAAGCGGCCGGCTTCGGGTTCCGCTGAAGGCGACAACTTCAGCCGGAGCCTGCGGGCCGTGGGTGAACAGAGGCACCGTATGCGAGCCTGGTTAGGGTAAGGCTACTGTTCACTTCTTGATACATCGATCCGATCTAATCTGACCATCGACGTCTAGCGCAGTGATGCGGGAACCACCGGTGTCGGAGGTTCGGGAACCGCTGTCGGCCCATCTCAGGCCGCCCCTGCAGCCGCTGGAGCCACCCCTGGTGCGGGAGCTACCGCTGGCCCGTCTCACGGCCGTCGTCGCTGGGTGACACCCCGGCAGTTGGCCATTTATAGCAGGTAAATCAGTTTGCATCCATGGCATCGATCTCTTTCAATTCTGATACATCTGCTTCTTTGTCAACCTTCCGTCAGACCCGCCTGATTCCTTTCCCGCTGGGTGCACCAATCTGTCTGGACACCCGGCTCCGCCGAACTGCTCCTCCTCAAGACCCTCCTCAAGACCCGGCCCCGAGCGCTGGATCCGATTCGGGGTCCTCTGCGGACTCTGACGGGTCCTACACCACCGCCGACGGTCGCCGCTTCCACCACCAGATGGTGGAGTACCATAACCTCTATTCAGAGGCTACGAAGGAGAATGGCCGGCTGCAGGGCGTCAACGAAGCCTAAGCTGCTGCCCTTGCCGCCGCCGGGGCCGAGGTGACTAGGGTACAAGCCCAGCTCGCCGAGTCGGACGCCGTAGTGGCAGGTAATGCCTTAAAGTCCTTATTGTGACGTGCTGATGATCTTCTTCATGCTGACCCTTCTTTCTTCTTGCAGCCCTGACCGCGCAGCTTGAAGAGTTGCGTGTGGCCACCGAGACCGCCGCCAATGCCGTCAATGCCCGTGGCAACACGCAGGCGGAGGGGCTCCTGGATGTTCACCATCGTGTCTTCCAGGTGGCCATGGCCAGCGTACGTCACGGCGCCACCGGGGCTCTCACAGCCGTGTGACTCCGCTCCGGCATCGCCCTAGAGGCCGTCGAGCCCGGGTTCCCAGAGGGCCAGGACATGGAGGAGGCTAGCGCCCAACTGGCGAACTTCTTCTCCCACGCTGAGGGGTCGCGGCTGTCACCGACGCCCAGGACATCATGGATAGAGCCATGCATAATCCGAATTAGAAAGTAATAGGGCTCCAATAAATATGATCAGAAATAAAAACTTTGTTCAAAATCACCAATCTGATTTCTATGTGTCCGGATACATATACATTTTTTTTTATTTTTGGACTAAAGGCGATGTAATCACATCGGCTGTTACACTCCATCGTGGGTTTTTCATTTTGTGCTAAAGGCGATCCGTTAGAACGAAATCGGCTGTTACAGACTCTTATTTTTGTTCTGAAGGCGATCCTCTACATAGAATCGGCTGTATGAGCCAGATCTTGCATCGATCAACTATCGTCCCCCAACAGGAATACTAGGATGGTATTTCTTTAGATATTTTCCGTTGATCGCCCTGGCAAATCTCCTTTCTTCCATATCTTCGAGTACATAGGCATTGCCGGGTGCACATTCAACAACTCGATACGGGCCTTCCCAATTTGGCGACCACTTGCCAAATCGGCTATCTTTGGTTCTAACAGGTAGGATAGTCTTCCACACTAGCTCTGATTCGGTGAAGTTTTTTCCTCTTACTTTAGTGTTGTAGTACTTAGCCACCCGTATCTTATTAGCTTCGATACACTCCAGGGCCTTGAGCCAATGACAATGTAGATCTTCAAGACTGTCCATCATGATATCCTTGTACTCACCGGCTGTAAGCTCATTCTGTAACTTGACACACCGCGTCTCGGACTGAATTTCCCAAGGAAGAACAGCAGCATGCCCATAGACCAACTCGTATGGTGTAGCTTTAGTTGATCCACGCTGAGCCATCCGGTATGCCCACAAAGCTTCACTCAGCATCAAGTACCACCTTCTGAGAGTCTACTCAATCTTCTTCTTGATAATCATGATTAAAATTTGATTTGACGCCTCAGCCTGACCATTGTCTTGAGCATAATAAGGTGACGAATTATAAACTTTAATGCCCATGTCGTCAGCAAAGGTCAAAAACTCATCTGAAGTGAACATCGTCCCTTGATCTATCGTGATAGTCTGTGGCATACCAAATCTGTAAATGATATATTTCTTTATGAATTCGACTACATCTCCAGATGTGGCGTTCTTCAAAGGAACAGCTTCTACCCACTTAGTAAAGTAGTCTGTTGCAACCAAAATCCATTTATGACCTTTACTGGAAGGTGGATAGATTTGGCCGATTAGATCGATTCCCCAACCTCTGAATGGCCATGGCTTGATAATAGGATTCATAGCTGAGGCAGGAGACTTCTGCACATTCCCGAATCTCTGGCACTCTTGGCAACCCTTGTAATAACTGAAACAATCTTCGAGCATTGTTGGCCAATAATAACCAGTCCTTCTGATAATCCATCTCATCTTGTGAGCAGAGGAAGAAGCGGTACGAGACCTTTTCTTCCTTAGGAGCGCTTCCGGATTACTGGTGAAATTGTTCGGCAGAGCAAAACCGCGAAGTTAGCCTGTTTAAACTACGTCTACCAATGCTTATTTTGTAATCGATGTTTATGCTAGCTTAGATGTTTTTGCCCTCTCCGGCAACGGCGCCAGAAATGTTTGTTGGCATTTCTTAACGTCGTTACAAAAGATAGACTAAAAATCCATCTCCTGGCAACGGCGCCAGAAATGTTTGTTGGCGTTTCTTAGCATCACTACTAAAGATAGACTATAAGTCCGTCCTTAATAATAATACTAGAAACGTAAGTTGACATTGCCAACCACCATTACTTAACAAATGGTAACCCTTGGCCCTTAATGGCACCGGCCTAGGTAATGCAGTCTGGTAATAGCAGTTAGAAGTGCCAGATTGGCTTTCCTAACCGTCATTACTTACGATATGCAAGACTGTGACACGGCACCGTGGGGTGCACAAGAATTACAATCTTTAAGTAATGATACTTAGGTACGCCAATCGATAGCTCAGTAAGAAATAAGATTACACTGCAAGCGCACAGAACTATCATTGTAGCATTTCAACTCGTGAGTATTCAAGGGTGTCGTATTTATAATTTTCCGTAGGAGGGCAATATGCATCAAGCGTGGTGTAAACATGATCACTTATTGAGTGCAATGGTAGGCATAGAATAAACAGGAATAAGACATGATTTCAAAATAGTGGACACACATCTGGGTCAACCTCAAGGATAAAAAGGGAAAATAAAGAATAAAAGAATATTACTAACTGAGCAGGCATTGGTCATTTATAATTATGCAAAGAACTGCTAACAACACATCTAATTAGTAATTCTAGTATCAAGACTAAGTCTGGGATGATAGGGAGATCCCCGCAGCTGGTCTGCCAACCGATAGAGACTTTACGAACTCCTACTTCAATATCCGAACGTGGGGGAATGCTAGGGATGGACAGGGGTGTCACCACCTGCCCACCTACCCCTCTGCCCGTGGGATACCGGCATATTCGCCGATCTCCGCATACCAGAGCACCATGCTCACGTACTTGGAAACAACTCCTAACCTCCGCGGACCCCAACCCTTCGGATTGACAGGCAAGGTTAAGAGCAACCAAGAAGGTACGACGAACCATCACCTTATTCCTAGTTCTTCCTCTATTCATACTAATTCGAATGAACAATGAAGAACGATGATGAACAAGTCAAGAACATGACACATAAACTATATTCTAGTCTATATATTATGTTCATAACAAGATCATAACTTTGCTCTAGTTCATATGCATGATCATATAAATAAGATAAGAACTTGCTCATGGAAGAAGACCGAATTGTATTCATTGTATTCATACCAAGATGATCATTTTCTTCCAAGGAGACAAGCTCTCCTTGATAGCTCTTGCCTTGCTCACAAACTACTAATACCACTCTAAAGATACAAGTGAGAGGTGTGAGGTAGATGACTCCAAAATGGTCTGTGTTTTGAAGGGGATGGAGCACTCTCTATTTATATTGAGACTATGATGGTTTGGGCGTTCTAAACATGGAAGTAGGTGGAACCGCCATCAGCAAACCGTCATCAGCATCGCCTCCGAAGATGGGCCCGGGAGGCCCCACCAGGGGGGCGGCCGCACCCGGGGGCGGTCGGTCCCTGGGGAGTGCCATCTGGCCACCGCCTTCGGGTGGTCGGTTGCTCCCTGGGCCTGGGCCTCTCCCATGGTTGCGGATGGATCCAATTACGCTTTGAAGGTGGGCTTCTTTAGTATTCTTTGTTTGCGTATTTGTCGGATTCGTCATTTGACTTTGCGCTTTCTCCATGTTGATGTGTATTTCCACTTGTTATGCCATAAAACCTGTAAAACATGAATGCTAGGGGTACAAGTGGAACTTGTTATTAGTAAAGGCATATGTGCTAGAATATGATTGTTAATCCTCTTTTTAGTCTAAGTTGGTGGTATAAAATTTATCCATAAGGACCACCAACAGCGTGTATCTTGTCTCGGGATCTAAGAGCCTTCTGCTCAGATAGAAAACTGCCCTCTCTTTTCCTTCAAATTCTTGAAAAAGGGCCAATCCAATTGTATGGTCTTCGGCCGTCATGTACAGCTTGAATGGCTTGCCTGCCTGTGGCGGTACCAGAACAGGTGGAGACTTCATATATTCCTTGATTTCATTGAAAGCCCTTTGCTGTACGTCACTTCCATTTGAACTCCTGAGTGTCCTTCAGCTTCAACAGTGGTGAGAATGGCAGCACCTTCTCTGACAGATTGGCAATGAATCTTCTGATGAAATTAATCTTGCCAAGTAAGGACTGCAATTCCTTCTTGTTAGTCGACGGCACAAGCTGATCGATGGCCTTCCTGCTCTTGCTGCCGACCTTGATTCCCTTGCGATGCACCATGAAACCCAGAAACTCGCCAGCCGATACCCCGAAAGCACATTTATTAGGATTCATTTTCAAGTCATGCTTCCGAGTACATTCCAGGGTGGCCTTCAAATCAGCTAAGTGCTCCTTGTAGCTTTTGGACTTCACAACTACGTCATCGATGTAAATTTCTACAATCTTGCCGATCAACTTATGAAAAATATAATTCATAGCCCTTTGATAAGTCGCACCGGCATTTTTCAAACCGAACATCATTACAACCCACTCAAACAAACCGATAGCACCAGAACATCTGAAAGCAGTATTAGGAATATCTTCAGCAGCCATAAAAATTTGATTGTAGCCGGCATTACCATCCATGAAGCTGATGACCTGGTGCCCCGCAGCCGAATCGACTAACATATCGGCTATCGACATTGGGTAGCCGTCCATCGGGGTAGCTCTGTTCAGATCCCTGAAATCGATGCAGACCCGCAACTTGCCATTCTTCTTGTATACAGGGACGATATTCGATACCCACTCGGCGTATCGGCAAGCTCGAATGAACTTGGCTTCCAGCAACCTCTCAATCTCGGCCTTAATGTCAGGTAATAAATCCTGTTTGAATCGTCGTGGCGGCTGCTTGAACGGCCAAAATCCAGGCTTGATAGGCAATCTGTGCTTGACAATCAATTTGTCCAAACCAGGCATCTTGTAATATTCCCAGGCGAAGCAGTCTTTGTATTCCTTCAATAAGTCAATCAACTCCCGCCTGAACTCGGGGTCAAGATTGGCGGCAATATACATCGGCCTTGTTCTGTCACCAGATCCGATATCCACTTCTTCAAGTTTACCGGCCGACGTAAAGCCCTGTCGAAGCTTGCCCTCGGTGCCATCGATCGGATTGTCCATTAATAAAAAGACTCAGAGCCGATTGCCCTGACCGGCTGTTGACTCTCATCGCTGACCTTGATGGAGCCTTCTTCCCAAGTCTTGCCAGAGAAATAGTCGTGATCCCCAACTTCCCAGTAGGCAGCATCTGCTGTGGCTATGCTCACCGAGTCATCGGCTGGGACCACCTCAACTTCTTCATCATGCCACTGCATCACACATTGGTGCATGGTTGATGGTACGCAGCAGTTAGCATGAATCCAATCACGCCCAAGTAGCAGACTGTAAGAACCCTTGCTATCAATCACAAAGAAGGTGGTGAGCAGCGTCTTCTTCCCGACTGTTAGCTCGGCATTGATTGCCCCCCGGGTATTTGAAGAGTTGCCCCCGAAATCTTTGAGCATCATGTCGGTCTCGATCAAATCATCAGGGCCCTTGCCCAGCTTGCGAAATGTGGTGTGGGGCATAAGATTGACAGTGGCGCCACCATCAACTAGCATCTTGGTCATGGGCATTCCATCGACATATCCTTTGAGATACAGGGCCTTCAGGTGCCGGTGCTTAGGTGGCTTGTCAAATGCAGCCTGCTGCGCGAAAACCAGCTTGGCGGTGGCCTGCTCAGACTCTGACTCATCAGAATCAGAGAGAACTTCAATCTTCTTGGCCCGAGACGCCCTGAATTCAGCCGGAAGCACAAACACCATCTGCGCATCGGCTGTTGCCTTCCCTTTGTCCTGAGGAAGCTTCTCCCGCCAGATCTGCTTCGAGCGGCCTTCTGCTTTGAGCTCCCTGTTCCTGAGGCATTGCACGCGGCGCCTCTGGCTCTTGGTCAAGTTCCCAGGGCACCATTGATTCGCCTGCCAGACCGGCTCTTGGTGATCAACTGCTGCTTCGTGGAGCCGATCGGGCAGGTCTCTTTTTTCACGCCGATCCTGCATGTCATGTGGGTGTCCGAGCCTCTCATGCACAGACCGGCGGTTGGTCTGAGAGTGCCTGTAATCTCGGTATTGATCGCTGCACTCTGGACAATTGCGGAGAGTCAGCAATCTCAGACCTTCGTTCTAGCAATGCCTAAAGAATGGGCAATGCCAGTGGCTTTCTTCTTCCTCCCCACGGCGAGCCATCTCTTCCTGGTAGCGGGCCTCTTCTTCATCATGAGCCCATCTCCGGTACTCTTTCTCCTCGAGCTGCCTCTGGTGGGTCTTCTCCTTCTCCCGATGCCATTTGTTCAGAAGATCCCGAGAGGTAGCCCTGTTCTTCTTGGTGCCGCTGGACTCCCCCTTTTCGTATTGGTTCTGGTTCTGCTCCCGCCTTCTCTTGATCATCGCCAACTCCTCAGCCGATATCTGCATATCGGGATCGACTGACGCATTTCTTCTAGCTTGGTTGGAGGTCAGAACTTTCATTTTTCCTGCAGGAGCCGACACTTCGACCATATTCTGGCCCTTAGGGAATGGGAACTTATCAATCTTCATTTTCCTCTTAGCAGGACTGTCAAACTTCAACAAGCCGCGGGATATAGCCCTCTGAATCTGAGTCTTGAATGCGTGGCATCCGTTGGTGTCGTGTGAGGTGAGGCCGTGGTACTGGCAGAAAGTCTTCCCTTTCAAGTCTTCAGGAGAGGGCCTTACATAATCGGCAGGGAAGGTAATCTGCCCAGCACTGACCAGCAGATCAAATAATTTGTCCAGCTTATTTGTATCGAAATCATACTGATCCTCCGAGCTCTAATTTTTGGGTACGGCCATGGGCTTCTTGCCCCATCTCAGCTCGACAGTGGCGATTTCATCTTCATCTTCATCCTCCGAGTCTGAATTACTGACGAACGCCATCTGTTTTTACCTTCCCTCCTTTCGAAAGGTCTGAGCTTGCAGCTCCAGGGCGGTCACTCGCTGCAACACCTGGCTAATGCTGTCAAAGTCAATGCCCACCAGCTTTTCCTGAATATGCGGGAGCATCCCACCAATGACCAAGTGAGCGAGCTGCTTGTCAGGTAGGTTCAGTGAATAGCACATGTTCTTCATCTCCCTCAAGCGCATGATGAAAGCCGATCCAGTCTCGCTACTCTTCTGGCGCATGCTGGTCAAATCAACAATAGTTTTCTCCCCAGTGCCAGAGAAGAAATAACCATGAAACTTGCTTTCCAGGTCTGCCCAGTTTTAGATTGTCCCGGGCTCCAGAGTGGTGAACCAACTGAAAGCCGACCCTGTTAAGGACAATGAGAAGAAACGGACCTTGTGAGCATCCTCATAAGACGCCTCACCAAGCTGAGTCAGGTAGCGGCAGATGTGCTCTATGGTGGATATGTCGTCTTGACCGCTAAACTTGGCAAAATCCGGCATGCGGTACCTTTGTGATAATGCCGCACGATCAAACCATTCAGGGTAGGGGACGCCTGTATCTGATCGACACCCCCGATTTCGGCTGCAAGCCGAATTGGTCCCTGAGCATTGCACTCATCTTGTCTACTAACTCGTCTTGAGGCGATTGCGCATAACCAGGATGTGACGCCGACGTGAGCTCATCATAGGTGTGCCCGATGTGATAGTTTGGAGTTGCTGAAGCCACGTTTCCAGTCTGCACGTTCCCGGCCGGCGCGTTCCCAGTTGTACGCATATAAGCGGCAATCTGTTCAGGAGAGTAATCTCTGTATAGCTTAGGCTGCGGAGCTATTTTTGGAGCCGAATCCGTCGTCAAATTGGGATGTTGATCAGATGACTTTGACGGTTTCGGCTGTTGCGGCGGAGGATCGGATGTTTCGGCCGCTGCATCAGATTTAGTATCTTCTGGGGGAATATTGAAGTACGTTGGGCCCAATGATTCCCAGTCCTGCTTCTTGATGACGGTCTTCATAATGTTGTAGAATGTTTGCAGGAAAACGTTGTGGTGATGCCCGACTGCCTGATGCGAAGCGTTCCAGATGGCGCTCTTTATGAATTCCTTGAACTCTTGCTCCTCTTTGTTGGTATGGCCAGGCATGACCCACCTTGGGTAGGGGTTGTTCTTGAACACGTGGCCATCGTGATGTTTAGCAAATGACAGCAGACAGGCATTAGTGAACTCTTCAATGAATCTGCTCTAGCACCACAGCATCCTCAGGATTGATCTCCTCACGCTTGACTCTGATGACGCCGTCGTCCTTGGGAGCCACGGTTTCCGGAGCCTTTCCCTTAGTCATGAGTGAAACTGTCCCACCGGACGTGCCAAAAAGTGTGTTGGCACAAAATGTGATTCTTGCGTCTCAACACACCAGTGAAACCGGATATGATCTCAAGAGCGTCGGAGCTTTCAAGATCCAGCTAGCTTTAAACCCGGTCAGAGAGTGCCGATAACCCTCAGACGTGCCAGTCAATTTGAGCTGCAATTGACAAGGAAAAGATAATAATCAGTAATCATAGGGCCAAACTAACTAGTGTGTCCAGGTAGTTCCAACTATGTGGCTCTGAGAGCCGATTTAATCGAAAATCGACTAAAGAGTCCATTCCGGCATATATGCATGTTTTTTCATAGAAACAGATACTGAACTGATACATAATTGATTGATATGCGTGATCAAATAGAATAATCTACATTAAACAAATCTATGCAGATAGTTGTAACAGATTAAAGCATAATCAATTAAACTGTTTGAACGTCAAATAGACAGAAATCGGCTATTTAGCCGATTTGGCAGGGCACGATCGGTTAACTAGTTTTTCTCGTGAAGCACAACTGCATCGGCTAATTAGCCGATTCTGGATCCGTGAAGCAGAAAACTTAACGGTGATTAGTTCCAAGTATAAACCTGAAATTGATACGAAGCTGGTCTAGGCCTGCGGTTTTGCACCAGTTTAGATTTATTCCCAAAAATAATCACAAGCAAATCTAAAGGAATACAAAGCTGGTCTAGAAGGCCGGCGGCTCTGTATTCATTCAGATCGGCTTTTGCCAAGCCCTCTCATCACGTACGAACAAGACTACGATAGTACTGGCCGGATCAAGCGAATATCATAACAAAGCATAAACATGAACGAGACATAAATGACATTTTTCATGTAGATCTAAGGCCAATACTATGCAATCTTGATCGGGCAAAGAGATGTTATATTATTAAATAAATAATAAATGACAAATAACATCTTGATAACTTAATGAATCTAACTAAGATGCCAAATTAGTTAGAGCCGATAACTAATCCATGCACATAATCAAGCTTAACCTAAGCCCTCGTCCACCGGATGACGTTAAACATAGATTAAACAAGAAAACAAACATGAATCGATAACTAACCCTTATTTGATCTAAGCCCATGTCCACCGGATGACACTAAACTCATATCAAATAAGAATCAACC
This sequence comes from Eremochloa ophiuroides, assembly GCA_038502445.1. Classification (NCBI taxonomy): domain Eukaryota; kingdom Viridiplantae; phylum Streptophyta; class Magnoliopsida; order Poales; family Poaceae; genus Eremochloa; species Eremochloa ophiuroides. The sequence goes on along the minus strand of JAHLJS010000002.1, from coordinate 105,572,713 downwards.
CCGATCTACGATGCTCCCATGTCCACTGGATGACATTAAAGAGACAAAGCTTAGCGAGGCACGACGGTACTTACAAGTATGCCTGCGTCCACCGGATGACACTCAGCCTGATTGAAGAACTCGCCGAGATCTACGTTACTCCTACTCCTAAGTTTTGGCCGGAGCCGAAAGATGTGTTGTATTGATGTGTGTTCTGTTACAATGGCCGACGGTGTCAACTACCCTGCGCTCGGCACCGACCCAGCCAGCAAATGAAAGGCGGCCAACCATCTCACGAGCAGCAGCGGCTATGGCGGCTCCGGCGAATGAGCTCACGGTGGCATGACGCGTTCTAATGACCATGGCTCGGTAGAATCTAATTAAATGGCCGGAGAGTGACCAGGAGCTCACTGCGACTTCAAAGCAATGGAGGGATGGAGCAGAGACACTACGGGACCCCGAGCTCGACGGTGACAGTGAGCACGGCGGCGCGGACTGAGGTCGAGGACGATGTTCCTGAGCTCCTACAGCGGGAGAGACTAAAATGACGAGCCTATCACCATTTAGACCATACCAAGAGCTCGAAACAATCGACAGAAAAAAAACAAGAGGCTCACCCAAGCGAGCTGGCCACAGGATAGGCAAACTGCCGGCCACGGCACAAGGGAAGAAAGGGAGTAGGAGGAGCTTGTTTGTGACCTATATAGGACGAGGAGGAGAGCACGACGGGACCAGGGCCCCCGCGACCTGAAAGCCCTAGTTTGGTTTTGATAATTAATGACATCCTAGAGACTAACCTATTCGCTAAGTGTTGGCTAAGATTAGGTTATCCCATCCATGGAGGGAGATGCCCAAGGAGATGATAGTGAAGATCAAGTGGGCTAAACCATGTAGCAAGTGAGGTGATCAAGTGGAAAGCAAAGGCTTGAAGGCAAAGGTAAAACCCCAAAATAGATTTTTCTTATATAAAGAAAAGATAAAAGATTTATTTTTGATAAAACACAAGGATACACGGGTGAACTAGGTTCGGAGATAAATACGACAACCGTTCCCCGGCAATGGCGCCAGAAAGCTTGTTGGCGCTTCTTAGCGTCAGCAGAAAAGTCCGCAAGCGCACGGAAGTACCGTTGTAGCCTTCACCCGGAAGTATTCAGGGTATCGTAATTTCCCAGAGGAACAGTCTTTGTACTTAGTCTCTTAAACTAGTTTACTCAGAAGAGACGGAAGGGATAGCTTGGGTAGAGAGGTTCTTCTAAGGTCAAATGCATATAAGCAATGGAAACTTCCCCACTACTTGCTTGCTTCAGGCCCACTGACACACCTGGTCTGCCAAAGCGATACCAGTATCAGCGCTATTCCACGGCCGAACGTGGGGGGATGCTGGTACGAGTGGACAGGGCTGTCACCACCTGCCACCTACCCCTCTGCCCGTGGGCGCGCGCAACATACGAAGTTAGACTCTGACCTAGACACCACGTCTACGAAGGCGACTACTACTCTAGCGGCGTACAGGAACATCCGTCTCTATCAGGAGTCCTCTTACTAGAGCATTCGTCCAAAGGACGAACGACGATCCCACAAACAAGTAGCTTTATGAAAGTAACATACTTAATGAATCAAACCAAAGTTGAACATGAACATTCTTACTTCAAGTAGCAAGACGATCGTAGAGGTACAAGTTGGATCGAGAGCCTGACAAGCCCAGCACTTTGTCCACCCAGAGGCAGAACTGCTTCGACTCCGCTCTTTCTCCAGATCTTGCCCTCTCTCACTCCCTATACTAAATCAGCTAGAAGCTAATGGAATGGACCTTGCTCTTCCTCTCTACATTGTGACCTCTTGTGTTGGTGAATGAATTCATTGATAGGTGTAGAGAGGAGGCCTCCTTTTATAGCTTGAAAGGAGGGGGTTCTATGCAAAAGGATCATCCCCACATGGAAGGACCCAAACCGACCTCCAAAGGGTGGTTTCCACTTTCCATCTGTGTTGATCGTAGGTGGGACCGTCCTTAAGGAACCGCCCTACAACCGCCAGAAGAAAACTGGGCCCGAGAGGCCCTACCAGGGGGGGCGGCCGCCCCCGGGACCGGTCGGTCCCCTGGTGGGCCCGTTTGGCCACCGCCTTCGCGTGGTTGGTTCTCCTCTGGGCCTAGACCTCTCCTATGGTTACGAATGGGCCCATATTTATAATAAAGGTGAGCTTCTTTGTTATTCTTGGTTGCGCATTCTCTGAATTCACATTTCTCCTTTACGCTTTCCGATTGGTGTTGTGCACTTCCACTTGTTTCACCATAAATCCTGCAAAAACATAAACACTAGGGGTACAAGTGCAACTCTGTTAATAGCATATGTCTATGTGTTAAAGTATGATAGTTTCTCTCCCTTTAGGCACAAGTTGGCGGTTAAAAATGATCTATAAGGACCGCCAACAAGACCCCCAAGCTTAACCTTGCCTCGTCCCAAGCAAATAGCTAAGTATGGTTGTTGATCAAGAGTTGCTATAATGTCGATCATATTTCAAATGTACCAAGTTTATAACAAAGTTTTCCACCGCAAGTTTGAATAAATCAGCATGTTATCCACCCTGCTATTATCTTGAAACAAATAGGGCCTTTTAGCCATCTCATGTGACAGAACCGCCCGAATTACCATGGCCCACGTGCACCTGCCGTAGTCCAACAACCTCCGACTGTTATGCACGGGAGCCTGATAACTCCGGAAGCTCTGTCGGGTGCTCTCGCGAACACCGCAATGTCCCACCGAGGATCATTTCACGGGACGGAAACCAACCATCTTATTACATTCATTCATAGAGTTCAAAATGCATCAGAGTAAAAAGCGGAAGAGTACAATTATAGTTTACAATTTCCAGTGATAGTCTTTACAAAACCTCTTGTCAATAGAGACAATATAAGGTAGCTCTTACACTTATAATTAATATAGATGACATCTTGCCCAAGAAAGTGCTGATAAGCACATGTCATCTACTGCATAGGGCAGTTCTTCGAGTGCCACCAGCTTGGCGATAGCCAAACCTGTACAGCTCCTGACTTTAACCTGCAACAGAGGGTTAACAAACCCTGAGTACAAGGGGTACTCCGCAAGACTTACCCAACTAAAAATTGGGGAGAAGACTGAGGAATGCAGGCTGAGGGGAACTCAAGGAGAGGCTTTAGCAAGAATCAAAGAGTTTTGCAGATAAGCTCTCTGAATCAGCTTAACATTTAATCTCAAAGCTAAATTGATTCATTTAATTATCTCATCATCAACTCCCTTTCCCACATCTTTCACCTAGTTCCGAACCACTCTTCGCTGTAAGTCGAAGGATCAAATCTCCATTGACCGAGGAGCAACGACGATTCGAATCGATTGAAAACCCAGCTGGGGATCCCTATCCACACTGCATATGTAGCACTTAAGCTTGCATATGCCAACCCCGCCTACCACGACTTTTCCAAAATTTGAACCGGTCCTGCGCCACCCGAGAGCACAGTACTCCTCTCGTCTCCAGGCACGACGGCCACGAGGGTACACGCTACTCTCGCCATCTCTCCACTCCCAGTGCGTGGTTGTCGGTTCACGTAAAGGAGCGACCGGAGTCAGAGGCTTTCCGTAGTATGTGGCTAGTTGCAAAGTCTTGATCCAGCAGGCCGACAACGAATGGTCCCTAATGGATTCCATTTCGTTTTCTAAACAGACAGTCAGAGACACTACATTGAGATTCCTTTCTCAATGTAAGTCCGCTGCCCTGTTGACTAATTATAATAATACATAAGTATACACCCCAAGCATACAAAATATCTTTTCATAAAAGCTTAACTATTAAGCATGGCTAAGCATTTTATAATCATTTGCCTTTAAATTAGGTTTCAAGGATATTATATCAAGGCAGGTAAATGCAGCAAGTAGGTGACAATCAACTCCTATCAACCTAATGCAGCAATTTAACTCAAGGTGATAAAGATTTACAAAACACAAGGAGGGGCTAATGCACCGGGGCTTGCCTGTTGCTTGGAGCAGATTTTACTCTGAAGTCAATCACCGAGGAAGTTCCACGTCCACGCAGTGAAGACCAACTCGGGACTTACTTCAGCTAATAATATCCTGCGTTCACTACACGAAATATTAATGCATGCTTAACATGATGCTCGATGAGATGCTTATGAATGCATGATAACAATTACTTAAGTTAATGACCTTGAGTACAACTTTACTTCATGATAACCTAGAGTTAATGAGTTCTCAACTAACTAGGGTCAGCATCACAAGAAAACCTAGTTGTTTCAAGGTTAAAACTAATAAGGCTATAAATTAAAGTGGAGCAATCAGCCTGGATCTACACAGATCTAGGGCGGCAAACTGTAACTACTTATTTTACTCATAACAGAAGATCTAGACATCTAACTTATACCCTAGATTTTCTGGAGATCCTAAATAATTCTCTATAACTTTGTTATGAACCTCAAGAACTGATTTTTCCACTAAACAAGGTTATACAGTAGAGAAAAGCAATTCTGTCCAAATCTGGACAGAATTGACCTGCCACTTTAATTGGAACATCTATAACTAGAATTTTAGTTTACTAAAATTAGCGGTCCAAGACATATTCAAAAGCCTATAAAAAGTACTAAAATTCTTTAGTTGCCATCAAGGGTTGATTCTAAGCCCAGCTGAGTCAACAACATGATCTTTCAGACCTTCCCGGAGAATAGGCAGAATCTGATTGACAACTTATAAAATCTATAACTCCCAGTACATCAAGCCTAAAATCATGAAACATTAGGACAAGCAATATATGGTAGTTCCCTACAACTTTTGTATTCAGATCATTTACATAAAACATGAGTTACCCCCTGAAACAGCTACTTAGCAGGGACTGCTCAGAGCATCGGCAATTCCTGACAGAGAAATTGCCAAGGGCATTACTCCCAAACCACCATGTCTAAAATCATGAAATTTTAGATAGAGATTATGCATTACATTGATAGCATACCATTAAAATTTCATGCCATTTAGTTCACTACAACTCTATATATGAAAATAATAAACAGACAAGCTAAAGTTGCCTATTTAATAAGATCAAGTCAAAACATCATAAAACCAGTACACATAATGCAGGTGTAATATTTTTCCTAACTAGACCATTTCCTCAGGAGACTAACAAAACTAATTTCACTATTTTTGGATCTACCTAACTCAAGATTCGGATCTGATAAGCCTAAAAGCAATTCTAATAGCACTTTTAAAGATTGGTTAACACAGCACACAAACCTACAGGGACCAGTACATCTCATAGACCTAGAATGTAGAATATTTCATAAGTAATCTAACAAAACTGATTTCACTAATTTTGGAGGTTCCTAGCAAGAGATATTGAATTTCAAAGACCACACATAAATCTGTAAATTTGGGACACAATTGCAAAGTCAGGTGGCCTACATGTCATACACAGAGAGAAGTAAGCCTTCTTCTTCCATCGTTCAACAGAGCAGAGCAAAGCATGGGAGGGGCGTCCTTGCGGCTTCGCCGGCCGACCCTAGCCAGCAGCGGCCCGGCGGTGGTGGTCAGAGGCCGCGGCTGTGCAGTGGCAGACCGCGCCCGTGGGTGGTCTTGGCCCCGGCCACGACGGCCCGAAGCAGCCTAGCCACGGCGGCAGGCTGCCTGACGACCAGAGCAACGACGACGGCGATGGCGACTACAGGCAGTGACGCTACCGGAAAGGAGGCGCGGGCGAGGCGGGGTAAGGACTAAATTGATGGTGGCAATCGACTCGCCGGCTCACCTTAGTACTGCTGCGCACGATGGTTACAACGGGAAAGGTTCTGGAGCTTGCTGACGACGGTGGTCGCGGCAGTGACGGTGAGCTCTAATGACGTCATCGGCGTTCCGGCGATCCCTGAGGAAGAACAACGAAACCACCAAGTCTATGAGCATCGGAGGAACACTCTAAGACTTAAACACAAATCGGATGGGGAAGAAGTGGTCCGAGGTGGCCTGACCACACGGAAGCTCAAGCTCGGACGGTGATGGTGCTCCGCCGCGACGGAGACAGTGGCACAGGCGATTTCAGTAGCGAAAAGCGACGCGAACGAGTCAAGGAGAAACGCAAGAGCGAGACAAAGCGGCGTGCAAGAACTATTGACCAGAGTTGAAGCGAGCACAGTGTATGTCGCCGTTGAGCGGACACTGGTGATGGAGCAGAGAACGAGAAAAGAATGACGATGATGAACGCTTCGCCTTTTACAGGGGATAGGAAACGGCAGGAACTTGCCACGACGACCATGGCACTTCCATGACATCGGACGCGTGCCCACGCTGAAAAACGACGACGCAGAAGCGGTGGGCAGCGGCGAGATGACGAGGCAACGTCGTGGCAAAGTTTCCTCACCTCGAGTTACTGTAGCAGGGAATTAGATAATTTCGAATTTCCAAAATTACTCCCAAATTCATATAAGAACTTGGAAAATGGTAAAAATAAGAAATATAGATATTTTGATTCTGAACAAGTTTGGTATTTGAAACATTTTCAAATTCCGAATATTTTTGAAATTATTGAAAAGGGGGTAAATAGCCCTTTTAAAAATCGAGTTAAATCTCAAAAATTTATTGAAGAACTCCAAAATCTGTAAATACAAAAGTTGTTCTATTTGATGAGCTACACAACCTTCATTTAAGGAGAAACCCCATATTCTCAATAATTTTTGAATTAGAGGTTTAAATTTGAATTCTTAAACATAATTTAAGGTTTAATTTGAATTTCCAGCTCATAACTTAAAAACCTTTATATATGAAAGTTGCTCCACTAATTAAGAGATACAACTTTGCTTTTGGAACCAAGACCCAATTCTACTTAGTTTTAAAATTACGGTTTTAACCCACAAATTAAGGTTTTAAATTAATTTCAAACTTTATTTTTAAGGTGGTGATTAATTAATGCACTCAATTAACAAGCCAGCACAAGATGAAATTAAATCACTCTAAATCACTTAAGCACAAACAACCTATGAAATTAAATTGTTTAATTATACATCTCAAAATTGGCTTACACATGCATATTATGCAGTGCATATGATGACATGTCCGATTTTTAGTTCAGTAACACCAGGGGTGTTACATCTCAAGTCTTGGGTGATTGCAAGACTGAACAGATTCATAGACATTGCTTATCATTCATCCCAAGATGAACCATCTTTCCGGAGGTTTTGAAAATTTTTGCAAAGAAATGTAAGTTCCTCAAATGATTCTCTCGATCGCTCAAAGCGTATGAATACCTCACCAAAGGCATTGTAATGTTGCCTTTCATATCCTACCACTAAGGCTTATGAGTGGAGTTTTGGGCAGGTATAAAGGTGGGCATACTTGCATCACATATATTGCTAAGTCAAAAACCGAACCACAAGAAAATACAAGTCATATACTTTGATTGAGATGTGCCAGTGTGTGGAGTATGAAGATGGTGGAATCCTAATTTTTAAATATTTTGGCACTCCATGCATCATGAATTTCTCCTTTATTGGATGGAATGAAACTTTTTTGAGGGATATGGGCTATAAGATCATATATCCATATTATTTTCTTCTTCTTCTTCTTCTTCTTTTTGAACGGGTACTTGGAACTTTTTTCCGTTTGTTTATTGCATGCCCCTTGCCATGTTTTTTTAAGCATAACCCATATCTCTTGTTAGTATTTGAAGAACTTTGGATGGAGAGATGTCATGATGAAATGCAAGGAGTAATTATATGGTGAAAAATGAATGGGCGGTTTCTCAGGGTAAGAGTCGGCATTTTTATTTGGTGGATAACAAATGCGCGGCTCACAAGGTAAGAGTCGGTATTTTTATTTGGTTGAAGAGTGCGTAACTCTCAGGGTAAGAGTTGGCATATTTTTGATGGATGGATGGGTGCATGTTGTGCGCAACTCTCAGGGTAAGAGTTGGCTTTATTTGGTGGGTGCATGTAAATCTCAATCATGGGTGCATGACCATAATCTCACTTAGCTCACAACAATTTGACCTAACTCAATGTTCCACAAGCAGCATATGACTAAAAGGTTTGCATAATTGAAACATGTCATATGACCTTGGTAGGTATTTCATAATCATTGAGGCACTTTTGTTTTTGAAAGTTTTTAAAAATAAAACTCCGGATGTCAAGTTTCACTCAGAACAAAGTCATAGCGCAACCCATGTCACCATATCATATCAGGCAATAACTTAGACAAAATTAAGCATGTGCAACCCATTAGTCTAAGTTTTTAGGATGAGACATTTTTAGCTAATAAACCCAAACCTTAGAGAAAGCTCGATTATAAAATGGGTACAGGTGAAACATAAGACAGAGCAACTGTTCATCATTTCAACAAGGGTAGAAACTAACACATCTTAACACATATGAGAGAGGAGAACATATCTCACCATTTTTTTAAGTTGGAGAATTTTAAAAAGAAATGTGAGATATAAGTTACCTTTGTGGGAGCCCTCCCCCAAACTTGCTTTTGACTTACCAATGTGGCTCACCTGGGGGTGCCGCTAATTGGTGGTGCCTCAGCTTGATGTGCAGTTCGTGTCCTCTCTTGAGCGTGCTAGGAAGCTCCCCCCAAGCTTGTTTTTATGGTGGTATTGAGATAACAAGACAACAAAACTTGGGGTTGAAAGATAAATTACTCTTTTTCTTCAAGATTTTATTTATCATTATATTTTTTATTTTCAAGGTTCACCTAAGAAATTCTTGTCTGTGCTGTCATCTCGAAGACTTACCCTCATGGAGTTGATAAATTTCTGCAAGGGGTTAGTCCATAAGATTAACCAAAATCTATACTAGCAGCTTTGGTTCCAAGATCAAACTAGACACCACGTCTAATTTGTCAAGGTAGGCTTAAGAATCTAAGCACCATGCTTACATTAAAAATCCTATAGAGGCATGATCTCACATCGCAGCTTCAAACTAAACACCGTGCTTAGTTAAAAAGATGTAGGACCAACACTTCCAAACCAAAACTTACTAGCATAGAGAAAGAAAATATGACCGGATAACCAAGAGTCATTCAACGGAGACAGATTTTTGAACAAAGGAACCTAGTCAGAAGTTTGCTCTATTAAAACTCAAACAAGGCTAGGATAAGAGAGCAAAGAAAGGCATGCCTTGCTTCATCTCCAACATGAATTTCTTCCATTATTCATGATAACAACTCAAAGTTCATTAATCAAAATGCAACACCATGTCACAATTTTGATTAAAGAAGGCTAGTTTAACCTAAGCACCATGCTTAAATTAAAAAGCCTATGGATGTACCACAAGTGTACTCATGTGAATACACCCAAACTCAGAGCATATGGCATGAACAGAGGAAGAGCATGATATTATATTTTCATGGAGACAAATATGAGTGAATGAGTTGGTCAACATTACCATGACATATCTGAATGTGTGTACCAACAGCATGTATGGATGAAGCATCAGAGTTGTCGCTGCGGTGGCTCGGTTTCCATCTCAGGTGACTATCAAGGCGTGGGTTGGAGTCCATCACTTTTAGTAGCATGTCATCGTGTAGCAAGTCATTTATTGGTAACTCCTGCATATTAGTGACTCGCATACACAACAAATGTAGGAGAAAAAACCCATGCAAGCTTCTAACTAAAAGGAATATTGCGACCATGACTCCCCTTTGTTGTGTTTTTTTTTGTTTTTTAGAATCGTTAAACGAAATGTGATCCAAGATATGCATGGAGTCATGGTTGGTCAAAGGAGTGAGAGAGGTGTTGCACAAACCACCGTTGAAGACGAAGGAGGTTTATGGAAGTCATGTGTCCTGTCCTTGTTACGTGATGAGTCACTCGGTGTTGTGCAACGTGCAGAGGAGATCTTGAAGGTGTGTTAGGTATGCTTAAGAGATCTCCCCCACACTTATTCTTATACCTACTTTATTTTGATAAAAAGAAAATAAAACAAGAGCAACAACAACAAGCAAGGACTCTATTGGCTATAAGACCAGAGAGCAAGAAAGATTTTATTATTATTTCTTTATTCGTTTTATTGGAAACTTGTTCACTCAACTTTTTATAAACAAGGCCAAGATAAAGATGCAGAGAAATATATGCCTTGGTTTATCTCCATATCAGATTACTTTCATTGATTATGCTAGCAACTCAAAGTTCATTGGTCAAATAAAGACAGTTATAAGAAGTTGGTGAACATTTATTTACCTTCGCATACCTGAGTATATGTACCGGTAACATATATGTATGAGGCGTTGAAGTTGTTGTTGCGGCTAGCATGATGGTTCTGCTCAGGTGATCTCCGAAGCCAGGCCACACACACATCAATGCGCATGGGCCATGGGCCTTGATGATACTAGCAAAGGTTCAGAAGAGGGAGACTCCCAATCTCTTTTTTTTTCTTTTTTTCGTAGTTCTATTTCTTCTTCTTTTTTTAGTCTCCCTCATCTCTCTTCTTTTTTTCTTTCATTCATTTTTTCTTCTCATTTTTTTATATCATCTCTCTCTCTCTCTCTTTTTAATATATATATTTTAACTCTCTCTCTCTCTTTTTTTGCAAGGTGAGGCTGACATCTTCATCATCATTTTTTTTAATGACCCTTTGGTGTGCATGGAACTTGGGTTTCTCACCGTCCTCCCCCACACTTGGACTTTTGCATAAAAGTCAAGTGCAGAGTTAGGGCCTTCTTACGAGTGTGTTCCATTACCTAGGAGTGCATCAAGCTTTTGTAGTTGATGTCGTTCCATGTCGTCAAGCATCATATGACCCGAGTTCTTCTTAATCTTTCCTGAAATGGTTAGCGACATACCCGAAGGTGCATACTAACTTGACAACATGACCTCACCATTTAAAGAAGATATATATATATTTTTGAAAATAACAATAGTAATAATAATAATAAAATATATATATTTTTAAGGATAATCCGGGGTATCTCCCGGCAGTGCTTAAGTTATGGTCTTAAGCTTGACCGTGGGAACTTTTTCTTGCAGCAATCAATGGTGGTGTAGTTCCCAACTTTACCACCAATCATAGGCATTAATATTCAAGCTGCAAGGTACGCACCATCGTACTACTTATGGGATTTGCAATGTTCATGACAAACATAAGCATTCACAACCATTCTCTCAAAAAGTTGAACAACTAGAATCAAGAGATGGTTGCGAGATCCTCGTAGAAGCAGGTGGTCCGAAGCGAAACAAACTCTGGAGACCTTGAGCATGAAACGTGAGGGACCTCAAAGCCATGCTTGTTAGCGGGCCCCTTCTTGGCCCTAGAGTTGATGCTTCGGGCATGTCCGTGGCATGGAAGTTTTTATTCTCAAAAGATATATCATGGAAGATGATCACTAAACCCTGACCATTATTGAGAACAATGTTCTTGATGGCCGGAGGGACATGCATCTTGTTGGAGCAAGGGCGCAGGAGAAGGATTCGCATACTCGAACAAGTATTTTTGCTTCGCCTTTAGGTTTTCGAGTAAGTGCTATGGCTGGCAGAAGCAAAACTTTCAAACTTCTCATCGGGGCTCCCTTCTTTTTTTATATATATAAATGAGATTTTCAAGAGGGTGCCCTATGAGAAGATTAAAATTGAGGATGGCATAGATGAGGAAGTATAAGAAACTTCGGTTTCGTTAATTTCTAATGGCACAACCCTAACAATCCCACAAAACTCAAAGATGAGTCCGGATGGACTTCTGAAAAGTTTATCGGTCGGGACTAGCAGCATATCGCCCTAAAAGGGTTTCCGTTGGAATGAAAGTAGTCCCAACTGTGAGGTTGTGTAGGGCTTTCACGGAAGTCCCCTTTAATGAGCAAGACATGGTTGTGGGAGGTGAAAGAATATGAATTTCTTCAGAAGAACATTTCACTTCCAACAAGCAACAACCGTACTTTCGATGACTCCGCATTAGGGAAAACTTCCTAAGAAATGTCAGAATTTTGTCCCAAGAAATGTTTCGAAGTTTTTCCATAATCCTCGAATTTTGATAGCGAACTCGAAGGATAAAATATTCCTTCCTTCGGTGTTCGTGGTTCGGGCGAGGGCTCAACAGACGAATCGTAGGGTGGCAAGGGAAAGGATTCGGCTGCTGAGGGCTCTTCAGAACTTGACATGCCCTTGTATGGAGGGGTTTGGGTATGATGACGGGAGAAGCGTGCTTCTCTAGGATGTAAACAAGGATTTTCCTCTATTCCGTCATGGTTTTTATGAAAACAGCCCTCCAATGGTTATGTCAAAGCATAGGGCAACATCTATGTCTAGATCCAAACAAAGGATATGCATAAGCACATTATCGAATAAAGACAAGTCTAGGTCAGCATGTATAAACATTGTAAACCTGGCCTAGGCTGTACCTATAGACTCCTTCTCGTTTTGCTCAAAGTCGAGGTTTGCCCTTGGTAGAGCGGCGATACGAGACATGGGTAAGAATGCAAGATAAAACTTGATCTTAAGTTCATCCCATTCTCTATTCGCACTTTCTATGGCATCAGTGTACCGTTGTTTTGCCTCCCCTTGAGGGAGAACAGAAACAACTTTCACTTAAAAATTTCTTGTGTCATGCCAGGAATGCTTAGGCATGAACATAATTCCTTGAATTTTTGCAAGTGGTCAAAAGAATTTTCATTGTCGTGACCAAAGAAGGGTTTTGTCCGAACCATAGCTTTGAATCTTGGGTGGAGTTCATAACTGGATGAAAATTTTGGTTTTGAAAAAGAATGTGGTTCAAAGAACTCCCCCTTTGAAGCAGAAGGATTTTGAATTTGGAGCTGGCTTCATGGTGAAAGGATCGAATAAAAAAGAATATTTTGTTTTTATATAAAGAAAAGATAAAAGATTTTTTTTATAAAACACAAGGATACACGGGTGAACTAGGTTCGGAGATAAATACGACAATCGTTCCTCGGCAACGGCGCCAAAAAGCTTGTTGGCGCTTCTTAGCGTCAGCAGAAAAGTCCGCAAGCGCACGGAAGTACCGTTGTAGCCTTCACCCGGAAGTAGTCTCTTAAACTAGTTTACTCAGAAGAGACGGAAGGGATAGCTTGGGTAGAGAGGTTCTTCTAAGGTCAAACGCATATAAGCAATGGAAACTTCCCCACTACTTGCTTGCTTCAGGCCCACTGACGCACTTGGTGTGCCAAACGATACCAGTATCTGCGTTATTCCGTGGCCAAACGTGGGGGGATGCTGGTACGAGTGGACAGGGCCGTCACCACCTGCCACCTACCCCTCTGCCCATGGGCGCGCGCAACATACGAAGGTAGACTCCGACCTAGACACCACGTCTACGAAGGCGACTACTACTCTAGCGGCATACAGGAACATCCGTCTCTATCAGGAGTCCTCTTACTAGAGCATTCGTCCAAAGGATGAACGACGATCCCACAAACAAGTAGCTTTATGAAAGTAACATTCTTAATGAATCAAACCAAAGTTGAACACGAACTTCTTCAAGTAGCAAGACGATCATAGAGGTACAAGTTGGATCGAGAGCCGACAAGCCCGGCACTTCATCCACCCGGAGGCATAACTGCTTCGACTCCGCTCTTTCTCCAGATCTTGCCCTCTCTCACTCCCTATACTAAATCAGCTAGAAGCTAATGGAATGGAGCTTGCTCTTCCTCTCTACATTGTGACCTCTTGTGTTGGGGAATAAATTCATTGATAGGTGTAGAGAGGAGGCCTCCTTTTTTAGCTTGAAAGGAGGGGGTTCTATGCAAAAGGATCATCCCCACATGGAAGGACCCAAACTGACCTTCAAAGGGCGGTTTCCACTTTCCATATGTGTTGATCGTAGGTGGGACCGTCCTTGGGGAACCGCCCTACAACCGCCAGAAGAAAACTGGGCCCGAGATGCCCTACCAGGGGGGCGGCCGCCCCGGGGACCGGTCGGTCCCCTGGTGGGCCCGTTTGGTCACCGCCTTCGCGTGGTTGGTTCTCCTCTAGGCCTAGACCTCTCCTATGGTTATGAATGGGCCCATATTTATAATAAAGGTGGGCTTCTTTGGTATTCTTGGTTGCGCATTCTCTGAATTCACATTTCTCCTTTACGCTTTCCAATTGGTGTTGTGCACTTCACTTGTTTCACCATAAATCCTGCAAAAACATAAACACTAGGGGTACAAGTGGAACTCTGTTAATAGCATATGTCTATGTGTTAAAGTATGATAGTTTCTCTCCCTTTAGGCATAAGTTGGCGGTTAAAAATGATCTATAATTACCGCCAACAGTGACGGAGACAAAGATTGAGTATGAAAATGCTCAAGCTCCCGCCGATGCCAACAAAAGGAAGATGGAGTGCAATGCCCATGTTATCAACGCACTCTACATCGCTCTTGAGTCTCATGTATTTGAGCAAATCAAGGATCTTGATTTGGCTCATGACATTTGGAAGCGGTTGGAGGAGATCTATGAGGGCACACAAGAGGTCAAGAATGCCAAGGTATACATGTTGAGAGAGAAGTTTGGCACCTTCAAGATGGAAGATGATGAAAGTGTGCCGGAGATGTTCAACCGGTTGCAAGTAATTGTCAATGACTTGAAGAGCTTGGGTGAGGATATCAAGGACAAGGACTTCTCTCACAAGTTCTTGAGATGCTTGCCCTCAAGATTTGCTATCATCAAGACCTTGCTAGCAAGAGAAGACTTGACCAAGAAGAAGCCTAACCAAATCCTCGGTGAGATCATCACTCAAGATATGACCAATGAGGAGGTGGTTGAGGACAAGAAGAAGAAGAGCATTGCTCTCAAGGCTACATCCGCCAAGAGCAAGGGCAAGAGCAAGATGGTTGAGGTTGATGAAGACTCCACTTCTAGTGATGATGAAGATGATGAAGCCATGGCTCTTCTAGTGTGCAAGTTTAGCCGGTTCATGAAGAAGAAGGGCTATGGTCAAGGCAAGAAGAAGTTCATCTCCAAGAACAAGCAAGAACCAAGGAGATGCTTCATGTGCAAGAGGTTGGATCACTTCATTATCGATTGTCCTCACAATAGTGACAATGACAATGAAAGTGATGATGAGAAGAAGAAGAAGAAGAGCAAGAAGAAGGACAAGAAGGAGAAGAAAAACAAGAATGTGACACTCAAGAAGAAGAAGAAGGGACAATCTTATTGTGTGACTTGGGATGATAGTGATGTCTCCACTGATGATGATGATAGTGATGATGAGAGCAAGACCATGAAGAAGAAAGCTATTGCAAGCATTGCTCTCAACAACAAGCTATCTCTCTTCGACACTCTATCTACATGCTTGATGGCCAAGCCATCCAAGATACAATCTGATGATGAGAGTGATGAGGAGGAGCTCTCATGTGATGAGCTAATGTCCATGCTTGATGATGCCAATACTTACATTGAGGCCAAGAGAAAGGAGTGCAAAGAATTGCGCAAGGGCAAGCTTGCCATTGAGCAATCCTTTGATGAGCTCTTGAAGTCTCATGAGAGGCTAATGGAAGCCCATGAGAACCTCAAGATGGCTCACTCCAAGCTAGAGAAAGCTCATTCCTCTCTAGTGACCGAAAATGAGAAGAGGGCATCCATCAAGACATGTGACATGGGTTCCACATGTGACATCATTAGTGACAAGTCAATTCCCTCTTCTACTATTATTGTCACTATCCCTTCTTGCAGCTCTACCACTCCTATTTCATCTAAAGTTGATGACTCTAAGTCCTCACTTATGGTGGAAAACAAGAACCTCAAGAAGGAGGTAAATAAGCTCACCTGTGCCTTAGGTAATGCCTATGGTAGGGATGCCCGCTTGCTAAAGTGTTTGGATAGCCAAAGATTTAGTCACTCTAAGGAGGGACTCGGCTATACACCCAAGAAAGGCAAGGCCGCCTTTATGACTCCCAAAGCTAGCTTTCTGAGAAGCAATGGTAGGTATTGCCAAAGATGCAAGCAAGTGGGGCATAATGAGCAATATTGCATGGCCAACAAGATCAAGCAATTCAAATTTGCTAGTGCGACTTTAATTCGCCTTGATTCTTATTACATGCTCACTAAGAGAGTGAAGGGTGTTAAAGCCAAGTACATTGGTACACCGAGAGGCAACCCACGGATGAGATCCATTTGGGATCCCCAAGTCTTTGGTCACTAACCTCCAAGGACCCAAAAATGCTTGGGTACCTAAAACCAATTGATCTATTCTTTGTAGGTCAATTACAAAGCCGAAGGAAGACATTGGGTGCTTGATAGTGGATGCATTCAACACATGATCAGAGAATCTAGTATGTTCAAGTCAATCAATTCAAATGGCAATCAAGAGTTTGATTCTATCACATTTGGTGACAATGGCAAGGGCAACGTGAAAGGATTGGGAAAGATTGCAATATCTAATGACTTGAGTATATCCAATGTGTTGCTAGTTGAATCTCTCAATTTCAATCTATTGTCGATTGCACAACTTTATGATCTCGGTTTCAAGTGCATCTTTGGGATTGATGATGTTGAGATTGTGAGTGTTGATGGCTCCAACTTGATCTTCAAGGGCTTTAGATATGGAAATCTTTACTTGGTGGATTTCAATGATAATGAAGCAAAACTCTCTTCATGTTTGATCTCAAAGTCAAGTCTTGGTTGGTTGTGGCATAGGAGGCTTGGACATGTTGGCATGAAGCAACTTGAAAGATTGGTCAAGCATGACATGGTTAGAGGCTTGAAGGATGTACACTTTGAAAAGGATAGGTTGTGTAGTTCTTGCCAATTTGGAAAGCAAGTAGGGAATACACATCCTAAGAAAGGTATGATGAGCACATCTAGACCACTTGAGCTTTTGCATATGGATTTATTTGGTCCTACCACTTATGCAAGCATTGGAGGAAGAAAGTATGGCTTTGTGATAGTTGATGACTTCTCAAGATACACTTGGGTCTTCTTTTTAGTTGACAAAATTGAAGTGTATGGAATCTTCAAACCTTTCATCAAGAGAAGTGAAAATGAGTTTGATACAAGGGTGAAGCAAGTGACAATGGAAGTGAGTTCAAGAACACAAGAATTGATGAGCTATGTGATGATATGGGTATCAAGCATCAATTCTCGGCCAAGTACACTCCACAATCAAATGGCCTAGTTGAAAGAAAGAATAGAACTCTTATTGACATGGCAAGAACAATGCTTAGTGAATACAATGTTAGTGATGAGTTTTGGGCCGAAGCGATCAATACGGCTTGCTACACTAGCAACCGTATCTATTGTCATCTAATATTGAAGAAGACACCATATGAGCTCTTGAATGAAAGAAAACCCAACATTGCATACTTTAGAGTATTTGGATTCAAGTGTTACATTTTGAAGAAAGGCACTCGTTTGGGCAAATTTGAGAAGAAGTGTGATGAAGGGTTCCTACTTGGATATTCAACTACAAGCAAGGCTTATAGAGTATGAAACTTGGCACATAGTATAATTGAAGAAGTCCATGATGTTGAATTTGATGAAACTAATGGGTCACAAGATGAGAAGGAAAATCTTGAAGATGTGAGAGGACCTCAGTTAGTTGATGTTATAAAAAACATGGACATTGGTGACATTAGGCCAAGACAAGTTGAAGAAAAAGATGATCAAGATGTCACCCCTCCTATTGTGCAAATGGAAGATGATACAAATCGAGCAAGCTCAAGTGAACCACAAGCTCAAGCTCATGATCAAGATCAAGATCAAGTTCAAAATGCTAGTTCATCTCATGTGCTCCAACCCACTCATATTGCAAGAGACCATCCTCTAGATCAAATTACCGGTGATATTAGTAGAAGTGTGCAAACAAGGTCAAGGGTAGCTTCTTTTTGTGAGCACTATTTATTTGTCTCACAAGAAGAGCCTACTGACATTGAGAAGGCACTCAAAGATGAGGATTGGATAAATGCTATGCATGAAGAGCTCAACAACTTTGAAAGAAATCAAGTATGTGAGTTAGTTCCAAGACCAAGCAAGCACAATGTGATTGGCACCAAGTGGTCTTCCGAAACAAGCAAGATCAAGATGGGATTGTTGTGAGGAACAAAACTAGATTGGTTGCACAAAGTTACACTCAAATTGAAGGCTTAGATTTTGGAGAAACCTATGCACCCATGGCTAGATTGGAAGCAATCCGAATTCTATTGGCTTATGCATGTGCTTATAACATCAAGCTCTATCAAATGGATGTCAAGAGTGCATTCTTGAATGGCTACATCAATGAGTTAGTGTTTGTTGAGCAACCTTCCGGTTTTGAAGATGACAAGAAGCCCGACCATGTGTACAAGCTCAAGAAGGCTCTCTATGGTTTGAAACAAGCACCAAGAGCATGGTATGAGAGGTTGAGGGATTTTCTACTCTCTAAGGCTTCGTTTGGCACGAAGGGGGCACAACCCACGTGAGAGTCTATCCAAGGAGGGATTGGGTTGATCCCCTTCCACTACCCGATTCCCCTCCACCTGTGGGTTTAATCCCCGCATCATTTTTGCTGCTTTTGGGAAGGCGGGGTTCCGTGACTGTCTTCTGAGTGCGTAGGGAGTTTCTTCTGAGTGCGTAGGGAGTTTCTGGCTGCAGTAGGCGATTTTTTAAGAACTGCTTCCGCTAACACCCAAGTGGACACCATTTGTGAACTAACAGCAAAAACAATACACGATACATCTCTAAATTTGGAAAAAAACAAATACATAAATATATCAAGGCCAATTCAAGGGCCATCCATAAATAAATTTCAAAAGAAAAAGAAGAATCTAAAATTCATAGTTCAAATTAAAAAGTAGAAAGTATGGTATACCGTACATCCATGCATTAAGTTATACATACATCGCATTGTCGTCATAATATTTCTTCAGAATGACTTAAAAATGCCTCAAAAAATAGACTTCAAAACAAGACGTCAACCTTTCTCTAAGAAACCTCAACCAATTACCATTTTTTCACAACGTTAGTTTCTAAAAAAAATTGATATAACTATTACCAAAAATATACTAAAGAAGTAAGAACTAATGTCTGATAGCTCTCTATGCTTGCACCTACATTCAGAACTGAAAAGTGTCGAAGACCCTGATCCAAGGATCTTCAAAGCCTGCAATCAACGAAGTGTAAAGAAAGTCATAATGTATTTTAGTACGTTGATTCAAGGATAACCTACAAGCTAGGCACAAATGCATGTCTGATGCAATCTAAGCATCATCCAGAAACAAGTGATTAAGTGCTGGAAATATACACAACAACTCTACAACGCTGCAAATGAGTAGTTCGAGCTATATGCCATTTATGAAAGAGCTGTAAGATGCGATGAACCCACAAACCTGATGGTTTTCTCTCACTTGAAAAATATGGTCAGAATCTGTTCATTCATTTGTGAAAACAGGTAAACTTATTATCCATGCATAGAACTATGCTACATATAACATATATGCATAGAACTATGCTACATATAACATATGCACATTATCCATGCACTCCCATTTGAGTTCCATGCTATATTTTTTTTATGTGAAATGGCTGAGTTCTGACTTCCAGCATACAGTAACGTCTGGTGGCTAAGAGCCCTTACAAACACTCTACATGTGGTAGGAGGGAAAGCATAATTTCATCATCATCCCTTCTTTTGTTAGCAAGAGCATCCATAACTCTGTTTCTACAATGCAAGTGTAGTACATTAGTCATAGACTAGTACATTCTAACATTAAGATGAAACGAAAGAATAAGCAGACAAAGGAAATATTTTTTTTTGTTACCAGCTAGGAGTACCATTCAGTTGCATGCTTACTACTTCTATGCAGCATACTATCAAATATTTTTTTTCTTACTAGCTAGGAGTACCATTCATTTACATGCTTACTACTCCTATTTGCCTGCTTGCCTGGATGCATGTATAATTATGTACTCTGCTAGCTGCTGCTAGGTACCATTCGATTACATGCTGCAGATGAATGCTTGCCTGCTAGCTACCTTGCTGGGCAATACTGCAAAACAAATCTTTTCATACCTTGCTGGGCAATATTTCAAAACAAATCTTTCATACCTTCATCTCCTGCAAAGCAAGAATCAAAGAAAACTTATTTAACTCGTAAGTCTTAATTGTCTTTACACAAACAAAAAGGTCAGCTTGACTAACAATTTTTGTTTTCAATTTTGATACTCGTATTCTTTTGCCGTCAACACCCTAGTTTTCTTGTTTCTATCAACAAAAATAGGAAAGTCAGTCTTCAAAATAAATTAATAAGAGTTTCAAATGCTTAGTACACCACTACACGAAACCATAAAAATATGCAAGAATTTCTTGTAACTCCTTACATATCAAGTAATAGGGGACCTTCAGATCTACCAATCATTGCAGAAGGCCATACATGAACATATGAATAGTCATGACTTTATTTTCATCAGGCACCAGCAAACTTATGAAACCCGTTTTGATCTGCTAGAACAATTCAGCTATGTGCAGACTTGATGAGATTTCAGAGACGTACTAGTCAAATACGAGAAAGGGAAATCTACAAACTTTCTCACTAAACAAGCTATCAAAGCGGCAGTTACACAGGACATGGATCCTAGATAGAACTAAGTTTTTTGAGTAAAGCATTCTGCTGCTACTATTCCTACACAAGAAACTGAAAAAGAAACATAATGGCAGCAGGAAATTATGAACAATATGCATGTAGAAACATGGCATCACACACAAGATATCACAAGCGAGAGAAGCAAACTATTCACTGGTGAAAGGACCGTATAGGCTAGAGGAGGGTGAATAGCCTATTAAAAATTCTAACAAAATACTAGACCACACGTTAGTAGATAAGCAAGCGAGACAAAGCGCTAGCTCTAGACTATTCTATGCAAGTCACCTAACACGATATGCTACTCACAAATATAAGCACTCAACACGCAAGAAACCAACTCCTCCAATCCTAAGGAGATGGCACCTAAACAAGTAGTAAGCGCAAGGAAGAGAGATCGAGAGGATTATACCGAAGGGCTTGATTGAAGTGAAGTCCGCAAACCGTGAAGACCAATCACCGGGAGATATCCAATATGAAAACCAAGCAATCAAACCCAATAGAACACCGGAGAGACACAAGTCCACTCGATGGTGGAGAAGAGAGTGAACAAACGATTTTTTACCGAGGTTCACGTGATCGTCGTCACGCTACTCCTCGTTGTGGCACCGGTCTTCTTTGGTGGATTGCGAGCTAGGCTTCACACGCCAATCCCTCACCGGGAGCCGCTCACCAACACAAGAGAAGTGGCTATCAACCACGAGCAATCCACTAGAGTTGGTTTTGGCACTCCGCCGAGGATAACCACAAAACCTCTCACAATCAATCACCTCGGTGTGGGTTTGAACAAGCACCAATCAACCTCACACCGGAATCACCTCCAAGCCGCTAGGGACACGGCAATGCCCCAAGAGAATAAGAACTCAGCCTTGGCTTGCTCTCAAGTGCTCTAGAATGCAAATCACTAAGCAATGATGCACTTGAGGATCACTCAACTCAAATGGATGAACAAGAGATGATCAAATGAGTGAGTGGGAGGCTTGGGATGCTCACAAAGAGTATGCAAATGATTAAGTGTGCAAGAGTTGTCCTCAAGTGACCAGGGAAGGAGTATAAATACCCCTAAATGCAATCCTGGCCGTTACCCACTAAAAAACAGCCGTTAACACGATTTTCGGGGCGTCGGACCGACCGTCGGACCGACTGCGTCGGACCAATTGTTAGCGTCTGACGCTCTGGATTCTCGCCACGTGTCAACAGGTTTGAACATCGTTCGTCCGATCTCAACGCTCGACTTCGCGCTGTTTTTCACATCGTCGGACGGGGGGCGTCGGACTAAAACTTTCGGTCCGACGCTCTGATTCCAGTACACTTCGCGCATACCGTCGGACGATTTCGCAGGGGTCGTCGGACTAATGAACTCGAGAGTCCGACGTTTCCAGAGAGGTCCAGAAGTGCTAAAATTGCGTCGGACTAAACTCCAGCGTCCGACGCTCTCAGAACTTGCCACGCGTCACTTGCCGCTGCTCGGCACCGTCGGACTGAGGATCACAATGGTCCGACGCTCGTAAAACGAGCGTCCGACGCTCGCTATTGGCTAGAGCTAGGGTTAGGCGTCGGACTCTACTCAATGGTCCGACGCTGCCCTCTGCACAGTCCGATGCTTTCTTTTCAGGGTTTTTCAAGTCTATTTCTCACCCCTTGCTTCTATGTGCTAACACTCAAGGTCTTCAACACTAGTGCATAGTGTGTTAGTATTTTCAAAACATTTTCCAAGGGTTGTTAACTATGATCTATAGGTTGTGTTAGTTCAATGAAAATGAAATGCAACCTAGAGCACTTGAAGGTAATCCAACACTTGTTCTCCCCTTAATAGTCGGCTATCTATCCTAAATGTGAACACACCCACTAGGTGTCTTGTTCACCAAAAGAAAAACCTATTTGGATTATACCTTTGCCTTCTTACTTGATCACCTTTGCTCCTTCCATGATTAAGCCTTCCTTTAGTCATCACCATTTTCCTTTAGGCTTCACACCATGGATTGACCAACTTAAAACCTTGCCATCACTAGCAATCTAGGTTAGTCCTTAGGATGTCATTAATTATCAAAACTAAACTAGGGCTTTCAACTGGTCAACAGAAGAATTTAGCAATACAACAACAGAGAGCGGAGAGGAAGGGAGATCCGGCCGGACCTGGAAAAGAAAATGCCCTTGTCGTGATAGTGTTGATTGCACCACAGATCCAGCTATTGAAGAAGATAGCACCTCAGGATCTTGGCTTACCACCGTCTCTCTCGATGCCGGCAGGAGACGATGCCGCCGCCTCCATGGTATACTCGAACCCTAGGAAGAAGGTAGGGCCACGGGGGGTAAGATGAGAAGGAGAAAGGGGCAATAGGCAGAGGAGCTGGATCAGCCAAACGTTGATCCGTCGTCGTCTTACTCAATGGCTGTGCGGGCAGCGGCGGCGGTGACAGTAGCGGCGCCTTTTGCGGGAGCGGAGAGCCCGCGAGATTCTTTTCCCGGTCAGCAGCGGAGATAATCCTGTCCCACGCGCTTTGACAGGGTTTGAGGTGGAACTGTTCCACACCCGGCCTTGCCAAATGTGATCTTGGCGCACGGCGTGGGTCTGCCCCCGGCGTGAGCATGCTCCCCTGGCTCACGGGGTTTCAGCTCCAATCCACGTCGATACTCGTTTATCCAAATGAAGCCTAAAGGGTTTAAGATGGAAAAGGTTGACACCACACTCTTCACCAAGAAGATTGGAAATGACTTGTTCATCATGCAAATCTATGTTGATGATATCATCTTTGGGTCAACAAGTCAAGCATTTTGTGAGGAGTTTGGAGAAATGATGGCCAAAGAGTTTGAAATATCCATGGTTGGTGAACTTAGTTACTTTCTTGGACTCCAAATCAAGCAATTGAAGAATGGCATATTTGTGAGTCAAAGCAAGTATATCGAGGACATGGTGAAGAAGTTTGGTTTGCAAAATGCAAAGGTAATCTCAACACCAATGGGCACTAGTGGAAACTTGGAACCGGATGAAGAAGGTGATTTGGTTGATCAAAAGCAATATCGGTCAATGATTGGTAGTCTACTCTATGTGACCGCTTCTAGGCCGGATGTTATGTTTAGTGTGTGCATGTGTACAAGATATCAAGCCTCTCCAAAAGAAAGTCATTTGAAGGCTATAAAGAGAATATTGAGGTACTTGAAGAGCACACCTAACATTGGTTTGTGGTATCCCAAGGGCTCAAACTTCACCTTGATTGGCTATGCGGATGCGGACTATGCCCGTTGCAAAATTGATAGAAAGAGCACTTCTGGTACTTGTCAACTCTTGGGAAGGTCACTAGTCTCATGGTCATCCAAGAAACAAAATAGTGTTGCACTTTCTACCGCCGAAGCCAAATATATTAGTGCGGGAAGTTGTTGTGCACAAATCTTATGGATGAAGCAAACCTTGAAGGACTATGGATTGAAATTCAACAAGGTTCCATTGCTATATGACAATGAAAGTGCGGTGAAGATTACAACCAATCCGGTGCAACATTCAAGAACCAAACACATAGATGTGAGGCACAATTTCATAAGAGATCACCAAACCAAGGGAGACATTGCAATCACAAGTGTGGGCACTGATGATTAACTAGCCGACATATTCACCAAGCCACTTGATGAAGCTAGATTTTGCAAGTTGAGGAATGAATTGAACATACTTGATTACTCCAACATGTGTTGATGCACTTCATGAATATCTTATGTCATGTCTATCCTCCAAGTAAGGCAAAGGTATCATTGTTTGGCATATGCATACATACTGAAACAACCTCGATTTCTGCGAAGGGAAATCCACAGGCACGAATTGTAATTCAACAGATTGCTTGGGACAATCCATGAAATTACCCATTTCTCAGTTGACACCAGGATCCATACAACGGTAATTAAGTCTTACATAAACACTTATTACATCGCCACACTGGCGGAATCAACATTCAGAGAAGCTTTAGAAGATGCGGAAACGTTTCATCCTTCACGGCCAACTTGAGTGTAGCACGTGACCCTATTCTTCGCCATCGTCTTCCTCGAAGTCGTACTCATTCTAGTCACCTGACAGCAAATTTATCAGTACGATTTGTACTGGCCACGGAGCCCACCTATGCAGCATTTGCTTTGTGGAAAGTGGATGCAAGGCTATACAAGCAGACCTATAGGCTGAGGTTTCCTATGCAGCTGTAATCAATGTTTAATTAGTCAAGTTTTATCTCCAGTTAACACCATCATCCCTTTTCCCATCACCACATCTCACTTACCCACACCTCGCTCTCATTCGACAGGCCCAACTCCCTCTCGGGCCTATCTCAGCGGCACACTAACACAACGGGTACACTGCTGGAAAAATATCATCCAGGGGGAGAAGAGAACACTCACTACACTAGTAGAAGCTTCACAGGAAAGGTCCATAGCCAACAAGTTGGCATATGTATCGATCGATCAACCATACACTCTGCAGAGGTTTCACTACCCACAAGATTAGCCATCATAGGTGTTGCGCAAACACCTAGGCAGAATTCCGGGTGCTTGCTTGCCTAGGTCGATGCCACCCTACCACTCAGCCCTGGGATATTCCGGATCCTACACCGTTATGCTGAGACTGGGAGACACAGTACCGGGCCCATCCAGTGGTACTGCGCATCTAGAACGGAACGGGAACCCATCGACCGTCTCCGCCCACCCTTATCACCTTTCAACCTAGCAGTAGTGGCACCGTCCTACCAAGTAGTCCAGCCGTCTCCCGCCCATCAGAAGCGAGTGAGTAGAAAAAGGATTCCCATGAACCTGAAACTAGTCCGTCCTAGGTTTGACCAAGCAGGCATCTTCACTTAGGGGATACTCTCCCCGTGCCATCACAGCACCTCCGTCCACGGGCTTCAAACCACCAAGGCTATCCCACCCGGAACCTCCTCAACAACTTTACCCGCCACAGGTATCTCGCTTGGGGATGCCCAGGTTGCATCCCCGGCACGACTTGCCCCATGGGCTTGTCTCACATCCCACTTGGTCGACATCAACCCTTACCACGCACCCAAGACGCACGCAGCACTCTCTCCCAGTGGTTATAATCAGTTATACACCGTCTCAATTCCACCACATAGCATATAGCAAGTAGAAAGTAGTGGAAAAGTAACAGTAAATTAAGCAGTAGCTAACCTAGCAGCAGATAGCAGGGTATAGTCTTATCAAGGCAGGGAATTCAATATACTACCATGCAACCAATCCATACATAATCATAAAGCAATAGCAACAATGTCATTTGCAATGCGTAAATAGGATCTAAGGATTTGGTGGGACATGGCACCTTCGTAGTCGTCTCCTAGCTCCTGAAAGTACTCGTGGTCGTCTTCCCTAGTCAGATCCTCCTCCGGCTCTGAAATCGAACACGAAATAGTCGCGTCAGCGACTCCTATAGAGTATTTCAGAAAAATCCAATAAAATAAAGAGCCAAATGCACACAAATATAGTCTTAGATTGTAGATCTCATTTTTCTGAGAATTTTGATATATGGTGCGCAATTTTTGGACATCGTATGAATAAGTTATGAATTTCCGAAGATTATCCTATTTTCTGAAAATGGAAAATGGCCGATTAATCAGGGGATGGCAGCTCGGGATTGGTCCATGTGGCGCGCGGGTCCAGTAGTGCGGCATGTGGCGCCTCATCCGAACACAGACCCGATGGTCGCCGACCAGGTGTTCGATGCTGGTTTCCAGAGAGTCGCCGGCGTAGCTCGGCGTAGCTCGGCGGAGCTCGGCGTAGCTCGGCGGGGCTCGGCGTACCTCGGCGGGGCTCGGGCGAATCGGACATTTGGGCGCCGAGGGTGCCGCTCTCCCAAGCTCTCCCGGGGGGGCTCGGGCGAATCGGAGATTTGGTACGCCGAGGGTGCCGCTCTCCCGAGCTCTCCCGGGGAGGCTCGAGCGAATCAGACATTTGGGCGCCGAGGGTGCCGCTCTCCCGAGCTCTCCCGGGGAGGCTCGGGCGAATCGGAGATTTGGTGCTAGCAGGGTTCCAGGGCGTCAGTTCAAGGCGGCGGTGTCTCTCTGGTGCGGCGGACGATGACAGGGCGGCGATGACCATATTTCGGCAAGACAGGGCTCGGCTTTCCCCAATTGGCGTGCTCAGGCAGTCGTCCGACCAGATGGTGGCGGGTTAGAGTTGTGGTATGGCCTCCTTCTCTCCCACGGCATACGGCAGTTCTCCGACGAGGTGGAGGCGCACGTAGCCAAGGCGACAGACATGATTCGGGGCTCGGCTATCTTCGCGGCGGTGCCGAGGCAGACTTGGCGAACCTCGTCGGCCTTTCTCCGCAGCGCGAGGCGACCGGGGGTACTCGGAACGGATTTTAGGCGAGGTGGAACGTGTCGGCGGCGATCCCCGAGAACGCACCTCTCGGTGTTCCGGGCTATGGAGGTTCGATCTTCCGCAACTAAGCTTGTCCGAGGTGGTCGGTTTTTGTTCCTGGTCGCGGTATTGAGATGCTCCGGTCATCGGCGGCGATGTCGCCGCGACTGTGAGGTTCCGGCGGGGCTAAGGAGGTCTTCTAGGAGATGTATATGCCTCCAGGGTCTATGGCGATGGTATACCAACTACCAATTTTGGCTACCGAGATTCCCAAGGTGCTCGGTTGTGGCGGCGGCGTGTCGCCGACGACGGCGGAAAGCGGCAACGCGGCTACGACCATGTCTTGGTTCAATCGAATGCGGTCTTATCAAATTGGTGAGGCCAGAGAAGCATACAACACTCTAGTGGCGAACTTTAGCCATGGCATGGCCTTCTTTTGGCGACGGCTCGCGGCGGCGCTCCGGTAAGGTCGCGGCGCACGCGGCCAAGGCGATTCAGGTGGTTCCGGCTTCAATCCCACGAGGCGGGTTCGTTCGCGAGGTCTCGGTGTACCATCTTGACTCCCTCCTACCGCGCGAGATACTCAGCTAGACCCTGAACGGACTTCGCCGCGCCAGAACGTGCCATGGCGAGCACGTCTTCCCGCGAGCGCGTCGTGCTGCGCTCCGGGGCCATGGATGGTCGGTCTTTGCGATTCAGGCTAGTCCGTCGTGCCCGTGGAGCTAGTGGTCGTGCCGATGGGTGGAAGGACGATGCTACTGGCTCAGGTGCTCGGGAACGCCGACGAGACGGTGGCGCTCCGAACGCCCATGACTGCGGTGCCCGTCGAAGTCACTCCAGTGTATATGCGCGTCACCCGTTTGGCTTGGCAGGTCTTGTGTGTGTGTGCGCGGTGTTCCAGGGTCGGAATCGACCCGTGGCCTTCGCGCTCGTGAAGCCGAGCGCCATGGCCGAAAGCACGGCGAGGTTGGCAAGGTGCTCAGGTGGCTCACCGCGGTGTCGGTGAAGATAGGATGGCGATGCAGTGGCGAGTCGGAGCCGTGCAGAGCGTACGCAGTGCCGTGCCGAACCGCGACGGGGCTCCGGCTTCTCCTCCGTGTCCGGCTCGGCGTGCTCCGCGGCGGCGGCGTTCCGGCAGCTCCTCCTCCTCTGCTCCGCCCTTCTCCCTCTCTCTCGGCTATGCGGTGGGGTGCGGTGGCTTGTGGAGCCGCAGCGTGGCGGCTGCGAGTGGGAATGGGCTAGGGCTCCTCGGGTGCTCCAATTTATAGGCGGCCGGTTCTCGGAACAGCGGCGGACGGTGATGGGTATCGGTGGGTGTACGTGGAGCTCATCCGTGCGCTTGAGCTAGGGTTTCAGGGTGCACGCGGGCTCGCTTGGCAGCCAAGAAAGGAGGGGACAGGAGGGGGACAACTCTGCGGGGCGTGGTGCTGTCGGCCGTGGGTCCGGGGTCACGCCATTCGCGTGACACCCCCGGCAGGCGCGTCGCCTTCGTGAGGAAGAGAAACAGTGGAAGGGGAAGGCGGCTGACATGCGGGCCCGGGTTGGCAGCGAGCGCGAGCGCGAGCGCGAGCGCGTGTGTGCCGGTCGCGCGCGTGTTGCCGGGCCGCAACGTGGGCTGACAGGCTGGCTTCCTTTCTTTCTCTCTTCTCTTTTCTTTTTCCTTTTCTATTTTCACTTAAGTGTATTTATATACATATATTACCCTTTTTAAATATTGAGTAAATACAAACATAAATTGCAATAAATTCCCAATTGTGATGCATAAGCTATTATTCTATGTGAATGGAATTAAAATGCAAGCTATACTCCTTTATTTACCAAATTCATAATGAAACCTATATGCTTGCACAAGAAAAATGGGTTTTCATAATAAATAAATGAAAAATTTTAATTGGTTGGGATTTTTAGGCTGTGTGCGTTTTTAGGGTTGTTACACATACTTTGCTAGTACTTGTTAGATCATGTAGACATAGTTTTATTGTAGGTCATTCATTAAAAGCCAAAATGGTTTTGAAGTCTATATGGCATCACTATTGCTTGATTGCTTGATTGATCTAGTGATGGCATATAACTTATTCATGAGGATGCAAACTTAGTGTTGAATCTAGTTAAATGAGCAACTCAGTGCTTAACGCCGGGAGTGGTCGTGCTGTGGCGAGCACCGGTGGCGTGAGAATGATCGATCTTGCTTCACGCCTTGACACGAGCAGAGCGGAGCTCGGGCGGTAATGGTGGAGAAGGAGGGGTAGAAGAAGAGTGGAGAGCTCTAATGATAGTCCTGGCTTGGCAGTGTCTTGGGCGAGTTTAGGGCCATCCGGGAGTGCAGGCTGTGCGACGGCACAGGACCTCCGTTCTACAGGGGCCTCCCATCTCCAAAAGTTGCAGCTTATTAGAGCTAAGTAGTAGCCGAGTATATACCACATTAAAAGACCAACACTCCAAGCTAAAACGGTGTTTCCCGCTGTGCCTGCTTGACTTTCCTCTTCGACTTTTATTTTTACTATCTTATTAATTGCCGTTTGTCATCTCGGCGTGGGAAATGGGCTACATGTGTTGCCGTGAACCTGCGTCGCCGTCGATTGTGAGTCCATGGACGGTCAAGCTGCTTGTAGTCTGGACGTTTGGTTGCATTTGCTTACAGCAGTGACATGCTAAAAGATAGTCTTTTCTTTTCTTTTCTTCTCATTTCGTGTTTTAAGGTCCAAGCCATTTCTTCTAGGAATTAGTCTAGAAAAATATGAATCTATGAATCAGCTAACAAAAGTGTAAGGGAACATAATATTTTTTTTTGATTGATAAGGTAACATAATATTAAAAAAGAAGCTATAGATTAAGTTACACAACCAAGAGTTAAATCTAAAAAACCTTCTGATCACGAGAGTGTTTTGGAAACTATTGAAGATGCTTTAATGTATGATTTATTAATATATTTTAGCTAGCAATGTTAGTGGAGTCTATTATAAAATTTTACACGGGGTTCTCTTTTATGCCGGGACGGTCCCTTGGGGGGGGGGGGGGGGGGGGGGGGCGGCGGTCGGGGCTTGAGGCCGTGAGGGTGGCGCGCACGTGCAACGAAATTTTTGAGCTCGGGCGACCTGAGAGACTAATAAGGGGAAGGAATGGGAAAAGTGGCAGCCCAGATGAACAGCTCCAATTCTGAATGCAATTAATTTGTTTTTGACGACACGACATATTTTTTTCTTGTAAATTAAATAGGTGCGCACTATAAATTTGTTTGCCGTGAGATGACGCGAGGACGGTATAAAGTTTGGCCGGTCCCCGGGCCTGCGGCCTGCCGCTACGCGCATGCATAGTGGCATGCATACCATAGGGCATGACACTGTACATGGCACAATGCACTGGCGGACGCAGTACGTAGAATGTACACCCAATAATTTTGAGAAATAAATTACAGGTACTATGATACACATGTAGTATACGTGAAAAAAAGACTAAACTATGTATATTTGATCCAGAGTTTAAAGTTCACCATCTGCATCCAGCTGGGCCGGCCTGCTAGCCAAAGAACCAGCCAGCCAGAGCGATCTCTACCAGTCCTGAGAGCGCGCCTCGGTGGACATTCAGCTTCATCAGTGACAATTTTTTTTTTTTTTGGAAAATAGATTATGATCAAATTTCTAGTTGAAGTTTAGCTATTTAAAAAAATGTTTGGCAAAATAATTTCACCAATAGCTTCTTCATGCATGAATGAAAGAGATAAATGAGCCAAATAAGCTATTTTTTCAACTTCATCCCAACTCATCCTTTTGTGTGAGAAGAAAAAACAACTTCACCTACGAAGATGCTTTAGAAAAAGATGTTTGTCAAAAATAAAAATAGCTCATAATTGTACATTAGTTGGTTAAGCTGTTGTGAGCTACAAATAAGGCCCTTAGCTCTACATATGCCACAATGGATTGGTTCTTTATTATGTGTATATAAGTAGCATGTACATCCAATTTTTAATTCTTGCGTCCGCCACTGGCACAATGCACTCCACGAAACGTACATGTACAGCAACACTAGCTGACTAGCAGGTACGAAGTACGTAGCGGTAGCATATACGCGACGGTATAAGTTTGGCCAGTCCCCGGCCGGGCCTGCCGCGGCGCGCATGCACAGTGGCATGCATACTATAGGCCATGACACTGTACCACTATGCATGCATACTATAGGCCATGACACTGTACATGGCACAATGCACACCGAGTCGAGTCCAATATGTTCATTACTCACGGCGGGCGCGGCACGGCCGGCAAGCACTAGATCTTGAACTCGACTGCGCATCGCCACTATAGAATAATGAACATATTGGACAGCTAGCTAGCAGATGTGCAGCCGACGTACGGTCGCCGGAAACTGACCAAGGCAACTACACATCACTGCCCGGCGGCCCGCTCTTCTACTTACTCAGGTGCATACTGTCTCCGTGAGAATGGAGTATGGAGAGCTGAAGTGGATCCTTATCATCCACCACGAGGATGCAGGACAAGCATAGGTGAGGCTTGAGACCGGTCAAAAGTGAAAGTAGCAAACCTTTTGGCAGGGAGGAAAATGCACCCCGGTCCCTCAACTTGGCTCAAGGTATCATCTAGGTTCCTGAACTATCAAAGTGATATCTATGGGTCCCTAAAGTTGACAAAAATGTGTCATTTAGGTCACAAACTTTCAAAGTGATCACCACATGTCCCTAAACTACTGAACCACGAGAATGAGAGTTTAGAGGTGCCATTGCTATCAAAGTACTGAGGATGAGAAAGGAGCTCTCCTCTCCTTCCCATTTGGGAAGATGCTTCTGACATGTGCAACAGGTGAGCCAGTCGTGGAGCCAGCCTAAAAATTGAGGCAGGGCCGATCATTAGCCTCAGGGCTTGGCCCACGGCTCTTGGCAATCCGGCACTCCACCGCTCGGGCGCTCGGCGGATTGGTCGCTTGGGAGCAGCCGTGCAAGCTGCATGGGAATGGGACGCAACGCAGGGGCAGGCGGGCAGCCTGCAACGGGGCAGTGCTAGAGCGGACGGCCGGACGCGGAGTGCTGGTGGCTAGAGCCGGGGGAGCCGTCAGCCGCAGCGAGCGGGGTGCGCGGCACGGAGGGCCAAGCGGAAGCGCCCAGCGAACGTAGAAGCGAAGCGAGCACGGCGTGTTTACATCATTACATGATTGCTCTGCTTTGCCTCTAGGCTGCACTGGGATGCACCATTGTGGGCCTTGACGCCTTGTTTGCCACGGACAACAGCCAGACGGCCCAGAAACACGTGCAGGGGCCATCTTTATCTTTTCGCCATCGCTCTGTTCGCTCGGACATGGAACCTGCGCTTAGTTTAGTGACAATGTTAATCTTGGCAATAGAATGGGCAATTTCATTTTAGCGATTTCCAAAGGCCATAAGTTACATTCACACATCAAGGTCATAAGTTACAACCACATTCCTTTTCTTTAAAAAAAAAAGTTACAACCACAGATGGTCATTTGATTGACCAGGGCATCGTTTTGATAAATCAATCGAATAATATTTTGCTATATCCAATAAGTCCCTATTGTCGCGAAGAGTCCTGTACAAGGTTTGTTCACTAAACCCTCTAATGGGTTAGTAGTCTCGCGCTAGGATCACATGACCATACAAAAATCATGTAACGAACTCTATAAGCCAGTATGTCACCGGCGTTTCTTGGCTTCATCTGATCGATAGCAATTCTTGTCCTCACTGTCCGGTGGTGGCGGCACACCAAATACCCAGTCCAGCACATTCAGGTACTTAGACCGGAAGACTTCTCTTTCCTGCGCATAGCAGTGCATAATGATAGAGGTAGCTATGCTGAACACAACCACATCGGCTCGCTTTATCTGCAGTATTGGAGGGCAGAGTCCTGCATCGGTCATCCATGTGAAAAAACTCTCGATAGCTCTGGCAAGACAGTACAGGGATATCTCAATTCTCCTGCTCTTCTTCTCGATAAGCAACGCCAGACCTGTTGGAAACTGTCATATGAAAACAAAGTATCATAAAGCTGCAGGATCAGGAAAAGATGCCGAATTCATGAGCCAAAGTTGTTCTGCATACCGTGCCAAGAATGACAAGAGGGGTATTGGCTCTCTGAAAGGTCCTAAAAAGCAGGCAGGTCCAAGCCCTGATATATAGAAGGAAACACCATTAATTCCATCCCAAGGGGAAAAAAAATACGATTACACATCTAGATGCTTACAGCAAGAGCAGAATAATAAATAGTGAACTCACCATGCAGATGCACAGTAAACTGAGAGAAAGAGACTAGATCTTGCTACTCCTAGAAAACTCTTCCCTATAATTGACCAAGGCCTGCATGGTTTAAGGGACACAGAACAGTTAGAGAAACTGCATCCTTTTTTAAAAAAAAAATGGAGAAGGCAGCATGTCAGCTTTGAATAGACAGATATATTGTTCACAAAGTCTGCTTTTTGCCATTTTCACTTTTTCAGGCAGGATAAATGTATGGAGCCTTATATGGAACACAATCATCCTTGGCACATCAGACACAATGATGCAGCATATGCATGGTTTTTTACAGTAGAAAAACGATTTTCTCCTAATTAACAACTAAACCTGTCACTGTAATTGCATCGTCATATATTAGTATACCTTTTCATGAGATGCTGCCTATGAACTACAAGTGCAGGGACTAAGTAGACTGGAACGTATACAGGAACTGCTCTTCCATATGCTTGTAACAAGAATGAAAAGACATGGCCTGTACATGATTGGTTAGCATGCACAATCTGGAAAGCAAACATAATAAGTTAGATCATGGGGGGAAAAGAAAATTAACAAAAAATGAAAACAGATTAGCTATAGATACTTCAGACAGAGAAATGTTATGCCACAGAATTGATTATATTTACTGGATGCTTGATAGGACAAATTTCAAAGTACAATGGATAGTAGCTCAATAGCTCATTCATATAGATCTTAAGACTTACTGAGCAAGGCACTGTCATGTTTGGATCTAGCTTTATGCAAACACCAACAGACTTGTAGTACTTCTCTATACCCGCTAAGTTACTGAAAGCAGTGTGGTTGACTACATCCTTCACACCTTGCAAAATAGTAAGATCTTTTCCACCATGCTTGTTTAGAAATGATTTATACGACGATGGCAAACTGTCCTGCTTTAAAATGTATGCGGACCTGCACAGAAAATAATGGAGGGAAAAATCGCTATTTTCAGATGCTACATAATATATGGCATGATATATATGCAGTCCTGACTAATCACTTTGCCCATGACAAGATAATAGAAAAATTTTCGTGCATTGTATTACTGGTTTAGGGCCTCTTCAGAATGCAGGATTCTAGAAACGCAGGGATAGGAAAAAAATGTAGGAATATAATGCCCTGACATCTTGAATCCTATGTATTGTGAAAACAGAGGAAACTGAATGTTTGGATAGAGTGGACGAAAAACACATGAATTTGATGAGTGACACAAAGGAAACTTTCCATGAAGTTCAACCTCTTGGTAAAATTCCTCCAAAATTCATATGAAACAAAGCCATTCCATATGAACTTCATAGACTTATAGGAACACGATCCTTTGTTCCAAAGGGGTTCGTAGGAAATTTTCCTATACGATTTCAATTTTTTAGGATTTCTTCATTTTTTTTCCTTTGTTCCTAAGAGGGTCTTAAGCTTTGCTTACACAATGATATGCTTGACAGGCAACAGCTCCAAAGGTCCAAACAGTTCCATTCATGACATGACTTGGAATACATTAGCAATAATTTTTTACTTCTAAACAATCACTAGAACCTAAAAATGTTATTGAATATTTGAAAGGAACTTACAAAATTTGTGCAGATGAGAGGCACATAAGGAAGATATCACCATGTGACCAAGTCAAAGGTTTACAGATATTTCCAAAACGTTTGCTCTTTATTCCACAACGGGATGCAAGCACTGCTGCACGCATCAGAATGTATATAGCCAAGCTAGTATGCTGAGTTCCTGGTCCTGTTAGGAGCATAGAAGGACCAGCAATCAACCCAGCTAATAATGACCTCCACCTTGCTGTTCTGAAGCAACAAAGTACTCAGTTATAAATTATCCAACAAAATAGGAAGCTGTAATGGAACAAGATTCTGAGGTGTTGTGTCAATGAGAAACAACTACAAAAACGGCAACATAGGGACTGCCATACAGCATCTTGAAAATTGATGGGTTCAGCAAAAGACCCATGAAAGATATCTCATACATCGATAAAATCAAAAGACCACTAGTCCACTAGCATGCGGGTCTGAATATCTGATCAATACCATATCAAAGTAATTCACACTTTCACAGCACTGGACTACTGAGCTTCTCACAACAATAGCACTGAATAACAGCAGGTTGCAGAAGTCCTATACTTATAATTATAAACAAAATTTCACAAGTTCTTGGTTCAACTAATCTTACTAAACAACAGTGTTGCAAGACTTGTCCAATCAAAAGTAGCATATTTGATCACTAATTGAACAAAATTGCTTTCCACATAAAGAATTGTTTGCAATTGTAGAACTGTGATCAAATTCACCACAGTCAGCAATCATGCATGCACTTACCAGTATCTGAGAAGAAAGAACAATTTCTATCGAAGCTCAATTAATCCTCACCAAAGCACCAGCTCTGGCCTCTCATGCTAATCTACTTAAAGTAACAAAAGCTACACGACCTATTTTCTGTTCCTTCTCATCTTCTAGACATGCTCTTCCAAACACATCATTTGACCGATAACTAAATACACTTAGTTCTCACCTACAAAGGTAAAATCCCCTATCTTCACATGCGATTAACCAAAGCCAACACACATGGCTTGCTCGAATCATCACAGAAACAATCACCAATCATCTCCACACCAAGCAAATTCGCAGCTCCCAATTAGCAATCACTTCAATTTTGATGGTCCTGTGAACTGACCTCTTACGTCCCCAGACGGCGGCGATGTACTCATCGACGGAGACGTAGCTGCCGGCAAAGGTCCCCAAGAACAAGCCGTACCTCACAGTCTCCTTGACCGCGAGCACCACGGCCTCCTCGTTCGTCATAGCTCCGACCTTCCTGCACTCACCAGCACGCCACGGCACAATAATTAATTTTAGAGC
Organism: Eremochloa ophiuroides; assembly: GCA_038502445.1. Taxonomy (NCBI): domain Eukaryota; kingdom Viridiplantae; phylum Streptophyta; class Magnoliopsida; order Poales; family Poaceae; genus Eremochloa; species Eremochloa ophiuroides. Next base: position 105,536,771 of record JAHLJS010000002.1, on the reverse strand, counting down.
AAAACCCCCCGCACCAAGCGTCCAGCTTGTGCGCCCGCGAGAGAGACCTCGATCTGGGGGAACGGCGGCTGCGGATGCGGACGAGGACGGAGAAGAGCGCGAGGCCGCCCTTGAGGCCTGCGCCGATGGCGAAGCCCTTAGCTGCCGCCTCCACGCACCGCCGCAGCCACCGGAGCTCGCCGTCCCCGGCGGAGGCCAGCGCCGGCGGGGCGGCGCAGTTGCCGTTCACGGCGCATTGGAGATCCTCCCGCGGTGGGCGGGCCATGAGCTCGCCGGCGATGGGGGAGGCACGGATCCCCCACCAGGCCACCACAGTGAGGAAGAGGAAGCTCTGCTGAGGCCTTATGGCAATGGGGGGATGGATGCGGCAGTTAAACTAACCAAAGTTGTTCTTGCTTTGGGGGCCGAAAGGCGCGTGTTTACGCCAGTGCAGGCTGCATGACTTGCCGTCAGCGGAGTTCTAAGCACCCTAACTAAGATTTTTAGTTAAAAGAATAGTTAGCTGACTAAAATTTACTAGCTTTCAACTTTTTTTTAACTATAAGTTTTGTTCGCGATAATACTAATTTATTGTAACAGGAAAACACTATTCTAGAGTAAAAAAACAAAATCTCAGCTTTGGATAAGCATTAAGCAAACTGGGCCAACTTTAGGTTGATGCAAACAGGTCCACATGTGCCTGAATTGTACTGTATCCTGCACTGGTAGCATTAAAAGCGATAGCTACATTGGTGGCGACGAATAAGGCTATGTTTACATCCAATGTTTATCTAATGATGCCCCAAGTAGATTTAAAAGATTCGTCTCGTAATGTACATACAAAAAGTACAAACATGTAAATATTTCGTCTATATTTAATGGTACATGCATGTACCGTAATATTGATGTGACTAGTTACAATTACAATCTGCAGTGCATCTAAACAGGGCCTAAATAGAGTTTGAAAGGTGTGCTTTTGAGCTCCACACTTTTGGCGCAACTACTGTTCTTTCTAGTGTTTTATTAAGAGCTGTACGAAATCCTTACTGAAAATCAATTACTACGACGTAGTATAGTTTGATTCACTCACAGTGCTTGCGCTTGTAAATTTTAATACTACCATGTAGCTCTACAATCTATACATGTTACCGAGAACAAAACTATGGCATGCATTCCTAACTGTATTCAGTGAATTTCCGGTTTTGTGCCGCAAGTCAACCAAAGCATGGAGAATTTTGTAGTGGCAAATCATGAACGTGAGAAGATCCCATTACTTGCGCAGTCTGATTACTTTTTAAGGAAAACTATTTACGGTCGATCGGAGATGAAAAAACTAACAATGATCTTCCGAAAACCGAATTCCTTTTTAAAGGGGATCGGCAGACGGCAGACGGCAGTTCGGCACACGTCCATTTTGTGCATTATTTGTGCTGTTCTTCAGTTATGCTAGTACGTCGACGTCGACGTCGTCGGGATTGAAAACGCTGTTTGGGATGCTTCGGGAAAGCTTCGTGTCCTGTCGTCAAAGGCAGACCATTCTTATTGTTTTTCTCAGACAATCTGTGGGCTCAGGGGTGGCCAAAGATCCCTTTCGGTGCCAGACGACCAGATCTGACTGTATTGGTCGTTGTTTATTTATCGTGCTTTGTTGCTCGTACACTTGTTGTTGGTTGAAGTGTTGGACCGCCATGCTTTATTTGGGTTAGTTTTAATGTTTTATGAGCTCTTCAGGCATTAGTGCCGTGCCTATATATATATATATATAGTAATCGAAACGTACACACCATGCGGTTTCGGTTCAGACAAGAAAGGAATTAAAACCAAGGGCTTTCAGACTTTTCAGTTCAATAACAATACGAGTATACGACATACATGTAAAACAACACTATCACTGTCACGAGAATGCTGCTCCAGTTTATAGCATGTCGTAGAATCCGTGCAACCGCAAGATGAATATCATAGATGCAATCGGTAGAAATTACAAACAGGGGCTTCAACCAAAGCCCCCAAGGCCCCAACTGAACAAACTTTATAGAATCAAGGACAATTCGACATGTTTAATACACATAAACCTTTGTTAATGCAAACTGGTCGAAAGTTTAAACAAGCCAACCAGAGATTTATTACATTCAAACGAGTCCTTATTAAATATGTTTTCCCTTCTGTACAACATATACTGTACAAAACACTACAGCTAAATAACTACTCCTAAGACCCAAACTAAAATATATACACACTAGATATGGTTAACTTAGCAAAGCAACTACGGGTTATCAATTTGGTAACACTAACAAAGATACCATGTAAGTAATTTACAAGCATATATACACCAGTTGTTATGACCAAGAAGGCATTGGCACGTCATCATCCCAAAGCTCTTTGAACTCACTCATAAAGAAGCCTTCATCCATCTCGGTTGACTCATCGAGCATCTTTTCTTGCATGGCCTATAATACCAGCAGTAAAGAAATGTGAAAACAATGAACCAATAGTCCCATTACAGTTCCACCAGTTCAGAGCAGAAGAATGGGCAAGTCAGCTGACAAAGCTAAGCTAGGAAACAAGACGACCTTGATACCTGGGATTCTTGAATTTTTGTCACAACAGTCAGAATCCTTTGATATTGATCCCGAGCGTCTGGGTACTGAGCCATCGACTTCACTCTGGCAAGAGCTTTCTGCAGCCTTTCTTCAGTTTGTTTCCGTCCTTGTTGTAAGAAATCATAATCATTCTCAGCAGGTTTATTTTGGATCAAATTACTACTGCTGCTGCTGTTGCCCTCTGTTGCACCTTCCGTAGACCGAAATCCGCGCAACCCAGCCCCTTTTCGCCTCCAACGCAATATGACCTTCTCTACTATTCCAACAGACCAAATGATTTTACGATAATGCTTCCTCACTTGGTGACCGCGCACATGAGCCTAGCCAGGAGACAATGACAAGTTCCAGCATTAATTGCTAAAATAGCATTATTTGATTAAAAATATTGAAATAGCATCAACAACATATCTTTTGGTTATCCAAACATAATTCGAACTCCAGAACGGAAATATAAATTTTTGCATGGTATACTCAAGCAAATCGCGACTTGAATGATACACTATTAAGCTGGAACATTCAGCGGATCACTACTCATGTATAATACAAAAAATAACAATACCTGTATCTTGACAATGCGCTGTCTAATAAGTAGAAATTCCTTTCTTCCCTTCCATCCACGGTACTTGTTCTGTATTCGAGTTGCAGCAGCATGCAGGGGATCAAGCTGTACAGGTTTAGATGGTTTAAAAGATAAGAGTGATAGGGCACGATCATCTGATACTGCGCCATTGTCATCCTCATACTGAACTGCTTGCTTTCTCTGGAAGGACTGCACCCTGAAAACTTGATATATACGAGCGGCTGCTAGGGAAGCATTACGAACAGCACCTAGTGAATCCCCCATGGATCCAGCTTGAAGACCTTCACCTGCTAATGGTGATGCTCTTCTTTCAGTAACATCTCCAATACCAGGCAGACCGGATATTACTGGCACATCGCTCCCCTTGCCTTCCTTAAGATCGAGGGTCTGAAGATGACTTGTTAAAGAAGACTCTGCCAAGAAACCAGAGATTCCCTTGTATCCATTAGCTGATGCAAGATCAGCAGGTGTGCTTCCTGTAGGGTAATCTGGCGTTGGGTCTGTCAAAGCTCCAGGAGCTGCACCAAGTGCGATGAGTGCGACAACCGTTCGCTCTCTGGACAACAGGTGAAACAGCATCAGTATGCATATAAAATAAGTGCATATACAATATCGCACTCTGAAACACTTACCTGCCACAAAATGCAGCCCAGTGGAGTGCAGTCCATCCATGAGCATCTCTGAAATTTATATTCACACCAGCAGAAACTGTTGGCCTTATCACCCAATCATATCCTAGGGCAGCTGCCAGATGAAGTACACCCTGCCCTTCATCATCTAACACATTGGGACCTTTGCCACCTTCGCTTGCTTTGTGGACAAGCCAGATATGCAATTTTTCCTTTAAGCGTTTTTCAAAGAACTGATCCTGATTATCATCAGTGGCAGGCTCATTATCGCTAGCCTAATTTTAGCAACTTGGACCAGGAATCGTTGTCTGTCATCAGTGAGCTTATCTTCTTGCTCAAATCAACCATCTCCTTAGTGGGATTAGATACCGTTGCCTGGTACTCATCGTGTGCCAAAGACAACAGGTTATCAAGACGCATCTGGAGATATGTTTTGTTTGTAGCACCATGTGGACTTGGAGCATCCATGTATTGAGCACCACTTGGCCGGAACTCAAACTCTCGGATTTCACTGCAGGCCAACCTGTTGGTACATGTGACATAAAAAGGAACCCTGCCAGGTTTGTGTGACGGGGAATAACATCTGAGAGTCCCATCAGCTGAAACCTCTGCTGGAACTTCGACTTCACCAAACATACATGACCACTTGCATCTTTGAATCTCATCAGAATTTAAGAATCTACCGGTAATGAGAACCTGGATGGTATGCAAGATACATCATAAGCAGCTAAAGAAGACTAGGATTCAAAGAGCCATTAGGACGGAGCTAATACACTTTCAAGACTTTTGAGCCAAAAACATGAAAAGCTTTAGAAGGCATACCCTAGTCTTGGAGCCAGCATACGTCCAGCTTGGAGAAAATTCAACTATACTAAACAGCTGGTCTTGTGAAAGCACTGGGTCAAGAGTGAATTGATCCAACTGATCACGACTTGATGCTTCAATGATATTATCAGACTCACTGTTCCAATACACTCCAGAACTGGGATTAATTTGGGAAGAATCAACTTCACCAAGTGCTTTGCTCATCCATCTCGTAAAACTATCACTTTTCTTAAAGCTGTCCTTCAGAATTTCAGAAAGACTAGATGATTCATTTTTCAAGAGAGGGAAATTAATAGTTTCCTCCAATGATCTATCATTTTGCTGGAAACTTTCCTCTGGAGGAAATGAGCTGATAGCACCAGGAAGCTGAAATCAAGTAATTTCTCAGTTATGTTACAGAAACAATCGGAGCCAGCAATGGTAGTATATAATGGAGTACTAGTATTGTGAAACATAATCAAATGCAATTGAGCAGAGTCTGTACAATAACCTACAATATAGACTTGCTGCCGTAATAAAGGCAGCCAAGTAGTTCTATCCACGAAAAATAAAACCATGTAATGAAACAACATTTCTGTGCCATTCAGAAGACCACTAATGGAGGAAATTGGAACTATTAACTTCCATAATCGAAGCTTTAATAGGTACTACTTCCTAATCTTGCCCTTGTGGAATTAGTTTAGCTTGCATACATTTTTGTATTTCATGTATCGTTAAACTTCTATGCCAGTATTGCTGTCTGGAAAATAAGCCTCATGCAGCTGCCTTGTTTATCTGTTACATAACATGCGGTCAATGCCCAACGTTCTACCATATAAAGTACTGCATTAGGAAATAAACCTCACAGACATATCTAAGCTTTACACAAGTGAACTTTATATATGCTGTCATACAGAAATGTACTTCATGATACCTGCCATACTGATTCTTCATCAGTGCCTACAGCATTTGCATCCTTGATACTCAATCCATTACTATATACTTCATCAAATGTGAAGGATTCAATTCCATGTCCTTCAGTGAAAGGAAATAGTTCTGAGGGATCAGTACTTTGGGGTAAGGACATTTGAAGGACGCCCTGGTCAGGTTTAACAAGGCCATTCAATGATGATGGATCCAACTGATTATCTGCCCCGGTGAGTCCAATTCCAAGGCCAGGCTCATTAAGAGTAGCTGGTAAGGCATCTTGACAATAAGAATAAATCTCTGTATTAGTCACTGTAGCTGGGAAGCCTTGAAGGTTACCTAAACATTTTGTGTAGCAAAAAAATTACAGGTCAATCCAACTTGGATCCATAATGAATAAACTATTTCAAATGCTTCCAGGAAAAAAAATGTATAATGTTACTTGCCTAGAGACAGCGCAGGAACGTGGGAGCTAGGAATAGAAGCGCCCATCACAGATCCACCTCCATTTTCATGCTGCTGCGTCCAAGAGAAAGGGTGGTATCCGGCTCCTCCCGAATAAATATCTGCTGCAGCGAATTTGGCTTTAGAAACGCTGTGCATAATTGGAATGTGTATCAGTAAAATATTCCAGTAGGCTTTATGCAGAACAGAAGGGATGGCAAACAGTTATACCTGATTCTGTTTCCTCGTATTCTGAGGCTTGTCCGCTAAGGGAGCTTTCACCCTCTGTAGTTTGTGAAGGCAACTGACTTAAAGGGCTATCCGTACGAGCAGTTTGAAGCATATCATCATGTCCTCTAATACGAGAAGTTGATTTGCCACCCTGATTGTGATATCCAAATATGAGGGGAGGACTGGAAATTTTTTAAGCAGGTAATTTCAAGAAGAAAAGTGTTTGCTCCCAAACGATAGGAAATGATGATGCTAGTTCAGAGTTTAAATCAAGTTGACAACAAAACATAAGTAGCCGAAGTTAAAAAAAAAATGTAAACAAAAATGAATAAAACAAAAACTGGCTACTTGAACCAATGTAAAGGTGCCTCATAGTGGTTTCCATGTTTGAGACAAATGAATGTATTCAGATGGGAGTTGTCCAATAGAATTGTATATCACATGATGCCTACACCCTATTAGGACTAGTAAAGTTCCAATTGTTATTTTAGATTCATTGCATAAGAACTGATGCAAACTCATGGTAGCGCCAAAGCATTTCCATATAATGTGCATATAAGTAGTTTAATAACTCGTTTAGAATAAAAGTCGAGCATATTTAGCTTAATTACTTGCTTAACTGCTTCAAATAGCATTGAACTGAGGTGCCCCAAAATTCTACTGCAAGTGTACAATGTAACAGAAGCCCATGATACAAGCTAGACCTGAACTTGAACAGAATTCTCAGAAAATGGAATGAAACAAATTGTTACAACATTTTGGCTACATTATAGTAAGGATAAGCTATGAGAAAACCCATATCACAACAGATAATAGACAAGAACCTGGTGTAAAGAAAAAAAAATTAATTCAACATAATTTTTTTACAATTCAGCATTTAGGATGATGAAATCCAATTGTTTGAAAGTACAATGGACAAGTAGCCAAATACATATCAAGGAGAGTAGGGTTAGCTATAACCTTGACTTCGAGATAATGTACAAGTACAATGTGCATAAAATCCCTGCAAAAAAAGTAGAATCAGTTGTAAGTTCAAATGCGTGCATGCAGACTCAGTACAAGACGCATGAACCATGAGTTGTCAACGTGCCTTAAGCAACATAATCTAAGTTGTAATACTACAAAAGTAACACAGAGAACACTTACTCCTCCAACATCCAATAACTCCTCCTCTGAAAGTTTTCTTTTCCTTCCCCATGAGCATAGTAGCAGTGAAGCACATCAACACTTCCAGACTAGATTAGTAAACAATTGTCAGTTTTGTTGCCCTAATGGCTAATCACTTAACAACATGCAGTATGACTATTCAAATTTGACGTACTTTTAATCTTTCATGAGCTTCTTTGACCGTTTTTCCATCCTTTTTCTTCCTCCAATTATGGCCATCCTTCCGGAAATATCTCAATACTTTCCGATCAAACAAGAAAAGTGAACCACCTAAAGCCAGCAATAAAAGAAAATATTAGTAAGATGAACAGAAACATCAGAAAGAAACTAGCACCTTTTGAAGGAACAACTATAAAACATAAACAGTGTTCCACAGAAAATGTGTGTCATACTTGGAGGTCTATTCGGTGGTTCTGTGGCAATATGGAAATTTCTGTAGTTTTTAAGTATTTCACATATCTCAGCGGGTCGTAGCCATCGGTGTTGTGCTTCCTTCAATATCTGCTCAATATCTATTCCAAGTTCATGAAAGCAAGGGTTAGATAATTGAATATAATGACATGATTAAAAGGATTCATAGGAAAGTGGTCTTAAAAATATTTAAATTAGATTGTGAAGTAATAAATGATAACCAGCCTTCACAAAATAAAGTTGCCTGACCATTTTACTCGCATGTACAATAAAAGTAAAACTTAATATCAGAGGCCCTTTTGTAAGTAAATGAACTGGCTTTGATTGGGAGTGAAACCCTTAGGACTAAGAAGTATCTACAACATGAAAACAGAATCTCTTCTAAGTGTACTTTACTACGTAGGACCTGACAACTCAAAATGACTAAACTTCTGAAACTATGTGACCCTCTAAACAAATAAGAAAGAGGGTTGCATACATAATCCATCATGTGATATCCCCGATGCATGCACACCTCAACAGATCTGAAGTCTTATAACCCAACCAGAAGCCAAAAGTCAGCTTCATCAGACCTCAGTTCAAGCCACAACACTCACTTGAACACGAGATTCTTACAGAGAAATCCTCTTGTTAAGCTCTTCAAAAGTTCCAGGTTGGGAACCCAGTCCCTGGTTTACATGCTAATAACTCCGATCTCAACCCAAGCACAGATCAATTTCACACGGGTAGATGACAAGTCCCTCTCCCACAAAAGCAGGGTACTGAAATTCTGCCTTCAGAACACTGGAACAATTGCTGCCACTACTGGAGATAATTTTTCAATTCCACCCCGAGAACACTGTGGACGCAAGACCTGAGCGAAACTCCCCACCCCCCCACAGAGGCACAAACGCATGATGGGCTCCATACTCACAGTCCAAGTCCACAGCAATCACTCGAGAAAGATGTTTCCTCGCGAATACCAAGCTTGCTCCAATCGCACACGCCCGTCGACACCAGCCACCACGCGCGCGATTACGGAACCAAAGCACGGATCCCAGCGACGAAACCACTCTCACCGCCGCACGAGCGACGAAATCAAAAGGCTCCGGAACGCGCCGGTCGCGAGACAAATGGGAAAAAAAAAACAAGGACCGGTGTGTTGACCGAACCTAACCCGCCAACTCCATCAGGTGGTGCGAGATCAGGAGTTGACGGCAAACCAGACGCCTGAGAGTGAGAGAGGAGAAGGGCCGCCGGCTCAGTGCGCTCACCTAGCTGCGGCGCGATCGCGTGGCGCCGCGCCTCCGCCATCGCCGAGCCCAACCGCCGCGCGCAGCGCAACGAAGCGGAACCGAGACCAGGCTCCGCCGCGGAGTGAAGCCGTCACCACCACCAAGCGCGAGCCCCTACGCGGCGCTGGTGGTTGCCGTTCGGATGACCCGGATTTGTCGGGGTTTTGTGGAGGATTCGGGACTCGGGAGGTGCTGGGGGCCTGTGACTGGCGTCCTCTACCTGACATGTGACGACCCAGGGCAGCCGTCGACGAGGTGGGGTGACGAGTCTGCACTAGGCACTGGCAGAGTCCGGGCTCTGCCGGCGGGGGTGGTGTGGTCGTGTGGATGAGGCCGAAATGCCCGTTGTACCCCGCGTTAACGTTGGAGGGGGTTTCGTTGGAGCTGGGCCATCGTGGAAACTGGGAAATGGGAATAGAGGCCCCTTGGGTTCCGGCGCGGTTGGTGGGTGGGTGGGGCCGCGGGGCAGTTAGGTGGTCGCGCCAAGCGTCGAGGCCTATCCGTGCGAGGCCTCACGAGTCACGTTTCTTTAGGTGAATGAATCTCGCCTAGGCAACATGAAGCATGTGTACTCCGAAATATTGGCTCTGTTGGCTTGAGTTCAAAACCGTTTATTTTTTAACTTTTTTATAGTATTTTTCTCTCACAAAAAATCAGCAGTTAGCGTTTATTTTCAGCGGCTTTTCAGCTTCAGCTAACAGAGCCATTCCCTCTTCTCTGGTAGGAGTACTAGTACGTCGATATACTTGTACTCCTAGTATCTCTTCTGTACAGAAGAAAAGATCCTAGTATTCCTGATCCTAACAGAGGTTGGTCTGAACTCTATTCTCTGAGCTCCGAACAAGATGTACGGCGCCAGTTTCATCAGTCTCTCTCAACAAGTCTTCAGCGCACTTGAACCTAGGAAAAGGCAAGCCAAATTTAAAAGGCAGTTGATTCAATTTGAACGTGTCCAAGAAATGCGACAATGATGATGATCCCGTGGTTCCAGTCTGTCCGGAGAGACAGAGCCTCGCGCGGCGGGCGGCGCTGGCGCATTTGGCGGGTACCGGGGAAGGCCATAGGCCAGGCCAACAGCTGCGGCGTGCCGTCGTTATCTGTCGCCGTCGCGCTCGCGCCGCCGTCCTAATTACGTTTGTTATTCAACGAGCCGGAGGCACTCGAGGATCGACGGGTACTAGAGTCTTCTGTTATAAGTATTCCAACCGAACCGAGGCACGCTCTAATCCACCATCTTGCCTATCGCCTTTTTCTCTGATGATCGGTCCGTCAGAGTCGCGCGTAACTACGAGAGCCAAGTCCAGCTGGCCTGGCCACAGTGTTTCTCCTGCTGCGACGAATTGGACTTTCAATTTTGACGTAGATTTGCAGGCAGATGTGTAAGGCTCTGTTTAAATCCTTTTAACTTTCCATTTTAACTGGTCTCATCAATTTTGTAGCGTATGCTTTGAGCATTAAATATAGGCGAAATTTTTACATATTTGTACAATTTGCACGACTAAAAATATGCTGAAACTAGTTCAAATGAACACGATACTCGCAGCATATTTTCAGTTATGAAATACGTAGTATTTTTCTCTCATAATAAATCAGTCATATGGCTCAAGTGAGTTGCAGCCGTCTATAGTCCACCCAGGTGTTGTTCGGATCGCTGATCCAAATGCCTAGCACTTGTGATGAATCCGTGGTTACAGATGAACATCGCTTGCAGTTCATCCGCGCGCGAGCACTGTTCTGCAGCCAGCAGGACCCCGCTTCTCTTCGACTTGAAAAATTGTGCAAAGAAACCCGTCTAAGGCAGTGTTTAGTTCACAAATTTCCTTCTCTCTCCATCACATCGATTGTATTTTTCGTCTGTATGGAGCACTAAATGAAGTAGCACCTGTTGCATGTTTGTACTTTTTGTCTGGTTATCTCGAGATGAATCTTTTGAGTCTATTTAGGCCATGATTCGACAAAAATTGTCAAATACAAACGAAAGTGCTATAGTTACAAAACTGTCCAAAATTTCCAAACTAAACGCAGCCTAAAGGTAACAATCATGGTGCAGTAGGCTAGTAGCAGTGCGCTAGTAGCAGTGCACCAGACAGTGACTTTTTTTAGCTCCTCTACAGTGTCATGCTTGAGTGGTGATAAAATAGGAGAGAGATAATTTAGCACCGCTCCATCCCACTGCAGCAGGCGATGCCAAATCCAAGCGATGCCGAGAAAATGCGGAGCGAAGCATGTAGTTGCGCCGGTGTCTGCCGGTGCCTAAATCAATAAAAAAAGATTTTTTATCCTTCCTAGACGAGACACAGAGAAGACGAGAAGATGGATGAAGAAAAACCACATTATTATATCTAGATGTGGGTCCCAACATTTGTATAGGGCAGCATTGTTTTGTTTTCTAACGTTGTGGACTTCCAAAATCTAATGCCTATTTTTACCGTGGGACCCTTCAACAGTATCTGGCATCACTGCACATTGTGGAGGGCCTAATAACCTCTTCCTTCAAGCTCCAACATACCTTGGTTAATGAGCAAACAGTAGTACAGTACCAGCAGAACAACGTTCCATCCCTTTGCAAGACGACGCTAATAGGAACAAGTATGTCCAAGGGGCGACGCCTACGCCTATGCAGTATTGTAAAACCAGCACCCACTCCTACCCAGTACCCGCAGGACATCAGTCACGACGTGCACTGCACCTGATGAATAAAGTCCACCTCTCCATGGTGGGAAGTACACTTGAAGGACAAATGTCTATGCTGCCACAGCCCAGACGCGCAGGTCCTCGAGAAATCTTCTCCATCACGCTAGAACAGCACTGCATGGCATGTAACCCACCTCCCCTCTTGAGAGTTGAGACTATAAAAGAGGGGACAGGGACCCCTTGAGGGGAGGCATATTCATTTGAACACACATACACTCACGCTCTCACACAAAAGACAAAAACGAAAACCACCTCCACACCACTTCACCACTCACATAGACTTGAGAACTTCTTCCTCTCTCGTCTAGTTTGTAACCCCTACTGCTACGACCACTTTCTGGTACAAGATAACGCTACTCTCTCACTAGATATAGGGCAGCCAGCTGCCTGAACTGGTATACATCTTTGTGTCTATCTTACACACTATCCAGAGCCTTTGCACACAATAACAAATTTACTAGTCAATGTTAGGACCCCAATTCATACCACCGACATCAGGGGTGTTTAGTTCCCGCCCAAGAATTTTTCGCGCAGTAAAATCGAATGTTTAAACACATGTATGGACCATTAAATATAGATAAAAAAAACTAATTGCACAGTTCGTCATGAAATTGTGAGACGAATCTTTTAAGCTTAATTAGGCCATAGATTAGTCATAACTGCTACAGTAGCCCACATTTGCTAATTGACACATTAATTATGCTTAATGGATTCAACTCGTTGTTTCCAGTCGAACTGTGCAATTAGTCTTTTTATTAGTAATCTAAAACCCCTTCTGATATCCTAGAAATTGGAGACATGATGTTCTTCTGAGTAAGCGCATCGCGCTCCGACATAAAACCCTAGGTGCAGAGATGTTGACGGTTCAATCACAGTTTCATAAGGTTAATCTTGAAAGATCGACCATTAACCCGCAGGATTCATTCATCACGAAACTACGGTCTGTCAAGATTATTCTAAAGTCTTGCTAGCAATTTATGGTCAAAAGGAGTGCTCACAAACTGCGGATGTAGATGTCTATTATCCCTAAAAGATAAGAAATTGTCCAAGTATAATAAACAGCAAAACCTAGAACTTGATTTGAGTGTGCGCATGAACGAATGATGTGTAATAAATCGTCAAATAGTCTTGCACAAGCTCACGATACAAACAACTGTTTCCACATTTGAATGTAATATAATCTCTATTATACAGTCTAGATACCCCTGAAAAATTATTCATTAAACATATTTAGGAAAGGCAAAAGAAAATAGGATAATATATATTAATCAATCTAGAATCTATAATTAATCTAATACAAGTGAGATGCTATATTTTCAGTTTTAAACATTGCGGCTAACGATGCACTAAATTGGATGCTATATCTTTCTATGTAATAATTAATATGTTTTTTGCATTCAAAAAAATAATTGATATGATTTATAGAAGCTCAAGTAATATGCACGGGAAAAAAATCTATCCTACAAAAGCATAGCCACAAAATCAACTTTTACATGGGAAAACCCCAAATAACAGATCACTTGAATTTTTCTGTACTTGCAAACACAAATCCATAATGCGCCCTAACCCTAATCACTCCATCAAACAGAATCAAATAAGGCAACAATTTGAGAAGAAAAGAGCTTAAAACACCAAACAGCCAACAAGAAACACATGACGCTCAAAACAAGTTACATATATATGATTTAGCTTGCATTAGAAGGTGATAATATTTCAATTACCTCCATTGCATCTATACTATGTAGTCAACACTTCAAAGACATGGCTTTTCAAAAAAAACACTTCAAAGCCATTGTATGACCAAGAACTTATTCTAGCACATTTTTACTAACTCATGCTGCCTTTGTCAAAGCTAAATGTGGGCATATGCACACAAACTTTTAAGAAATAATTTCTGAGAACTGCACCTTTAGTTGCATAAATGCATGACAAAACTGCAATTTAAGCAATAGCTTCAATAAATTTCTCTCTTCACAGAAACAGGCTTTTAAGCACTCCATCCACCATACACCCATTGGATATGGCAATGCTTATAAAGAGTAATCATGTTAGTGAGGTTATCTATTTGTTCTTTGATAGTTTTACGTGGAACCTTTTCAAATCTATTATAGTTCTATGTCAATTTTACTCTTCTTTTATTATGCATGTGTAAAATAGTCTTAAATCTGGAAATTTTTCTTAGCATTGCATTGGTCACAAAATCATGATGACTTTTCAATACAAAAGGTCCAATCATTAGGTCACACTAGAACATGCAACACCTGACTTGATCCTTAGCCAGGGTAAGTGAAATAAGCCTTTTTAACGCGAGAAAACTCCAGAAGGACTAAGTGCAGTTTTGCTTACTGATATAATCTGGATCCTCCTACATGCTTCATATTCTAAAAAATGTAACAAAAATGCTATAGAAGATCAGTACGTCTAGATCTGTTATTTGCTTATTTGTTTTTTCTGCTACCTTTTAAACTTTGATCAAGACATTAGTAATCAAACGCATAGCTTCTCATGTGATTGCCCGCCACGCATAGCTTCTCACGTGATTGCCCGCCCCGCTTGCATCCCTAGCATGCCTAACCGTGCAGATAGTTCCTGACGTGCACAGGTCACGTCAACGCACACTGCATGAGTCCAAGTCTACAACCACAATCCTGTTTATGAATAACAATAATTGCACATCTAATATGTACCGAATATGTCTGCATCTAAAGTTCTCAGCTGTGATTAGTCATGTGAACGAAGGGAGACCGGTTGAAATTGGCCGCATTAGATAGGGTCACAACGAGAATCTCCCAAATGTTGCTCTGGATTGCTGTCAATGTGTCAAATACATCAACGATAAAGTACTGAAAATTTTGTTAACAGAAATTGGGCAACACCGAGATGTTTTCGCTGGGGCAGAGTCGAAGAGAACAATCTTCTATTAAGCCGCTGACTCAGGTCTTCAATAGGACCTCGTGGACAATTTAGTCAACTAGTGTGCAAAGCTTCAGTTGAAGAAAATGATTTTTCCAACCTGAAGCTAACCTCACAACATCTGGAGCTTTCGTCAAGCAAGCCTACGAGAGAACTTGATAAGTTCCTGGGTTTTTTTTCCCACAATTTTATCAAGGTACGTAATACCATTAGAACTTGCTTCATAGGCTCACTAATTAATTTGTATTCAGTCCACTTTCAGGACTATCTTCATTAACTCATAAACTAAGTAGCTGATCGATGCTGATGGTAGAACCTGAACAGAAGTAGAAAGAAAACCAGAAACTTAAGGCAATTTGAAACAGATTAGAATACACTGATCACAATTAGTAGGATCAAAATGATACATGCAGATCTCTAAGTTCAGTCTGTGCTAATCAGCATCATTGCAGGTATATGTCAAGCACCTTATCACTTTCATTAAATATGTTTTCCTTATTGCTAATTTGATACATTAAACAAATGAAATATATAACATCTTCATATCTTTTTTATAAAGCCTATTAGGATTCGAAAAAGGTAACACTTCATGAATTTGACCAACAATTAGTCGAAGAATATGCATGCATACTGTTTACTGCTTAGCATACAAAATTTATATGAACAGATTCGTATTCAGCTGATGGTTTACTATAACCTTGAGCTTGGAGCAATTGATGATATACTTCAAATGAAAATTGGTACTCTAGAGTATGCCTATGAACACTTTTTAAAATATTATAGATGCTAGTAAGCCTTATAAAAATAAATGAAGGCAGTACAATAATAAACCTGGCCCCTATATATATATGTGGAAATAGACTCTCTGCTGAAAGAATACATACCTGTAACAAGCTGGGGATCAGACCGGCATACAGTGCTGGTACCCCACCTTGATCAACAATCTTAAGGCATGTCGCAAATGCATTCATTCTGGTTGCTTTTACTTGCATCTGTAGCTGCCTACGGACCACTTCAAATGGGTATGTAGCTGCTTCAGCACAGCAACCAGCGATGGCCCCATAGAGTAAGGTCCTCACAGTACCCAATTCAAGCTGATCCAATGCATTTGCATCTTGTTTTTGTTGCTTCATCATTGATACCCTTTTCTTTCCTTCAGGGGAATGCAGATAAGCCATCTTCAGTATGTCATACACTCCATAGAATACAGCCCCAGAGGGTGCCATGCTGATAAGAGAAGGCACCAATCCCTTATACAGCGAGAAGAATCCCTCAGTTTGGATCATGTGGCGGGCAACACCAATAACCCCACCTAAAGCTTCACCGCCAGGAGCTACCATCTTTGTCCTGATCTGAAACCAACAGCTCAAATCAGGTAATAATCGGTGAAAAGATGGCAGCAAAGTAAAAGATTAAGGAAATATGTGATACAAATTCTTCAAAGAAACCTACTGTATCCATAGGTATGCACATGATCGTTGCTGTAACACCAGCAAAAGCACCAGCAATAAATCTCTCAAAGTTCGTAGATTCCTTGTTACCAGACCATTTGAGCAGTTGCTTTCTGTAACTGTCATATGCATAGAAATTGACTGCCTTGAATGGAGCAGTGCGGAGGATGTTGACAAAGTTCCCTTTCCAAAAGCCTTTCAACCCTTGTGTTGTTGCAATAGCATTTATAAGCTCAAATAGATTCCTCTGCTCACCACGAACTATATACTCCAACTTTAGCCTCTCAAGAGGAGCGACAACTGTTCTGCATGAGATATAAAAATTATGAAAGAAATTCCCAGTACTCTCTTCCTAATAAAAAGAACTATATAGCTGGAGTGATTATAATAATAGCTGTTGTTTACTTCACACATTGATGCTTATTCAGTTTCCCAAGCCTACCACGAGCTAACGCAGACAGAAACTAAATTAACAGGTTGTCGCCGGCTAGTGCATAGTCCGCTAATGGCTCAACTCCTCGCCCGTGCGTGCTCGCTCCCAGAAAAGGAATTGCACCAGCCATGCGCGACATCAAAACCAGTTGGCACGTATTGGTCCATTTGCACTCCTGCCCATTGATCAAAATTACATTGCCTGCTCAATCGGTGCAACAGCACAGCGGCTCGGCGGCTTGGTGGAGCGACATGTTGACGGCGCGGTGCAGTATGAACTACCGTGACTCAGTGGCATGGCTGCGCGTCTGCGTAGCTTTGTGGTGGCGTGGCTTATTCGGAATAGATGGATATCAGAGATGTATTTGAGGCTAACTGATCATGGTGTCACATTCAATCGGCATTCCATACAAGGCAACACCACATTCAATTGGCATTCCATACAAGGTGACACACGCGCGGGAGCTGAGGAAAAACAGGAAGAGATTAGATAACATAGACTATTAGGAAAACGATTTTTGCTTAGTTGATTCAGGCTCTTAGATGGAGTGAGTACTAATCATGGAAGTGGGCTGGATCATAAAGCTTATCTGATTGCCAGTAACCAACAGCACATGGGACTGACTAGGAGGTCTTAGCATGTTTTTTGTTTGTTTATTTTTTTTCAGTTGCCTCCTCTAAGATTTACAGGACCATAGCATACAAAGATCTTCATAAATACACATCAGCAAGAAATAGAACAGTGAACATGCTAGCTATGGCTAGAAATAACAATGTCAGTGGATGGTCTACTTCCAGGAACCAGCAAATTACTGGGTATTGTTGGATGTGTCACTTATCATCCATTTACCTCCTCATGCTAAGATAAACTACCCAGAGGTCATGAATACTGTGAATTTTCTAAATCTAGAGCTAGCAATAGACATCAATCATGAAACAAGGATATAAAACATCCAAATAATAATAATAGGATTAAGAAAAAAGGGAAAAGATTCCAATATGTCAAAACAGAACAAACTAATCACAACTCAAAGCAACCAAATTGAATGGAACAAAATAAATTCCCTTCTTCCAAGGTTGAACAGCAAGAACTCACAATAAGCCAGCTCTACAGTGAATTACTATCTGAAGTAGCACACAAACTTAAAACTACTAATCAGTTCCCTTCTTCCAAGGTTGAACAGCAAGAACTCACAATCAACTAGCTCTACAGTGAATTACTATCTGAAGTAGCACACAAACTTAAAACAACTAAAAGCACATAGTGTCAACTGGGATAAGAAACTTCCTGCGGAAACAAAAGAAGATTACGTGTGTGATCAAAACTAAGAGTATCATCTCAATTCCTATTAACATATGCAAGTTTTATTTTCCTATTTATAGGCTCGTGGCTCTATTTGGGCTCTAATTTTATGAAAACAATTTCTCGATGAGATGGAAAAAGGAGCTTAGCCAACTCTAACTTCTAACATACATACACATTCCAGATGAAGCATCTACCATACTGCCATACACAGCTTAAGTTACTTGACCTTCTACTAACTACTTAAGTATTTCACCTAACCTGTTTCACAAAAGCTCATTCTGTTCGAATACTAATTAAGTTGACTACTAACTATGACCTGTAAAAGCCAACTTTACTGAGCCACACCTAAAGGTCAACATACCCAATGCCTCATAGAGCCCGAGAAGTAGAAACTAGCAAACAAAACAAATTCTTCTACATTCCAATCAAAAGCATCAGCTACTGTTCAATGTCAAAAAGAGAAAAGGACTGGATAAGAAATCATGCTAAGTTGCTAACTCTTATATGCAAATCTGGATCACAAACTATCTAGACTAAACACACCGATCATAGTTCCTCAAGACTTCAACTGCAACTCACACTAAATTGAAACAAGAGTAAAAACTAAGAAACAAGTACTAATTACTGCATCCATAAAGTTTAATTCATTTGAACAGATTATCAACAACATCCAAAAACAATTCGAGGCCAGTACTTATTTGGTAAGAAAAAAATCAAGTTTCAGTTCAACTAAACTGCAGGAGAACCAATCCCCCAACGATTATTATATAAATAAAAACACGTAAATCCAAACACAGTGGAATAATAGTCTTATCAATGTGAACCACAGACAATGCGGCTATACCTCGAGACCATGGCAGCAACGGCTCCAGCCCAGAGATGCTTGGTCATGTTCATCGCGCCAGCTCCAGCACGACCGTCCTTCTTCTTCTTCTTCTCATCCTCCTTCTCCTGCAGCAGAATCACTCCCTCCGCCTCCGCCGCCACTACCACCGCCCTCTTCCCCGCGACGAGCGCGTCCGACTCCTCCGCCCCGCCCTTCTCCTCCGCGCCGGCGAGCAACCCTACCGGGGCCGCCACGAACCCCCTGCCCCCCTTCACTGACATCGTCAGCGACAGGAACCCCGGCTGCGCCCCGCGTCGGCGCCGGTGCCGGGGCCCGAACGATAGGGAGCATCCAGGCATGGCCGCGAGGAGCGCGCCGTGTGCCGCCGCGTCGGCGCTGTCGAGGAACAGCCCCGCCGCCACCGCCCCCTCGCCGGCCGCCGGAGGCAGCCACATCTCGAGGCACGGCATCGCGGCGGACCGGGCGAGACTGGGCAGGACAATACCCTTCACGCGCCTTGCCTGTAACCTCCTTCCCCTCGTCCCGCCGCCGCTAGGGTTGGCGAAGCGGGTCGATGCATCGGTTCTATCGACGGGGGAGTAGGAGGGGAAGCTGAATCCAGCCGAGCGGAATGGAATCTATAGGAAGAGCTGCCTCGATTCGATGCGGATGGGCACGGGGAGTGGCAGCTGCTGGGCGAGCAAGTAGATGTGATGTGAGGGAGAAGGTTCTTGTCGGATCGATTCTTCTCTTGTTCTTGCGAATGGCGAGGGATTTGTTGGCGGTTGGGGGGCTTGGATCTTGCCGCCTTGGAGCAAGAAAGGCCAACGAACAGCGAACGAGGAGGTTGCTCGATGTGGAGTTGTATTTTATTTAAAAAAGGAGTTTTGTTTTTATGTTTTAGATTAGGTGAGTTTTTTTAAAAAAGATTTTTTCTGTTTTTAGTTTTTGTCCTTTCATTTCTGTGAAGGACAGGAGGCCGGTATTTTATAAAGCCTGTTTGTTTGTCTTATTTTGCTTTCTTTTTAAATATAGAATAGTGTTTTACTCTCACATCAGACAAGAGAATAGGGCAGAAATCTTTATCTGAAAATGGAAAGTCGTCGTAGTACTTGAAGCTAGATTCGTCTTTAAAGAAATGTATTAATCTCGCTTTTAACAATCTTAAGTTTAATTAGTATTACATTAAAGCATTATTTAAATTTATATCTTTAGATATATTTATTATAAAAATATATTTTATAATTAATCTAATGATACTTGTTAAATATTGTAATATTGTAAGTAGTATTACTTTAGATATTTTATCAAACCTATAATTTTTTGGCACTTTCATTCTTTTGGGATTATTAGGGCCTGTTTGGATCCCATGAACTAATAACTAGTTGGATAAAGTTTAGTCCTTGAGGAATCTAAACAGGTGGACTAGTGGATGGACTAACAATTAGTCTAAGCTTCAACTAGTTATTAGTTCACTAGTCCATATAACCAAACTATTGGAGGTTAATAACTAGTTCTAGTGTATAATAGTACTCGTTAGTCCATGTATCCAAACAAGACCAAACTAGTCACTAGTTAGCTAATTACTAGTCCTACCTAATTACTAGTTCTAGTTCATCAAATAGGCCCTTAGGCAAGTAGAGCTGCCACCGCAGATTAGGATAACGATTACCGAAGGCACGTGAAGTACTAGTGGTGACTGGTGAGCATGTGAAGTTAACGACCAAAAATATAATGAATCTGATGATCCAATCGACCTCTGATTCTGCATCATCGCTTGTTCGTTGCGCCGTAACTACCAACAGCTTCTCACTTTCCGAATCGCGCAGGCTCTGCTCGGTCGTTTCGTAAGAGAAAGCGGTTTAATTCTGGCGTCTCGGTGCCAAGCAAAGCAACACAAGCCTGCCGAGAAATCCCAAGCGTCTCGAACACTACTGGCTTGGGACACCGCAAGTGGACGTGGCGCTCGCACTATCCACGACCACGAGCTGCTGCGCGCCTGCGCCTTTGTTGGCTTGGTGTTGGTGGGCTTCTAACCTTGTGTGCTGGGTCAGATAGTCCAATTCCAACCCAACGACGCACGTCAGATTTTTTCAGTCCCAGGTCGTCCATTTTTTTTCCTTTTTTTTTCTCCACTGCATCAAACAGTATGTGTATCAAAGTTCGTGTAGCAAAAATAAACAGGCTGTGTCAGTGTCGATTGCGAAGATAATGTTAGTATATGAGACTATATGAGTACAAAGATTATCATCGGTTCCTCCACAGGTTCCGATACGAACAATAATATGCTGCTGCCAAACGCACCTAGCTTGCATCGCAGATCACGCAGTGGTTCAAACCCAAATAACATTATTACTTTCAGGAATTTGCGGTCCCATGTGTTATGTGTATGACTCCTACGCTGTACGCTTTGCCTGTCTTGTCTTCTGGAGATGTGACTGGGTTATCCACTGTGAAGAAGTAGATACACAATTGAAATGCTGCTGTACTAGTAGCTGCTTGACCACCAGAGGCGAGACGCCGGGAAACAGAATGAAAATGTAAAAACTACGCTCTTCTTTGAGAATTTTCACCTTCTCGTCCGACGGTGCGAGGGGAAAAAGGGGCACTCGCACAGCATGCTGCCCCGGCCCGCAGCGCTTCTTCCTTGCACCGTTTATCCCCTCAAACGCTGTCTTCTCCCGTCGCTAGATCCGCCGGAACACTAGTCCCCAAGGTTGTCCTGAGTCCTAATGATCATCCATATCTCTTGTTGACAGGACCAAGGTGGCGGTGCTGCTCTGTTTTGGTCCAACACTCCAACTACTCTGTTCTTGGCCTCTGTTCATCTTTGTTATTAACGCATCAAGTTTGGGTTTTCGCTGAAGGATGATCTGGGGTTTTTTGTTGGATCCTGGAGTGATAAGATTATGACCATAGTCTACAGTGTGAATGCTGGAACTAAATTTAAGACGGAAAAGATTGGTACTCCTTTGTCCAAAACAGAAAAGTAAATAAGAAGGGGAGGAGAAGAAATGAAATAAAGAAGCACCCCCCCCCCCCCCCCCCCCCCACACACACACACACACAAAAACACCACCACCCCAAAGTCTCACATTTAGATTGTCAAATCTATGGCAAGTTTTTTTTTTATCTAACTTTTTGCTTACCAAATCTATGGTGTAACAAATTTTGGACGTAAACCAAACAGGCTCCCTCTTTTCTGCTTAATTTAATCTAGAGCTGGGGAGAATCAGACAAATATGTGGTCAGTAGTGTCAATTACATATATGACTCATGAATAAGTTCTTTTGATTTCAAAAGTGTGCAGTCAACACGGTGAACACGGTTTGTACTCATCATATTATCGAATGTTCACGTTGGACACACTCTACAACATCTAGGTATTGACTATAACAATGAACAGCTAAAAATTTAATGGTGTCGAGTGATAAAAAAAAATAAGATACAGTACACTGTAGGACTGGGAACAAAACTATGGATAATTCTCGATGAATATCATCTTTGCAGCAATTTCTTCTCTGGTTTACTCTTGCTGGAAGGGCTTTAACAGATTCAAACAGAGGTCCAAGCTACTTACTTGCTGGTGGATGGGTACTCACATCGTCGTCTACCGGTGGGGTGGTGGTTGCAGCAGCATCGTTGGTCTCTAGCCCAGGTCCATCGGCTGAGAGCCCGTTATCAGTGACC
This sequence comes from Eremochloa ophiuroides, assembly GCA_038502445.1. Taxonomy (NCBI): domain Eukaryota; kingdom Viridiplantae; phylum Streptophyta; class Magnoliopsida; order Poales; family Poaceae; genus Eremochloa; species Eremochloa ophiuroides. The sequence goes on along the minus strand of JAHLJS010000002.1, from coordinate 105,514,413 downwards.
GTTGTCCCAGTGCTCTCAACAGACTGCTTTCTTTCAATGGCTCCGGACTGCCTTCGTTCGATGCCTCCTGACTGCTTTCTTTCAATGCTGGAACTGTTAGATCTTGCAGGCACAGTCAATAGCTGACGGACAGCGTCAAATGTGCCTTGAGACTCTGAGATCAATGTTGCCCCATTCGGGTAGCATCGGCCAAAACATGCGGCACAATAAGGATATGCAACCTGGTATGGAAAACCAAGATGTGAAATTTCCCTATGTTTAAAGACAAATGTTTACTGTTTATTCACAATTATAATTTATGGGTAAGACTGAGTCATTCAGAGTCGTTTGTGTTGTAGCAAGTTATGTTTCTTATCCTAATTCAAAAACACTAATCTATCATGGAAAACTAAACAGACCTCGATAAATGCCTGGCAGAGTGAAAGGAAAAGAGCAGGACTCATTTCCACGAAGCATCCTCATAGCTTTGTATCTTACTAAGGAGTCAGAAACTGCATGTAGACCCTTGACCACCTCCTGAGCAAGGACGAATTTCAAGCTCAATGGTGCGCACGGTCTTAGCTCATTCATTGCTGCTGAAACACCTGCAGACAAGAGTTTCAAAGCATGATGCATCAATTGGGACACACCAGTTATCCACGAGATATACTCGAGTAGAGTGACAAGCAAAATACTACGAGTGATGTAGTAGAACTTACCATTAACAAACACTGCAAGAGGTGGATGCTCCATTAAAACAGAAGGTGGAGTCACATCATCAGAAGTCTCATCGACAACACCATTTGCTACAAAGCCAACAGATGGCATCGGAACCCAACGGTGTGAATCCAAAACAACCTAGCATGCCGAAGGTATTACAGTGTCAGGAACATAGTATACCAATAAATGTTGGAAGACGCAGAGTTCAAAGAAACAGAAAGTTGATCAAAAGCTCAAACAGCACAGCGAAGCAAAGCAAATCCAGTTTATAGTTTATCTATACCTAACATTATTTCATCATGCATGATGGTTGCAAAACACTGTGTTACCTGGAAATTTTCAACTGCCGTGCTCATATTCTTTGAGAATAAATTTAGAACCGCACTGCAAGATGCAGATAACAGCATCAATAATAAAGCCCCTTTAGAGTCACTGATAAAATTCTATAACTTAAACACCAATTACCGCTCAAAGATTGGTGGAAGAAGGCCACGGAAATCCAATCCGACTAAGCCAAGACCCATTGCACAATACTGCAACATGAGAGTGTATATCAAATTTATGAATGAAATCAGATATCGCTGATAAATATTGTATCAAACGATAATCGAGAAAGAAAAAAGATCAGAAGCCATTCTTACCATGCATTGTTCAAGAATGTTGGACAGAGACCCACCTTCTGTTATGTTTGGTAACATAACTTGGAGAGTAGTGAGGTGATTACTAACTTGTTGCATTGCCCAGCTGAAAAGCAGCCCGCCGTCATAGTTCTCGTCATTTCCAGATTTATCATTGTTGAAGATTGCTCGGTATTGATTAACAACATCAAATAGATGTACCCTGTGGCAAGTCACCATGCCTTTTAGGTAATCATAAACATTCCTTTGGTCCAGATCTTCAAGAATTCCAGAAAGCCAAGCTTCCCTGCACCTCAGGAACTAGAAATTGTATCAGAGTTAGAAGATGAAGCTGATAATGCTCAAATCATATTATCCAGAAAATTTGACTGTACAAGAAAGAAAGAAGAGAAATATTGTTACAAAAATCATGCAGTGTTATTGCATAGAACTCATGAAAACTACTGCAAATCAAAGCAGTAACTCCCAACAGAAGAAAAAAATAGTGAAGGCAAAATCTCTCTTAAAACCTACTCAAACAAAGAAAATTTTTCAGAATACCTGTAAGCGCAATTCTGACTCACTGAAAACTCCAATTCGACGCAGATGTGCTACAATACGGAGGCACTCAGGTAACTGTAGTAGAAAAAAGAATTGACCGTTAGATTAATTTGTGCTCAAGATGGATAGGTCAAGCAATTTGGGAGCGAAACAAGAGTATTCAGAGGTGAATATTGGATACATACATAACATAATCTCTACAATACAAAACAGTCATAAATATTTTTCATTACACCGGTTTCTTCACCTGAATATTTGATCGAAGTTTCTGGAGAAGCTGTGAAATTAATGACTGTACTGTCTTCTTGACTTCAGCGGCTAATCCTTGGACAACAGGTAAACTTCAATTGGAAAAAGTAAACGGTTAATATAACAGCAATGCCAGGGCTTGCAATGCAATTATGTTATACAACATACTCGGGGTGCAACTTCGAGATTTTGCTCACAAAAGCTTCTAGATCAAGTGCTTCATCATAGTTCCCATTCCGTATACACCTACATGCATAAGCTTACTGATTGTCATGCATAATTGAGCAACAATACAACAGCTGAAACTATGCATTATGAAAAACAAATAACATTGTCAAAAACAAATGAGTCAAAATAAAGTAATGAGACGAGAGAATGGTAAGATAAAAGTTGCATACGTGTCCATCAGTTGTGGAATTTCAAGCAAGTCAAGCAATGTAGTGTGGTTGGCAAGTAATGTTTGATTAAGCTTCCTCTCTTCCAAAATTTGTTGTGCGGACTCAACAAACTCAGTGCAGCCAGATGTTAAGTTTGGTATCTCCTCTATCTACAATGGTGCATGAACAGCATGGTCAAACATTTCAAATCATTCGTTCAAGGCCACATGAACAATAGAAGTATTTAATGTTAGCATACCACATAGAGAGAAACAGGCAGTATAATAATGAACACGTAATTGCTCTCACCCTGTACCCTCTGGTATTGCTTGACTGAAATCTAGGAATCAACAAAGCTCTCACGAATTTCAATTTCCAATGCTATATTGTTATCGAGGAACAGAAACCTTGTTTCAGCATATGATCTTAATACAGAGGTTTTTATAGGTTAATACAATATCCCATACAACAAATATCTGTGATGGATACAACCTATAAATCTGAATTAATCCTTTCATAAGTATGTTTGATAAACATATTGTTGGCCATACTGTTTTCAGGGTATTTCTGTCCTGATACGCATATTTGAAGATACAGACACTGCATGGTTTCACGAACTAATTAGGCTAACTATATGAAGGTTTAGCTCCACAAAAGAGGTTCTCCTAGATTCTGTTTTTTCTTACATCTATCTATATGATGATGATTTCGTGATCAATAGCAATAATTCAAAAAAAAAAAACTTAAAAATGACCACATTGCTATCAGAATCGCATTTTCAGGCAACCACACATCTCTGGGCTGCGACAATAACAACATCGTGTGATCTACTTGCTACAAGCATAAAGCAGCTGAACTCAATCCCTCCACAAGCATTAATCCGACCAGTTGATTTTGCATTTAACTGTGCAAGACCTACTACTGAACCACATGGAGCAACAACTTCTGGCATAAAGATTAAAGGGATCAGACAAAGCAACGGAGTAAAGAGTACTACGAGCATGGAGTGACCGGCCGCATTACCATGGCCTCGAGGTGGCCGTCGAAGCTCTCAAGCTGCGCGCGGACGAAGGAGAGCGCCTCGGACGCGGCGATGAAGGCGCCGTAGTTCTCCACTGCCACCTCCTGCATCTGCCGCCGCACCCGCTCCGCGTCGACCCTCAGAAGTTCCGGCTCCTACAATCGCTCACCAAACCAACGAACCCTGAATTACCATCGCCGCCAATCAAGGGTCGCGCAGCAAGTGTAGGCGTACGTACCTTGTGGAGGCGCTCGATGGAGAAGGAGAGGAGCTCGGAGACGTAGGGCTGGTAGGCTGCGCCCGCGAGCGGGAGCCCCATGTCGGAGGAGGCGTCTTGGGAGGAGCTCGAATCCGGCGTGTGGCGGTACCTCGCGTCGAGGAGGTCCATGGCAACCGGTGCGAGATCTGGAGGACTCAGTGACGGGAACTGGAGAAGAAGGGTGGGTGGTTTAGCAGCTGGCCCTTTGGTTTTTGTTTCTTTTACGTTTTAGCCCCTCAAATGTTCAGCCCAAAAAAATCACAAAGCCCACTATAGAGCCCAAGGCCGACTTCAGCCCTGGGCTCTACAGTGGGCTCTTCGGCCTAGAGCATATACAGCTTGAAAAAGAAATTGTCAACCGTAATGTTGTATTGAGCTCCTCAACTTCGTATCTATCTATCTCTATCTATAGAATAATCCTGGTGACGCCTATGAACAGCACCGCGATGGCTAAAGTAGCTACAGTGTCATACCCGCTAAGGAACAGTAAACCCGATAAGGAAGCATATACATCCGTTAAGAAACATGATGAACAGTGACGTAACCGATAAAGAATTTTTTTCCCCCACCTGTTTTTTTTTTCTCCCACGCGAAGCGTGGGGGCTCTCCTCTAGTAAAATAAATTTTTATCTTTATCTAATTTCATATGAAAAATATGAATTTTCTTAGACAGCTATTTTTTAAGATGGGCCTCTCTTAAGAATATCCATCATCTCTGTTAATGGATTTGTAGATATTAGGAAACCGGCTCTGAAAATCATCACTTAGGCCTTGTTTAGTTAAAAAAATTCTAAATTTTCCGTCACATCGAATCTTTAAACGCATGCATGAAGCATTAAATGCTATAGCAGTTGTTGCATGTTTGCACAGTTTACCTGTTTTTCTCGAAACGAATCTTTTGAGCCTACTTGGACCATAATTGAACACTTATTAGAGAAGATTAGTGACTTTTCACCACACTTTTCGCGAACTAAACATGCCCTACATAGATAGACACCTTAATGTGACCGTCTCTATAAGGCCAGTCTCAATAGAGGGTTTCAACTTACAGTTTCCA